>CM046944.1:109939355-110614410 GCA_025698515.1 Gossypium sturtianum
TGGATCAAGTGATTATGATGCTTAAGTTAATTTAAGTGACGAAAGCTAGCATAAGATGAGCTAGTAGCAAGGTGGTGTTGGCGCATGAGTGATTGCTTGAGGGGAGAGGTTCGAATCCCATGGATAGCATTTAGGTGACTTTTATTTTTGTACTTGTATGGCATGTGTCGGTCAAGCTTTACTTATAGTAAGGTTGGACAAATTCTTTTATGGGAAGTAGACTAAGGGAAAAGGCAAGCTTGAATTAAGGGATAGAATTAACTTGATTTTGGGGATAGGATTCTAAAGCTTTGGAAAGTGGAGGAACACAAGGCATGATACAAGGAAGTTGTCTTGAAACTTTTGCATGGCCATTTTGACCATGTATTTGGACGGCATTATGGACAAAAGGGGGGAGCCGAAATTTGGTGGTTAGTTTGGGGTAGGATGGTAGCTTGTTAGAATTCTTTTGGTCATAATTTTTGCTCATCCAAAACATCTTTCCTATCATTTCCTTTCTCTCATAGCCGAATGTGTCTTTAGCTTGGAGAAAACAACTTTGTTGAGTTTCATTTTAGGCATTTCTTTTTGACCATTTGGTCATTTTTGCTTATCACTCTAGTATCCCATTGTGTGTCTTTCTCCTAGTGCCGAAACTACCAACACAAAAAGCCATTCCTTTTTCCTTCTCCTTCCCCATTGCCAAATGCATATTGTTCCTAAACTCATCTCTTTTCTCCTTCTCTTTTCTTCTTTTTGAAAACCGAATTATAACACCTTCTCTCCATTCTCTTTTCTTCCTCATTTTTATTTATCATTCAAATATTTTATTCATTATTTTTCTCTCATGGCCGAATGATACTAATCCCATTTTCTTCAATTTTCCCTTCAAAGTCGAATCTTATATTCATCTATATTGTCTTGTTGATTATTCTTTCAACCCTCGTTTAAACAATAGTGAGATAGTGGTGGATCGAATCATCACATTTTCGAAGACTTTGTAAAGCCATTCGAGTTGGAACATATTTGTCAAGGAATCCTTTGGAAATCACTCGGGATTTTAAGGTAAGCCGAGTTCGCTCGTTTAAGCCATTAGTATTAAATTTCCGATATATGGTAGGACTAATAATCTTTAGTCAATAGAGACAAATAAGATAGGGACGAAAATGGTTGTTAATAGTGTTCGGAAGAGGGGCGGTTCCGCTATTCCCCCTAAATTCAAACGAAGGACTGTTTCAGCAATCCGAGATTTTCCACCGGGTTGTGGACCCTCATCCGGCGAAAATCAATTATTTGAAGTCATTCGTACTCCTAAGCCATTGTTTGTTCGTGGTTCTTCATCGGGTTATGAACCATCAATCGGGGAGAAATCGCAAATAGTTGTCATTCGAGATTCCGAGGGTAAGGATCTAGATCGTTAATCATTAGAATAGTTTTATATTAAATATTAGTGTTCTAATCAAGAGTGACATATATTTAGGTATCGACGAGCGGGAAAGTATAGTTCTCACCGTAATCAGGTGTGTAACTTCACACGTATCTCATGGGTTATATTACCGTAAGCGATAGAATAAAAATCGTAAAGTCGGTAAAATTTGAAAATACGGTATATTAGCACTTTTTGTGTGAATGCATGAAACCGGTATTAAGATTATGGAAAATTACGGTTTTGCCCTCAATGGGCTATATCTTAGAAAAAAATGATATTTTGGGCCACATGATTATTTTGATAAATCGTCCAAAGTGTGAAAATTGTGGAAAAAAGCCACATGTGTATAATGGGCCAAGAAATCGCTAGATCGTAAATGGGCCAAGGTTTGCTAATTCGTTAAAAAGGGCCAAATTGCTGTTTTGGACTAATGGGCCAAATTGATAATTTGTAATATGGGCTTTTTGTTGAAATTTATCTCATGAATATATTGTTATGCATTATATATATACATGACTGCATGGGTTGGGATAAATGACGAAGAGAAGAAAGGCCTGTTGCCAAATATCTAGTTCGGTGGCTCTGCCACAAATATTATAAATGGCCTGTTGCCAAATATCTAGTTCGGTGGCTCTGCCACAATTATTATAAATGGCCTGTTGCCACAAATATTATATCTGGCTTAATGCCTACTATTGGTGTGTTGGCGAGGTGGGTTGACTTGATCCCCACAGGTGTGTTGGTTGGTACGGGGGTGTGTAGCGCATGGAAATTAGGCTTGGTTGGGAATTGCATAACACATGCATTAATTTTTATACTTGATTTATATATATACATTGTACATTTGTAAATGGGCTCAAGCCCATCTAATTGCTTAAAAGGTATTGGCCCAAATGAACACGGTAAGTGGGTTACACATTGAGTTCTAAGTAACTCACCCCGCTTTTTTTTACCCCCTCTCTCGTAATGATAATTGATGGAGGCTTGGGCTGTGGATGACTTCGTGTGGAGGCCATACTACGAATGATGAGTTATAAAAACTTTGAACTTCTTTTAAGTATTTTTATTTAAGTACTATTTCAATTGAGATGTAATAAGGCCTCTGGTATTATTTTTATGGATTTTTATGCGTGGATGGATTTTAATATGTTTTAGCTACTTTAATGGGGTTGTTAATCTTTTATAAATGTTTTTTCTTAAACTTGCGTATAAAAAGAGGATTTTTTTTTATATATCACTTACTCGTAAAATTTTGTGAAAACTCTTTTATAAATTTATTTCAACCAATTCTTAAAGTTTTTAACCAATTATTTCTCTGAATATCAACTTGTAAATTCTTATGTTTTAAAAAAAAACATGGTGTTCAAATAAATCTCGATTTTTGATAAACTCCAACTTCAAATCATTTTCAAGAATTGTTTTCATTAAAAACATTGATGCTTAAGTGTAAGTTCGTTTTATGTGGCATGCCAAGTCTGGTCTTAACGCGTAGGCCGGGGTTGGGGTGTTACAGTCTTGAAGTAGTATATGAATGTATGCAGACAAGTGTAGTAAAAGGCTTGGTAAAATAGCCTCTAAGTTCCCACACGGATAGACACACGGGCGTGTGTCTAGGCCGTGTGTCTCCTACACCTTAATGTCTTAAGTCAGTATAGACCACGGGCTGGTCACACGGCCATTTGTTCAGGCCGTGTGATACACACGGATGGCACATGGGCGTGTGCCAAGACCGTGTGAAGTCTGCACCTTGTACTTGTAAATTGAATTACCACACGGTGGAAGTACACGGGCGTGTGTATGGACCGTGTGGATAAGTCAGAATGCCAAGGTTTAGCACACGGGCCAAAGCCACGGGCGTGTCAAGGCCGTGTGATATTAGTCAGTGTCGACCACGTGTGGAAGACTCGGGCGTGTTTTAGGGGTATACCGCCGTGTCCCAAGTCACATGGGCGTGTGACCCCTGTTTTAACGAAAGGCTTCCGATTGAATTCCGAAAGTTTCGGTTATGTGATTAGGGCCTCGTAGGCGCATGATATGTATGTTTTGGCTAAGAAAGAGAAGTTTTTAATTCGAAACAAAATTTTATAGCCTGTAAGTACATGTTTAAGAAAGTTCAAGCATAGTAATGTCTCGTATCCGGTCTTAGCCTCGGACTCGGGTATGGGGTGTTACACTTGTGGGAAAGGTTGGAGACACCAGGTAAGTACCATTATTATTGCCTTTCGTATAACATGATTATGTATGATTTGATTATCTGCTGTATATTGTTAATATGTTTGCATGGGCTTTGGGATATGATTGAAAGGGGAAGTGTGATTCAGTGACTTTTGTCACAGTGGTTTGGAACCACATATACATTTATCAGTGACTGTCGCAGTGGTTTGGAACCACAGTGGGTTAGCCCCACATACATTTATCAGTGATTGTCGCAGTGGTTTAGAACCATAGTGGTTTGGCACCACATATACATTTATCAGTGACTCTGTCATAGCGGTTTGGAACCACAGTGGTTTGGAACCATAGTGGCTTGGTGCCACGGGTGTTTAGCTGATTCAAGTGATGTAGAGTATGGAAAACTAGGTTGGGCTGGGTTGCATTGCATCCAATTTCTGATATGCTATGTTGTGAGGGCTAAAGCCTAATCTGCATCCGTGGGCTTATGGCCCAGATTGCGTTATAAGGGGAATTATACTGTAACATCTTAAAATTTGGAATGTTATGTTTTGCTTTATATCATGCGTTAGGCTAGTTAAGAATGCTAATTGTGTATGTTTAGGGGTCCTAAGAAGGCTTTGGGTTGAGTTGGGCCTTAGTAAAATTCTTGTGTTTAAACACTTAAAGGAGAGAAGGTAAGTGGCATCAAGACTTAAGGAAATAAGTGTGTATTTTGCTAGCACAAGAGGAGCTAGTAGTAGAGTGGTGTGGCGTCACATGAAGGGGCTAGAGGGGTGGAGTTCGAATCCCACCTTTTACAAAATTTTTGGATTATTTTGTGCTTCTTTTTCAAAGTGTCGGCCAAGGCTTTAAATAAGGTAAGGAATACTTTTTATTGATGGAAAGAAGACTAAGAAAATAAGGTAAGGAGGAGAGTAAGGAAAGAAGTAAAGGAAAGGAGTAAGAAGGGGGATATGTTGGCCAAATATTTGGAAAGTGCTTGGGATAGAATTTTTGGTCAACCATGACCTTTTTGGTGAATGAAGTACACGGTTTTGGTAGGGGGAGTGAGGGAGCTGATTTTCTTATGGTTTTTATGCAAATTTGTGCATGAAACGTTTTGGTTTCTTTTAGCATTTTGGGTACTTTTCTTTTCCAGCTTATTTTTCCCCTTGTTTTGGCCGAAACACTCTAGCACATCTGTTCATCTTTCTCCCTTGTTTAGCCGAAACCCTCAATCCATTCTTGCTCATTTTTTTTCCTTTGTTAGCCGAAACTATCTAGCACTCTTTCTCCATCTTTTCTTTTCTTTTTCACTATTTCTTCAACCCTTCTTTCTTCTTCTTTAATCAACATTTTGGTAGCCGAATCTTCTTGTTCATTTCTCTCCATAGCCGAACCTTTTGACCCTTAATCTCTTCCTCATTATTTCTTTCTCTTTCGTGTTGGCACTCTCTTCTTTGATCGAATCAGTAAGTGGTTTCTTTCTTCTCTTTTCACTTTCTTTTCTCCCTAGCCAAATGTGTGTCCATCACTATTTGGTGGTTCTATTTTGTTTCTAAACCAAAATATCACTTTCTCCTACTCCCTCAAATCGTGATCATCTTTTCTTTTTCGTCGTGTTCTAGTGGGTGGCCGTATATCACATCCTAGCCGATTCACCTCTAGCCTTAAGTCAAACGGTGGAAGTCGGATTTATAATCGTTAAGGTAATGGATTTCTTCAAGGTTCATTTCGATATCTCTCAATACTTGGTTATTCCCCTAAAACGAATCGATGATTATGTTTAAATGTTTATTCTAGGGACTAATCGCTCGTTCTTCTATATTCGTTGATCCTTCGAAAGTAGTGGTAGGCCGAATCCTATCCCTAAACAACTACTTGCACTCATCATAGTATTTTCTAACCGAGACTTTTCCAATGGAGGCAAGTGGTAACTATTTTAAAGGAAAAGCAATTCGAGGATAAAAAGGGGGCGAATTTGCATTTCCTACTCCTAAGTTCAAACGTAGGGCGGTATCGGTGGTTCAGGATTTTCCACCGGGTTGTGGACCATCATCCGGTGAGAATAGATAAAACGTGGTCGTTGACGATACTAGGGGTAAGCATTTTTAGATCGTCTGATTTAGATTTGGATTAATAAAATCATGTTTGTTGGTTAATCGAGTGTAATGGTGATTTAGGTGCCGACGATCAAGAAGGTTTAGTCCTTATCGTAATCAGGTGTGTAATCTCACACCGAAATTCCGTTGATTCATGATTCACCATTATGATTGGACGAATAGATCGTTGTTGTTTTACAAGTCTAATATCTGTAATATAGCATGAATCGAGTAATTAGCTTAAACGTCAGTATTTCTAAAAATCTGTTAAAATCGGTATGAAATTTGATAAATTACGAAAAGGCCCTTATGGGCCGAATTACGAATATTCCCTCAATGAGCCATTTTTATCAAAATGCCTTAACGGGCTGAATTGCTTAAATGCCTTTAAAGTGCCGATTTATGAAAATGCCCCTATGGGCTGAATTATAAAAATGCCCTATGGCCGATTTACTAAAATATCCCTACGGGTCGATTTGCTAGAATGCCTTAGTGGGCCGAATTACCAAAGAACCATAATGGGTCGATTCACCTTAAAAAAATTACTTGATTAATGGTTGATATTTATATGTGGATGTTTTATGTTATTTTATTTGATATGTGGCATTTTTACATATTGCATGGGATGGGAAAAATTATATGGAGAGCAGTGTAGCCTGGTGGCATTACCACAATTTGTATATTACTGTGCTTAAATATGATTTCGGTGGCTTGACCACAAAAATACTATATGATAGCAGTTTGATTGCAAATTTGGTGTAAGTGGCGGGGTAGGTTGACTTGATCCCCACAGGTGTGATTGGCTGGTCGGGGGTGTGATGGATGGATGGGTTGGGTTGCATTCATTTACTTCATTTAGATATTGCTATGTAAATGGGCTTCGATCCAAGATGATACTATACGGGTTCAGGCCCAGTGGATGACGGTAAGAGGGATTACACACTGAGTTCTAGTAACTCACCCCTTTTTTCTTAATTCTTGCAAGTAATGCTCAGTGATGTGGACTTGGGCCATGGATGACTCGGTGGAGGCCATACTTTAGAAATGGTGTTTTCGAACTTTAGTAAATTTCATTTTTCGCTTTATTTCATTACTTTCATTATTTTGGGTTTAAAGTTGTAATAAGGCCTCTGGGATAAACTTTAATTTGCTTTATGTTTGGGGCGTAATTATTATTTTTCTTAAATTGTTTTAAAAGGGGTTTTTCTAAAATCATAAATAACGGTTTCCAAAATTTATTAACAAATGGATTTCATAACAACCTTGTACAAATAATTTAACTTGGATTTTCTTACAAATTATCAACAATATTTTCAAAAGTCACGGTTTTAATGTTCAATAATTCGATTCTTGATTCGTCAATCTACTTCTCGAAGTTTGTAGTATTTTATCGAATATTTATAAACCAAACTTGCTTTCTTAACTATATCAAATTAACGTAAACCTTTAGTACATTCACAAGTTCTTTAAACACTTTCTTCCTGTGACATACTAGATCCGCTCGTAACGCATGGGTCGGGTTTGGTGTGTTACATATACACTGAGTCTTGGTGACTCACACCTCTGCTTAATTTTGCAGGCAACCCTTAGTTGCGGATTTGGAGCCGAGGTGGATTCTGAGCTGGCCATGCATTACTACTTCCGTAAATCTTTCATTCCTTTATTTTAAACTTACTTTTATTTTGGGTTTTTGCTATGTAATAAGGCCTCCATAACTTTAATTTGGGTTTTGCTTTAATACTGTTTATACATATTTTATGAAATGTCAAATATGGAGTTTTTCTAAAATAAAAATATAACCAACCATTGTTTTTTTCAGAGTGTTAACAAAAGATGACAAGCGAATAACTAATTAATTCAGAAAACTTTCTTAAATACCTCAACACTGCTTTCAAAATATCACGTTTATGAAAATCCCTAATTTCGGCTTTCATAAAGCAAACCTGTTTACGACTCATAGTTCATATTAATAAGAAGTTGGTAACAAACCCTTAAAACTGAGTTTAATTTTCAAGATGGAAACTCAAAATGGAAAGTTTTCTAAATTGCGATGTTTCTTTAAAATTTTTAAAACTATCTTTCCCTGTGACATACCAGATTTGGTCGTAACGTTTAGACCGGGTTTGGGGTGTTACAATTTTGGTATCAGAGCCAAGGTTGCAAAACTCGACTGTGGAATGGGTTCAAAAATATTTTCAAGTTGGTTTGGAATATGATTTAGAAAAATACATGTTTTCTGGAAGTATGGCACCCGAGTCCCCGGCACCAAATCGTACTGTAAGTTTTTCTGATAACTGCTTGATTTCTTGTGAAAAGATTATATTATGTTGTGATTGATAGTTTTAAGAGACTCAACTTTAGAGATTGAGACCTTTAGAAATATGTTTTGCGAAAAACTACTTCTAATTCTATTTTCATAAGACTATCTGGTAATAAACAGTGGAAGATATACTATTTCATAAAATTTTAATTAGATTAAGTCGATTCCGTAATCATGAACGCTAGAGGACGTGGACGTGGTATGCACGGTCGTGGTAGAGGCTGGGGTATTCAGGCTGAACCCTCGGAATCAGGGCATGGGCCGGAAGGCGAAGTGCCAGCATCACTAGTAGCGGAAGTGGGGTCTCAGGACCAAACTGGAGGGGACGATGCTGTGTCACAAGCTATGCTTCGTGTTCTAGAGCGGGTTGCTGGAGCAAGCACGAGATCTGTAGCTCAAAAATCTATTCCTGAGTGACTCCGAGCTAATGGGGCCGAGATATTCAGGGTATTTCTGGTGTGGCTCCTAATGTAGCTGAGAACTGGCTGAAAGCGGTTGAACGAATCATGGACGATCTTAAGCGCATCAGTAGAGGAAAAGTTGAAAGGAGTAGTGTCCTCCTTCGAGATGAGGCATACCGGTGGTGGCTCACGGTAAGGGATGGTACATCGGCGGACCGTATCACACAGGATTTCTTTAAGACAGCGTTCAGGAAGGTATGTTGGGGGCGAGTTACGTGGGACGCCAGAGAAAGGCATTTTAAACTTGGTCCAGGGAATAAGTCGCTGGTCGAGTATGAGGCAGAGTTCCTGCGTTTAAGTCGTTATGCCCGGGGTATTGTCGCAACTGATCACGAGCGTTGTGTCTGATTTGAGAATGGTCTGAGGGACGAGTTGCGAGTACTGATAGCTCCGCAACGGGAAAGAGAGTTTGCTATTCTGGTTGAGAAGGCAAAGATAGCTGAAGAGGTGAAGCGGTCAGAGAGACAAAATCGGGATAAGGATAGGGGTAGGAATAAGAGGAACTATGGGTCATCAGGATCTACTGGGGGTTTTCAAAAGAAGCCTAGGTTTGATGGGCCGGGTCGAGTTGCGAAGCCTGTTACTGTTGGTCGGTCTCAGCCATGTGCTAAATGTGGGAATTTTCATTCGGGGGAGTGTTGGGAACAAAATAGAGAATGCTTCAGGTGTGGATCTGTAGATCATCTGGTAAGGGACTCTCCACAAGAGCAAAACAGGCACACCGAGAGGTCGAGGATATGTACGATGCGGAAGAGGTGGGCAGCAACCACCGAGAGGTCGTGGTCCGGCCAGAGGAGGAAATGATTTTGGTCGAGGGCGTAGAGCACCGGGCAGAGGTGCTGGGAATACAGATGCGAGACAGCCTGGGTTGGTTTATGCAGCTAGACGTCGAGAGGATGGAGATGCACCGAACGTCATAACCGGTACGTTCCTTATTTTTGGTGTGTCATTTTCAGCTTTGATAGATATTGGGTCTACACATTCATATGTTGCTAGTACTGTGTCTGGAACTTTGAATATAGAATCTGAGGCTGCTTATAGAGAAATGACTGTGATTAGCCCTTTAGGACAATCTGTAGTGGTGAACAAACTATTTAGGAGTGTGCCTTTAGAAGTGCAAGGGATTGTTTTCCTGGCTGATTTGATGGAATTGCCGTTCGGCAAGTTTGACTTGATTTTAGGCATAGACTGGTTAGTTAAGTATCGAGCAAACTTGGATTGTGCTGCTAAGCGCATTATATTGAAGACTCTTGAGGATAAGGAGGTACTGGTGATAGGTGAGAGAATGAATTACCTGTCCAATGTGGTGTCTGCTTTAAAGGTTGAAAGGATGGTGCGAAAAGAGTGTGAGGCATTTCTAGCTTTCGTCGGTGCTTTGGAGGCCAAAGAATTGTCTGTAAGAGATGTGAGAACGGTGAAGGATTTCTTAAACATTTTTCCAGAAGAGCTTCCATGGTTACCTTCGGATCGCGAGGTGGAGTTCGACATTGATCTACTTCCAGGAACAGCTCCGGTGTCTGTTGCCCCATATAGGATGGCACCGAAGGAGCTGGTGGAGCTTAAAGCTCAGATTCAAGAATTGTTGGACCGTAGTTTTATTCGACCAATTGTGTCTCTGTGGGGAGCACCGGTGTTATTTGTTAAGAAAAAGGACCGGTCGATGCGGATGTGCATTAACTACAGGCAATTGAACAAGTTGACGATTAAGAACAAGTACCCGTTTCCAAGGATTGACGACTTGTCCGATCAGCTGCGAGGCGCTTCGGTCTTCTCAAAGATAGACTTTAGGTCAGGGTACCATCAGCTTAAGGTCAAGGAGGCGGATATTCATAAGACTGCTTTTCGAACTCGTTATAGTCACTACGAGTTCTTAGTGATGCCGTTCGGGTTGACGAATGCACTAGCTGCATTTATGGATATGATGAACCGGGTATTTCAACCCTACCTGGATCAGTTTGTTGTAGTGTTCATAGACGATATTTTGGTATATTCAAGAACAGAAGAGGAGCATGATTCACATCTTCGAATTGTTCTGTAGATTTTGAGAGAGAAGCAAGTGTATGTCAAATTCAGTAACTGTGAATTTTGGCTGAGGGAAGTTACCTTTCTGGGGCATGTTGTTTCTGCCAAGAGGATTAGGGTGGATCCCCGAAAGATTGAAGATGTTTTGGATTGGAAACCACCGAAGTCAGTAGCAGAAATTTGAAGTTTCCTTGGGTTAGGCTGATACTACAAAAGGTTCGTTGAGGGATTCTCGTTGATTGCTACACCATTAACCAAGCTATTACGGAAGGGGATACCGTTTGTTTGGACAGATCAACAGCAGGAAAGCTTTGAGAAGTTGAAGAAGATTTTGAAGGAGGCACCAGTGTTGATTCAACCTGAGGCTGGAAAAGAGTTTGTCGTCTATTGTGATGCGTCACACACAGGGTTAGGATGTGTGTTGATGCAAGAGGGGAAGGTGATAGCGTATGCGTCTCGACAATTAAGACCGCATGAAGTGAATTATTCCACTCATGATCTGGAATTAGCTACGGTAGTGTTCGCTTTGAAGATTTGGAGACACTACTTGTATGGGGAGAAGTCAATTATCTTCACCGATCATAAGAGCCTGAAATATCTCCTTACCCAGAAGGAGTTGAATTTATGGCAGCAGAGATGGATTGAATTATTGAAAGACTATGACTGCTCGATTGAGTATCACCCAGGTAAAGCTAACGTAGTGGCGGATTCGTTGAACCATAAGGTGATATCAGATTTGAGGCCAATGTTTGCTCATCTCAGTTTGTATGAAGATGGAAGCTTGTTAGCCGAACTTCAAGTGAAGCCTTCATGGGTAAGTCAGATTAAAGAGAGATAGATGTCAGACGAATTGTTAAGTTCTCAACTTCAGCAAGTGGAAGGTGGTGAGATAGAATATTTTGGTCTGAACAGTGATGGAGTGTTGTGCTTCCGTGGAAAAGTTTGTATGCCAAAGGATTCCGAATTGAGACAGAGGATTCTGCAGGAAGTGCATATTACCCATACGCTATGCATCCCGGTGGGAGTAAAATGTATCGAGACTTGCGTGAATAGTTTTGGTGGCCAGGTCTGAAGTAAGAAGTTACCGAATTAGTGAGTAAGTGCTTGACGTGTCAACAGGTGAAGGTGGAATATCAGTTGCCTTCGGGGTTGCTACAGCCAGTGAAGATTTCACTTTGGAAGTGGGAGAGAATAACGATGGATTTTGTTAGTGGGCTACCTCTTACGCCTACTAGGAAAGATTCAGTGTGGGTAATTGTCGATCGGTTGACGAAGTCAGCTCACTTCATACCGGTTCGTGTTGATTACTCACTACAGAAGTTAGCCAAGCTGTATGTAGCAAAGATTGTCAGGTTACATGGGGTACCAGTGTCTATTATATCAGACAGAGACCCTAGGTTTACATCGCGATTCTGGAAGGCATTACATAAAGCGTTGGATACAAGACTGGATTTTAGCACGGCGTTTCATCCACAGACTGATGGTCAGTCAGAAAGGGTAATTCAAATTCTAGAAGATATATTGAGAGGCTGTGTTATCGACTTCAGGGGTAGTTGGGAGGATTTCTTACCATTGGCAGAATTTGCATACAACAATAGCTATCAATCCAATATTCAGATGGCACCCTATGAAGCGTTGTATGGTCATAAGTGTCGTACTCCTACCTGCTGGACAGAGTTGGGTGAGCGACAGTTATTGGGTCTGGAATTAGTTTCAGATACGGAGGAAAAGGTTAAGTTGATTCGGACTCGGTTGAAAGAAGCTTCCGACAGGCAGAAATCGTATGCAGATCTAAAGCGTAAAGAAATAGAATTTTCAGTGGGTGATCAGGTTTTTCTAAAAGTTTCACCTTGGAAGAGGGTTTTAAGGTTTGGATGAAAAGGCAAGTTGAGCCCCAGATTCATCGGGCCTTATCGAGTGTTGAAACGTGTGGGACCAGTAGCGTATCAGCTTGAGTTACTACCGGAGTTGAATCAGATACATGATGTATTTCATGTTTCAATGTTAAGGCGCTATCGTTCGGATCCATCTCACATAGTGCCGGTAGAGGAAATTGAAGTAAGACCTGATTTGTCTTTTGAAGAAGAACCAGTGCAGATCTTAGATCAAGATGTTAAAGTGTTGAGAAGGAAGTTAGTTCAGTTGGTTAAATTTTTATGGCGGAATCACGGTTCAGAGGAAGACACGTGGGAGCCAGAGGATGTGATGCGACAGCAATACCCTTACCTCTTTTGATCAGGTAAATTTTGAGGCCGAAATTTCTTTAAGGAGGGTAGAACTGTAACATCCTAGAATTAGGGGTTCTGCATTTTATGTTTTTCTGTGTTCTTGGCTTGTTCTGCTTGTTATTTAGATGTGTTTTGGGGTCCTAGGGAGGCTCGGGTTCAAGATAGAGCCTTGGTGAAATTTTGGTTTTTGGGCTTAAAAGGGGGAGAGCTGGTGGAGGCAGGCCTTAAGATTATTTGTGTAACATCCTGATTTAGGGCCTAGTCAGAATAGTGGTGCGAGACCACAAACCCGAGTCAGTAAAATTGAGTTCTTAAGGTTTACGACATGTTTGCATCATAGTACTAAAGTTCCATGTAAAAATTTTGTGAAATTGACATGGAATGATCAAAAAGGACTAAATTGCAAAAGTTGCAAAATATGAGTTTCTAGAAGCTTTTTGTATGAAATAGCTTTAGAATATTAATTATGAGTCCTTAAATAGCAATTTGCCCAAATTATAATTTTTGGACAAAAATGGACATGAGTTAGTAAAATAGAAATTTTTAAAGAGAAGGGCATTTTAGTCATTTACCATTTAAATGATTAAAATGGGAAAAAGATGATAAAAATTTCATTCATCTTCTTCCTCATTGCCGAAATTTTCCAAGAACCCATAGCTAGGGTTTGTTCATCTTTCAAGCTTGCTAGTAAGTTCATCTTAGCCCTGATTTTTAATATTCTTCGTGTTTTGAAGTTCTCGTATTATGAATTAGCTATTTTTAGCTCTAAAATAAGCTAATATGCATGTTCAAAAATCTACCCAAGAGTGACATGCTTGTAAAATGATATTTTATGGAAGTTTATGAGAGTTTGATGTTAGATAAACATCTTTTTCTAAGTGAATTTCATGAAAAATGCTAGTAAGGACTAGTTTGTAAAAATTATGAAATTGGTCATACCTATTAGAAATAATGGGAATTGATGATTGCTATAGTAGAGAAAATGAATCAGCTAAGCATGAAGTTTAAGAAAGTTGAATGAGATTCATTTTACGAGCCTTTGGGCAAAAGTGCAAATATGAGAAAGTTTAGGGGCAAAATAGTAATTTTGCCAAAGTATGTGTTAAGAGTCATGTTAGTCAATGTGAGTATTAAATGATCTATTTATGATTATAGATCAAGAAAAACGAAGCCCGGATCGAAATTGAGGCAAGAACAAAGTCGGGGGCTAAATTGCATATCTACATACATTTTGTATATCGAGGTAAGTTTGTATGATTTCTAAGCTTTATGATTTCTATCATTAAATTGCTTAGTATAATGTACATTATTATCATGGAATGATTAATGTTTTGCTAAACAAAGAAATCAATGAGATTAAATATGAGCAAGTCCCGATTGAAGATGGAATTTCCCAGGATACTCGATCTACCACATGAGATTAGAAAGTCCGTATAAGACCAAGCCAAGGCATGGCATCGACAATCAAGCAAAGATATCATGTAAGTCCAAGGAAAGCTTGGCATTGAACAAGATATCATGTAAGTCCAAGGCAAGCTTGGCATTGAACAAGATATCATGTAAGTCCAAGGCAAGCTTGGCATTGAACAAGTTATCATGTAAGTCCAAGGCAAGCTTGGCATTGAACAAGTTATCATGTAAGTCCAAGGCAAGCTTGGCATTGAACAAGTTATCATGTAAGTCCAAGGCAAGCTTGGCATTGAACAAGATATCATGTAAGTCCAAGGCAAGCTTGGCATTGAACAAGTTATCATGTAAGTCCAAGCCAAGGCATGGCATTGGTGAGAACGAGAAAGACTTCGTATAAGTCCATTTCAAGACATGGCCTCGAAACCAAGATGAGAGATTCCATGTAAGACCGTATTTAGGATATGGCTTTGGCATCGAGCATGTGAGATGAGATTCAAAGATATCCTCGGTTATTCATGGAAATTCATCGGGCACACAAGTAAAGTTTAAATGAGATAACCAGAAAGTAAGTAAGCAAAATTATCATCAAGTCGAGAATGAGCATTATACATGTTATGAATGATAAATTAGAGATTATGATTATTATGTTAAAGTATCTTTGATCAATGTGATCAAGTGATACAGTACCTTGTTTACCTCACAAGTATGAGACTAGTAAGTATCATGAGATATGTAAGAATCAGATATGAGTAAGTAAGCTTTATAGCTGAAATTATGATACCATTGCTTATGTCAAATGGGTTATATGAAGCAAGTATGTTGTTATGTGCATTATATGCAAACTTACTAAGCTAAATGCTTACGTCTTTTATTCTTTCTTTTCATGTAGTCCCGCTAAGCTAATCTCGTGGATCATCGTCATCAGAGCTCGGAGCACACTATCAATCGCTATTTTGGTATAGCCATGTTGTTTATATTAAGTATGGCATGTATAGGAAACATTTCATTTTGAGTATATGCTTTAGAAAGGGCAAAAGTATGGGCTATCAAGTTTATTATTCTTTTGTAAATGGCTATGTGATTGGCCAAGATTGACTAAGTATGTATGTTATTGATATCAATGAAGCATGTTGTATTGTTCATAAATGATGTAATACTTGAGTTGCTGAATTAAATATTTGTTTTGATACTTGATTTCAGGGTGGCCATTGGCTTGGTAAATAGCCTCTAAGTGCCCACATGGTTAGACACACGGGCGTGTGTCTAGGCCGTGCGTAAGCTGCACCTTAGTCTCATAAGTCAGAATAGGCCACAGGCTAATCCCACGGCCGTGTGTTGAAGCCGTGCATAACCCACGGTTGGAACATGGGCGTGTGCCCCGGCTGTGTAAATAAGTTAGTATATCAAGGTATAGTACACGGTCTAAGTCCACGGGTGTGTCAAGGCCGTGTGTAATTAGTCAGTGTCGACCACGGTCGGAAGACATAGGCGTGTAAAGGGGTGCACGGGCGTGTCCCAAACCACATGGGCATGTGACCTCTGCTTTAAAGAAAAGTTTTTGATTAAGTTCCGAAAGTTTCTATATACGTGTATAAGGCCTCGTAGGACTATGAAATGTATGATTAGACTGAGAAAGATAAGTTTTTAATTCGGAACAAAATTTTACAGTCCGTAAGTGCATGATTAAGCAAGTTAAAGCATAGTAATATCTCGTATCTAGTCTAAGCCTCGAACTCGGGTATGGGGTGTTACATTTAGTGGTATCAGAGCTACGGTTTAGTCAGTTCTAGGACTAACATAGCACGAACACGAGTCTAGCCATACATGCCATACGTAAGAATGTTTTTATAATGATAGTGTGACGACTCTTGACGACTTAAATTATGTTTATACATTTAGTAAATGGATCCCGATAGAGCTGTGGCAGATGACGTAGAAAGTAACGCGCCAGCTTCTACTGAAGGGACGATGCCAAACGAGCATGAGAATAGACCCACTACGGTGAGTCAAGAAGGAGGAGAAGAGGCTAGAGAAGCCTTCCTCCATATGATGAATACATGGTATACAGAGTTTGTTCGTACGAACCCGAATGCACAACCCCCTCCACCCCCACCTATTCCTCAACCTATCCCAGTAGCCCCTCAAGTACTAGAGGTGGTAAGAGGAGAGAAGCCTCCAGTCGATAGAATCAGGAAACATGGGGCCGAGGAATTTCGGGCTAGAAAAGATGATGATCCGAAAAGGGCTGAGTTTTGGATAGAAAATACTATCAGGGTATTTAATGAGTTGTCATGCACACCTGAGGAATGCATGAAGTGTGTAGTCTCTCTTTTAAGAGATTCTGCTTACCAATGGTGGAACACCCTTGTGTCAGTGGTACCGAGGGAAAGGATCACATGGGAATTTTTCCAAGAAAAAGTATATCAGTCAAAGGTTTGTGGACCAGAAAAGGAAGGAATTCCTAGAACTGAAGTAAGGCAAGATGTCAGTGACTGACTATGAACGTGAGTTTGTACGACTCGATGAAAGCACGCTCGCGAATGCGTGTCCACTGAGGCCATCATGAGTAAAAGATTTGAAGATGGGTTGAATGAGGACGTCAAACTGTTTGTTGCTGTCCTAGAACTAAAGGAATTTGTTGTGCTAGTAGAGAGGGCTTGTAAAGCCGAGGAATTAGTAAAAGAGAAAAGAAAGTCTGAAATGGAGTCTCGTGACTTTAGGAAGAGACAGTGGAATAAGTCATTCCAATCTTCATCCAAGAAGTTAAGAGATTTCCCTACCCGATCTGCTACTTCCACTAGGTTTTCAAGGAAAGACAAGAGTAAGCAATATTCACAGAATAAAGCACAGACTACTTCAGTTGCAAGTGTTGGGAATATTAGATTTGACAGACCCGAATGCCTACAATGTGGCAAACGTCATCTTGGAGAATGCCGAGCACATGAAAATGCATGCTTTAGATGTGCTTCCCAAGACCACTATATAAAAGATTGTCCAGAGATGAAGAAAGAAGAGAGAACTCAGAACCCGAGATCCAGGAGTATGGTCCGAGGAAGACCGCAGAGAAACCCTGGAAGTGGGGCAAGTGGAAGAGGTAACCCTCGAGAGCAGGCCGCGAGACCCGAGGGTAGAGCGCCTGCAAGGACTTATGCCATCCGCGCTCGCAAAGAGGCATCTTCTCATAATGTTATTACGGGTACCTTTTCTCTTCATGATATCAAAGTTATTTATTTAATAGACCCTGGATCCACACACTCTTACATTTTTATGAAACTAGTATCCAGTATGAATATGCCTATAGATTCTACAGAATTTATGATTAAAGTGTCTAATCCTTTAGGCAAGAGTGTGTTAGTGAATGAAGTATGTAGAGAATGTCCATTAATGATTAGAGGTCATTACTTTAAAGCAAATCTTATGTTGCTACCATTTGATGAGTTTGACATCATTCTTGGTATGGACTAGTTGACCACCCATAATGTAATAGTTAATTGTGTGAAGAAATATATCGAGATGAGATGTGAGAATGGGGATACTCTCCATATAGAGTCAGATGAGCAAAGTAAATCACTGGTAATGATTTCTGATATGACGGCACAGAGATATATAAGAAAGGGGTATGAGGCATATTTGGCCTTTGTGATGAATGATAAAGAAACAGAGTTAAAGATTGAGTCAGTACCGATAGTATGTGAGTACGTGGATGTTTTTCCCGAAGAATTACCTGGACTAACACCAGTTAGAGAGGTTGAGTTCATCATTGAGCTAGCTCCTGGTACTGTACCGATATTTATTACGCCTTACAGAATGACCCCAACGGAGTTGAAAGAGTTGAAGTTACAGTTGCAAGAATTAACAGATAAAGGCTTTGCAAGATCAAGTTGTTCACCATGGGGTGCTCCAATTTTATTTGTGAAAAAGAAGGATGGCACCATGAGATTGTGCATAGATTACCGTCAGCTTAATAAAGTGACGGTAAAGAACAAGTACCCATTGCCTAGGATCAATGATTTGTTCGACTAATTGAAAGGAGCCACTGTGTTCTCCAAAATAGACTTGAGATCAGGGTACTACCAGCTGAGAGTAAGAGAATCATATGTGTCCAAGACAGCTTTTCGAACAAGGTATGGGCATTATGAATTTTTAGTCATGCCTTTTGGTCTGACTAATGCTCCTGCGGTGTTCATGGACTTAATGAACTGCATTTTTAGACCATACCTCGATAAGTTTGTAGTCATTTTCATTGACGACATACTGATTTATTCCTGAGATAAGAATGAGCATGCTGAGCACCTACGAATAGTTTTACAGATTCTACGAGAAAATCAATTATATGCCAAGTTCAGTAAAAGTAAATTTTGGCTCAAGGAAGTAGGATTTCTGGGACATATTGTCTCAGGAGAAGGAGTTTGAGTAGACCCCAGTAAGATTTCGGCTATTATGGAGTGGAAGCCACCAAAGAATATCTCTGAGATTAGAAGTTTTCTAGGCCTAGCCGACTATTACAGACGATTCGTCAAGGGGTTTTCCATGATTGCAACCTCGATGACTAAATTGTTACAGAAAAATGTGAAGTTTGAGTGGACAGAATGATGCCAACAAAGTTTCGAGAAGTTGAAAGCAATGTTGACATAAGCCCCAGTTTTAGTACAACCTAAGACAGGGAAATAATTTGTAATTTACAGCTATGCATCCTTAAATGGATTAGGCTGTGTACTTATGCAAGAAGGCAAAGTGATAGCTTATGCCTTCAGACAGTTGAAGCCTCATGAGAAGAATTATCCGACGCATGATTTAGAGTTGGCTGCCATAGTCTTCGCATTGAAGATATGAAGACATCACCTATATGGTGAGAGATGTCAGATTTTCACTGATCACAAAAGTTTGAAGTACTTGATGATGCTAAAAGAGTTGAACTTAAGACAGCGGAGATGGTTAGAGTTGATAAAAGATTATGTGATGGTCATTGACTACCTTCCTGGGAAGGCGAATGTGGTTACCGACGCTTTAAGTAGAAAGTCCCTATTTTCATTAAGGGCATTGAATTCACGGATGACCTTATCCAACGATGGTTCTATTTTAGCTGAGTTGAGAGCTAGACCAATTTTCCTCCAAGAGATCATTGACGCTCAAGAAGAAGATAGTGAATTGCAAGTCAAGAGAGCTCGGTCATGAGATGGATGTTGAATCGACTTCGGATTAGTCCCAATGGAATTCTGATGTTCAAAGATAGAGCTTGTGTACTGAGAAAAGAAGAGCTTATTCAGAAAATTTTGCATGAGGCCCATAATGGATGTTTCTCTGTACATCCGGGTAGTACCAAGATGTATAATGACTTGAAGCAATGATATTGGTGGCGAGAATGAAGAAAGATATTTTGAGTTTGTTTCCAAATGCTTGATTAGTCAGCAAGTAAAGGTTGAACATCAAGTACCTTCGGGTTTGCTTCAACCCATTTTGGTTCCGGAGTGGAAATGGGACAGTATTACTATGGATTTTGTAACGGGTCTACCATTATCTCCGAGCAAGAAAGATGCCGTATGGGTTATAGTTGATAGACTCACGAAGTCAGCTCATTTTATACCTGTACGAGTTGATTACTCACTCGACAAGTTAGCAAACTTGTACGTTTCAGAAATAGTAAGGCTTCACGGTGCTCCGTTGTTAATCATCTCGGATAGAGATCCGAGGTTTACATCCAAATTTTGGAAGAAGTTACAAGAGGCCTTGGGTACAAAGTTAAACTTTAGTACCGCTTTTCATCCTCAAACTGACGGTCAATCGGAGAGGTTAATTCAAGTACTCGAGGATATGCTCAGATGTTGTATTCTTGAATTACGAGGCGCTTGGGAAAAGTTTCTCCCATTGGTAGAGTTTGCCTACAATAATAGTTTTTCATCGAGTTTAAAGATGGCGCCCTATGAGGCTCTATATGGGCGAAAGTGCGTAACGCCTTTATTTTGGGTGAACTCAAGGAAAACCAAATTCATGGGGTTGATTTGGTTAGAGAAGCCAAGAGAAAGTGAAAGTGATACGAGAATGTTTAAAAGTCGCATCAGACAGAGATGTAAGTCCTATTCGGACTTAAAGAGAAAAGAGATAGAGTATCAAGTCGGAGATAAAGTTTTCTTGAAAGTGTCACCATGGAGAAAAGTTCTCAGATTTGGCCGGAAAGGCAAGTTGAGTCCATGATTTATTGGACCGTATGAGATTACCGAGAAAGTTGGACCGGTAGCTTACAGATTGGCTCTGCCATCAGAGTTAGAAAAGATACATGATGTGTTTCACGTGTCAATGTTGAGACGCTACTGATCAGATCCTTCACATGTAATTACCCCGTCAGAGATAGAGATTCATCCCAACATGACTTATGGTGAAGAACCAGTTAAGATTTTAGCTCGGGAAGTCAAGCAGCTAAGGAATAAAAGTATTGCCCTGGTAAAAGTATTGTGGCAAAGACATGGAATAGAAGAAGCTACGTGGGAACAAGAAGAGAGCATGAGAAACTAGTACCCAAACCTGTTTGCTGGTAAGATTTTTGAGGACAAAAATTCCTAAGAGGTGGAGAATTGTAACATCCCGATTCAGGGCCTAGTCGGAATAGTGGTGCGAGACCACAAACCCGAGTCAGTAAAATTGAGTTCTTAAGGTTTATGACATGTTTGCATCATAGTACTAAAGTTCCATGTAGAAATTTTGTGAAATTGACATGGAATGATCAAAAAGGACTAAATTGCAAAAGTTGCAAAATATGAGTTTCTAGAAGCTTTTTGTATGAAATAGCTTTAGAATATTAATTATGAGTCCTTAAATAGCAATTTGCCCAAATTATAATTTTTGGACAAAAATGGACATGAGTTAGTAAAATAGAAATTTTTAAAGAGAAGGGTATTTTAGTCATTTACCATTTAAATGATTAAAATGGGAAAAAGATGATAAAAATTTCATTCATCTTCTTCCTCATTGCCGACATTTTCCAAGAACCCATAGCTAGGGTTTGTTCATATTTCAAGCATGCTAGTAAGTTCATCTTAGCCCCGTTTTTAATATTCTTCATGTTTTTGAAGTTCTCGTATAATGAATTAGCCATTTTTAGCTATAAAATAAGCTAAGATGCATGTTAAAAAATCTACCCAAGAGTGACATGCTTGTAAAATGATATTTTATGGAAGTTTATGAGAGTTTGATGTTAGATAAACATCTTTTTCTAAGTGAATTTCATGAAAAATGCTAGTAAGGACTAGTTTGTAAAAATTATGAAGTTGGTCATACTTATTAGTAATAATGGGAATTGATGATTGCTATAGTAGAGAAAATGAATCAGCTAAGCATGAAGTTTAAGAAAGTTGAATGAGATTCATTTTACGAGCCTTTGGGCAAAAGTGCAAATATGAGAAAGTTTAGGGGCAAAATAGTAAGTTTGCCAAAGTATGTGTTAAGAGTCATGTTAGTCAATGTGATTATTAAATGATCTATTTATGATTATAGATCAAGAAAAACGAAGCCCAGATCAAAACTGAGACAAGAAGAAAGTCAGGGCAAAATTGCATATCTACATACATTTTGTATATCGAGGTAAGTTTGTATGATTTCTAAGCTTTATGATTTCTATCATTAAATTGCTTAGTATAATGTACATTATTATCATGGAATGATTAATGTTTTGCTAAACAAAGAAATCAATGAGATTAAATACGAGCAAGTCCCGATTGAAGATGGAATTTCCTAGGATACTCGATCTACCACATGAGATTAGAAAGTCCGTATAAGACCAAGCCAAGGCATGGAATCGGCAATCAAGCAAAGATATCATGTAAGTCCAAGGCAAGCTCGGCATTGAACAAGATATCATGTAAGTCCAAGGCAAGCTTGGCATTGAACAAGATATCATGTAAGTCCAAGGCAAGCTTGGCATTGAACAAGTTATCATGTAAGTCCAAGGCAAGCTCGGCATTGAACAAGATATCATGTAAGTCCAAGGCAAGCTTGGCATTGAACAAGATATCATGTAAGTCCAAGGCAAGCTTGGCATTGAACAAGTTATCATGTAAGTCCAAGGCAAGCTTGGCATTGAACAAGTTATCATGTAAGTCCAAGGCAAGCTTGGCATTGAACAAGTTATCATGTAAGTCCAAGGCAAGCTTGGCATTGAACAAGATATCATGTAAGTCCAAGGCAAGCTTGGCATTGAACAGGTTATCATGTAAGTCCAAGCCAAGGCATGGCATTGGTGAGAACGAGAAAGACTTCGTATAAGTCCATGTCAAGACATGGCCTCGAAACCAAGATGAGAGATTCCATGTAAGACCGTATTTAGGATATGGCTTTGGCATCGAGCATGTGAGATGAGATTCAGTGTAACATCCTAGATTAGGGGTTATGCGGTTGGAGCGTAACTCAAGTGTTAGTAGGCTTTAAGTGTGTTTGGTGATGTTTTAGGAGTTTTTAGAACCCAAGGATGAAGGGGAAAGCTTTGGGAAAATGTTGAATTTTAAGTATAAAAGGGGAGTGGGTGAAGGAGCCCTTAAGGAAAAATTTGGGAATTTCTGGACATGAAAGTCCAGTGGTAAAGTGGCTCCCATGCGCCACTTAAAGGCCCTGGAAGTAACGCTAGTAAGGGCTTGGGTTCGAATCAAGGTGGCAGCAAGGTGTTTTATTTTTGGGGTTTTGGCGTTAAAAGGAAGGAGGCCTTAAAAGAAGGTGGGGCGTAGTCTATGACACAAAACGGCGCCTTGGCAAAGTGGTTCCCATGCGCCACTTAGGAGTTGGAGGTGAGGATAGGCGCAGTTCGAATGGTCTGGAGCAAAGATTATGCGTTTTATTTTTATATATGCGGTGATGGGCTTAAGTAGGAAGGCTATAAAAGTAAATGATGGGGTTTTATGACATGAAAGTCAATTGGGAAGGTTGGAAGGGGCGTAAGGGAGGTCATTGTTGTTGCCTTCACCAGTCATTGGTTCGAACCCGTGGGCACACTTTGGGTATTTTTTTATTTTATTTCTTTTTTTCAATGTCTTTGGCGTGAATGGGAGAGTGTTGGTTCAATTTTGGACTCTCAAATTCGGCTGGAAGGGTGTTGTAGTAGTTTATTTTATTTTGAATTGTTGAAGAGGTGGATAGGAGATAAATATTAGTATTTTATTATTTGAAGAGGTGATAAAAGTAAGAGATAAATATTATTCTTTTTGGGTGATAATTAAGCTGGAATTATCACCAAAATAGGAGGGTGTTTGCCGATTATTGGACTCCTTGGGGGCTGTCCATATTTGATTTTGTTACAGCATAGAAGTGCCCAAAATTTCCAGCAAATTCTTTTCTTCTTTCTCCCTTCATTGTGTCGAATTCTCCTTAAACTCTTAGCCAAAATTGTTCGTAAATTTCCAAAGATCGTTGGTTCTTCTAAGCCAAATACACCCTCCTCCTTCACTAAAATTCCAGCCCTTCCAGTAGTGCTTAAGCCGAATCTTTCCCCCCTAACCAAGGGTGCTGCCGAATTCAATAGGAACCAATTTCTCATAAGGTACTCCGAGATTTTGATGTACTCGATACAACCCTCTAGCGGTCGGTTTTGGGACTAATTAAGGCTTCGGGATTTGTTTGGAAATCAAATCCGTTCAAGGGTCAAGATCTAGCGTCGTAGATCGGCTTCTCGAGATCTAGGAATTACGATAGTAACAGGTGTGTAAGATCTCTATACACACTTCATTAATTTACATGCTGTTATTATTTGCCTTAGATCTTTTGTTTGTGGTTAGCTTGTGGCATAATCATGGATATCGGGTAAGTCCCCTAACTTGTAATTTTTTATATATGTTTGCATGCCATCACATGATGTTTAATACTATGACATGATATATGAAATTTGTTGTATAAGCATGTGATGGTGGGATTGATGGGAGGAGGGGGATGAACTATGGATCTGTCGTCGGTGGTTTTGACCACAAGATGGGTTGGCCCCATCGATTATTGTGACCTATGGTCATCAAGTGGTTTTGACCACAACGATTGATTATTTGCGACTAAGTCCCGGTGGTTTGGTACCACCGATGGTTTTGACCACATTTGATATATTGTGACCTATGGTCATCAGTGGTTTTGACCACACGATGGGTTGGCCCCATCATTTAAATCGTGACTTTAAGTCATCAGTGGTTTTCACCACACGGGGTAGAAAAGGAGTATGGATGGCTAGTTGGGTTGCATGAGCATGTTTATTAATGAATTGTGTATGAGATGTATTTTCCGAGTGGGGGATTTACACATTGAGTCTCGGTGACTCACCCCTTTCCCTTAACATTTTGCAGATAAGTAGATCGCGGAGATGGAGCTGGAAGGACTCAAGGTGGCCATGCAGTGGAAATCTTAATTAGATGAACTTGGATTTTGTTTTATTTTATTTAATGTTGGTTTTATTTTAACTAAGTTGTAATAAGGCCTCCTAGATATATTTTTTTATTATTCTATGTTTTGGATTAATTTGTTTAAACTATTTCTTAACATTAAATTAAGTCCACATGTTTTCTAAAATTTTAATCGCATAAAATGTTTTATCGTGCCATCGCACACACTGAATCAGTAACAATCGACTTAATGAATATTTTTAAAATAAACCTAAGTATGGTGTTTATACACCTCCAATGTTTTAAATCGGACGCTATCTTTTATCAAAAAGTTAATTTGGCCTAAAGGGATTTTCAAAATGTTTTCTCTGTAGCATACCAAATTCGGTCGTAATGTTTGGGCCGGGTTTGGGGTGTTACAAAATTTGTATCAGAGCCCAGTTCAAAACTCGGCTGTGGGGGCCCAAGGCCTAAAAATAATTTTGTAGGCCTTTTTGAAATACCTTTGGTTTTGAACAGCATGGCACCGAGTCTCCGGCACCAATCCGCCCATGTAAGTACCTCTAACTTCTGTGTGATTTATTATTTGTAGAAGGGTAGGCATGGAACGTGAGACAGTATGATAGGTGTTTGAACTTTAGGACTAGACTACCCCAAATGTAATACATAAAACTTTAAAAGCCTAATTAAACAAACCTATGATCAAGTCACCGAGTTAGGGTGTGGTAACCTTGGTGTGCATGTCTAGGATTGGATCCGGAAGAGCTTGGTACTTAAGCAGTCCTCGTGACTCACCTCCTCTTCGCGGGATTCCTACCTAGTGCGTAGCTTCGGTTCACCCTAACCAAGAGGACTCGGTCTTAGGCTAAACACGTTAAATAAAACCCGAAAGGGATTAACCATGTTTTATGGAAATTCTAGTTTTTTTTAAATCATTAAAATATCTCTTTTAAATAGTAGGACGAAATTATTTTTGGACAAATTTTTAAAATATTCTTGGCTTATCAAAATTACCAAAATGCCCCTAGTGGCAAATTTACGAAAATGCCCTTAGTTTTAAAATTACCGTATTACCCCAATTTCAATAAAATTCTCTTACTTTGCAAAAGTACCAAAAATTATGTATTTCAAAATAATACCCTGACTTTGAAAATTTACAAAATTACCCCTGATTGACAAATTACCAAAATACCCCTGGTTTCCAAAATTCTGCTATATCTTTAATTTGACAAATTTTCAGAAATACCCCCCCAGTTTTGGAAATTTCAAAGTGTCCTGATTTATTAAAGTTTTAATATTTCTCTGGTTTATTACGAAAATACCCCTGTAGGAAAATGACGAAAATACCACAGGATAGAAGCGACGGAAATGCAGAAGAGTGAATGTGTATGAAAGGTATTAAGGAATGTGATATTCAAGTAGAATAGTGAACTCGAATCGAACCTTTGTGTGATCGAAGAACAACTTCGAAAACTTCATTTCATAAAATTTCTCGCGGATAATCGGTGGAACAAAATTACGATGCATAAAACTTTTTAATCAGACTAAATCGCGTTGTAGAAATGAGTTTGAGGGGACGTGGTCGTCGCGGACGTGGACGTGGTCAAGGTGGAATAATAGCTTTAATAAGATCAGAGTGCGCAGCAGTGAAGTAAGTGTGGTAAGTTAGGATGTACAGATGATCGTTAGTAAGTAATTTCGAGGACGAAATTATTTTTTTAAGGAGGGTAGAATTGTAACATCCTAGATTAGGGGTTATGCGGTTGGAGCGTAACTCAAGTGTTAGTAGGCTTTAAGTGTGTTTGGTGATGTTTTAGGAGTTTTAGAACCCAAGGATGAAGGGAAAGCTTTGGGAAAATGTTGAATTTTAAGTATAAAAGGGGAGTGGGTGAAGGAGCCCTTAAGGAAAAATTTGGGAATTTACGGACATGAAAGTCCAGTGGTAAAGTGGCTCCCATGCGCCACTTAAAGGCACTGGAAGTAACGCTAGTAAGGGCTTGGGTTCGAATCAAGGTGGCAGCAACGTGTTTTATTTTTTTGGGTTTTGGCGTTAAAAGGAAGGAGGCCTTAAAAGAAGTTGGGGCGAGTCTATGACACAAAACGGCGCCTTGGCAAAGTGGTTCCCATGCGCCACTTAGGAGTTGGAGGTGATGATGGGCGCAGGTTCGAATGGCTGGAGCAGCATTATGCGTTTTATTTTTATATATGCGGTGATGGGCTTAAGTAGGAAGGCTTTAAAAGTAAATGATGGGGTTTTATGACATGAAAGTCAATTGGGAAGGTTGGAAAGGGGCGTTAAGGGAGAATTCTTGTTGTTGCCTTCACGAGTCATTGGTTCGAACCCCAGGGGCTGCACTTTGGGCATTTTTTTATTTTATTTCTTTTTTCAATGTCTTTGGCGTGAATGGGAGAGTGTTGGTTCAATTTTGGACTCTCAAATTAATTTGGAAGGGTGTTGTAGTAGTTTATTTTATTTTGAATTGTTGAAGAGGTGGATAGGAGATAAATATTAGTATTTTATTATTTGAAGAGGTGATAAAAGTAAGAGATAAATATTATTCTTTTTGGGTGATAATTAAGCTGGAATTATCACCAAAATAGGAGGGTGTTTGCCGATTATTGGACTCCTTGGGGGCTGTCCATATTTGATTTTGTTACAGCATAGAAGTGCCCAAAATTTCCAGCAAATTCTTTTCTTCTTTCTCCCTTCATTGTGCTGCCGAATTCTCCCTTAAACTCTTAGCCAAAATTGTTCAGAAATTTCCAGCATTGTTGGTTCTTCTAAGCCAAATACACCCTCCTCCTTCACTAAAATTCCACCCCTTCCGGTTGTGCTTAAGCGAATCTTTCCCCTAACCAAGGGTCTTTGCCCGAATTAAATAGGAACCAATTTCTCATAAGGTACTCCGAGATTTTGATGTACTCGATACAACCCTCTAGCAGTCGGTTTTGGGACTAATTAAGGCTTCGGGATTTGTTTGGAAATCAAATCCGTTCAAGGGTCAAGATCTAGCATCGTAGATCGGCTTCTCGAGATCTAGGAATCACGATAGTAACAGGTGTGTAAGATCTCTATACACACTTCATTAATTTACATGCTATTATTATTTGCCTTAGATATTTTGTTTGTGGTTAGCTTGTGGCATAATCATGGATATCGGGTAAGTCCCCTAACTTGTAATTTTTTATATATGTTTGCATGCCATCACATGATGTTTAATACTATGACATGATATATGAAATTTGTTGTATAAGCATGTGATGGTGGGATTGATGAGAGGAGGGGGATGAACTATGGACTGTCGTCAGTGGTTTTGACCACAAGATGGGTTGGCCCCATCAGATTATTGTGACCTATGGTCATCGGTGGTTTTGACCACAACGATTGATTATTTGCGACTAAGTCCCAAAGTGGTTTGGTACCACCGATGGTTTTGACCACATTTGATATATTGTGACCTATGGTCATCGGTGGTTTTGACCACACGATGATGGGTTGGCCCCATCATTTAAATCGTGACTTTAAGTCATCAAAGTGGTTTTGACCACACGGGGTAGAAAAGGAGTATGGATGGCTAGTTGGGTTGCATGAGCATGTTTATTAATGAATTGTGTATGAGATTTATTTTCCGGGTGGGGATTTACACATTGAGTCTCGGTGACTCACCCTTTCCCTTAACATTTTGCGGATGAGTAGATCGCGGAGATGGAGCGGAAGGACTCAAGGTGGCCATGCAGTGGAAATCTTAATTAGATGAACTTGGATTTTGTTTTATTTTATTTAATGTTGGTTTTATTTTAACTAAGTTGTAATAAGGCCTCCTAGATATATTTTTTTATTATTCTATGTTTTGGATTAATTTGTTTAAACTATTTCTTAACATTAAATTAAGTCCACATGTTTTCTAAAATTTTAATCGCAAAATGTTTTATCGTGCCATCGGGCACACCTGAATCGGTAACAATCTGACTTAATGAATATTTTTAAAATAAACCTAAGTATGGTGTTTATACACCTCAAATGTTTTAAATCGGACTCTATCTTTTATCAAAAAGTTAATTTGGCCTAAAGGGATTTTCAAAATGTTTTCTCTGTAGCATACCAAATTCGGTCGTAATGTTTGGGCCAGGTTGGGGTGTTACATTCAGTATCCTCGGTTATTCATGGAAATTCATCGGGCACACAAGTAAAGTTTAAATGAGATAACCAGAAAGTAAGTAAGCAAAGTTATCATCAAGTCGAGAATGAGCATTATACATGTTATGAATGATAAATTAGAGATTATGATTATTATGTTAAAGTATGCTGATCAATGTGATCAAGTGATACAAGTACCTTGTTTACCTCACAAGTATGAGACTAGTAAGTATCATGAGATATGTAAGAATCATATATAAGTAAGTAAGCTTTATAGCTGAAATTATGATACCATTGCTTATGTCAAATGGGTTATATGAAGCAAGTATGTTGTTATGTGCATTATACGCAAACTTACTAAGCTAAATGCTTACGTCTTTTATTCTTTCTTTCCATTTAGTCTCGCCAAGCTAATCTCGTGGATCATCGTCATTGGAGCTCGGAGCACACTATCAATCGCTATTTTGGTATAGCCAAGTTGTTTATATTAAGTATGGCATGTATATGAAACATTTCATTTTGAGTATATGTTTTAGAAAGGGCAAAAGTATGGGCTATCAAGTTTATTATTCTTTTGTAAATGGCTAAGTGATTGGCCAAGATTGACTAAGTATGTAAGTTATTGATATCAATGAAGCATGTTGTACTGTTCATAAATGATGTAATACTTGAGTTACTGAATTAAATATTGGTTTTGATACTTGATTTCAGGGTGGCCATTGGCTTGGGAAATAGCCTCTAAGTGCCCACACGGTTAGACACAGAGGCGTGTGTCTAGGCCGTGCGTAACCTACACCTTAGTCTCATAAGTAAGAATAGGCCACGGGCTAATCCCACGGCCTTGTGTTGAAGTCGTGCATGACCCACGGTTGGAACATGGGCGTGTGCCCCGGCCGTGTAAATAAGTCAGTATATCAAGGTATGGTACACAGTCTAAGTCCACGGGCGTGTCAAGGCCGTGTGTAATTAGTCAGTGTCAACCACGGTCGGAAGACATGGGCGTGTAAAGGGGTGCACAGGTGTGTCCCAAACCACATGGGTGTGTGACCTCTGCTTTAAAGAAAAGTTTTTGATTAAGTTCCGAAAGTTTTTATATACGTGTATAAGGCCTCGTAGGCCTATGAAATGTGTGATTAGACTGAGAAAGAGAAGTTTTTAATTCGGAACAAAATTTTAGAGCCCGTAAGTGCATGATTAAACAAGTTAAAGCATAGTAATATCTCGTATCCGGTCTAAGCCTCGGACTCGGGTATGGGGTGTTACAATTTGCGTGTGCTTGTTGACACAAAGGAGCTTGTGTCCAAGCGGAGGTGGCATCACTTGTAGGAGAAAAGGGAAGGAGTTCGAATCCCATATGACACACTATGGAGCTTTATTTTTTGGCGTCAGGATGGAGAGGAGGTAGCTTTCGGCTGGGACTCTTCTAGGAGGAGTTTGAATGAGTCAACAAGTTCAAAATGGATGGTTGAGAGGTGCTTTAGGAGTTTGAATTGGTCAACCAATTCAAATGGGTGATAGAGAGTGAAACAAGGAGCAAATCGTGGGTGTGGGAGTGAGGTGATAGTTGGCTGAAAATGGGAAGTGTTTGGGGGGAAGTAAATTTGGTCAAGAGGGGTCTTTGATGGGAGGAGCCTTCGGTTTTGGGGGTATTGTGTGTGTGCCAAATTTTGGAGCATATTTCTGAGCATTAGTGCAAGTGTGAGCTTTTCTTTTCTTTTGTCGATTGGGGTCAGTTCTAGTCTCATTTCCTTTTTGCCGAAACTTAAGTCTTTGGAGTTGCTTCCCTTCATTTCTTCTTTTCTTCTTGACTTTCTGGTATTAGCCGAATCTTGAGATTGACCAATTGTGCATTTCTTCTTCTCTTCATCCATACCTACCATCTGTCTTCTCTTTTCTTCTCATAGCCAAAACCTTGAAGGAGTTTCATTGTCATCCTTTTATTGTAACATCCCGAATTAGGGCCTAGTCAGAACAGTGGTTCCGAGACCACATATCTGAAGTAGAAATAATCATTTTATGATTATTATAAGGTCTATGATATGTTTATATGCTTGTGTAAAAATTTCATGAAGAAATTATATGTCTAAGGTGCTCGATTAGACTTTAAGGACTAAATTGAATAAATTAAAAAATATGTGTTCTAGTTCATAAAGTACATAATTGAAATGGGGGTTCAAAGTAGAGGTCTTTAAATAGTAATTAGACCATTAAAGTTTGATGGAAAAAAATAGACATGGTTAGTAAGTAAGGTATTTAATGGCATTTTAGTAAAATGCCTTAATTAATGAATAAAGACAAAATAACATGAAATAAGCTATCATCTTCTTTATTTTTTTTTCTCCATCGCTGAATGTAGCAAGGGAACACCATGGCTAGGGTTTGTTCATCTTTCAAGCTTCATAGTAAGTCCGTTCTAGTCTCGTTTTTCATGTTCTTTACGTTTTTGGAATCCCGGTAACTCGACTAAGCTAATTCTACCGTTAATTCGAGCTAGGGTTTATATTTGGAAAAATACCCATAGGTGAAAAGTGTGTATTTTGATGTTTTATGACAGAATATGAAGCTTAGAATTATGTTAAACGACTTTTGATAAGCGATTTTCAGTAAAAACGAGTGAAACAGCATAATCGGTAAAAATTATTATTGTTCATAAGTGTATGTCAGAGTAAGAATTTCTTGTTGCCATAGAAGGGAAAAATGATCAACATGTTATAAAACATAAGAATAAGGGCTGAAGTTTAATTTTTGAGTATTGGGGCAAAAGTGCAAATATGTGGAAGTTTAGGGGTCAAAGTGCAAACTGTAAAATATATGATTTTTGGGTCACATTGAATAATGTGACTAATAAATGATCTAATTGTGATATTATAGATCATGGAAAATGAGGTTCGGTCTTAGATCGAGGTTGTGGACCGAATTGGGAAATTTGTCATTTTCGTGTCCAAGGTAAGTTCGTGTGTTAATAAGAATGGAGCATCATGCTTGAATTGTAATTCTCTGTTGATATGGCATAAATTGTATGATTTAATATGTTTAGGAGAAGTTGATGGATGGTATGTATGGTATGGAAAATGTGATGTTTGTTGTGATATGAGAAATTGAATGGCAAATTAATGTTACATGAATTGAATGTTAAATTAATATTACATGGGTTGTATGAGTTGCTACACGGTTGTACCTGACGAGATTTCGACAAGTAAGTTCGAATAACCTAAAGTAAACCCATAATATGCCTAAATGCATGTTTTATGAATGTATGATAGTTGTATAAAATGATGGCATGAAAATTTATGAATTGGTAAAATGTTGAAAAGTGAGAATTCCTAGTTGAACCTTCGGAATAGAAAAGATACGAATGAGGTAGCAGGCCACTATGTGTACAAGAGAGCTACGAGATGGTTTTAGGTCACGTGTGTAGTACTAAGTGCAGGCTACTACGTGTTCAAGATGGATAGGTCGCATGTGTAGTACTAAGTGCAGGCTACTATGCGTACTCGATAGTTTCGATCACATGTGTGGTACTAAGTGTAGACCACTATGTGTAAGTGATGGTTTTGGTCGCATGTGTAGTACTAAGTGCAGGATACTATGTGCACCAGATAGCTTCGGCTACAAAGGTGGTACTATGTGCAGGCCACCGTGTATATGTTACGTATATGTTACTATTCCGATGAGTTCAACGGGAAATTGACTAAGTGAAAATACACGTGATTGTGTAACGACTAAGTGTAATTGAATACGATCATGTTATGAATAAGTGCAAGTGTGAATGTGACAAATTGAGAAATGTGGCAAATGTACGTATGAACAATATGCTCGATATGTAATCGGAAAGTGGAAAGATTGGTATAGGCAAGTGATGAACACAACTAAAGTGAGAGAGAGCAAAAATTTACAATAGAACTGCTTTGGATAGTAGCAGTGACGTGAATTTGAAAAATCACCAAAAATAGTAGAAATTGAATTATAAGTTGGATGAGATATTGATTTAAATCTTATTGAGTCTATTTTCATATAAGATAAACATAGCAAAGAAATGATTCATATATTTTGAGATATTTGAATTTCTGTGAGACTTGTTCAGAATGATTATGCAATCCCCTGTTCTGCCTTGGAAAAATCATTAAAAATTGTAAAAAAAAATAATTATGGGGTATAATTTATATTCTTGAAATTATGAATGAGTCTATTTTCAAATTAACTAAATAATAAGGTCATATGAACTCTGTACGAGGAGAAAATTGATTCATAGTGAAGAGAGGTCAGAATAGTCAAACAGTAAAACAGGGGAAACTTTAATGAATAAAATTTACCAATTGGCTAAGCAAAAAATTCTGGAAATTTTATGGTAAGAAGATAAATGAGTCTAGTTTCAGGGAAAATTAACGGATCTTAATTTAGAGTTTTGTAGCTGCAGATATAAATAATTTAATTACTGTGACCAAGAAAACAGCTTAACTGGAATTTGAATAAATAGAAAGAATATGAAAATAGCATGTTATAGCATTGCATATTATTTTCATGCGAGCTTACTAAGCGTAAAGCTTACTCCCTCCTTTCCATTTCTTTTAGCTTTGTCAGGTCAGCTCAAGGTTGGAGATCGTCGGAGGCAGCATCACACTATCTAGCCATTATCCTTGGAGTATTGACATGTGTATGTTAACTATTTTCAAGTGAGTGGCATGTATAGGGACTTAGTTTTTCTATGATGGATGTTGTTGTGATTAGTCAAATGTATTGGCTTATATTGATTTGTTGATTATAGCCATGAGATGTGGCTTATGATGATTTTGGCTTGTAAGCCTATTTTTCCATGGTATGTGTTAATGTCTTGTTATGTGGTATAAGTGATTAAATAGATGACAAGGTCAAATGCATGTGTTTGAAAAGTTTTGATTTTGGGCGAAATTTGGTAACTCGATTTGTATGATTGTGAATGTTTAAGTCCGGTAACGCCTCGAACCCTGTCCCGGAGTTAGACACGTGTGAGGGGTGTTACATTTTAGTGGTATCAGAGCTATGGTTTAGTCGATTCTCGGACTAACATGGCAAGTGTGAGAGTCTAGCTATACATGCCACCAATCTATGATAGTGTGATGTCTTCCGATGCAAATGAGAACCATCTTGTTTGGACAGAGGAACTCTCCAACCGAGCTACACCAACCATGTTAAATGTGATGCTAAAGTATTCGGGTAAAGTATAGTTATGATAAGCCTGGATTCAGAAAATTATGAATAAAAGTTTAGGATATACTTGATAACATGTGAGATGGAAGTTCATGTTGCATTGAATACTCATGCTTGTTTGATGCTCATATGATGTTGTACACTTGACTTACTTGATTAAGTGAATGTGATAAACAGAAATCCATAAAGGTGTGAATAAAGGATTATACCATGATGAGCTTACATATGTTTAAACGATGATTCCATGATGCGTATGATTGATTTATTTGAACGAATGCATATGTTTGAGTGACTATTCATAAATATTGATAGAACAAATGTCTACGTATGCTTGTTTGAATAAGTATGATTGGAAAACTCGCATAGCTTAAATAAATGCGCTAAATTGATTGAACTGAGTTATATGACAATAATGATGAAATAGTGTCACATGTACATGTGTATAAGAGACGAGTCAGGGATCTTACGACCCCACCCCCTTACCAGAGTGGTGTTTTGTGAAGGAACTTCACGAGGTTTGTATTGAATAAGTTCACAAGTATGATACCAAAGGGTTCAGCTATAGAATGATTATAAACATGATCAGATATTAAATTGGATTGATAGGTAACGATAGGACTAGTAAGGTAAGATGTTGGGAAATGTATTAACTGGAAATTTCTTCAGAACTGAACTTCTTTAATGAAAAGCATAATGTGACATTTACGATGGTAGAAATAATTGAAGGAATAATGTTGAAAGGTAAGATACCAGATTATGGCAGTCTTTTCCGAGGTATTCTTTATGTTTAACTTTTCTCGGAAATATTTTTTTTCGGTTACTACCCCACTGATAAAATCCTTGTTTTATGGGAGTGCTTTCTAATCATGATGTATAGACAAAAATATTGATAGCCCGACTAGTACATAATCTGTATTGCTCTGTCTCTTTGGCATTTCATTACATTCCATCTAATGGGACTTTATGAAATAATACGCATGATGATATAAATTTGTTTCTCCTAATTGATGCTCTATTCAATATACATATATGGGAAGGCATATTATCCTTATTGCATTTAATCCCAGTGGCTTGGACTGATGTATTTTTCTGGACTTCTTTTCTCTGAAGAATTATCAAGATCCTTCATATTTTTCTTATGAGCATTTTTCTGGGTCTTTTTTTTTATGATATGGTATCTTGGATTTCTGTACCTTGGATATTTTATCCTGGATTCCACTGTCTTGGATTTCTTTATTCTGGTTTTCTTGTTATTTTTATCTCATAAATTACCAATGATCACTCGTATCCAATGTCAATTATGAATGTGCTTCTGGCTTGGTTATAATAACATGATGACCTCGTATTTGGATTTCTCTAAATCTTCGTGTAAAGCGCTGATATCAATAAAGGCATAAATGATGAAATTTCAGTTTTAATTTGTATGGTGGATTATGAGGAACTAAACTACTCTTCTGATAAGATTTTCGAGGACGAAAATCCTAAAAAGGGGGAGAAATGTAACATCCCGAATTAGGGCCTAGTCGGAAAAGTGGTTCTGAGACCACAAATCTGAAGTAGAAATAATCATTTTATGATTATTATAAGGTCTATGATATGTTTATATGCTTGTGTAAAAATTTCATGAAGAAATTATATGTCTAAGGTGCTCGATTAGACTTTAAAGACTAAATTGAATAAATTACAAAATATGTGTTCTAGTTCATAAAGTACATAATTGAAATGGGGGTTTAAAGTAGAGGTCCTTAAATAGTAATTAGACCATTAAAGTTTGATGGACAAAAATAGACATGGTTAGTAAGTAAGGTATTTAATGGCATTTTGGTAAAATGCCTTAATTAATGAATAAAGACAAAATAACATGAAATAAGCTATCATCTTCTTCATTTTTTTTTCTCCATGGACGAATGTAGCAATGGAACACCATCGCTAGGGTTTTTTCATCTTCCAAGCTTCATAGTAAGTCCGTTCTAGTCCTATTTTTCATGTTCTTTACGTTTTTGGAATCCCGGTAACTCGATTAAGCTAATTCTACCGTTAATTCGAGCTAGAGTTTATATTTGGAAAATTACCCATAGGTGAAAAGTGTGTATTTTGATGTTTTATGACATAATATGAAGCATAGAATTATGTTAAACGACTTTTGATAAGCGATTTTCAGTAAAAACGAGTGAAACGGCATAATCGATAAAAAATATTATTGTTCATAAGTGTATGTTAGAGTAAGAATTTGATGTTACCATAGAAGGAAAAAATGATCAGCTTGTTATAAAACATAAGAATAAGGGCTGAAGTTTAATTTTCGAGTATTAGGGCAAAAGTGCGAATATGTGGAAGTTTAGGGGTCAAAGTGCAAATTGTAAAATATATGATTTTTGGCTCCTATTGAATAATGTGACTAATAAATGAGCTAATTGTGATATTATAGATCATGGAAAATGAGGTTCGGTCTTAGATCGAGGTTGTGGACCGAATTGGGAAATTTGTCATTTTCGTGTCCGAGGTAAGTTCGTGTGTTAATAATAATGCAGCATCATGCTTGAATTGTAATTCTCTATTGATATGGCATAAATTGTATGATTTAATATGTTTAGGAGAAGTTGATGGATGGTATGTATGGTATGGAAAATGTGATGTTTGTTGTGTTATGAGAAATTGAATGGCAAATTAATGTTACATGAATTGAATGTTAAATTAATATTACATGGGTTGTATGAGTTGCTACACGGTTGTACCTGACGAGATTTCGACAAGTAAGTTCGAATAACCTAAAGTAAACCCATAATATGCCTAAATGCATGTTTTATAAATGTATGATAGTTGTATAAAATGATGGAATGAAAATTTATGAATTGGTAAAATGTTGAAAAGTGAGAATTCCCAGTTGAACCTTCGGAATAGAAAAGATACGAATGAGGGAGCAGGCCACTATGTGTACAAGAGAGCTACGAGATGGTTTTAGGTCACGTGTGTAGTACTAAGTGCAGGCTACTACGTGTACCAGACGGATAGGTCGCATGTGTAGTACTAAGTGCAGGCTACTATGTGTACCCGATAGTTTCGATCACATGTGTGGTACTAAGTGCAGGCCACTATGTGTAAGTGATGGTTTTGGTCACATGTGTAGTACTAAGTGTAGGCTACTATGTGCACCAGATAGCTTCAGCTACAAAGGTGGTACTATGTGCACGCTACCGTGTATCTGTTATTATTCCGATGAGTTCAACGGGAAATTGACTAAGTGAAAATACACGTGATTGTGTAACGACTAAGTGTAATTGAATACGATCATGTTATGAATAAGTGCAAGTGTGAATGTGACCAATTGAGAAATGTGGCAAATGTACGTATGAACAATATGCTCGATATGTAATCGGAAAGTGGAAAGATTGGTATAGGCAAGTGATGAACACAACTAAAGTGAGAGAGAGTAAAAAATTACAATAGAACTACTTTGGACAGTAGCAGTGACGTGAATTTGAAAAATCACCAAAAATAGTTGAAATTGAATTATAAGTTGGATGAGATATTTATTTAAATCTTATTGAGTATATTTTCATATAAAAGAAACATAGCAAAGAAATGATTCATATATTTTGATATATTTGAATTTCTGTGAGACAGGTTCAGAATGATTACGCGATCCCCTGTTCTGCCTTGGAAAAATCATTAAAAATTGTAAAAAAATAATTATGGGATATAATTTATATGCCTGAAATCCTGAATGAGTCTATTTTTAATTTAACTAAATAATAAGGTCATATGAACTCTGTACGAGGATAAAATTGATTCGTAGTGAAGAGAGGTCAGAATAGTTGAACAATAAAACAAGGGAAACTTTAATGAATAAAATGTACTAATTGGATAAGCCAAAAATTCTATAAATTTTATGGTAAGAAGATAAATGAGTCTAGTTCCAGGGAAAATTAACAGATCTTAATTTGGAGTTTCGTAGCTCCAGATATAAATAATTTAATTACTTGACTTAAGAAAACAGCTTAACTGGAATTTGAATAAATAGAAAGAATATGAAAATAGCATGTTATCGCATTGCATATTATTTTCATGCGAGCTTACTAAGCGTAAAGCTTACTCCCTCCTTTCCATTTCTTTTAGCTTTGTCAGGTCAGCTCAGGGTTGGAGATCGTCGGAGGTAGCATCACACTATCGAGCCATTATCCTTGGAGTATTGACATGTGTATGTTAACTATTTTCAAGTGAGTGGCATGTATAGGGACTTAGTTTTTCTATGATGGATGTTGTTGTGATTAGTCAAATGTATTGGCTTATATTGATTTGTTGATTATAGCCATGAGATGTGGCTTATGATGAATTTGGGTTGTAAGCCTATTTGTCCATGGTATGTGTTAATGTCTTGTTATGTGGTATAAGTGATTAAATAGATGACAAGGTCAAATGCATGTGTTTGAAAAGTTTTTATTTTGGGCGAAATTTGGTAACCCAATTTGTACGATTGTGAATGTTTAAGTCCGGTAACGCCTCGAACCCTGTCCCAGAGTTAGACACGGGTGAGGGGTGTTACATTTATTCTCTTCTTAAGCCGAATAATCCCTTTGGTCCCAAGTGAATCGGATTCACCTTGTTTATTTGATTGTTGAAGGTAATGTTCTTCTTTTCTCTCTTTTCATAAAAGCCGAATCTCCTTTTCCTTCTATTTCTTTCGTCTTCTTTCTCTTTTCTTCTCTGCTCCTCTATTTCCTTCTTCACTAACCAAATCTCTATTTCTTTTTCATCTCGAATCGATGCTGCTCGAGTAGCCTAAGGCGTGAAGGGCTATTTTTCTGCCGAATCTATTTTGGCTTTTCACCACCATTAACATCACAAGGTAACTTTGTACACTATCTTTTCCTTCTCTAAGTTTTCCTTTAAGCCGAATAATCAAGGGTAACCTTTGACTGTTAGGCTGAACCTCTGCTTCTCTCGCGACTCATCTTTGATTCGGGGACGAATCAGTTGTTGTGCGGTTCATCACTTATCAAGGTAAGGAGTCATTTCTTTTCGGGTTCTCTGCTATTTTTTCCTTTGCGTTGCAGTCTGCCTTAACCAAATTTCCTTATTAGCCAATCAATGTTTCTCTTTGAGTACTGATCAAGGCTCTCTTCATGGATACGAGTGCCAGTCAATCTAATGAGGGGAGTGGACCCATAGTCTCTGCTCCTAAGTTTAAACGATGTGCTGTGTCGGCGATTCGAGACTTTCCGCCGGGTTGTGGTAGGGAGTCGACATCTGCCTGGGATAGACAAATCGCGGTTGTTTCTTCTAGTGAGAGTGTCGATGATCTAGAGTGTTTAGTTTTACGTGTAATCAGGTGTGTAATGCTCACACTTTTCTTTATTACATTGCGTTAATAAGCGTGTTGGTCGAAGTCAAACAATCTATATAGACAGTTGAGATACCCTTGTGGGAAAGGTTGGAGACACCAGGTAAGTACCGTTATGATTGCCTTTCGTATAACATGATTATGTATGATTTGATTATCTGCTGTATATTGTTAATATGTTTGCATGGGCTTTGGGATATGATTGAAAGGGGAAGTGTGATTCAGTGACTTTTGTCACAGTGGTTTGGAACCACATATACATTTATCAGTGACTGTCACAGTGGTTTGGAACCACTGTGGGTTGGCCCCACATACATTTATCAATGATTGTCACAGTGGTTTGGAACCACAGTGGTTTGGCACCACATATACATTTATCAGTGACTCTGTCACAGTGGTTTGGAACCACAGTGGCTTGGTGCCATGGGTGTTTGGCTGATTCAGGTGATGTAGAGGATGGAAAACTAGGTTGGGCTGGGTTGCATTGCATCCAATTTCTGATATGCTATGTTGTGACGGCTAACGCCTAATGTGCATCTATGGGCTTAAGGCCCAGATTGCGTTATAAGGGGAATTATACACTGAGTCTTGGTGACTCACCCCTCTGCTTAATTTTGCAGGTAACCTGATTGCTGTAAATTAGAGTTTTAAAATTTATAAAAGAATGATCGAACCTTGAAACTAACTCTGACAACGATTAAAGGCAAGTGCACCTATCGAACAGTAGTATAGTTTAGGCAAGACCGAATTGTCGAACCCAAAGGAACTAAAAGTACTAATACTCACCATCTTTTTATTATTTAGCCTTACTATAAAGTGATGATTGTTTAAAATAAAAATAATCTACTAACTAAGCTAAGATGCAAAGACAAAAAGAATGAATTCAGGAAATAACTTTTGGGAAAACTCAGTTGACTCAAACGATACCCTGAGGAAAAATCCACCTAGACTTCACTTGTAACATCCCAAAAACGGGGCTATTTGGAAATAAATTATTTTTCTTATGTATGAACTGCTGAGTCATTATTTATGGAATAATAATGATCAATTTAAGGCTTTGTGTTGGCTCGATTTGGTAGGAAATTTTAGTTTTTAACTTTTAAAAGAAGGGAGCCTTGGTAAGTGGTGTTATAAGAATAAATGTGGGTATTATTAACACTAATTAGGCCTTGGTAAAGTGGCAAAAAGAAGCCCACTTAAGAGCTACATGAGACGCCACCAAGGAGCAAGGGAGAGCTTGTGTTCGAATCACGGAAATCCCCCTTTTTGTTTTTATTTGGACGGCACAAGGGGGGGAGAGTTTTTCTCCCTTCAAACTCTTTTATTAATAGTATTAATAAGAGATAATATGAGCATTGAAATTAGATTTTTAATTGTTTAATCTCAAGGATAATGGGAGATAAATGAGGTTTATTAGGAGATTATTTTTATTAATTCGAAAGTGTTTGAATTAAATCAAGTGGGTGGCCTAGAGAAAAACTAGGTGATGGCCGAATGTGGGACTCCTTGGTGAAGAGGAGTGGACGGCTAGGAGACTGAGTATAGGGGGAGAAGAGTGCCCAAGTTTTCTTTTACTTCTTTTCCTATTAGCCGAATTCCCTAGCCCTCTTTTGCTCTTGCGTTTTCACCATTCTCTCAAGCTCTCAAAGCCGAATCTTCTACCACCTTCCTCCCCTATTATTTTCTTTCCCCCTTGGCCGAATATGCTCTAGTGGTGTACCGAAAACTCTCTTTCCCTCTCTGGTTCTTTTCTCTCTTCTCAAAACCGAATCCCTATCTCCCTTTTCTCACTATTTTCTTTCCACTTTAGCCGAATTCTTTTCTCCTTATTTTGTGAAGTTTTGGCCGAATATCAAGCAAGGGTAATCCCTTTTTAGTTTTTCCAATCGGTCATAGAAGAAGGTAAGTATGCCGAAACTCTTCTCCCACATTCTTTTCTCTATCGACTATCAACAAGGGTAAGAGCCGATCTCGGCATTAGATTGCAAGTATGAATCATCTGATTCGGAATCGGTTGTTGTAGGGCCTTCGAGGTGTTGATCTAGTGAAGCCGTCACCTTCGAGCAATTGGTTGGTAAGTCGTGGTAAGGATGTGTTAATAGTTTAATCTCTTTAAGTGTTATAAGCCGAAGGCTATTAAGTGGCTATTAATGGTTGCCGATTGTAGGGTGGAAACGGAGGTGTAAAAAGTGTACTAAGTCTAGCACCGAAGGTATTAGGTAAGGTTTTTGGGATTCAATAATTAACCCTTTGGATATGGTAGTTTGGCCGAATGGACAAAGGACACTAAACCTTTGAGTTTGGCCGAATATAGGAACAAGAAAGCAGGAGGTGGCCGATTGACTCTTTGGGATTTGGAGTTAGCATTTAAATCAGGTGTGTACATACACACTTATAATAGTTAATAAAGTGTATTAAGTGTATGTTATATGTAAATCTGCTCTATGTAGATATGGCAATAGTACCTTAATGGTACAAGCAAGGATCCTGGTAAGTCTCTATTGGTATGAGATTGATAATAATGCTTTTGGGAAGCATGGGTTATTTGATACATGTGATATATGTATGTACTGTTGTTAACTGCTTGACATGGGTTGATGAGAGGAGGGGGCAGTGATATCGTGCTGACGAGCACCAGTGCTTTGGTAGCACACTGTGACTATATGTCACCAGAGGTTTGGTACCTCCAGAGGTTTGGTACCTCATAGCGACTTGTCCCTGTGGTTAACACCACCGTGGGTTGGCCCCACTTGAGATATGGGATCGTCTCGCCGGTGATTTGGTATCACACGCGATGGGTTGGCCCCATCACCCGATTTGTGTCTACGGACACGGTGCTTTGGTAGCACATTGTGACTATATGTCACCAAAGTGGTTTGGCACCACCAGTGTTTTGGTAACACACCGTGACTACGGTCACCAGTGGTTTGGTACCACATGGGGTAGACAAAGGTGTTTGGTTGGCTAGGTTGGGTACACGATACTCTGCATAATTAACTGTTATATGTTGTGTATGAAACGTTGTATTAACCGGGGGAAGGGTTACATACTGAGTCTTGGTGACTCACCTTCTCCTTTAACATTTTTCAGGTGACTCGTAGATGGCGGTGGAGGAGCCGGTTGGACTCGAGGTGGCCATGCAGTGGTTTTAAATTTATAGAACTTGATATTTGCTTATTTTTACTTTGGTTGTAATAAGGCCTCCATAAACTATAGTTGTGTTTTTTTTTTATATGTTGGATATTTACTCAAGACTATACTATTAAATTGAATTAAATCACATGTTTTCTTTAGTAACACGAAAAAGTTTGTTCGTGCCATCGGGCACACATGAAGCTGGTATAACAAACGGACTTAATTAAAATTTTCAAATTAAATCTCAGTGTAGCTTTGACAAGACAACCAAAATTGGGGAGTTTTCAATGGAAATTAAATGTTTCTCGAAATGGTGTTCACAAGTTTTTACTTCGTAACAAATCAAATTCGGTCGTAGTGTTGGGCCGGGTTTGGGTTGTTATAGAATTGGTATCAGAGCCAGGTTCAAAGCTCGGCTGTGGGGGCCCAAGGCCCAAAAATGTTTTGGTAGGCCTCATGAAATGATTTTTGGATTTTAAGCAAAGATGGCCCGAGTCTCCCAGACCGATCCGCCTGTAAGTACATCTAAACCTTTCGTGAATTATATCCTGTAGAAGGGTAGGAAGCATGGAACGTAGATAGACTTATAGGACTTGGACTCTAAGGTTAGATTACTCAAACACAACGAAGCATAAGACTTAAAGAACTAAACCAACCTTTGACTTAGTCAATGAGCTAGGTGTGGTAACCCCGCACGCATGTCTAGGATTGGATCGGAAGAGCTTGGTATTTAAGCGGTCCTCGTGACTCACCTCCTCTTCGCAGTATCCCACCCAGTGCGTAGCTTCTGTTCACCCTAACTCGTAAGGCTCGAGTGGTGTGGTAACCTGCATGCGGATGTCTAGAAAGGTTCAAGTGAGAGCTTGGTATTTAAGCGGTCCGCGTGACCCACCTCCTCTTCACTTGAATTCTCGCCTGGTGCGTAGCTTTGGTTCACCCCGACCAGAAGGCTCGGTCATAGGCTAAAAACAATGATTAAAACCCGAGAAGGAATTAGCCTTGTTTTTCGAAAGGAATGAATAAATGACCCTAATGTTTTCAAAACTTATTCAATAACCCTCTCAAACCCTAGAACACTTAGTATACAATGTTTTCTCGGAAAACTTGACTTGTGAAAAATTACGTAAATACCCTTAGGAGTAAAATTACCAAAATGCCCCTGATCCATAAAATATTGATTCGACGGTTTTGCCCAAAAATTTAGCTATTTTACAAATATTCAATAACTTAGCTTTGGAAATCATCAGCAAAATATTTTGGTTCGGAAAATTACGAAAATACCCTCGTAGGAAAAAGACTTAAAATACCCACGGGTTAGAAATGGCGTAAATGTCCGATGAGTGAATAGGTATGGAAAGTATTAAGGAATGGATGCATGAACTTCTTTGTGTGAACTAGGATAGGAAAGCTCAAACATTGTTTGCTCGAAAGAATCTCTCGATTAAACCTCATCCATAAAACTTCTTCGCGAGTAATAAAGTGAAACAAATGCTAACGCATAAAATTTTTCTTAATCGACATTAAAGCGCGGTAGATAGAATGAGTTCTAGAGGACGTGGACGCCGTGGACGTGGTAGGGTAGGATGACGTGTATCCGAACCCGTCAGTCGACAAGGTTCGAGAAAATGAGGTACCATCGCCACCACCACCTCCTACTTTTAGAGCCGAGGAGCCGGAGCGCATCGGCGGTGGCGAGTCGGTATCGCAAGTCGTGTTGCGAGTCTTGGAGATGGTGGTGGGGCAGTGGAAATGTTGGAGCTCGAAATGTCCCCGAGCGACTCCGATCTAACGGAGCGGAGGTATTCCGAGGTGTGTCGAGTGGCACCAGTCTGTGGAATATTACCGGAGTCAATCGAAAGAATTATGGATGACCTTGACTGACCGAGGAAGAGAAGCTAAAAGCGCGTGTCGCTTCTAAAGGATGAAGCGTGATCGTGGTGGCTAACGGTTCGAGATGGGGCTACAGCAGATGATTTGACTTGGGAGTATTTCGTAACCGCCATCGAAAAAGTATGTGGGCATTAGCTACACTGACGCGCAGAGAAAGGCTTTTCTGGGATTAGTGCAAGGAACTAAGTCCGTGTCGGAATATGAGGCGGAATTTCTAAGGCTGAGTAGATATGCGAGAGGCATCGTGGCTACTGAACATGAGCGCTGTGTCCGCTTTGAGGACGGACTCGAGATGATTTAAGGTTACTTGATTGCCCCACAAACAGTTCGTGAGTTCTCATCTCTAGTGGAGAAGGCTAAGGTAGCCGAAGGAATCAAGGAGGTCGTGAGGCGTAACTATAGTAAGAACAATCGTAAGAGAAGTTTTGGGTCAGCTGGGTCAAGCGGAAGTGCTCAGAAAAAGGCAAGGCCAAGTGGGCCCAATCAGGCAGCAAGGCCCACGACTGCTAATCAAAGGCCGACTCAGTGCAATCGCTGTGGAAAGACCCATTGGGGAGGTTGTTGGACCGGTGATAAAGGATGTTTTGAGTGTGGGTCTTTGGAGCATCGCGTCGAGATTGTCCCCGAAACTAGCAAAGAAGCGCCGTAAGGACGTAACCGTGCTCGAGGATAGAAACGAGGACCACAGAGGGTCGTGGTAATGGTAGGGGAAACAACGGCCCTAACCGAGGTCGTGGAACTCAAGGCGAGGTTCAGCAACACAGAGGCTAGGCACTGGCTTAGTTTACGCAAGCGAGGTGTCGCGAAGAAGGTGACGACCGGATGTAATAACCTGCACGCTTCTAATTTTCGGTTTTCCTTATGTTGCATTGATTGATGTGGGCTCGACGCACTCGCACATTGCTTGTAGTGTGGTAGGAACTATGGACCTAAAATCAAATCGCTTCTAGGAGATGACCGTAGTTAGCCCCTTAGGTCACTCCGTAGTCGTAGATAAACTCTATAGAGGCGCACTTCAGAACTTCAAGGGGTAGTATTTGTAGTCGATCTAATGGAACTACCGCTTGGGGAGTTCGATTTGATCCTTGGTATGGATTGGTTGGTTAAGTACCAAGCGAGTTTGGATTGCGTGCTAAGCGCATGGTTCTTAAAACGGCCGAAGGTGATGAAGTGGTTATGATAGGAGATCGAAGGAATTATCTATCCAATGTAGTGATCGCCTTGAAGGTGAAAAGATGGTCAAAAAGGGTTGTGAGGCGTATTTGGTTCAAGTCTCGTGCTTTGGAAGCTAAGGGGTTAGTAATTGAAAAGGTCCGAACGGTTGGGGAATTTGCTGATGTATTCCCAGAAGAACTTCCGGGTTTGCCTCCGGATCGAGAAGTCGAAGTCGGTATAGACTTGCTACCGAACGGCACCGTGTCGATAGCACCATACCGAATGGCACCAAAGGAATTGGTGGAGCTAAAGGCTCAAATTCGGAGCTCTTGGATAGAGGGTTTATACGACCAAGTATATCTCCGTGGGGAGCACTGTGTTGTTTGTCAAGAAGAAGGACGGTTCTATGCGGATGTGCATCGACTCACCGCCGATTAAATAAGTTAACGATCAAGAACAAGTATCCGTTGCCTCGGATTGACGACTTGTTTGATCAACTGGAAGGGTGCCTCGGTGTTTTCAAAGATAGACCTTAGGTCGGGTTATCACCAATTAAGGGTGAAAAAGGTCGATGTTCACAAAACGGCATTCGAACTCGGTATGGGCATTTTGAGTTCTTGGTAATGCCATTCGGGTTGACCAATGCACCGGCGGCATTTATGGACTTGATGAACAGAGTATTCCAAAAGAAGATTGGACCCGATTCGTCGTAGTGTTCATAGACGACATATTGGTTTACTCAAAGACGTAAGAAGAGCATGACAAGCATTTACGGATAGTTTCGCAAGTATTGAGGGGAAGTAAGTTATATGCCAAATTCAAGTAAGTGTGAATTTTGGCTTAGGAGGTGGCTTTCTTAGGTCATGTAGTATCGGTGAAGGAATTAGGGTAGACCCTCGCAAGATTGAAGCAAGATTGGAGTGGAAACCACCTAGGACGGTGGGTGAAATACGAAGTTTTTCAGGTTTAGCAGGATACTATCTGAGATTCGTGGAAGGATTCTCTCTAATAGCGTAGCCGATTAACTAAGTTGCTAAGGAAAGGTGTCCCGTTTGTATGGACGAAAAGCAAAGAAGAAAGCTTTGATAAGCTAAGGAAGATTTTGACTAAGCTCCGGTTTTTGGTACACCAAGCAGAAAGTTATTCACGATTTATTGTGATGCATCTCACACCGGTTTGGGATGTGTGTTGATGCGAGGATGGGAAGGTAGTAGCCTATGCATCCCGTCGCTTAAGATCGCATGAGGTTAACTACCCAACGCACGACTTGGAGTTAGCAAATGGTCGTCTTTGCAATCAAGATATGGAGACATTACCCGTATGGAGAGAAGTCGATGGTCTACACGGATCACAAAAGCTTGAGGTATCTCCGACTCGAAGGATCTCGAATCGAGATGGGCAGTCGGTGGATTGAACTACTAAAGGACTATGATTGTTCAATCGAGTACCATCGGGAAAGGCTAATGTGGTAGCCGACGCGATTGAGCCGGAAGGTTGTGACGGACTTAAGAGCGATGTTTGCTCGCTTGAGTCTCGTATGATGATGGGAGTCTTTTGGCGTAACTTCAAGTTAAGTCGACATGGATTGAGGAGATTAAAGAAAAGCGGTTAGTGGATGAAGGCTTGAGCTCTAAGAGGGTACAAGTTCAAGACGGTGGTTTGGAAGGATACACTTTGTCTAGTGGAGGAGCGCTTTGTTTTCAAGGACGCAGTATGTATGCCAAAAGATCCGTAATTAAGGCGTAAAATTCTCCAAGATGCACATAGCAGCCCATACGCTATGCATCCCGGGGAAGCAAGATGTATGGAGATTTGCGGAAGCTTGATTCGTGGCACAGGTTGAAGCGTGAGATAACGGAGTTCAGAGGAAAGTGTCCGACGTGTCGCCAGGTTAAGGCTGAACATCACCACCATCGGGACTACTTCAACCGATAAAGATCCTCAATGGAAATGGGAGAGGATCACCATGGATTTTGTTAGTGGGCTACCCTTACGCCCACCAAGAAGGATGCGATTTGGGTAATTGTGGATCGCCTAACTAAATCACCACTTCATGCGGTGAGAATGGATTACTCACTCCGAGAAGTTAGCGAAGTCAGTATGTGGGTGAAATAGTGAGGTTGCATGGCGTGCTAGTGTCGATTATCTCGGATAGGGACCCCGATTTACGTCAAGGTTTTGGAAAGCGTTGCATCAAGCTTTAGGTACACGGTTAGATTTGAAGACGGCTTTCCATCCACGATCGGCGGACGATCGGAAAGGGTGATACTGATTTTAGAAGACATGTTAAGAGGTCGTGTCTTGGATTTTAGTGGTAGTTGGGAGGAGTACCTACCATTAGCGGAATTCGCTTATAACAATAGTTATCAAGCGAGTATTCAAATGGCTCCATACGAGGCTCTATATGGACGAAAGTGTCGTACTCCTACATGTTGGACTCGGAGTTGGGAGAAAGACAAGTTCGGGTCCGAATTGGTAACCGAGACGGAAGACAAAGTCAAGGTGATTCGGTCTCGCCTCAAGGAAGCATCGGATAGGCGTAAGTCTTATGCCGATCTCAAACGCAAGGAAGTGGAGTATTTGTGGGAGACAAAGTCTTTCGAAAGTGTCGCCTTGGAAAAAGGTGTTGAGGTTTGGACGGAAAGGGAAGTTAAGCCCAAGGTTCATCGCCATATATCGTTGTGAAGCGAGTAGGACCGGTAGCTTATCAACTAGAGTCGCCAGAATCGAGTCGATTCATGACGTATTCCATGTATCAATGCTTTGAGACTCAGATCGGTCAGATCCTTCGCACGTTGTGCGATGAGAGAGATCGAGGTGAACACGGATTTATCTTTTGAGGAAGAACCGGTTTGATTGTAGATCGAGATGTGAAAGTTCTACGAAGGAAGGCAGTGCCTTTAGTAAAAGTGTTATGGCGGAACCACGGAGTGGAAGAAGCTACGTGGGAGCCCGAGGAGGTGATGCGGCAGCAATACCCCCATCTCTTTTGATCAAGGAATTTCGAGGACGAAATTTATTCTAAGGGGGGTAGAACTGTAACATCCCAAAAACGGGGCTATTTGGAAATAAATTATTTTTCTTATGTATGAACTGCTGAGTCATTATTTATGGAATAATAATGATCAATTTAAGGCTTTGTGTTGGCTCGATTTGGTAGGAAATTTTAGTTTTTAACTTTTAAAAGAAGGGAGCCTTGGTAAGTGGTGTTATAAGAATAAATGTGGGTATTATTAACACTAATTAGGCCTTGGTAAAGTGGCAAAAAGAAGCCCACTTAAGAGCTACATGAGACGCCACCAAGGAGCAAGGGAGAGCTTGTGTTCGAATCACGGAAATCCCCTTTTGTTTTTATTTGACGGCACAAGGGGGAGAGTTTTTCTCCTTCAAACTCTTTTATTAATAGTATTAATAAGAGATAATATGAGCATTGAAATTAGATTTTTAATTGTTTAATCTCAAGGATAATGGGAGATAAATGAGGTTTATTAGGAGATTATTTTTATTAATTCGAAAGTGTTTGAATTAAATCAAGTGGGTGGCCTAGAGAAAAACTAGGTGATGGCCGAATGTGGGACTCCTTGGTGAAGAGGAGTGGACGGCTAGGAGACCGAGTATAGGGGAGAAGAGTGCCCAAGTTTTCTTTTACTTCTTTTCCTATTAGCCGAATTCCTAGCCCTCTTTTGCTCTTTGCGTTTTCACCATTCTCTCAAGCTCTCAAAGCCGAATCTTCTACCACCTTCCTCCCCTATTATTTTCTTTCCCCTTGGCCGAATATGCTCTAGTGGTGTACAGAAAACTCTCTTTCCCTCTCTGGTTCTTTTCTCTCTTCTCAAAACCGAATCCCTATCTCCTTTTCTCACTATTTTCTTTCCACTTTAGCCCTAATTCTTTTCTCCTTATTTTGTGAAGTTTTGGCCGAATATCAAGCAAGGGTAATCCCTTTTAGTTTTTCCAATCGGTCATAGAAGAAGGTAAGTATGCCAAAACTCTTCTCCCACATTCTTTTCTCTATCGACTATCAACAAGGGTAAGAGCCGATCTCGGCATTAGATTGCAAGTATGAATCATCCGATTCGAATCGGTTGTTGTAGGGCCTTCGAGGTGTTGATCTAGTGAAGCCGTCACCTTCGAGCAATTGGTTGGTAAGTCGTGGTAAGGATGTGTTAATAGTTTAATCTCTTTAAGTGTTATAAGTCAAGGCTTTTAAGTGGCTATTAATGGTTGCCGATTGTAGGGTGGAAACGGAGGTGTAAAAAGTGTACTAAGTCTAGCAAGAAGGTATTAGGTAAGGTTTTGGGATTCAATAATTAACCCTTTGGATATGGTAGTTTGGCCGAATGGACAAAGGACACTAAACCTTTGAGTTTGGCCGAATATAGGAATAAGAAAGGAGGAGGTGGCCGATTGACTCTTTGGGATTTGGAGTTAGCATTTAAATCAGGTGTGTACATACACACTTATAATAGTTAATAAAGTGTATTAAGTGTATGTTATATGTAATCGCTCTATGTAGATATGGCAATAGTACCTTAATGGTACAAGCAAGGATCCTGGTAAGTCTCTATTGGTATGAGATTGATAATAATGCTTTTGGGAAGCATGGGTTATTTGATACATGTGATATATGTATGTATCGTTGTTAATCGCTTGACATGGGTTGATGAGAGGAGGGGGCGTGATATCGGTCGACGAGCACAAAGTGCTTTGGTAGCACACTGTGACTATATGTCACCAGAGGTTTGGTACCTCCAGAGGTTTGGTACCTCATAGCGACTTGTCCCCGTGGTTAACACCACCGTGGGTTGGCCCCACTTGAGATATGGGATCGTCGCCGGTGATTTGGTATCACACGATGGGTTGGCCCCATCACCCGATTTGTGTCTACGGACACCGGTGCTTTGGTAGCACATTGTGACTATATGTCACCAAAGTGGTTTGGCACCACCAAGTGTTTTGGTAACACACCGTGACTACGGTCACCAAAGTGGTTTGGTACCACATGGGGTAGACAAAGGTGTTTGGTTGGCTAGGTTGGGTACACGATACTGCATAATTAATCGTTATATGTTGTGTATGAAACGTTGTATTAACCGGGGAAGGGTTACATATCGAGTCTTGGTGACTCACCTTCTCCTTTAACATTTTTCAGTGACTCGTAGATGGCGGTGGAGGAGTAGGTTGGACTCGAGGTGGCCATGCGGTGGTTTTAAATTTATAGAACTTGATATTTGCTTATTTTTACTTTGGTTGTAATAAGGCCTCCATAAACTATAGTTGTGTTTTTTTTTATATGTTGGATATTTACTCAAGACTATACTATTAAATTGAATTAAATCACATGTTTTCTTTAGTAACACGAAAAAGTTTGTTAGTGCCATCGGGCACACATGAAGTCAGTATAACAAACGGACTTAATTAAAATTTTCAAATTAAATCTCAAGTGTAGCTTTGACAAGACAACCAAAATTGGGGAGTTTTCAATGGAAATTAAATGTTTCTCGAAATGGTGTTCACAAGTTTTTACTTCGTAACAAATCAAATTCGGTCGTAGTGTTGGGCCGGGTTTGGGTTGTTACATCACTTGTTATTTAACCTTGAACAATATGATTTATTTACTTAGTTTGATCCGTGAGACTCCCTAACCTATATTAAACCCTCTCTCGAGGCGAATAATGTCTAACCCTAGGTTAATTAGTGGAACTCTCGTTCGCTTATAATAACCCCCTAGAATAGCAGTAAATCGATCTGTGGACTCCCATATTAGGTTTCACCCTAATCCGGCAAAATCTCGTCGCCCTATCTCTAGGCGTGCGATCAACTCCGTTTAATTATGTTGGATCTACTCTTAAGCAGGGTCTATTCCTCCTCCACCTAAGCACATTAGATTTGGATTAAGTTCACACAATTAAGAACAAACTAAGTTATTATCATATAATTCAAATAATCAAGTAACAAGATTCATCATAGGTTTCATCCCCTTCGGGTATCCGAAGGTTTAGTTCATAATAATAAAAGACAACATCTCAAAAGAAAAGATAAAACAAAACATAAGAAATCCTTAAAACCCCCTGAAGGAATTGAAGAGGAGATCCTCCGTCTTGAGTAGAATTCCGGCTTCTTGAGATGGATCAACTGGCTATCTTCAAGTGATTCCCACAAATCTGACCTTCTCGGCTTGGCTTCTTGGCCTAGCTCTCCGCCCCCCTTTCAGCTGGTACCTAGGGTGTATTTATAGGCTTTTGAAACACGTTTCTTTCTCCCTAAGTATCCTTTCCTGAATGAAATTGCTCTTCTCCACGGTAGAGGCACAGCCATGGCACACGCCCGTGTAAATCGTGGCCAGGCCGTGTTCGACACTGTTGAATGAGGCACGGCCGTGTAAGTCGTGGTAAGGCCGTGTTCTAGTAGGAATGGTGGTACGTAGTAGTGTGGCTTAAAGTCCGTGCCGCGGCCGATTTTCGTGGCTTGGCCCAATTTGGTCCGTTTTAAGCTTGTTTCTCGTTCTTTTCATCATCGGGTGCTTTCCTGAGTATAAGACATGAAAAGAAAGGATTAAGAGCACATTTTTACATAAATTGGGGCTTAAATCATCCAAAAGCATACTAAATGTTGGCTTAGAATATGTTACTTTTACGGTTTATCAAATACCCCCACACTTAGGCTTTTGCTTGTCCTCAAGCAAAATTCTCAACTTATAATTAAAACGAACTTTCCTCAATTCATAATAGTCATTAATAGTGTCTCATCATAATTCAGAGATAATTTATGCATGGATAATTCAACTCAAAGAGTCCAAAAAATTCAAACAATATAAGTCATAGATTTTGTAGCACGAAAATATAGGTGTCTCCCCTTACCTAAATAATTACCTTTAATTTGAAATCGACAAGGATTGACATCCTCACAAAAGATTCACTCAAATCACTCAAAGTGTTTAAGGTTCAAAATTTAGGCACTCAAAAGTCAAACATGAAAAGTTAATCCCATAGGCTTGCATTAAAATCAAATCTCCACCACTGAAATATGAGATGAAAACACAAATCAAAAGGTCTTTGTTAGGGTTGTAACGGGGCTAGGGTTAAGGTGTGGAGTAAGGCTTAATTAGAGGGTTAGAATCGAGATTGAATTGACAAATTACCTAACTAAGAACTAATGAACTAATAATAATTACATCAATTGAAAACTAATAGTACTTAATAATACGAGCTTCTTCTTCGATATTTGGAATTTATGTATAAGCTCATTTAATCACCTAACTAATAATGAATAATGGATATACTTTTTTTGTGTAAGAACATTCATAAATACATAATTACTGAAATAAAAACATAGTTAGGCTATTAATCAAATCAAATCTCGATATACGGGTAGTCAAAGGAATGGTGATAACAAAAACAAAGGGGTTCTGGGTTAATATTAGTGGTTATGTCAATAAATAGGGTAGTTAGGATTAAAAGGGGTTCACTAGGGGTTAATTTGTGAAGGTAGGCTTTTAGTGGAGTAAGTGGGTTAAAACCTAGGTGCCTTCATCATCTCTGTATATCAAATCATAGGTGTGGTCTCGATATGTATAATCAATGCAAGTTCTAGAATAACAAATCAATGTTGACATACTCATAATCAATAAAGTGAGCAAGAAAAAGAATATATGCTCTATAAGGCTCAAAAACTCACAAAAATTATGGGTATTTTGATGTCAACCTCGTAAATTTCAAACTTCAAGATAATATTGAAACTCAGTTTGACAACCTAGCAAATTTTTAATTTCTGAAAAATAGACTTATCATGCTTGATTCTCTAGTATTCTTAGAATTTAATTATCAATGCACAATTATCAATGACTTAATCTAAAACTTATCAATAAAAATCATAAATCATCAGAAATTTCATCCTAATTAGTAATTTGAGTAGATTACTTTCAAATAAGACTAAATTCAGGGATTTTAGTTAGGTATCTTTTAAGGTTGTTCACCCCCCCACACTTGAGATGTACATTGCCCACAATGTACAAAAATATATAATAACCTTGTAATAAAATCATCAGATATGGGGATAAGTGAAAACTTCCTGAATTTTCGAATGGTTCCTTGAGAGGAGATTGTGCCTTTGGTGGTGGTGATGGGCCGTCTGGATGACGAACCTGCACTAGATGAAGAAATTGGGAGGCTCGTGCAGGATTAGCCAAGAAATCTAAAGAAACCTTAATAATATACTAACAATATAATTAAAGACAAGAAAGATAAAGAGAAGGAGACTAAGAAGGAAAATAAACTAAGTTTAAAAGATAGAGGGGCCTGAGAATCCTTATGGTAGATGGTTCGAGAGGTTGGTGTGACTTTGAAGGTGGCGGAGTTGCTGGTGATGGTGGAAGTGGTGTGATTCCCAAGCATCCTTAAGAACCTAAGAACAAGAAACTAGAACAAAATAAACTAAATTAAGTAGAAGAGAAGTAAAGATAAAGAAATTAAAGGAGGAGATAAAAATAAAAGAACAGATAATTGGTCTCAAAGACCCTTGGCTTGTTGTTTGGATGAAGCTGTCGGCATGAACTCATGTGAATCGGTCTCCTTTGAGGAGACTGTGATTGGCCTTTTACGCTTCCTTGCCATGGAAATGATATTGTTGTGGCTCAAGAGTCTAAGGATTTATTAGGAAAAAAGGAAAAAGAAAGAGGGAGAAAAGAAAGAAAGAAAGAAAGAAAGAAAAAGAAAGGAGAAGAAAGAAAGAATGTGGGTTAAGAAGAGAAAGGAGAAGGGTATGGTGTTTAAATAAGCTTTCAGATCTAGCAGTTTCCCACGCCCGTGGGTTGAGGGTGTGTCGAATCACACGGCCGCCTCGCACTGCCGTGCTCTAGGGTGTGTTGTTTCCCCACGCTCGTGTCTAGCCTGTGTTCGACAAGTCAGTATATTGGCACGGTTATTCGGCACGGGCGTGTTCAGCCCGTGGTTGGCAAGTTAGTAGCCTCACACGGCCGTAACGCACGGCTGTGCCACTTTGTCGATGCTCGTGGGGTAGTAGTTGGGTCCGTGATTCTGAAAATCTGTTTTGCCCTGACATGTACCTTCTCTGCTCTGTTAGTTCAAAGTGTCGGAGTACACACATGGCCACAGCCACGGCCGTGTGTAAGGCCGTGTGGCCTGGAATTCTGCACTTGGTTAGTTGGTTGTTAGTTGCTAAAAAGGAAGATAAAAAGGAAAATTAAGATAAACTGAATATATATAAAAAATATACTAGTATTAGTGCTCGAGTTGCCTCCCGAGAAGCGCTCGTTTATAGTCGTAAGCTAGACTCTCTTCTCGTTTGCATCTTCAGGGTGGTTTGAGGAGTTGGAAGTCCTTCCTCATGTTATTATCTGTATCCTCGTGAAAAAATTTAAGTTGAGATGCGTTTATAGTAAAAGTACCAAAAGTAGGATTACTTACCTCGACTCTTCCGTGTGGAAAAACACTGGTTACCCTAAAAGATATTTCTTTGTTTGTGCCAGGCTCCAGAGGAGATATTCGAGGATTTACCTGATCTAACAGTACTTGGTCCCCTATTTTGAAGTGATTTGTTGTTCCTATTAGCTCTTTTAGGGGCTCCTTCGGTTTTATCTCGTGTGGTTCCAGTTCTTCGTCGTGTATCCCTAATTTTTCCTTGAAGTGTGTCTTCCACTCGTCTAGATCATCGAACTGAATCCCTCGATCTTCATGAGTTATTTTTTTGTTGGCATGGGGTTTAGGATCGGGTTCAGCTTGTATTCTTTGGTGGTGCTTCACGAAAAATAAGGGTTAATGAATGGTTATTAGTAGAATTTATGTTCTCACCTTGATTACTCGATGTTCTAGCCGAGTCGAGAGCCTTGATGGTGACTGTCTCATTACCTACACAAAGTATGAGTTCTCCCGCATCAACATCAATTTTAGTCCTGGCATCGCTAAAAAGGGTCTTCCTAAGATTAGGGGATCGAATTATCCTCATCCATGTCTAAGACAACAAAGTCTCTTTGGGAAAATGAATCATCAATTTTCACAAGAACATCTTCGATAATACCCCTAGGAATTCTACTTGATTTTATAAGCTAATTGAATGCTCATCCTAGTTTGTTTGGGATTCCCTAGACCTAATTGTTTAAACAATTTATAAGGCATGACATTTATGCTTGCCCCCTAAATCACTAACGATTATCAACAGTTAGTCTACCAATTAAACATGGAATTGTAAAACTCCTGGATCTTTTAGCTTTTGTGGTAGCCTATTTTGGAAAATTGCCGAGCACTTTGCGTTAAGTTCCACATGTGACGACTCGCCTAACTTCCGTTTGTTTGTCGTAAGCTCTTTTAAAAATTTCCTAGAATCGCATCCGCGATGAGCTTCAAGTAATGGTAAGTTAATATGTAATTTCTTTAAGAGTTTAAGAAACCTACCAAACCGTTTCTTACGTGTCGTCTCTTCTTAATGCCTCAGGGTAAGGTACGCGAGGTTGGTACTCCTTGATTACCGGTTTTGGCTTGTCTTGTGTTACCTCAACTTTACCCTTTTCTACCTTGGTTCCTTGTGTTGGACTGGGTTCATTTACTTCTTCGCTTTCTTGAGTGTTATGGCTTGGATTTGCTCTTTTGGATTAATTTCAGTATACTCGGTGAGACGCCTCTTGCGGTCGTTCGGATAATAGCTTTGCAATTTCTCCGATCGATCGGGTAATTTCACGATTGCCTTTGTAAGTCCTCCAACTTGGTTCTCGATCTTTTGATCGATGTTTGTTGGGTATCGAGTGTTACCTCATTTTTTGGAGACGGGCTTCGTGGATGCTATGAATTTGTTCAACGTCTCTTCAAGACTCACTTCTTTTCTTGTGGATAGGGCTGATTTTGGAAATTTTGAGGAGGTTGTTGTCTTTGATTTCCTTGATTTCCTTGTCCTCCCATGAAAAATTTGGGTGGTTCCTCCAACTCGGATTATAGTTATTACTATATGAGTTATTATTAGATCTCAAATTGTTACCTATATAGTTCATCCATTTCGCTCTCTGTGCTCGGTTGGTAGGGTGGGTACTCAGAATTTGCCACGCTTGCACTTGCGTGCGATCGCATGACTGGATGTACCGCGAAGAACACAAACTATCAATCTTCTTATACATCAATTCTACTTGATTTGATAGCATGGTTACTGCATCGAGGTTGTCAACTACTACTGTTTTTGTTGCCCTTGTTCTTGTAACTTGCCACTGATAGTTATTCAGCGACATCTCTTCAATAAACTCGTAGGTCGCTCTCAGAGTTCTATTATTCGAGGTTCCACACCATGGTGAATCAATTAATTGCCTCGTTGAAGGATTCACACCGTTATAAAAGTTTGGACTTGGAGCCACAAAGGTAAACCATGGTGCGGACACCTTCTCAAGAGATCTTTATATCTCTCCCATGCATCGTATAATGTCTCTAAATCCATCTGCACAAAAGAAGAGATATCATTATGTAATTTGGCCGTTTTGGTAGGTGGGAAATTTTTTAATAAAAAATTTCGGTCATTTGTTCCCATGTAGTGATTGACCCTCGTGGTAACGAAGTTTAACCATCAATTTAGCTTTATTCTTTAATGAAAAGGGAAATAATCAAGATGTATGGCATCATCGTAAACGCCATTTATTTTGAAGGTATCACAGAACTCTAAAAAATTAGCTATATGAGTGTTTGGATCTTCGTCCTGTAAACCATCATATTGAACAAACTGTTGAATCATTTGTATAGTGTTAGGCTTTAATTCAAAATTATTAGCAGCTATAGCAGGGCCTAACATTACTAGATTGGCCTCTGTTAAATGAGGTTTAGCATAATCAAACATAGTACGAGGAGCATTATTTTCTCCCACATCTTGTGGTGGAAGATTATTTTCGTCCATCCCTTCAGTAGGATTGGATCTGTCTTCTCGCTCTCCTTGGTAATTTAGGGCTCGCCTAATTTCTCTGCGATTTCTTCGAGCGGTAGCTTCAATATCACTGTCGTATTCCAAAGGTCCTCTCGGGTTCCTTCTAGTCACAAACTAGAGGTACCTGCTAGGAAAAGAAAGAAAGAAAGTTTAGCAAATTTAAAAATAAAAATAAATGGCGAAAAATAAAAATAAAAATAATGGCTAAAGTAATAAAAATAGAGTTTTCTTAATATTTTAGTTCCCCGGCAACGGCGCCAAAAACTTGATCGCTGTAAATCAGAGTTTTAAAATTTATAAAAGAATGATCGACCAGGGAAACTAACTCTGACAACAATTAAAGGCAAGTGCACCTATCGAACAGTAGTATAGTTTAGGCAAGACCGGATTGTCGAACCCAAAGGAACTAAAAGTACTAATACTCACCGTCTTTTTATTATTTAGCCTTACTATAAAGTGATGATTGTTTAAACTAAAAATAATCTACTAACTAAGCTAAGACGCAAAGACAAAAAGAATGAATTCGGGAAATAACTTTTGGGAAAACTCAGTTGACTCAAACGACACCCTTAGGAAAAATCCACCTAGACTTCACTTGTTATTTAACCTTGAACCATCTGATTTATTTACTTAGTTTGATCTGTGAGACTCCCTAACGTATATTAAACCTTCTCTCGAGGCGAATAACGTCTAACCCTAGGTTAATTAGTGGAACTCTTGTTCGCTTATAATAACCCCCTAGAATAGTAGTGAATCGATCTGTCGACTCCCATATTAGGTTTCACCCTAATCCGGCAAAATCTCGTCACCCTATCTCTAGGCGTGTGATCAACTCCGCTTAATTATGTTGGATCTACTCTTAGGCTGGGCCTATTCCTCCTCCACCTAAGCACATTAGATTTGGATTAAGTTCACAAAATTAAGAACAAACTAAGTTATTATCATATAATTCAAATAATCAAATAACAAGATTCATCATAGGTTTTATCTCTTCTGGGCATCAGAAGGTTTAGTTCATAATAATAAAAGACAACATCTCAAGAGAAAAGATAAAAAAACATAAGAAATCCGTGAAACCCCTAAAGGAATTGAAGAGGAGATCCTCCGTCTTGAGTAGAATTCGGCTTCTTGAGATGGATCAAGCTGGCTATCTTCGAGTGATTCCCACAAATCGACCTTCTCGGCTTGGCTTCTTAGCCTAGCTCTCCGCCCCTTTCAATTTGGTACCTAGGGTGTATTTATAGGCTTTTGAAACACGGTTCTTTCTCCCTAAGTATCCTTTCCCGAATGAAATTGCTCTTCTCCACGGTAGAGGCACGGCCATGGCAGACGCCCGTGTAAATCGTGGCAGGCCGTGTTCGACACTATTGAATGAGGCACGGCCGTGTAAGTCGTGGTAAGGCCGTGTTCTAGTAGGAATGGTGGCACGGCCATGTGGCTTGAAGTCCAGGCCGTGTTGATTTCGTGGCTTGGCCCAATTTGGTCCGTTTTAAGCCTGTTTCTCATTCTTTTCCTCATCGGGTGCTTTCCTGAGTATAAGACATGAAAAGAAAGGATTAAGAGCACCTTTTTACATAAATTGGGGCTTAAATCATCCAAAAGCATACTAAATGTGGGCTTAGAATATGTTACTTTTACGGTTTATCGTAACCCTTACTTGCGGATTTGGAGCCGAGGTGGACTCTGAGGTGGCCATGCATTACTACTTCCGTAAATCTTTCATTCCTTTATTTTAAACTTACTTTTATTTTGGGTTTTTTCTATGTAATAAGGCCTACATAACTTTAATTTGGGTTTTGCTTTAATACTGTTTATACATATTTTATGAAATGTCAAATATGGAGTTTTTCTAAAATAAAAATATAACCAACCATTGTTTTTTTCAAAGTGTTAACAAAAGATGACAAGCGAATAACTAATTAATTCAGAAAAATTTCTTAAATACCTCAACAGTGCTTTCAAAATATCACGTTTATGAAAATCCCTAATTTCGGCTTTCGTAAAGCAAACCTGTTTACGACTCATAGTTCATATTAATAAGAAGTTGGTAACAAACCCTTAAAACTGAATTTAATTTTCAAGATGGAAACTCAAAACAGAAAGTTTTCTAAATTGCGATGTTTCTTTAAAATTTTTAAAACTATCTTTCCCTGTGACATACCAGATTTGGTCGTAACGTTTAGACCGGGTTTGGGGTGTTACAGGTGTGGTCTTGACATGCATAATCGAAGCAAGTTCTAGAATAACAAATCAATATTGACACACTCATAACCAATAATAAAGTGAGCAAGAAAAGTATATGCTCTAAAGGCTCAAAATCTCACAAAAAATTACGGTTTTTTAATGTCAATCATGCAAATCTCAAACTTTAAGGTAATATTAAAATTTAGGGGAACATCCTAACAAATTTTTAATTCTGAAAATAGACTTATCATGCTTGATTCTCTAATGTCTTAAAGTTTAAATAATCAATGCACAATTACCTATGAATTTAATCTAAAACACATCAATGATAATCACAAATCAATAGGGATTCATTCTAATAGTAATATGAGAAAATTACTTAATCACAAGATAAAATTTAGGGATTTTTCAAATAATCATATAAATAATCTCCCCACACTTAAGATGTACATTGTCCTTAATGTACAAACAAATATAATCATAGTATAAATAGAATATCATAAGAGAGGGGGAGAACTGAAACTGCCCTGAACAATGGATGAAATTCCCAGAATAGTGAAAAATGGAATGGTAGACAAGGCTAAATGTAGAGCATGATTCTGAGCAACTGATAAGAAAATAAACACAATAGTGGAAGAAGATTAAAGGATTACTCGATTAGGAACAACCATAAAAACTAAAACAAAGTTCAAACGATAAAAGACAAGTCTTGATAAGAAACATAAAAGTAAATAGACTAAAAATAAAAATAAAAATAAAGATAAAAAGAAAATAAATGGACTTAAAGGTCCTCATCATTAGACGCATCGTGAGTCGTCTGCGCCGACGATTAAATATGGAGATGGTGGCAGATCTGCTGCAATGTAGCATCAAGACTGTCGAACCGCTGGAAGCACTGCTGCTCGAAGCGAGTGAGATGCTCAGATATGTCTGTCAAAGTAGCGGCAGAAGGAGGAGGTCGGTGACTCGGAGGTGGAGGATGAGGTTGGTCCTCATGAGAGGGAGGAACATCATCAGTGATGTCCTCGGGTTCATCCTAAGCATCGGAACGAGACAATCGGTACTGAGGAGGATCCACTCCACGACGTCGCTCTATCATCCTCATGTGGATCATCGTTGAGAGGCCTTATGGGGACATTCGACCGACTAATGTGAGTAACAAGGATTGCGCCGGTGTGTCTAAAAGGCCAAAGTGTCGAGCAATACGAGTCACATAAAGACCTAAGCAGATAGGGCCCTTCCTGTGGCGTTCGGTCTGATGGCGAAAAGTGAGGGCAATGAAGTATGCCAAGTCAAATACATGCCTATGTGCCATGCTCCATAAGATATAGGCGTCATGAGTATTGACGACGTCGATGCTCTCTCACCGACCTGTCAAGGTGTGACCTAATATTGCGTGAAGGTAACGTAGAGCCGGAGAGAGAGACGTCGTCTTCGAGCGACTCGGATCATAGGGACCTGTAACGGTAAAAAGATTTTCCCAACAGGAGGACGGTGGGTAATAAATGTGGCGGAGGAGGTGAGGGAAGTTTTCGGCACCCATAAACTCCTTCGTATAAAGCCCCAAGGCAACTCCAAACTCTGGGACACTCAGTTGGCATACTAAGCTGCCAAGTCAGAAAGTAATGGTACCTGGCTCATCATGCGTCAACATGACTGACTATAGCTCGAACGTTGAGAAAAGTACCAAAGTGGGCTCTATATATGTGGGCTCGACGATGTCAAAGAAGCGGTCCCATGGAGCTGTAGTCAGAAGGGTCCGAACAGGGTCTGCAAGGTGGACCTACTCCAAAGTGGCCCAGTCTATGCATCGGCCGACGCTGAGTGGTCGTGCGCGAAGTAGGTGAAATAGATCATCCTGGGGTCTTGCTGGGAATCATAAATAGGGATGGTGATCTTTGGTAGATGCGCTCGAAGAGGTCGCGCCAGGACCTTTCCGCTTTTTCGAAGCGAGGACGGTGACTTTGTATTTACCACGAGTATTTGTCATGGTGTACCTGAAAAAGTAAAGGATTTGATCAATAAAAAAATATATCAAGCATCACCAAAGTCAAGGATGTAAGATCCCATTAGTCCGAATTAGCAAATTACGGCTAAAACAGTAAAGAATCATGGTATTCTAAAAGTAAGAGTAATAAAAAACAGAAATTAATAAATAAATAATCCTAATGCTAAAAACCAAGAACACATCATTCAACCTAATAAATTAAGAACTAGTGAGCAAAGAAATAAAAACAATAAACTAAGAATGCATCAGAATAATGGTTAAAAAAATGACTAAAATAAAAATATTAACAATAAGTAAAAGGAAATAAGTTGCTAAAGAGTAACAGTAAATAGAAAATATCTTTAGAAAAGAAAAATTAACTAGCTAAAAATAAAAAGAAAACTAGCCAATATAGAAATAACAAGATACTAAAATAAATAAATAATTTAAGGGAATAATAATAAGAATAAATAACTAAATAAATAAAATAAAATAAATGAATAAATAAAATTGACCAACAATGGTGATGGAGGAGAAGAACGGCGGTGACGGGGGGTGGGGTTGGGTTGGCTCGTGGGTTGTCTGGTGCGAGCGGCACGAGGTGGTGTAGTCGGTGGTTCTAGTGTGGGTGTGGATGGCGAGGAGGTCGGCGGTGGCGGGCTTGTAGAGCTGAGCAAAGGGAAAAAGGGAAGGGGGAATGGAGAAGGTGGTCGTGCAAGGGAAGAAGAAAGGGAAAAGAAGGAGAGAGGGGGAAGGTTGCGGGGGCAATGGAGATGGGTGGGGTGGTGTGGCCAGCGAAGGGGGTGGTTTCAGCGGCTATGGTGAAGGCTTAAAGAAGAAGACAAAAATAGGGAAAAAATTAGGGTTTGGGGGTTAAAAAGGGGCGCGGTCGTGTGAAGCCCATGTTGGGCCACACGGCAGTGTCACACGCCCATGTGCGATAAAATTTTAAACCCAATTTTCACACGGCCTCGGACACGCCCGTGGATCCAGGCCGTGTGGTATCCTGTTTAGCCCATGTTTTTCTTTAAAAAGGAAGTCAGTCTGTCGCACGGCCTTGGACACGCCCGTGTGTCCAGGTCGTGTTCCTCACATGGCCATGTCTCACGGTCGTGTGCACTGTCATTCGCTTCTCCCACACCCCTGTGACTTCTTCCATACCCATGGGATTCCTCCGTGTCTCGCACACGGCCGTGTGTCTTTCCCGTGTTTCTTCTTGACTTGTTTCCAACTTGGGAAGTTTAGCTCCAAGGTTCACACGGCCTAAGACACGACCGTGTGTCCAGGCCATGTGTCCAACACGGCCTTATCGCACGGCCGTGGGTATTGATCGTAGACTGTGTCTCTGTCATTTTTGGGAAAAATTTAAGTCCTATTTACACACGGCCAAGAACACGCCCGTGTGTCTAGGCTGTGTGGGTCACTGTCGATTTTCTTAAAGTTTTGAAATTAAGTCATGAGAGTTTACACGGCCGAAAACACGCCCGTGTGTCTAGGCCGTGTGAGTTAAAAAACCTGCATTCTAAGTATGAAGAATAGATAAAAATAGACTAATTAGTAGTGTTAGTGCTCGAGTTGCCTCCCGAGAAGCGCTTGTTTAAAGTCTTAAGCTAGACTTACCTTGTGTTCTTTGCTTACGAAGGTTCACGGAGCTGAAGCTCCTCTCTATTATCTCTAAAATCCTCACCATTATAAAGTTTAAGTCGTTGACCGTTTACCTTAAATGTGCCATAAGTCGGGTGTGTTACCTCTATTGTGCCGTAGGGGAAAACGGTTTGGATTACGAATGGACCTGACCATCTTGATTTTAGCTTTCCAGGAAACAATTTGAGCTTTGAATTGTATAGCAAAACAAGATCTCCAACTGTAAATTGCTTAGGTTGCTTCAAACGAGCATCATGGCGTCGCTTTGTCGCTTCTTTGTATAATCGTGAGTTCTCATAAGCATTTGCTCGCCACTCATCTAGTTCGTTCAACTGCATCAATCTTTTCTCACTTGGAAGTTTAAGATCATAGTTTAGGAATTTTATAGCCCAAAATGCTTTGTGCTCTAATTCAAATGGTAAATGACAGCTTTTCCCGTAAACAAGCCTGTACGGAGATGTTCCTATGGGAGTTTTAAAAGCGGTTCTATAGGCCCATAAAGTGTCATCTACTTTTATTGCCCAATCTTTCCTATTTGGTTCTACGGTTTTCTCTAGGATACGCTTAAGCTCTCGGTTTGGCACTTCAACTTGTCCACTAGTTTGAGGGTGATAAGAGGTAGCTGTTATGTGGTATACTCCATATTTCTTTAGGACTTTATCAAATTGAGCATTGCAAAAATAAGTACCCCTATCACTAATAATTGCTCTAGGTGTTCTGAATCGAGAGAAGAGCTTATAAAGAAATCTCACTACCACTCTAGCATCACTAGTAGGTAAACCTTGAGCTTCCACCCATTTTGACATATAATCAACCGCTACTAAGATGTATTTATTCCCAAATGAGCTAGGGAATGGACCCATAAAATCAATGCCCCATACATCAAATATTTCACATGATAGAATATAAGTTTGAGGCATTTCATCGCGTTTAGAGATATTACCTGTTCTCTAGTATCTATCACAAGAAGCAACATACCTGTTGGCGTCCTTGAACAGTGTGGGCCAATAAAAACCTGATTCGAGCATTTTATGTGCTGTCCTAGTCCCACTGTAATGTCCTCCTGTGGGTCCAGAATGGTAATGTTCTAGGATTTTTCTTGCCTCTGACTTCGTAACACATCTTCGAATTACTTGATCTGCACATATATGAAAAAGAACAGGATCCTCCCAAAAATAAATTTTCACATCAGCAAAGAGTTGCTTCTTTTGATGATGTGTCAACCCTTTTGGTAGGATGTTAGTAGCTAAGTAATTCGCAGTATTTGCAAACCAAGGTACCTCGGAGTCGGATATAGCCAAGAGTTGTTCCTCAAGAAACGAGTCATTTATCTCACTCTCATCGAGCTCTTTGAGATGTGGATTCTCAAGCCTAGAAAGGTGGACTGACGCAAGATTTTCAGCCCCTTTCTTATCCTGAATTTCCAAATCAAATTCCTGCAAAAGTAAAATCCATCTTATAAGTCTAGGCTTTGCATTAGATTTAGTTAGGAGGTAACGAAGAGCTGAATGGTCAGTGTAAGCGACAACTTTAGAAAATATCAAATATTGTCTTAATTTATCAAATGCAAAAACCACAGCTAATAATTCTTTTTCTGTGGTGGTGTAATTTTCTTGTGCGGCCGTCAATATCTTGCTAGCATAATAAATCGGTTGAAAATGCTTGTCTCTTCGCTGTCCAAGAACTGCACCTACTGCAAAATCACTCGCATCACACATTAGTTCAAAGGGAAAATTCCAATCAGGTGCAATTATAATTGGAGCATTGATTAATTTATCTTTGAGGGTATTAAATGCTTCTAAACATTCCTGATTAAAATTGAAAGGCGCATCTTTTTCTAGGTGTTTTGTCAAAGGCTTAGCTATTTTAGAAAAATCTTTAATAAATCTTCTGTAAAATCCAGCATGTCCTAAAAAGCTTCTAATAGCCTTAACTGAACTAGGAGGAGGTAATTTTTCTATGGTTTCAATTTTTTCTTTATCAACCTCAATCCCTTTACCAGAAATTTTGTGACCTAACACAATCCCTTCTCGAACCATGAAGTGACACTTTTCCCAATTAAGCACAAGGTTCGTTTCCTCACATCTCATTAGAACTTGTTTTAAATTTTTAAGGCAAAGGTGGAAAGAATTACTGAATACTGAAAAGCTGTCCATAAATACCTCCATAATATCTTCCACAAGTTCATCAAAGATGGCTAACATGCAGCGCTGAAAAGTAGCAGGAGCATTACATAATCCAAAAGGCATTCTACGATAAGCAAACGTACCATATGGACATGTAAATATTGTCTTCTCTTGATCCTCAGGAGCTATTGAAATTTGGAAGTAGCCAGAGAGTCCGTCTAGGAAGCAATAGTACATATGCCCGGATAATCTTTCTAACATCTGATCAATGATTGGTAAGGGAAAGTGATATTTTCTCGTGGCATCGTTCAACTTCCTATAGTCAATGCAAACTCTCCAACCTGTGACTTTTCCCTTGTTGGAATTAATTCATTCTTCTCGTTGGCTACAACAGTCATGCCTCCCTTCTTTGGAACAACCTGCACAGGACTCACCCAAGTACTGTCAGAAATAGGATAAATAACTCTAGCATCTAGAAGTTTAATTACATCAGCTTTAACAACTTCCTTCATGTTGGGATTTAATCGTCTTTGAGCTTGCACACACGATTTATATTCATCTTCCATTAAAATTTTGTGGGTGCAAAACAACGGGCTGATCCCTTTAGTGAAAGAAATCTTCCAAGCTATGGCTCTTTTATGCTCCCTTAGTACTTGTAGTAGCTCATCTTTCTCATTGGGTCGCAAGTCTGAAATTACCGGTAGTGTAGAATTATCTCCGAGGAATGCATACTCTAGGTGATTCGGTAATTGCTTCAGTTCCAATTTGGGAGGTTCTTCAATAGAGGGTTTTTGTTTTAGTTTGTCATTCATTTCAATGCCCTCATACTTCTTTTGTCTTGGGAAAGACTCGTTAGAGTTTAAATCAATTTTTATCTCCCCTATCTCAGTGGTATCGTCATCTGCCTCCTCACCTTGGACAAGACACAGTTCCAACGTGTCTTTATGAATGATTTCCTGAAAAGATTCTTTAATAGAATGATCAATAGAGTCAATAAAATAGCAGGAATCATCTTGTTCTCTAGAGTATCGCATATCATCATAAATCTTAAAAATAATTTCTTCATCACCTACCCTAAGCACAAGTTTACCATCACCTACATCAATAACAGCCCTAGCAGTAGCTAAAAAAGGGCGACCTAAAATTAAAGGTGCCTCAACGTCCTCATCCATGTCAAGCATAACAAAATCAAAATGGAATATGAATTTATCTACTTTTACCAAAATATCTTCAATAATTCCCCTAGGATATTTAACAGATCTATCAGCTAATTGGATACTCATCCTAGTGGGTTTTGGTTCCCCAAGACCAAGCTGCTTGAACATTTTGTAAGGCATCAAATTAATGCTGGCACCTAAATCAGCTAATGCTTTCTCAATATTTAAACTACCGGTTAAATAAGGAATAGTGAAACTTCCTGGATCTTTCAATTTGGTTGGTAGCTTATTTTGGAGAATAATTGAACATTCCTCGTTGAGTTCCACAGTCGATAGCTCTTCAAACTTCCTTTTATTTGTTAACAGCTCTTTTAAAAATTTTGCATATGTAGGCATCTACGAAATAGCTTTAACAAAAGGTAAGTTAATATGCAGTTGTTTAAAAAGTTCAAGAAATTTACCAAATTATGCATCCATGCGGTCTTTCTTCAACTTTGCTAGATATGGAATCGGTGGTTTATATTCTTTAAGCACCAGTGCTACACTCTCGTCAGGATTTACTTCCTCACCCTTCGCCTTATCAGCTTCCCGTGGCATCTTCTTTTTAGCTTCAACCAACGCCTTCCCATTCCTTAGTGTAACTGCCTTCACATGCTCTTTTGGGCTAGGTTCGGTGTTACTAGGTAAACTACCTTGTTGCCTTTTGAAAACTAATTTAGCCAGCTGTCTAATTTGATTTTCAAGCCCTTGAATCGATGCTTGCTGATTTTTCAATGCTGTCTCGGTATTCTAAAAACGAGTCTCTGACACCGAAATAAATTTTTCTAGCATATCTTCAAGGTTTGGCTTCTTCTTTTGCAGTAGGGTGGTTGGAAACCTGGAGGGGGTTGTGGTCTTTGATTCCCTTGACCACTCCATGAAAAAATTGGGTGGTTCCTCCATCCTGAATTATATATGTTACTATATGGATTATTTGGAGGATTAGAGTTATTACCCATATATGTCAATTGCTCATTCTCCATGCTAGGACTGTAGGATAGATATTCTGAGGTATTCATCCCTCCGCCAAATGTATCGCATTACATCATCGGATGTACCTACGTAGAAACACACAAACCATCAATCTTTTTATTTAAGAGCTCTACCTGGTTTGATAACATGGTGACTGCGTCGAGGTTGAAAACACCAGCGGCTTTTGTCGGCTTTGTTCTCATGACTTGCCACTGATAATTATTTAGTGACATCTCCTCTATAAACTCATAGGCCGCTTCAGGTGTTTTGTTATTCAGAGTCCCACCGGCGGCTGCATCAATCAGTTGCCTAGTTGAAGGGTTCAAACCGTTCTAAAAAGTTTGAACCTGTAGCCACAAAGGTAACCCAAGGTGAGGGCACCTTCTCAATAAGTCCTTATACCTCTCCCATGCATCGTAAAGAGATTCTAAATCCATCTGCACAAAAGAAGAGATATCATTCCTCAACTTTGCCGTTTTAGCCGGCGAAAAATATTTTATTAAAAAAATTCAGTCATTTATTCCCAAGTAGTGATGGAACCTCGTGGTAATGAGTTCAACCACTGTTTAGCTTTATTCCTTAATGAAAAAGGAAATAACCAAAGGCGAATGGCATCATCAGAAATGCCATTAATCTTGAAAGTGTCGCAAAATTATAGAAAGTTGGCCAAATGAATATTTGGGTCCTCATCCTGCAAACCATCAAACTGAACAAACTATTGAATCATTTGAATAGTGTTAGGTTTCAGTTCAAAATTATTTGCAGCAATAGCAGGTCTAACAATACTCGATTCAGCCCCAGTTAAATTGGGCTTAATATAATCGTACATAGTACGAGGAGCAGGATTTTGATTCACGGGATTCGCGGTAACCACAGGAGGTAGCAGATTATTCTGATTTACAGCCATCTCCCCGGTAATATTGGTATCGTCCTCTTGCTCTTCCTCTATATACTGTAGACTTCGTCTTATTTCTCTACGATTTCTGCGAGCTGTGCTTTCAATTTTGCTATCAATTAATAGAGGTCCTGACGGGTTTCTTCTAGTCATAAACTAAAGATACCTGCCAGAATCAAAATGAAAGCAAGGTTAGAAAATAATAAACTAAAAATAAGAAATAAATTTCAGAAAATAAGAATTGGCTAAAGTAATAAAAATTAAGTGTTCCTAATATTCTAGTCCCCGGCAACGGCGCCAAAAACTTGATGACATCACGAACTAACTAAAACACGACAAAGGCAAGCGCACCTATCGAACAGTAGTATATCTATGGTGAGTCTGGAATATCGTATCCACAAGGCCTAAAAGTACTAGTAATAACTATCTTTCTATTATTTAGCCTAATAATTAAGGGGACTATTTTTAATCTAAATCTAAACTAACTAATTAACTATGAACGCGACAGAGAGTGAAGAAAGTAATCGAATAAACCAATGATAAAGATAATACCCAGGAAAGAATCCACCTAGACTTAACTTATTATTCTAACTCTGAATCAAACGATTTATTCACTTTCCTTGATCCGTAGAAATCCCTAAATTATGTTAATATCTCTTTCGAGACTAAGAACAACTAACCCTAGGTTGATTAATTGAAATATATTTCTAATTAAAACCCCTATTGTTACATTAACTCGATCTATGGATTCCCTTATTAGATTTGACTCTAATCCGGCAGATTTATGTCGTCCTATTTCAAGGGTTGCAATCAACTCCGCTTAATTATGCTAGATTTACTCTTAAGCAGGGACTTTTTCTCCACTGATTAAGCACATCAAACTTGGATTAATATCCTGAAAATATTTAGGCAAGGATTAAGAACACATAATTAAGAACAAGAACAAGTATTTCTCATGTAATTCAGATAATTAAATAACAAGAATCATCATAGGTTTCATCCTCCCTAGGTATTTTAGGGATTTAGTTCATAATGTTAAAGGAAAACATCTCAAAAATAAAGAAAACAACAAGGCATAAAGAACCCAAAAACTTCTAAGGAAATTTTATGGAGATCTTCAATCTTGAATGAGATCCTGCTTCTGAATGGATTTCGACGGCTTCCTTCGAGTAATTCCTTCGTTCTACTCTGCGTGTCTCCTTAGGTCTTCTTCTGGTGTGTTTTTATAGACTTTGGAATGCTCAAAATACCTAAAAATTACCTTCTTCTGTGTGAAAACGAAACAGGGTGCGATAGGGACACGGGCGTGTGATCAGCCCGTGTAAGAATGCCCAGGCCATGTGCAGTACTAATATGGTTAGAAGTCGACACGGGCTAGCACACGGGCATGTGGCCAGCCCGTGTGTCTCCCACGGGAGTGTGAGAGGCCCGTGTTTAAGGTACCCAGTCCGCGTGCAATGCTGACATGGTTCGAGATTGACACGAGCTGGCACACGGGCGTGTGGCCAGACTGTGTGTGATACTAAAATTGGCTCTTTTTGCTCGATTTTGGCTCGTCTTTCACTCTTTTTGCTCCCTATGCTCACTTAATTATCTAAACATGAAAGTAAAGGATTAGGAGCATCGAATTCATAAAATTGTATAATAAAACATCCAAAAACATGCTAAGTATGGGATAAAAATGTGTTACTTTTATGGTTTATCACAGTGCATGTTTAATCATCTAAGGTAGCTGAGGGTTAAATTAGCAACGGTATCTGACGATACATTTGCCTTGCATAACTTGCAAGATTATTATGATTAAACTATTTCAAGGTAGGGATACTTTGTTACCCCACGTAGTCTTTTATATGCTTATTAGATTTAATTAATCGTTTGAATTGACATAGGGATATGTACAAGAGATTATTTCTATTTAATAAGTATGTTTGTGCAATAACATATTTTCCTATTAAGATTTGTTGAATCAGTTGAATTGACATAGGGATATAGTCAAGAGATGAATGGATTTTGGTAGGTGAGTATGTTCATAAGTTTGCAAATTACCGAGTTGCCGTGAATTTATTCGTAACAATATAAAAATGAGTTTAATAATTATAAGTTAAGAAATGTAATTAATCTAATGCAATTATGTCATCTTGATTAAAATCGTATTTTGAAATCGTGTATTTGAGATTTATTTATTTAGTTTACTTAGTTTAAAATCTTAGTTTTTAATCGCCCTCTTCAAACAAAATATTTTTCTTCACCAAAGTGTTTTAAATATCGTTCATAAACAATTCTTTTCACAGTCCCTGTGGGTACGATAACTCGACATTTACTTATCACTTTATTACTTGTCGCGATTTTGTACACTTGCACATTTCCGTCGTTCCAAGTTTTTGGCGCCATTGCCGGGGACTGTTTTAAAAAGTCATTATTTGTGAATTTGTTAGTTTTGCATTTTGGTTTAATTTTCTTTTTAAATTTTAACTTAATTAATTTCTCTGTGATTATTTCAGGTGTTTATGAGTATTTACCGAATTATTGACTTACTTCCTGTAGACCCTGAGATAGAATGAACTTTTCGACAGCGAAGAAAATAAGCGAATCAGAGAAGGACCGAAGAGATGAACCTTGAAAATTTTAATCAAGGAAAAGGAGCAAACCCTGCTCAAAATCCTATCCTTATTGCTGATGATAGGGATAGAGATTTAAGACAGTATGTCGTATCAATGTTTAATGATCTTAATCCAGATATTAGGAGACCCGAAATTGAGGCACAACATGTAACAGCCCGATTTCGACCCTAGTTAGAACACTGGTTTCGGGACCACAAATCTGAGTCAGAAAAATAATTTAATATTATTTTATGTGTTTGTAGTATGTGATTAACAATGTGTGAAAGTTTCGTAAATTAATTTTATTGATTGGTTGTTTAATTTGAGAAAAGGACTTAATCGCATTAAATGCAAAAGCTGTGTGCTGATTGTTAAAGTGTTAATTTGGCATGGCTTATTAAAATGTGAGTCCTTATTTTGTTATTATTCCATATGCTAAATGGATGGACAAAAATGGGTTTTAGTTAATGGAAATTTAAATTATGTTAATAAGGTTATAATGGTAAAACATGAATTAAAGAATAATTAAAATAAACAAAAGCATGAAAAAGGTGGAGTGTTCAGCTTTATTGTCGAAATTTGCTAAGGAAAAAGAAAAGAGAGAGAACATTAGGGTTCGGCTAGAAGTTGGTTCAATCAAGGTATGTTTTGAGCTCAATTTTTGATATTTTTTACGTTTTTGTGATCGTTGCTTAGCGTACTATCAAGCCCATGCTTTAATTTTATAATTTGATGAAGATTTTGAGATGTGCCATTGATGAATATATGAGCTTTGTGTTGATAGTTGGTGAATTATGAATGCTTAAGGTTGGGTTAACATAGTTTGTATTTGAATTTCTGATGAAATTGCCTATTTTGGGCTAAATTGTGAAAATGAGAAATTAGAGGGCTAAAATGTGAAATAAATGAAATATATGGGCTTGTATGAGCATAAGGAAAATTCGGCTAGGCATGTGTGAAGTGAAATTATGTGAATTTGATGATTTTATGAAATAGGGATTAAAATGTCAAAATATCAAAATGTGAGGGCTATTTTGTAAAATGCCCTAAATATGTGTGTTTGGATTAAATTGAATGAATTGGTGATTGAATGTGTTTAGTTTAATATTATATAGATCAAGAAAAGAGAGATTTGGATTGAGATCGAGGCAAGGACAAAGTGCTCGATTAATTGACTAGTCTCGGTATTTCGACATCCTAGGTAAGTTCGTTCATAATACGAATTGTTTGAATTATACTCATGTGCTATTTGATGAAAAATTATGTGGTTAATGAATTGGTGATGTTAAATGTGTATTGAGAGATGTTGCACTAAGTGTGCAGAATAGAATTGGTACAATAGAGAACGGCACTGTGTATGCAAAATAAGGAAAATATTGACTACATTGATTGGCACTGTGTGTACGGTACCAAGTTAAATTCAGTTTAAAGTAAAGGCACTAAGTGGGTGACGATATTTAAGTTTCGGCTATGAAATTGGCACTAAGTTTGCGATTTAAACAGTTGAATAATGAAGATTGATCGAAAGGTGGTATCAAGCATTTAGTATCAAGAATAATCGTTAACTAAGTGTTGGCGAAGGTATGTACGAAACCTATGTGGTTGATGATTTTGGAAATAGATGAATGGATGAGATGGTGCATTCTTGTGAAATAATCTATGTGATGATTTATTTTGTTTATTGATTTTGAATCATTGAGTTAAATGTATTCTATTATGAACTTACTAAGCTTTAAAGCTTACTGTGTGAAGTGTTTTCTCTGTTATACAGTGTCATTAAAGCTAGCTCGAATTCGGGGATCGTCAGCGACTAAATCACACTATCGGCTATCTATTTTGGTACTTGTGAAAGATGTATATATTTGGTATATGGCATGTATAGGCTAGTAATTATGGCATGTTTAGAAGTGTATAAGCTTTGCCATGTGATTTGGTTTGGTAGTTTGATGGTTTGGTATGTGTTTTAAACATGTGAAAAGAATGACTTATATGTGTATGTGTATGTTCTATGTGAGTAATCATTATGGCATAAATTAGCAAAATGGCAATGGTATGTTTCATGATAGAATTGGTAAGGAATGAATAATGAATAGATTATATGATTTGGGATGTGAAATTGATATTTTAGATGGACTTATTTGAGTTGAAATTGAGTATGGAAATAAATGGTGTGGTTGATGACTAATTGGTGTATATATTAGTATGTTTTGGTTGCCATTTGAGGTATAAATGTATATGGATTGGTCATTGTAGGTGATTCCAAAGTGTGGATGGCAAATTGGCCTTGCAAATGGCCTATAATTGCCCACACGGTTGAGCACACGGGCGTGTGGCTCGACCATGTCTTTCGAGTTTGCAAATTGAAATAAGTCAGGCTCGCACACGGGCTAGACACACGGGCGTGTTACTGGCCGTGTGGTACAAGTCAGTGTCCACCACGGGTGAGGCACACGGGCGTGTCTCAGGCGGTGTGGACAAGTCAGTATGTAAGGCCCTATTTTGCCACGGCTTGGACGCACAGGCGTGTCTGAGGTCGTGTGAGGCACACGGCCTACCCACACGGGCGTGTGACCTCTGTAGCTTTGAAAAAATGTTAAATTTTTAGAAATTTTCGTATGTGTTTGGTTTAGCCCCGACCCCTTTCTAATGTATGATTAAGGTCTCGTTGACCTAATTAACGGACTATATGATTGTGAATTGCTATGTTTTGATGTGGAATGAAATTAAATGTTCCAAAATGATTGGTAATACCTCTTAACCCTATTTTGGCAACGGTTATGGGTTAGGGGTGTTACATTTTATTGGTATTAGAGCTACAGTTTAGTCGATTCTAGGACTAACGTAGCGCGTGTGAGTCTAGCTATACATGCCATATATATATAATTGCGATAGTGTGATGAATCCTGATAGTTAAAAATGTGTTTTCATATAGTAAATGGATCCCGATCGAGCAGTTTCTAATGATGCTGAGAGCAATGCGCCTGCTCCCGCTCAAGGGATAGCGCCGGCCGAATCTAGGCCGATTGCTAGTAGCCAAGAGGGAGAGGCTAAGTAAGCCTTCTTTCGAATGATGAGTGAGTGGTATTCGGAGTTCGTTCGAACGAATCTGGCTGCTCAACAACCTCCACCCCCATAAGTACCTGTAGTGCCACAAGTGACAGATCCGATCCGATTGAGTAAGCCTCCTGTAGATAAAATTCAAAAGTACGGGGCGGAAGAGTTTAGGGCCACCGTTGATGATGATGCTGAACGAGCTAAGTTTTGGATCGATAATACAATTCGAGTGTTTGATGAGATGTCATTGACTCCTGATGAATGCTTGAAATGTTGTATTTCATTGTTGAGAGATACAACATATAATTGGTGGAAAACATTGATATCCGTGGTTCCGAGAGAGAGAATCACCTGGGATTTCTTTCAAGTTGAATTTTGAAAGAAGTATGTCAGTCAATGATTCATAGATCAGAAACATAAAGAATCCCTTGAGCTAAAACAGGGCCGTATGTCTGTTACTGAGTACGAGCGGAAATTTGTGAGATTAAATCAGTATGCACGGGAATGTGTTTCGACCGAAACTACTATGTGTAAATGCTTCATTGAAGAGCTGAATGAAGACATAAAACTTCTGGTTGGAATTCTTGACTTGAATGAATTCGTAGTATTGGTTGAAAGAGCCTGCAAAGTTGAAGAACTGAGCAAAGAAAAGAAGAAAGCAGAATTCAAAGCTAGAGATGAAACAAAAAGATTGATGAGCAAGTCGTATCAACCTCCATCAAAGAGATTCAAAGATGCAACCAATCGTTCAAATGTTTCGTTTGGACATTCGAGTAGAGATCATGTGAGACAAAGTGTTGGTCCAAGAACTCAAATTCTGATTGAATCAAGTGTTGGAAGTGTCAAAAGCAACAAGCCTGAGTGTAGACAGTTTGGGAGATGACATGTTGGAGAATGTTGGGGCAAGTATAATAATAGAGTTTGCTACAAATGTGGATCACGAGATCAATTCATTCGAGATTGCCCAGAGTTAGTTGAGAAAGATAATGTTCAGAGTGTGAGACCGAGTAATACGACGACTAGGGGTAGACCACCCAGAAACACCAGAAATGTGAGTGGAAGTCAGAGAGGGACTACCGATACAGCTGTGAGATCCGAGGCGAGAGCACCTGCCTGAGCCTATGCTATTCGCGCTCGTGAAGAAGCATCATCTCTAGACGTCATTACTGGTACTTTTACTCTATTTGATACTAATGTGATTGCATTGATAGATCCAGGATCTACTCATTCATATGTGTGTATGAATCTAGTATCTAGTAAGACTCTGCCTGTTGAGTCTATTGAATTTGTATTTAGAGTATCGAACCCCTTAGGCAAGTGTGTTCTGGTTGATAAAGTATGCAAGAACTGTCCATTGATGTTTCGAGATATTTGTTTTCTGGCTAATTTGATGCTGCTACCATTCGATGAATTTGATATAATTCTGGGTATGGATTGGCTCACTTTGCATAATGCTATTGCAAATTGTAAAAGAAAGAGTATTGATTTGAGAAGTTCGAATGGTGAGATAGTTCGAATTAAATCCAGTGATTTAAATGGGTTACCGGCTATAGTATCTTCGATGAAAGCTTTGAATTATGTGAAAAAGGGTTGCAAAGCCTATCTTGCGTATGTGATAGATACAAAAGTGACTGAAAAGAAAGTTGAATCTGTACCTGTAGTTTGCGAGTTCCCAGATGTGTTTCCTGAAGAACTACCGGGATTACCTCTAATACGAGAAGTTGAGTTTGGTATTGATTTAGTGCCGGGAACAACTCCTATCTCAATAGCTTCGTATAGAATGGCACCGACAGAATTGAAAGAGTTGAAGTCTCAGTTGCAAGAGTTGACAGATAGAGGATTTGCACGACCGATTTTCTCGCCCTAGGGTGCTCCTGTCTTGTTTGTGAAAAAGAAAGATGGCACGATGATAATGTGTATTGATTATCGTCAGTAAAACAAAGTGATAATAAAGAACAAATACCCCCTACCCAGAATCGATGATTTGTTCGATTAGCTGAAAGGAGCTTCTGTGTTTTCAAAGATAGATCTGAAATCGGGATATTATCAATTGCGAGTAAAAGTATAACATCCCGATCTAGGGCCTAGTTGGAATAGTGGTGCGATACTACAAATTCGAGGGTTATAAATGAGTTTTTGAGGTTTATGCCTTGTATGCATGCTAGTTTGAAAGTTTCATGAAGCAATTTTGTGAAATTGTGGTTGAATTGTCCAAAAGGACTAAATTGCAAAAGTTGCAAAATGTGTGTTTCTAGAAGCTATATGTGTGAAATAGCTTTAGATTATTAATTAGAGGTCCTTAATGAGCAATTTTCCCAATTTTTAGTTTTTGGACAAAAATGGGCATGGATGAGTTAAAATAGAAAGTTTATCAAAAAGGGCATTTTAGTCATTTAACAAATAAGTGATTAAAAAGGAGAAAAGATGACAAAATCATGCTCATCTTCTTCCCCTCATTGCCGAAAATTTTAAGGAAGCCATAGCTAGGGTTCTTCAATTTTTCAAGCTTGCTAGTAAGTGCATCTAGCCTCGTTTTTTATATTCTTTGCATTTTTGAAGTCCCGGTAGCATGAGTAAGCTATTTTTAGCTATTTGGTGAGCTATGAAGGATGTTCAAAAATGTGGTCATGTATGACATGCATGTATTTTATTGTTTTATGGAAGATTATGAAAGCTTGATGTAGTAGAAACATCTTTTGTTAAGTGAATTTCCATGAAATGCATGTAGGGACTTGATTGTGAAAATCTTAAGTTTGGTCATACATGTGTGTTTTAGTGAGAATTGATGATAGCTTTAGTTGAATAAGTGGTTCGGCTAAGCATGAAAGACTAGAAAGTTGAATAAGAATCACTTTACGAGCCTTTGGGACTAAAGTGTAAATATGAGAAAGTTTAGGGGTAAAATAGTAATTTTGCTAAAGTATGATATGTGGGTCAATTTAGTCAATGTATGTATTGAATAAGCTGATTTATTCATTATAGATCAAGAAAGACGAAGCCCGGATTGAAATCGAGGCAAAAGCAAGGTGGTGGACTAAATTGCAAGTCTCAATACTTTTGAGTACCGAGGTAAGTCTATGCATAAACAATGCATTCATACTTACAATTTGTTGATGATAGCTAGTGTGTAGCTTGTTCGAGATTGATTGAGAACCTATGTGGTCCAAGTAGAATGAATGTAGTAGAATTGTGAATGGATGTTTAATTGAGTAAGTAGACATGTGAATGTGTAGTGATAATGCTAGATGGTAGGCTAAGTGCGATACCATCCTAATGCATATTGACGATGAGCTGGCTATGTGTGATGCTATCGTGAGGTATATCGTTTAGTGGGCTAAGTGAGAAACCCCTATGATTACCTTTGTGGTAGGCTAACTGCGATACCACCTTATTAATCGATTGTGGTGTGCTAAGTGCGAAACCACCGAGACATTTGCTGTGTGGGTTAACTGTGTGGATTAGCCATGGGATTGCATTATTTAGTAAAATAGTTGTGTGGATGTATTATTAAGTTAATTAGCTGTGTGGATGAATTATTGAGAAATAATGATGTGTTGTATATTGTGTAAATGTGACATTGAATGCAGGGGTGCATTTCGATGGTTATGAGTATGTGACTCATGATGTGTTGGAAATGTGGTAAGGGATAGAAAGAGTAAGCATAGTTGTTCATTATTTTTGGTAGTATAATGCTAATTGTTGTTGAGCTTATACTATGATGCTTAATTGTTTATGTGTAAACTTACTAAGCTCAAAGCTTACTCCCTTTCTTTTCCCTTGTCTTATAGAGTAAAAGTGTTGAACCGAGACGAGGATCAATTGGAAGATCACCCACACTATCAGCACACTTTGGTACATGAGACTTAATGTTTTGTATATGGTATGTATAGGGGCTAGACAAGTTAGTGAATTTTGTTGTAAATGGCTAAGATGTGTTGGCCTTTAGATGGATAGCTTATTTTGTATAATGCCATGGTTGTTGGCTATTACATTATATGAAAGAAAGTTATAGTTGTCTATGTGAGATTGCAATTCAATTTGTGTTGATTATGGATGTGTTGTATGAGTGCATGTTGTGTAAGCTATAAGGGTAAGAATAGCTTAGAAAATAGCTTTGTTCTTGGCCATGTGGATAGACACACGGACGTGTGTCTAGGCCATGTGTGACACACGGTCAACCCACGGGCGTGTGCTTTGGCCGTGCGTCCCCTGCATGTTAGTATTTTAAATTAGAATAGACCACAGACTAGCCACACGGGCGTGTGTCTAGGGCATGTGGGATTAATCAATGTTGGCCACGGGCTAGCCACACGGGTGTGTGTCTAGACTCTAGGCCGTGTTAAATTAGTCAGTGTGCACCACGGGTGGTAAGCACGGGCGTGTGCCTTGGCCGTGGGGCATTGGCAGAATGCTGGGTTTTTAGGCACGGTTTGGGGACATGGGCGTGTGTGTCCATGCACGGGCGTGTCTAATCTTGCACGGGCGTGTGAGACCTGTATAAAGAGAAAAATTTTAAGATTGGAAAAAGGTTTCAGTTTAGTCTCGAGAGCTCTCGTGTGTATGAGTGAGGCCTCGTAAGTCAAGAATGAGGTTGTTGAGATGACTTCAGAGAGTAGTTACGAAGAGCCTAAGTGGCTATCAAGTGGTTTGAGTTCGGTAACGCCTCAGGCCCGGTTACAGTGTAGAACCCCGGTAAGGGGTGTTACAAAAAGATTCAGACATTCCAAAAACTACTTTCAGAACGAGGTACGGGCATTATGAGTTTTTAGTTATTCCTTTCAGACTAACAAATGCTCCTGCTGTTTTTATGGATTTGATGAACAAAATTTTCATACCGTATTTAGCTCGATTTGTTGTTGTATTCATTGATGACATTTTGATTTATTCGCGCGATGAAATTAAGCATGCTGAACATCTAAGAATCGTGCTAAAGACTCTGCGAGATGAGCAATTGTATGCAAAATTTAGCAAATGTGAATTCTGGTTGCGTGAAGTTAGTTTTCTGGAACATATTGTATCAACTGCGGGAATACGAGTTGATCCGAGCAAGATTTCAACTATTTTAGAATGGAAGCCTCCAAGAAATGTGTCTGAATTCCGTAGTTTTCTGGGACTAGCGGGATATTATAGACGGTTTATGAAAGGATTCTCGACGATTGCGACTCTGTTGACGAAATTGTTACAGAAAGATGTTAAATTCGAGTGGTCAAAAAAGTGCCAGCAGTGTTTTGAACAGTTGAAAACATTGTTGACAGAGGCACCAATGTTAGTCCAACCTGAATTGGGTAAAGAATTTATAGTTTACAGTGATGCATCGTTGAATGGTTTGGGTTGTGTGCTGATGCAAGAGGTCAAAGTTATAGCTTATGCTTCGAGACAGTTAAAGCTGCATGAAAAGAACTACCCGATGCACGATCTTGAATTAGTTGCGATTGTATTTGCATTGAAGATTTGGCGTCATTACCTATTTGGTGAGAAATGTCACATTTATACTGATCACAAGAGTTTGAAATATCTGATGACTAAGAAAGAGCGGAGATGGTTAGAATTACTAAAAGACTATGAATTAGTAATTGATTATAATACAGGAAAAGCTAATGTTGTTGCTGACGCTTTGAGCCGAAAGTCTTTATTTGCTTTGCGAGCAATGAGTACTCAAATAGATCTGTGTGATGATGGTTCGGTTTTGGCTGAGTTGAAAGTGAGGCTGATGTTTATACATCAGATTTGTGATGCCCAGAAAAGTGATAATGAGATGATGACAAGACAAGCTCAATGTGGTTTGAATTCTGATTCATAATTTCGAGTGGATAATGATGATTGTTTGAGATTCAGAGATCAGATTTGTGTTCCGAGGAATTCAGAGTTGATTCAGTTGATTTTGAATGAAGCTCACAATATTCGTTTGGATGTTCATCCGGGAAGTACAAAAATGTATAATGATCTGAAACAGTTTTTTTGGTGGCATGGTATGAAACGGGATATCTCGGAGTTTGTTTCGAAATGTTTAATATGTCAGCAAGTTAAAGCTGAACATCAGGTTCCATCCGGTTTGTTACAACCGATTATTGTTCCTGAGTGGAAATGGGAGAGAATCACGATGGACTTTGTGTTGGGACTACCTTTATCTCCGAGAAAGAAAGATGCAATTTGGGTGATAGTTGACAGATTGACGAAATCAGCTCATTTTGTTCCGGTGAGAACAGATTATTAACTTGATAAATTAGCTGAGTTGTATATTTCTGAGATTGGGGTGCCACTATCTATTGTGTCTGACAGGGATCCGAGATTTACCTCGCGGTTTTGGAAGAAATTACAAGAGGCTTTAGGTACAAAGTTGCATTTTAGTACTGCATTTCATCCACAAACGGATGGTCAATCCGAACGGATCATTTAGATTCTCGAAGATATGTTGAGATGCTGCATTCTTGAGTTTGAAAGTACGTGGGAAAAGCATTTTTCGTTGATTGAATTCGCATAAAATAACAGTTTTCAATCTAGCATCAAAATGGCACCATATGAGGCTCTTTACGGTCGTAAATGCCGAACTCTATTATATTGGATTGAGCTTAGTGAGAATAAGATTCACGGGGTTGATTTAATCAAAGAGACCGAGCAGAAAGTGAAAGTAATTCGTGATAGTTTAAAAGCGGCATCAGATCGTTAGAAGTCTTATGCAGATTTGAAACGGAAAGATATTGAATTTGAGATTGGTGATAAAGTGTTTTTGAAAGTGTCTCCGTGGAAGAAAATACTTTGTTTTGGCAGAAAAGGCAAGTTGAGTCCGAGGTTCATCGGACCGTATGAGATTATGGAACGAATTGGGTCGGTTGCTTATAGATTGTTGTTGCCACCTGAATTAGAAAAGATTCATAATGTGTTTCACGTATCGATGCTTCGACGATATAGATCGAATCCATCATATGTGATTGCTCCTACTGAGGTTGAGATTCAGTCAGATTTATCGTATAGTGAAGAACCGATCTAAATTTTGGCACGAGAGATTAAAGAGTTAAGAAATAGGAAGATTTCTTTAGTGAAAGTGTTGTGGCACAAACATGGAGTTGAAGAGGCTACGTGGGAGCCTGAATATGTTATGAGAGAGCAATATTCGAACCTATTCACTGGTAAGATTTTTGGGGACAAAAATTCCAAAGGGGGGAGAGTTGTAACAGCCAGGTTTAGACCCTAGTTGGAACAGTGGTTTCAGGACCACAAATTCGAGTCAAAAAAACATTTTAATATTATTTTATGTGTTTCCAGTATGTGATTAAGCATGTGTGAAAGTTTCGTAAATTAATTTTATATAATGGTTGTTTAATTTGAGAAAAGGACTTAATCGCATTAAATGCAAAATCTGTGTGCTGATTGTTAAAGTGTTAATTTGGCATGGCTTATTAAAATGTGAGTCCTTATGTTGTTATTATTCCATATGCTAAATGGATGGACAAAAATGGGTTTTAGTTAATGGAAATTTAAATGATATTAATAAGGTTATAATGGTAAAACAAGAATTAAAGAATAATTAAAATAAACAAAAGCATGAAAAAGGTGGAGTGTTCATCTTTATTGCCGAAATTTGCTAAGGAAAAATAAAAGAGAAAGAACATTAGGGTTCGGCTAGAAGTTGGCTCAATCAAGGTATGTTTTGAGCTCGGTTTTTGATAATTTTTACGTTTTTGTGATCGTTGCTTAGCGTACTATCAAGCCCATGCTTTAATTTTAGAATTTAATGAAGATTTTGAGATGTGCCATTGATGAATATATGAGCTTTGTGTTGATAGTTGGTGAATTATGAAAGCTTAAGGTTGGGTTAACATAGTTTGTATTTGATTTTTTATGAAATTAGCTATTTTGGGCTAAATTGTGAAAATGAGAAATTGGAGGGCTAAAATGAGAAATAAAAGAAATATATGGGCTTGTATGAGCATAAGGAAAATTCGGCTAGGCATGTGTGAAGTGAAATTATGTGAATTTGATGATTTTATGAAATAGGGATTAAAATGTCAAAATGTCAAAATGTGAGGGCTATTTTGTAAAATGCCCTAAATATGTGTGTTTGGATTAAATTGAATGCATTGGTGATTGAATGTGTTGAGTTTAATATTATATAGATCAAGAAAAGAGAGATTTGAATCGAGATCCAGGCAAAGACAAAGTGCTCGATTAATTGACTAGTCTCGGTATTTCGACATCCGAGGTAAGTTTGTTTATAATACGAATTGTTTGAATTATACTCAAGTGCTATTTAATGAAAGATTATGTGGCTAATGAATTGGTGATGTTAAATGTGTATTGAGAGATGTGGCACTAAGTGTGCGGAATAGAATTGGTACAATAGAGAACGGCACCGTGTGTGGGAAATAAGGAAAGTATGGACTACTTTGATTGGCACTGTGTGTCCGATACCGAGTTAAAATCATTTTAAAGTAAAGGTACTAAGTGTGTGACGACATTTAAGCTTCGTCTATGAAATTGGCACAAAGTGTGCGATTTAAACGATTGAATAATGAAGATTGATCGAAAGGTGGTATCAAGCATTTAGTATCAAGAATAATCGTTAACTAAGTGTTGGCGAAGGTATGTACGAAACCTATGTGGTTGATGATTTTGGAAATAGATGAATGGATGAGATTGTGCATTCTTGTGAAATAATCTATGTGATGATTTATTTTGTTTATTGATTTTGAATCATTGAGATAAATGTATTACATTACGAACTTACTAAGCTTTAAAGCTTACTGTGTGAAGTGTTTTCTCTGTTATATAGTGTCATTAAAGCTAGCTCTGATTCGGGGATCGTCAGCGACTAAATCACACTATCGGCTATCTATGTTGGTACTTTTGAAAGATGTATATATTTGGTATATGGCATGTATAGGCAAGTAATTATGGCATGTTTTGAAGTGTATAAGCTTTGCCATGTGATTTGGTTTGGTAGTTTGATGGTTTGGTATATGTTTTAATCATGTGAAAAGAATGACTTATATGTGTATGTGTATGTTCTATGTGAGTAATCATTATGGCATAAATTAGCGAAAAATGACTAAATCGCATAAAGTGCAAAAGTTCTATTTTATTTGCTAGAGGTACCAAATAGCTATAGAATATTAATTGGAGATCCTTAAAGTGCAAATAGGCCATGGGGGAAGTGATGGCCGGCCATAGTGGGGACAAAGAATAGACTTTGTCATTTGGTTAGGTGAAAGTTGGTGATAAAAATTTATTTTTATCATAAAATAAAGAAAATAAAGTATCACCTTTTCTCTCCATCTTCTCCACCGAAAATGAGAAGCAAAATGGGGGTTGAGAACTCAAAAATTTCAGCCAAGCTTTCCTCCTCACAAGTAAGTGATTCTAGGGGCATTTCTTAAAAAAAAATTGTACTTTTAGAACCCCTAAAGCTTAAGCTAGCTAATGAGGGGACAATTTTGCAAAATTGTTAAGAGTCTAGGGATTTTCCATGAGAGCAATTAAGTTGTTTGCTGTATTTTTATGGAAGAAAATGAGTCTTAGTTGTTAGATGAACAACTTTTGTGAAAGGTGTTACCATGAAAACACCTAGAAGGACCTTTTTGTAAAAGTTGTGAAATAAGTGGTAAATGTGCATAATAGTTGAAATCTTGAATTGTTATAGGAGGGAATATGAATCGGCTAGGCTTGATTAACAATGAAATTGGATAAAAATCAATATACGAGCCCAGGGGCAAAATTGTAATTTTGCCAAAGTTTAAGGGCAAAATGGTAATTTTGCCAAAGTAGAAAATTGGAATTGTATTGATTAGTGTAGTGATTAAATGAGAAAATTTTATTGTTATAGATCGAAGCAAACGGGGTTCAGACCTAGAATGGGAGAAAAAAAGAAATATGGGCAAATAGGTCCCTTTTTACCTTTTCGATATCGACGTAAGTTTGTGTGCAAATATTGTAATCCTATGTGAGGTATTTAATATTTCAATGTTATATGAATTGTATATTGCCTCTATGAATATATTAAATACCATTTTGACGAGATGTCAAGAAATGAATATCTTCAATTAAACTTAAGAATGGATGGAATGCAACTATCATGATACTAAGATAATTAAGGTCCTGTGTAAGACCATAATTGGAATATGGCCTCGGTGTGAGATTTCGTATAAGACCATTTCAGGGACATGGCATCGATATGATATTTCATGGAAGGCCGTGTCGGGGATATGACGTTGATATGATACTATATGTATGAGACTCAAGAGTATCCTTTAGTATTTTGAGTGATTCAACAGGTATCTTGAAAATGAGAAAGTATGTGGTTAGGTCATGAGAGGTACAGGTATGTGCCCAGAACTCATTTAAAGTGAATTCAGTATATTATGAACCCATGTAAGTATATGTGTAAATGGTGCATCCTGATTGCGTATGTTATATTTATTAATGCATTGCTTGAATGCGAATGATTATTGTAGAAATCCATTTAAAAATGATAGAGTGTGAGGAAATTCTCGGATGAACATTTGAAATAGGAAATGAATGTGTGATAAATGGTGGGCTGTGTGCGATACCATCTTAATATTTGTTTACGATGGGTTGTGTGCAATACCATCGTATTTACTATCATTGGTGGGCTGTGTGCGATACCACCTTATTAATTGTTAGCGATGGGCTGTGTGTGATACCATCGCAATTATTATCAATGGTGGGATGTGTGTGATACCACTTTATTAATTGTTAGCGATGGGCTATGTGCGATACCATCGCAATTATTATCAATGGTGGAATGTGTGTGATACCACCTTATTAATTATTAAATGGTAGGCTGTGTGCGAAACCAATGAGTATTTATTATTATTCCGAGGTGTTATCGAGAAACTTAACTAAGTGAAATTACATGTGGCTTTGTGGTGATAAATGCAGGGTATAGATGCAAGTAAAGGTGAACAATTTTTTCTGATGTGTGTTTGTGATATATGAAGATTTGGAATGAGTAAGCACTATGAATGATTGAATGGATAACCATGAGCTTAAATGTAAATCTCATTATAAAACTTTTGTGGTTGAGTAAAATAAATGAATGTCAATAGTTGGTTATTATTTGCATGTGAACTTACTAAGCGTTATTGCTTACTCCTCTTCCTTTCCTATCTCTTATAGGTTAACCTAACTAGCTCGGGTTGGAGACTGCCGGAGATGCATTCACACTATCGAGTAGCCACTTTGGTATAAATTTTCAAGTCTTTTGAGATATGGCACGTATAGGGATCTTATCTTTTGTTTAATTAAGTCATCGTTAATGTAGTCAGATGTGTTGGCCTAAAACAGTTTATGGTTCGATGGTGTATAGCTATGGATGATGGCTTATGTCGTTTGTATTTATGCTAGTGAGAACTCTCTCTCGTATATGGGAAGATAGTTGGTTTCCATGGTTGAAATGTGAAAATTTAAGTATTATAATTGATAATGTGTGAATGTGTGCAAGTGAGGGTGGCTAAATGGCTTGGAAAATAGCCTTGAATTGGTCCACACAGGAAGACACACGGGCGTGTGTCTAGGCCGTGTGTGACACACGGTCAGTCCCATGGGTGTGTGACTGAGCCGTGTGTCCCCTGGATGTTAGTGTTACAAGTCAGTGTTGAACACGGGCTAGACACACGGGCATGTGCCTAGGCTGTGTACCCCCTTATGAGGTTGCTGACGTCATAAATAGAATACACAGGCGTGTCGAGGCCGTGTGAGGGACAAGGGTGAGGAACATGGGCGTGTGAGATTCCACACGGGTGTGTCCTTTCCTCCACACGGGCGTGTGGCCCTGTTTTTAAGTAAAATTTTTCTAAATGATTAAAGGTTTCCGGTTTGGTCCCGAATCATTCCAAATGTAAGATTAGGGTCTTGTAGACCCGTAATAAGGAAGTTATGTACATGAATGAAAAAGTTTTAAGTTGGAATGAAATTTTATAGCCCAAAGTTGTATGTTCAAGTGAGATAAGTCTGGTAATGCCTCGTACCCAGTTCCGGCGTTGAATACGGGTAAGGAGTGTTACATAACCCCGACCACTTTCTAATGTATGATTAAGGTCTCGTTGACCTAATTAAGGGACTATATGAATGTGAATTGCTATGTTTTGATGTGGAATGAAATTAAATGTTCCAAAATGATTGGTAATATCTCTTAACCCTATTCCGGCGATGGTTACGGGTTAGGGGTGTTACACAACAATTCGAGCTAAAGGCAGTTATGTTCCAAATGCTTCAGACTGTGGGCCAATTCAGTGGAATGCCTACCGAAGATCCTCATCTTCACTTAATATTGTTTATGGAGGTGAGTGACTCTTTCAAGTTAGCCGGAGTACTCAAAGACGCATTACGATTGAAGCTGTTCCCGTATTCACTAAGGGACAGAGCTCGAGCCTGGTTGAACTCATTGCCACCAAATTCAATTTCCACATGGCAAGAGTTAGCAGAAAGATTTCTCATGAAGTATTTCCCACCTATCAAGAATGCTAAGTTGAGGAATGAGATCACTTCCTTCCAACAAATGGATGATGAGTCCTTGTATGAGGCATGAGAAAGGTACAAAGAATTATTACGGAAGTGCCCTCATCATGGAATCCCACATTGCATCCAACTTGAGACTTTTTATAATGGTCTCAGTGCTCACACGAGGATGGTACTGGACGCTTCTGCTAACGGTGCTTTCCTTTCTAAGTCTTATAATGAGGCTTATGAAATCATTGAGAGGATTGCCAGCAACAATTATCAATGGCCAACCAATCAAGCAGCGTCAGGAAGATGAGTTGCTGGAATACATGAAGTAGACGCTCTTACTTCACTCGCATCTCAAGTATCATCAATATCCTCAATGTTAAAAAATCTTACTACTAATGGGTCTAATAATTTTGCAGCACAGCCACCGAATAAATTTGAAAATGTAGCTGTGTCTATTGTGGGGAAGACATTTGTTTGAAGAATGTCCATCGAACCCAGAATCCGTTTATTACATGGGTAAGCAGAACCAAAATCGAGGAAGGCAAGGACTGCAATCCAATTTCTATAACCCATCATGGCAAAACCACCCGAATTTTTCCTGGAGTAACCAAGGGGCTAGAACCAGGAACACTTACGCCCAACCTAGATCAACCCAGCCACCTAGTTTTCCCCAACAAGTTTAGAAACCAACCCAAGCTAAACCATCCAATGGCTTAGAAAATTTGTTAAAGGCATACATGGCGAAGAATGATGCCTTAATTCAAAGCCAAGCAGCTACATTAAAAAATCTGGAAAACCAAATGGGCCGGCTTGCTACTGAACTCAGGAACTGACCACAAGGTGCTTTACCTAGAGATACGGAGAATTCGAGGAATCCAGGGAAGGATCATTGTAAAGTGTTGACATTGAGGAGCGGAAAGACTTTAGAGCCCAATTCCGTTGAAGTTGAGAAGGAGCCAGCTGACGCTCAAGACTCAGAGGAAGTTCAATCGAGTGTTGAAATTCCAGTTTCACAAGAACCAGAATCTGCAAAATCCGACAAGGTAACTTCAGAACCAGCTAATTCTTATCAACTAACAACTCCATTAAATGCAAAATTACCATAGAAGATGAATTAACTAGTTCTAGTAGAGAATCCTCCACCACCCTACCCTCAAAGACTTCAGAAGCAGAAGCAGGAAATTCAATTCAAGAAGTTCCTAGACGTACTCAAGCAACTTCATATCAACATCCTGTTGGTTGAAGCACTTGAACAAATGCCGAACTACGTCAAATTCATGAAGGATATCCTGTCTAAAAAACGAAGACTTGGAGAATTTGAGATGGTAGCCTTGACAAAGGAATGCAATGCATATCTTCAAAACAAACTACCCCCAAAGTTGAAGGATCTTGGATGTTTTACCATACCTTGCAATATTAGAGCAACATATTGTGGTAAGGCGCTATGTGACTTGGGTGTGAGTATCAACTTGATGCCTATGTTAATATTTAGGAAATTAGGGATAGGTGAAGTTAGACCGACTACGGTTACACTTCAATTAGTAGATCGATCCTTAGCACATCCAGAAGGAAAAATCAAGGACGTATTGGTACGTGTAGACAAATTTGTCTTTCCTGCTGACTTTTTGATTCTAGACTTTGAAGCAAACAAAGAGGTGCCAATCATCCTAGGAAGACCGTTCTTAGCAATCGGAAGGACCCTTATTGATGTGCAGAAGGGCGAGCATACTATGCGTGTTCAGGATGATCAGGTAACATTTAACATTTTTAAGTCTATGTGATTTCCTGACACAATTGATGATTGTTCTGTAGTGTCAGATTTAGAGGATTTAATCGTGGAGAAGGAACTCAACTATGTTGAGGATCCATTAGAACAAATTTTGACATTAGATCAAATGATGAAGAGGAGGATGAATACTTAGCTCTGTTAAAAGTAATCAAAGGGGATTTAATCTGCAATCCCGCTTTGAATCTTTAGAGTTAGAGAAAATAGATTATGCCCAACCAAAAGCGTCAATCGAGGAGCCACATAAATTAGAACTGAAGGTACTTCCCTCACATTTGAAATATGTTTATTTAGGTAACTCTTATACTTTGCCTGTGATTGTTTCAGCAGAATTAACTACTGAGCAAGAAGAGAAACTCATCCTTGTATTGAAACAATTCAAGAAGGCTATCGGATGGACCATAGCCGATATTCGCAGTATTAGTCCATCTATATACATGTACAAGATCATACTAGAAGATGGCGAGAAAGGGATGATTGATGGACAATGGAAACTAAACCCCATCATGAAGGACATAGTAAAGAAAGAAATCATTAAGTGGTTAGATGTGGGTATAATTTACCCCATCTCAGACAGTTCATGGGTAAGTCCGGTCCAGTGCTTACCGAAGAAAGGAGGTATCACGGTCATTGAAAATGAGACTAACGAGTTGATACTGACTAAAACGGTTACAGGATGGATAATTTGCATTGATTACCGAAAACTGAACAAGACGACTAGGAAAGATCACTTTCCTTTACTATTTTTGGATCAGATGCTGGATAGACTCGCAGGGCGAGACTATTACTATTTTCTTGATGGATACTCGGGGTAATCAGATTATAGTAGCACTAGAAGATCAACACAAGACAACATTCACCTTCCCGTATGGTACATTTGCATTTAGGCGCATGCCATTTGGTTTATGTAATGCACCTGCTACATTTCAAATTGGTATGATGTCTATTTTTACTAACATGGTTGAAAAATACTTGGAAGTCTTTATGGATTATTTTTCAGTATTTGGAGATACATATGATGATTGCCTAGCCAGTCTAGCTAAGGTACTAAGGCGATGCGAAGAAACAAGCCTCGTACTTAATTGGGAAAAGTGTCATTTCATGGTACGAGAAGGTATTGTTCTAGGGCATCGTATAACAAGACATGGAATCGAGGTAGATAAAGCAAAGGTAGATGTTATTGAAAAACTCCCACCTCTGACATCTGTAAAGGGTGCTAGGAGCTTTTTGAGCCACGCCGGTTTCTATCAAAGATTTATCAAAGACTTCTCCAAAATTGCTAAACCCTTATGCAAATTATTGGAGAAGGACACGACGTTTAAATTTGATGAGGAGTGCTTAAGAGCTTTCAATGATTTGAAGAGTCGGTTAGTCTCGGCACCTATAATAGTCACACCAGACTGGGATTTGCCATTTGAATTAATGTGTGACGCAAGTGACTTCGCGATCAGAGCTGTCATGGGTCAGCAAAGGAATAAAGTTTTTCTTCCCATCTACTATACGAGTCGGACTCTGACAGGAGCTCAACTGAATTACACGGTAACAGAAAAAGAGTTACTTGCTATTGTGTTTGCTTTTGACAAGTTTTGATCTTATCTTGTAGGTACCAAAGTGAATGTCTATACGGACCACTCGGCAATTAAGTATTTACTTGCCAAGAAAGACGCTAAGCCGAGACTGATCCAATGGGTACTTCTACTTCAAGAGTTCAATCTAAAAATTCAAGATCGAAAGGGAGTAAGAAATCAAGTAGCAGATCACTTGTCCAGATTGGAGCCGCAAGAAGGGAATTCTCCACTTATACAAATTCAGGAGACATTTCTAGATGAACACATACTGAAGGTAAATCATGTCCATAATACCCCTTGGTTTGCTGATATTGCTAACTATTTAGCTTGTAGTTTGATGCCGATTGATAAGACATACCATCAAAAGAAAAAGTTTCTTCACGATGTGAAGTATTATTTCTCGGAAGAACCATATTTGTTTAAAAAGTGTGTAGATCAAATGATTAGGAGATGCGTGGCAGAAGATGAAGTACATAAGATTTTATACCACTGCCACTCAGCTCTGAGTGGGGGACACTTTGGAGGATCATGTACTGGGGCCAAAGTATTGCAAGCCAGATTCTTTTGGCCAACACTATTTAAAGATGCATATGGTTACGTAAAGAGTTGTGATCGATGTCAAAGGGTCGGAAATGTCACCAAAAGAAACGAGATGCCTCGAACAAACATCATTGAGGTAGAATTGTTCGATGTTTAGGGTATTGACTTTCTCGATCCTTTCCCTCCGTCTTTTGGTCACAAGTACATCTTGGTAGCTGTAGACTACGTGTCTAAGTGGATTGAGGCGGAAGCATATCCGACAAACAATGCTAAGGTTGTGATGAAGTTTTTTCAGAAGCATGTGTTCACAAGGTTTGGAACCCCACGAGCCATCATTAGTGATGAAGGGTCCCATTTTGTGAACAAGTGGTTGAAATGATTACTTGACAAACATGGAGTGAAGCACAAGGTTGACACAGCTTACCATCCGCAGACAAATGGGCAAGCTGAATTGGCAAACAAAGAAATCAAAGGCATACTTGAGAAGGTAGTTTGCCCAAATCGACGAGATTGGTCCAAAAGACTGGATGATGCTCTATGGGCTTACAGGATAGCATACAAGACACCATTAGGGATGTTACCCTATAGGTTGGTCTTTGGGAAAGCCTGTCATCTGCCTTTGGAGTTAAAGCATAAAGCTTACTGGGCTCTCCAACGACTCAACTTGGATCTTAAAATTGCTAAAGGGAAATAGATGCTTCAACTTAACGAGTTAGAAGAATTCCGAATGTCTTCATACGAGAATGCCAAATTACTTAAGGAGAGACTCAAGAAATGGCATGACAAGGACATTCGAGTTCGAGAATTTGAAGCAGGGCAGCAGGTCTTGATATTCAATTCCAGATTAAGGTTCTTTCCAGGTAAGTTAAAATCACGTTGGTCCGGTCCATTTATGATTCATTGAGTCTATCCATACCGAGTTGTTGAACTTCAAGGTAAGGGAGGTAATTTTCGAGTTAATGCTCAACTATTGAAACATTACTGGGGAGATAAAATTGAACGGGATCAAATCTCGTTCATTTTATCAAATGATTAAATTTTCTTATTTTCTTTTTAAATAAATGATTTAGGATGTATTTTCGGGATTAGTATGTTTAAATAAATTATGTCTAGGAGATTGGAACTTAAGCGGGACCGTTTGTGACCCCTCCAATCTGTCTTGGGAATTGATTTTAACATAATCTTCCGAGAAATTATCCCCTAAATGGCAAAAAAAAAATTTAGTTTCAAATAAAAGGGTCAAATTTTGATCCAAGTTTTAAATTGCAACTCAATTTCAGATTTTCTCTAAGTCTAGGTTCTTAATTAAATAATTTTCAAAATGTGGTTGTTTTTCTTGTAAATATTAAAAATTAGATGCCTCTTTTTGTAAATATCTTCAAAATGCTTCTAGAATAAATGTTTTTAGTTTAATAAAAAAGATGATAATTATTAATATATAATTATATCTATTATAATATATATTAATTATTATCAACTTTACATAGAGTTAGGATTAGTTTTAATTTAATCATATTTTATTTTGATAAGTTTTATTCTTAATAAGCTAATAGAAAGTAATAATTTAATATGCATTATATTAATTATTAATTGTTATTTACTTTGAGTAGAATTAGAACTTAGAATTTTTAATTATTAAATTTCTCTAAGAATTCTACTTTAACTCCTATTTCCCTCACTATAAATACCACCAACCTTCTCCATCTTTCTTTATTCAAACTTCCATCCCACGAAACCACCTAGTGCCGTAGCCTTCAACTCCCTAGCCGCAACACTACCGACAGCCCAATCGGCCAGCACACGCCCAACAGCCCTCGTACACAGACGCACCAGCAGCTCGCATGGACTTCTCCTTGGCATTGCACCTGCTCCACGCCCCAACCTGCGCGCGCCCCATTGTTGCCGGCTACCGAGCACCTGCTCCTCGCCAGGTTCTGCTGCTCATTGAACCTGCTCGACACGTCTGCTTGTTGCCCAGCACCCGTGCGGCACATCAGCCCTATTACTCACACCAACATCCCATCCTTAGCCAATAACCCTCCAACCTACCCTAAATTGACCTATTTTGTTTTCTGATTATTATTATTATTATTTTAGGAGTTCTTAATTTTTATAAAAAGGTGGTAAGACAAATTTTTCTCTTAAATTTTAAATTTTATTTAATCATTTAATTTTTTAATTTATTGAATTATTAATATTTTATATTAATTAATTTTTTGAGAAATTGTTTTCCATCTTATGTTCAGGTTAATCATGCCTCGCAAAAGAACTCGTGCCTCTACCCAAATTGATGAATCACAAAGCAAATTCCACTGTGAAGAAGACAAAGCGAGATACGGAAGTGTTTTCAAGAATCAACAGATGCATCCAGAGAAAGGCTTCACATTGAAAGAAAGCAACTATATTGATTTTATGGCGCGTATTCGTCAGGTTGCTGAAACTCTCAAATGGGAGTTGTTTTGTGAGAAGAGACCTAGTGTGGATGAAGAGTTAGTGCGTGAAATCTATACGAATTTAACCTCAAGTGAGTTAACGAAAGTTCCAGTTCCTGGAATCAAGGTACCAATAACTTCAAATGCTATTAATGAGTTCTTTGAATTACCTGATTTCGAAAAAGATGAATATTCTTCCTTAATGAGCAATATCGAGCCTGAAAATTTGCAAGAAATACTCAAGGAACTTACAGTTCCACGTTCTAAGTTGACTGTATCAAAGCAAGGAATCCACACTTGTAGAAGAGAATATTTGACACCACTCGCAAAGGTATGGTTCTATTTTATCCGTTTCAGCCTTATGCCTAGTTCACTTGGGACTACAATCTCATTAGAGCGAATGGTCTTATTATACTCGGTTTTAACTTGAAAGACCATTGATGTGGGAAAAATCATCCTGAGAGAAATGCAGAATTGTGCCGTTAGACGTTCCGGCCCAGCTTACTTTCCTTTTACAATAACAATTCTGTGCTTGAAAGCTAAAATTCTTGCAAACATAAAGAAGACAGGATATAGCCAAGGCACAATCACAAATTGGGACCTCTATCGAATAGCTGGAGACTCTGTTCTACGGCAACGAGTTGAAGAAAGTGAGGATCCCGAAGAAGAAGAAGAAGAAGATCCCACAGAGATCGAGCGATGTAATCGGTGAAGTCCACGATAAGGTGGAACCAATGGAACCGTGGTTTGAACTTGATGTCGAGACTTCAATGTTCAGAGCTCAACCACCTCGCCCAGATCTTCGAGATGAGCTGTAAAAGTTGATGGACATAATGCAACATATGCAGTGGCAGCAACAAGCTTACTGGAGATACTCAAAAATAAGGGATGACTCGATGAGAAGTGCTCTTACGAAAATTTACAATGATCCATTTATTTTTGTGTCTTTGTTTCCAGATTACATATTTGAACCATGGAGCCCATTATCGAAGAAGGAGCAAAGCGATTCATGCAAAGACAATAATGATGGAGCAAAAGATGAGTCGAGTTTGGAAGGATCTGCAAATAAATAAAGGGGTGATCTCGACTTTATTTTATTTATGTTGTTAGGTTATTTTAGGATTAAGTTAATTAGGAATTTTTATTCTCGCATAATAAAACAAGAGATGGAAATCATTAATAAAATTGAACAAGTCGCGAAGTGTAAAGTGTGGCAATAGATATATACATGTCTAGGATTGGATTTAGAAAGAGCTTGGTACTTAAGCAGTCAAATTGACTCACCTCCTATTTCCTAAAATCCTACCTGGTGTATAGTATCTATTCACTTTAAACAATGAGGACATTGTTCATTTTAAGTAGGGGGACTGAAAATTGAAATTATTTCCACTCAGAATAAACAGTTCTTTTAATTATGATTAGGATATATTTTGTTCAATAATTTGAAATTTTGTTAAGTATGCTAAACTTCAGTATAAATAAAGTTCTATTATTTCAATAAATTGTTATGTTAGCTTAATAATGATATAAATGTATTTTTAATAAAGCATGCAAATCATACCATAAAATTTTTAGTTCCTTAAGAAAGTTAGGCATGCATGAAACTTTAAGTCTCTAGAATTGACTTAGTTGTTTTTTGAGGCGAAATCCTATGAAGCATGGAATGTTGAAAATGATTTAGGCAACTTTTGTTTGGACCGTTTGAGCCTTTCAAGCCAACCTTGATGAAATTTTATCCTTTGAAACCCAACTTTGAGACTATATGGCCTAATTTTATTTGAACCCTTGCAATATTTAGCAATCACTTCTCTCTTAATTATCTTTAAATTGTCCCAAACACTAGACTCAGTACTATTCAGAATATTCTTTGAAAATAAGTTTAGGGGAGTTGAAAAAAAGTATCAAATGCTCAAAAAATTTGTAGTACATAAGCAAAATGCTCGTAAAAAAAAAGAGCATACGTACTTGAAAGAAAATAGATGTACAAAAAGAGCATGTGAAAGCAAAGTAAGTTTGTGTATTGAGGGAAATTATTCCAAAGGTCCGATTGAAGCTGAGTCTAAGGTTTTTAGCGTAAATTTATCTATCTTTTACCTACCCCTAGCCTAGCCACGTTACAACCTTTTTAAAGACCTGTTGATTCAAGTTTTCTATGCTACCTGTAATATCCGGGATTTATGGCTTGTGCGTTATTGCTTAATTATGTGAAGTAGCATGCCTGTGTGTGTTGTAAATAAGTTTTATGAATTTTTAGAACCTTAAGAGTGTAGGTGAATGCCTTAGAGAATATTAAATTTTAAGTTTTAAAGGGGAGCTAAGCCTGAGAGGCCTTAAGAGAAATTGTAAGGGAAATTGGACATAAGATTGGGCTTGGTAAAGTGGCATGGAGGCGCCACTTAGGGGCCTTGGTAGGTGACGCCATAAGCTGAGAGGAAGGGCTTAGGTTCGAGTTGCAGAGGAAGCAAATGGGAGTTTGTTCTTTTTACGTCAAGGGGAAGAGGTGTTGGACGGCAATGGGGCACTGAGTGGATGAGTATAGATCAAGTCAAATTCTTTTTAAAATTTCGGCTAGGGGCAAAGGATAATTGATTGATTATTCAAATTATTTTGAATGGGTAAAGAAGAGAAAAAATGGGAGAAAAAGAAGGAGTTGATAGGGGAAGAGGAGTTGGCCGAATATGGGGCATTGGAGGATGGCATTTTCGGTTTGATGATAGGATAGGTATGCCAAAAATTGATTCTCTTCTCATCTTTTTCATTTGTGCCGAAAATCCTTAGGAATTCAACTTGCTTTCTTTGTTTTCTTCTTCGTTTTCTCTTCAATTGACCAAAGCCGAATATCCTTCTCTCAAAAACCCATCATTGCCAATTCTCCCTAAAGCCTCATACTCTTCCTTTTCATTCTTGTTGAAGCCGAATCTCATATGTGGGTGACCATAGTCGAATGCTCCCCTATCCTTTAGGAGCCAAAAATTGTTGATCAACATCTAGCTATAGCCGAATCTCTTAAAGTGGTGCCAGGTAGCAATACAGTCGATCCCAATATTAAGGGTAAGATCAATTGTCATTCGATCTTCAATCTTTTTCTTTTAGCCGAAATCTAGGAACTAATATCATTAATGCACTTTGGCCGAAACTTTGAAGGAGGAATTCGAGATTTGGTTGTTGTCGACATTACCAGGAGTAAGGATTAATTTCGGGATTTGAGATTCGCAAGGTAAGTGGATAAGCATATTCGGCCAAGGCTATATTTAGTGATTATGTGAGTGGCCGATTCTAACTTTGACTGTTTAAGGAAGAGTACAATCTGATTCGATAGAATTTCTGGATTTCATTGAAAGTGTTAGTAACCAGGTGTGTACCCCACACTAACTCTTAATAGATTTATGGCATCAATTTAATATATGTGTTTATAATAATGTGAAAAGTTGGCAAAGGTACCATGTGATGGTACAAAGTACTCAGGTAAGTAACCTTAACATTATGTTAATAAATGATATGAATAATATTATGATATGAATATTTAGAATATGGTACATATGTGAATATCGATAAGAATGTGGAATAAGGCATAAGGCATGACATTGCATATTCTGTGTGACATGGGGCATATGGGTTATATGGAAAGGGGAAGTGATCTGGTGGTTTATACCACAATATCTCGAACGTGGTGACTCATGTCACGAAATCGAATGTGGTGACTTATGTCATAAAATAATGTCCGGTGGCTATGCCACAAAATTTATAAGGGCGATGAGCAAGTCGTCGCAGCGATCGCTTCGATGATGTGTAGCGGATGGAGGGTCGACTTAGTAGTCCCCACGGTGTGATGGTTGGTACGGGTGATGTGTAGCGGATGGTTATCTAGGTATGGGTTCGGGTTTGCATCATTATTTCTATTTGTTATATATACGTATGATATGATATGATATGCCTGAATCGTTGGGGCTTAGTGTTGGTTATACACACCGAGTCTGTTTGATTCACCCGTTGTGGGATATTTTTCTGGTGACACTCAAGAACGGACCGGGTCGCAGGAGCTTAGTGGTGGCCATGTTCAACTCGGACTTTATTTTAATTTTGGACTTTTTATTTCTAAGTATTTTGGATTTATTCGGGTTTTGTTTTAATGTAATAAGGCCATACCTATAAACTGATTATGCATGCATTTTTATTTATTTTATTATGATACAATTTTTATCAATTTAAAGTTTAAGCAACTTTTCTTAAAAATAAATCTTTAAATGTTTTAACACCTAACACAAATGATTTTCAATTTAAATAGTAAACTCTAAAAACTCGACTTTGAAATATAACAATAAAGTCTTAATAAAGCCTAATCTTCGAGAATAACGATGTTTTCAATTTGAACCCAATCCAAATTTTTCTCCTAAATCACCCAAAGTTTTCTAAAGAAACAAACAAGTTTTGAATCAGATTACTCAGAACATACCAGATCCAGTCAGGGTTCGTGGGCCGGGTGTGGGGTGTTTCAGTTTGGTATCAGAGCCCAGTTTTAAACTCTCGGCCTTGGGTTTAAAGCCCATAACATTTTCAAAATCAAGCCCAAATAAGTTTTGTGAAAATTTTTGGTGAAATGAGCAGGTTTTCTAGCATGGCACCTAAGTCTCCGGCCCGAAGTCCACCATGTAAGTACCCCCTAACCGTTGTGTGAATTAATGTATGATTTGTATATGGGTATAACGGGAACGTAGATTAGTATATTAAGTTATGGAACCCTAGGATTAGTTTACCCCAACACAAGAACTACATAAAACTTAAGGCCTAATTAAACAAACCTGTGACTTAGTCACCGAGTTAGGGTGTGGCAACCATTGTGCGCATGTCTAGGATTGGATTCAAGAAGAGCCTGGTATTTAAGTAGTCCTAGTGACTCACCTCCTCTTCACTCGAATCCTACCTGGTGCGTGGTAATGGTTCACCCTAACCAAGAGGACTCATTCACAGGCTAAACTCAATAATTAAAACCCGAAAGGGACTAGCCATATTTTTATAAAAACCTTAGTTTTAAAAGCACCAAATTACCCCTTTGATTTGTAAAAACTCTCTTACAAAATTTTTCCCGGAATATTCTCGATTTACAAAAATTTACTAAAATACCCCTGGTTTGAGAAATTACTAAAATACCCTTGGTTTATGAAATTACCACACTACCCTCAATTTTTCTAAAATATTCTTACTTTACAAAAATACCAAAAACCCCTATTTTGCAAAACATCAAGATACCCTGGTTTGGAAATTACCAAAATACCCCTATAGGACAAATTACGAAAATACCCCTGGGATTTAAACGGACAAAAATGTACAAGTGATGAATGTGTATAGTAGATACTAATGAATGAAGGTGCTTCTTTCTCTGAACTAGGATAGAAGACTTGAAACAAAACTCTGAAATGATCGAAAGAACTACTACTAAACTTCCTTACATAAAACTTGTTCGTGGATAATTAGTGGAACAAAGACTAATGCATAAAACTTTCTAAAACAGATTAAATCGCGATCGTAGACATGAGTTCCAGGGGACGTGGTCGTAATGTGCGAGGGCGTGGTGGAGGCAGAATGGCTGTATCGGAACTCGTTAGGTCTGGTTAAGGGTCCGAGAATGAGGTACCACCACCACCACCATTTCTTTGGCGTTGAGCATCGAGGATCGACGGGGATGATGCGAGATCGATCGCAGCGATGCCGCGGGTTCTTGAGATGGTGGCTGGAGCAGGTGGAGGTAGGGGAGCTCGAAAATCTGTACCCTAGCGACTTCGAGCAAATAGAGCTGAAGTATTCCATGGCGTATCTGGTGTGGCACCCAGTACGGCTAAGTATTGGATGGAAGCAACAGAGCGAATTATGGATGAGCTAGATCTGACTGCTGAAGAGAAGCTGAAGGGAACGGTGTCGCTACTTCGCGATGAGGCATATCAGTGGTGGCTCACAGTTCGGGATGGTGCTACAGCTGAGGATCTCACTTGGGAGTATGTTAAGGCGGCATATCAGAAGAAGTATGTTGGAACTAGTTATACTAATGCTCAGAGGAAGGCATTTCTGGGCTGGTTCAAGGGAACAAGTCCGTAGCGGAGTACGAGGCTAAATTCTTAAGGTTGAGCCGGTATGCTCGAGGTATCGTGGCTACGGAGCATGAGCGATGTGTTTGGTTTAAGGACGGACTGAGGGATGACCTGAGATCGTTGATAGCTCCACAGCAGGAGCGGGAGTTTGCAGTGTTGGTGGAAAAGGCTAAGGTAGCCGAAGGGATTAAGGACTCTGTGAGACAGAATACTGAACGGAATAGGCACAAAAGAGGTTTTGGGTAATCAGGGTCATCCGGGAATGTTCAAAAGAGGCCTAGAGTTGATGGGCCACGAGGTCAGCAAGCTATTACAGGAAGACAGTACCGTACTTGTACTCAGTGTGGAAAGATGCACTTGTGGGAGTGTTGGAAGAAGACAGGGGGATGTTTTAAGTGCGGGTCCAAGGAACACATGATTAAGGACTATCCTATAAGAATAGACGGGAGCCGACCAGCCAGTCGTGGTTTTAACCAAAGCTAGAAGTGGGGACAAAGAGCCTCGTGGGTCGTGGTCTGATTGGCAGAGGTAATGGTTCTGGAGGAGGACGTGGAACACCGGGTAGAGGTGTTGGTAATATGGAGGCAAGGCAGCCGGGTCTGGTGTATGCAGTTCGTCGGAGGGAGGATAGAGACGCACCGGACATCATAACAGGTACGTTCCTTATAGCTGATAAGCCTTATTTTGCTTTAATTGATGTTGGCTCGACCCACTTGTATGTTGCATGTAGAGTAGTTGAAACTCTGGGCATAGCTTCTGAACTGTCTAATAGGGAGATGACTGTAGTAAGCCCGTTAGGTCAAACTGTAGTGGTGAATAAGATATTTCAGAGTGTACCTCTAGAGATTCAGGGAGTGATATTCCCTGCTGACTTAATGGAATTACCCTTCGAAGAATTTGATCTCATTCTTGGCATGGATTGGCTAGTGGAACATCGGGCTAAGTTGGATTGCGCAGCTAAGCGAATGGAGTTAAGGACCCCGGAGGATGAGGAGGTAATTATGATAGGAGAAAGAAGAAACTACTTGTCTAACATAGTTTCGCATTAAAGGTGATAAGATGGTTGAAAGGGTGCAAGGCATTCTTGACTTTTCGTTAGTGCATTGGATGCAAAAGAAGAAGGAGTTAGTGGAGTTAGAACCGTAAGGGAATTTGTGGATGCTTTCCCGGAGGAGTTACCTGGAATACCCCCTGATAGGGAGGTGGAGTTTGGAATTGACTTACTGCCTGGAACGGTGCCAATATCTATCGCTCCGTATAGGATGGCACCAAAGGAGTTGGTGGAGCTCAAAGCTCAAATTCAGGAGTTGCTTGATCATGGGTTCATTCGACCCAGTGTGTCTCCATGGGGAGCACCGGTCTTGTTTGTGAAGAAGAAGGACGGGACTATGCATATGTGCATAGATTACCGTCAGTTGAATAAGCTGACCATCAAGAACAAGTACCCGTTGCCAAGGATAGACGACTTGTTCGATCAGCTTAAGGGGGCTGCGGTGTTCTCAAAGATAGATCTACGGTCTGGATATCATCAGCTTAAGGTGAAGGAGGTGGATATCTATAAGACAGCTTTCCGGACAAGATACGGGCATTATGAGTTCGTAGTAATGCCATTCGGATTGACGAACGCCTCAGCCGCGTTCATGGATATGATGAACCGCGTTTTTCAACCCTACTTGGATCGATTCGTCGTTGTGTTCATAGACGACATCCTAGTGTATTCTAAGTCAGAGGAGGAACATGACGAGCATCTCCGGTTAGTGTTGCAAGTATTAAGGGAGAAGAAGCTCTATGCCAAATTCAGCAAGTGTGAATTTTGGCTGAAGGAGGTCGCATTCTTAGGGCATGTAGTGTCTGCAGAGGGAATAAGGGTGGATCCTAGGAAGATTGAGGCGGTGTTGGATTGGAAACCACCTAAGTGCGTGGGTCGAGGTTCGTAGTTTCTTGGGATTGGCGAGTTACTACTGAAGGTTCGTAGAAGGGTTCTCATCAATAGCCGCACCTTTGACAAAATTTTTGAGAAAGGAAGTACCTTTCAGATAGAGCAGATAGGTAACAGGAGAGCTTTGAGAAGCTTAAGAGGGTCTTGGATCAAGCTCCAGTCTAGATTCACTGAGCGAGGAAGGATTTTGTGGTGTATTGTGATGCTTCCCACACAGGGTTGGGATGTGTTTTAATGCAAGATGGGAAAGTAGTTGCTTATGCGTCTCGACAATTAAGGCCACATGAGGTTAACTATCCGACGCATGACTTGGAATTGGCGGCGGTGGTCTTTGCTCTTAAGGTATGGAGGCACTATCTATATGGAGAAAAGTCGGTGATTTACACTGCACCACAAGAGCCTTAAGTATCTGTTGACTCAGAAAGAGCTAAATTTGAGACAGCGAAGGTGGGTGGAGTTATTGAAAGACTACGATTGTTCTATAGAATATCATCCGGGCAAGGCGAATGTAGTGGCAGATGCTTTAAGTCAGAAAGTAGTGTCGGATCTGAGAGCGATGTTCGCACATCTAAGCTTGTATGACGATGGAAGTTTTGTCGCGAAGTGCAAGTTGTCGACGTGGTTGAATGAGGTGAAAGAAGGACAGTTGGCAGACGATGATCTAAGTGCTAAGTTGCGACAAGTGCAGAGTGGGGAGTTAGAGGATTATGGTGTTAACAACGATGGAGTATTATGTTTCAAGGGTAAGGTCTGAATGCCGAAGAACGAGGAGTTAAGATGGAGAATTCTTCAGGAATCGCATAGTAGCCCTTATGCTATGCATCCTGGAGGTAGTAAGTTGTATAGAGATCTAAGGGAACAGTTTTGGTGGCCTAGTCTTAAGCGGGAAGTTACAGAATTTGTAGGGAAGTGCTTAACGTGTCAGCAAGTTAAGGCTGAACACCAAGTTCCGTCGGGGTTGCTTCAGCCGATAAAGATTCCGCAGTGGAAGTGGGAGAGAATCACCATGGACTTCGTTAGTGGGCTTCCCCTTACGCCTACTAAGAAGGACTCAATGTGGGTGATAGTGGATCGGTTGACAAAGTCTGCGCATTTCATTCCGGTACGGGTTGACTATTCTTTACAGAGGTTGGCGAAGTTGTATGTGGCAAAAATTGTAAGGTTGCATGGAGTGCCGATGTCGATTATCTCAGATAGGGATCCAAGGTTTACGTCTCAGTTCTGGAAAGCACTACATCAAGCTTTGGGCACCAGATTAGACTTCAGTACGGCATTTCATCCACAAATCGAATGGCGATCCGAGCGAGTGATCCAAGTGTTAGAGGATATGCTGAGGGGCTGTGTGATAGACTTCAGTGGAAGTTGGGAAGAATATTTACCTCTAGCAGAATTTGCTTATAATAACAGCTATCAAGCCAGCATTCGAATGGCACCGTATGAAGCTATCAGATGGGCGGAAGTGTCGCGACTCCTACGTGTTGGATGTAATTAGGAGAACGTTAAGTTTTGGGTCCAGAGATTGTGGCAGAATCTGAAGAAAAGGTTAAGTTAATTCGGGCATGGTTAAAGGAGGCATCTGACAGGCACAAGTCGTATGCGGATCTTAAGCGAAAGGAAATGGAATTTGCTGTGGGAGATCAGGTGTTTCTTAAAGTTTCGCCATGGAAGAAGGTGATGAGATTTGGTCGCAAAGGGAAGTTAAGTCCAAGGTTTATAGGACCTTATCAGGTATTGAAGCGGGTTGGACCAGTGGCGTACCAGTTAGAGTTGCCACCAGAGTTGAGACAGATGCACGATGTGTTCCATGTTTCTATGCTACGTCGTTACCGATCGGATCCATCTCATGTAGTGCCGGTTGAGGAGGTGGAGCTAAGGCCAGATTTGTCCTACGAGGAGGAGCCGATCCAGATCTTGGAACGAGATGTGAATGTATTACGAAGGAAATCAGTTCCATTAGTCAAAATGTTATGGCGTAATCATGGATCGGAAGAAGCTTCTTGGGAGCCGGAAGAAGCAATGCGACAGCAATACCCTCACTTATTTCAGCCAGGTAATTTCGAGGACAAAATTATTTTAAGGGGGTAGAACTGTAATATCCGGGATTTATGGCTTGTGCATTATTGCTTAATTATGTGAAGTAGCATGCCTGTGTGTGTTGTAAATATGTTTTATGAATTTTTAGAACCTTAAGAGTGTAGGTGAATGCCTTAGAGAATATTAAATTTTAAGTTTTAAAGGGGAGCTAAGCCTGAGAGGCCTTGAGAGAAATTGTAAGGGAAATTGGACATAAGATTGGGCTTGGTAAAGTGGCATGGAGGCGCCACTTAGGGGCCTTGGTAGGTGATGCCATAAGCTGAGAGGAAGGGCTTAGGTTCGAGTTGCAGAGGAAGCAAATGGGAGTTTGTTCTTTTTGCGTCAAGGGGAAGAGGTGTTGGACGGCAATGGGGCACTGAGTGGATGAGTATAGATCAAGTCAAATTCTTTTTAAAATTTCGGCTAGGGGCAAAGGATAATTGATTGATTATTCAGATTATTTTGAATGGGTAAAGAAGAGAAAAAATGGGAGAAAAAGAAGGAGTTGATAGGGGAAGAGGAGTTGGCCGAATATGGGGCATTGGAGGATGGCATTTTCGGTTTGATGATAGGATAGGTATGCTTTAAAATTGATTCTCTTCTCATCTTTTCATTTGTGCCGAAAATCCTTAGGAATTCAACTTGCTTTCTTTGTTTTCTTCTTCGTTTTCTCTTCAATTGACCAAAGCCGAATATCCTTCTCTCAAAAACCCATCATTGCCGATTCTCCCTAAAGCCTCATACTCTTCCTTTTCATTCTTGTTGAAGCCGAATCTCATATGTGGGTGACCATAGCCGAATGCTCCCCTATCCTTCAGGAGCCGAAAATTGTTGATCAACATCTAGCTATAGCCGAATCTCTTAAAGTGGTGCCAGGCAGGAATACAGTCGATCCCAATATTAAGGGTAAGATCAATTGTCATTCGATCTTCAATCTTTTTCTTTTTGCCAAAATCTAGGAACTAATCCCATTAATGCACTTTGGCCGAAACTTTGAAGGAGGAATTCGGGATTTGGTTGTTGTCGATATTACCAGGAGCAAGGATTAATTTCGGGATTTGAGATTCGCAAGGTAAGTGAATAAGCATATTCGGCCAAGGCTATATTTAGTGATTATGTGAGTGGCCGATTCTAACTTTGACTGTTTAGGGAAGAGTACAATCCGATTCGATAGAATTTCGGGATTTCATTGAAAGCGTTAGTAACCAGGTGTGTACCCCACACTAACTCTTAATAGATTTATGGCATCAATTTAATATATGGGTTTATAATAATGTGAAAAGTGGGCAAAGGTACCATGTGATGGTACAAAGTACTCAGGTAAGTAACCTTAACATTATGTTAATAAATGATATGAATAATATTATGATATGAATATTTGGAATATGGTACATATGTGAATATCGATAATAATGTGGAATAAGGCATAAGGCATGATATTGCATATTCTGTGTGACATGGGGCATATGGGTTATATGGAAAGGGAAGTGATCCGTGGTTTATACCACAATATCGAATGTGGTGACTCATGTCACGAAATCGAATGTGGTGACTTATGTCACAAAATAATGTCCGTGGCTATGCCACAAAATTTATAAGAGGCGATGAGCAAGTCGTGCGGAGCGATCGCTTCGTTGATGTGTAGCGGATGGAGGGTCAACTTAGTAGTCCCCACGGTGTGATGGTTGGTACGGGTGATGTGTAGCGGATGGTTATCTAGGTATGGGTTCAAGTTTGCATCATTATTTCTATCTGTTATATATACGTATGATATGATATGATATGCCTAAATCGTTGGGGCTTAGTGTTGGTTATACACACCGAGTCATTTGACTCACCCGTTGTGGGATATTTTTCAGTGACACTCGAATGCGGACCAGGGTCGGCAGGAGCTTAGTGGTGGCCATGTTCAACTCAGACTTTATTTTAATTTTGGACTTTTTATTTCTAAGTATTTTGGATTTATTCGGGTTTTGTTTTAATGTAATAAGGCCATACCTATAAACTGATTATGCATGCACTTTTAATTATTTTATTATGATACAATTTTTATCAATTTAAAGTTTAAGCAACTTTTCTTAAAAATAAATCTTTAAATGTTTTAACACCTAACACAAATGATTTTCAATTTAAATAGTAAACTCTAAAAACTCGACTTTGAAATATAACAATAAAGTCTTAATAAAGCCTAATCTTCGAGAATAACGATGTTTTCAATTTGAACCCAATCCAAATTTTTCTCCTAAATCACCCAAAGTTTTCCAAAGAAACAAACAAGTTTTGAACTGTATTACTCCAGGAACATACCAGATCCGGTCAGGGTTTGTGGGCCGGGTGTGGGGTGTTTCACTACCTACATTAGTTGAGAGAAATTGCTATGTTCAACATATGAAGGCATAAGTTAAACTTAATGATTGCAGCTTAATCTTGAATAAGGAAATAAAATCAAATTGGTAAGGGTTAACATGTCTTTGTTAAGGAAGCATTTAGTCTAATTTTGCTATCATAATAGTTGTTGAGATTAATTTGAACAGTATGTATACTTAAGTAGCATAACTATCAAATTTCTTATTTTTGAGCATAAGTATATTAAATTCATAATTCTGGGAAAAATGTTGTTCTGAAGGAGTTTTTCAAAGGTTTTTCCGAGAAATTCTTTTCAAATTTGTGCATTACTCGGGACGAGCAATGAATTAAGTTTGGAGGTGTGGAAATACAAAAATATACACACTTTTTCATGCCCTTTTTAACTTAAATTCATGCAGTTTTGATAAAATTCTTACCGAAAAATAATTAATTTTTATAAAATAATTAAATTGCACTTAAATTATGAACATTTTGAATTTTAATTAATTTTGATCAATTTTGATCATTTTTCGACAGATTTGCACAAAGGGCAAAAAAAATGACTCGGCAGACACTGCTAGTAGTTTAAAACCGAGAAGCAATTTGAAGTATCAAGGCGAATTAATTTTCATCTTAAGTCGGTCCAATTATGTGTATCAATTCATAATATAATTAATTTTAATTTATATCCAATATTAATTTGGATTAAATAAATTATTATTAAATAATTATGAAAAAGTGGTTAGTTGAGCCGAACCAAAACCGTCCATATGCTGACCCAAATTAGCTTATTGGCTGATTATTTAGCTTGCAAAGAGGCCCTTGAAGACTTGTTCAAGTTGCAAACAAACCCCTCCAGAATTGGTGGCTTTATAGATTTGCCCCAAGCCTAAATTAGCAAAGTTGAAACTATCAACCTTGCCACATGTGTGGCTAGCCAAGGGAGGGCTCTTTGGCTGATAATTTTAGCTATTTTTAGGAGCCCTCTTCATCTATAAAAACCCCCCTTAGGCTGGTCATTTGAAACACATCTCAAGCATTCACATCTTTTCTCTCTTCTCTCGACTTTCTCTCTTCTTTTCCATTCCAAATTCCGTTGCTCTCTTGCCGATTTCTCCACTTGGAAAAGGAGCATTCATCATTCATTTGGAGCAGCAATTAAGTGTTCATAGCAGCCTTGGTCGATGAGGACAACGAAGAAAGAAGAACGGAGCAAACTAGTCAAGCCACGAAAAAACACCGGATTTGATTCTTGTTCCCTATCTCATTAATTTTTGTTGTTGTTATGATGAACATATCTATAAATATTTATGTTGTTGGAATGGTTAATTTAATCAATTTAGCTTGAATTTAATGCGTGATGGGTTGATTGCATTTCGTTTGCTAAAATTATTAAAATTATGTTTATGTTGTTATAGGCCTCGGTAAGATGCTTGATTAAGTAAAATCATGACTAAGTTATTCTTGCATTACAATTGGGAGGAAGCTAATGAATTAATTATTTAAACGGATTTAAATTGTAATTAATGGACACAGTACTTAATCAGTGCATGTTTAATCATCTAAGGTACCTGAGGGTTAAATTAGCAACGGTATCTGATGATACATTTGTAACACCCCTAACCCGTATCCGTCTTCAGAATAGGGTTAAGAGATATTACCGATCAATACACAACATTTATCATACATAACTCAAACGTTTATGCATTCATATACAATTACCATTCAATACATTCATATTGTCCCTTGTAAGGGCCATACGAGGCCTTAAACATGCTTTAGAAGTAGTTCGGGACTAAACCGATAACATATGGAAATTTTGGAAAATTAGAAAAAAAATCAACATTTCAAGTATCACACACCCATGTGAACAGACCGTGTGCCTCACACGGCTCTACACACGTCCGTGTCTCAGACCGTGTGGAAACAGGGCATACATACTGACTTGCATCACACGGCCGAGGACACGCCTTTGTATGAGGCCGTGTGGAGCATACTGACTTTAATTCCAATTCAACACCAAGGGACACACGGCTGAGACACACACCCGTGTCCCTACCCGTGTGGACAAAAAATAGGCTATTTGCAAAGCCATTTTGCCACCATATTATCATATGCATACACAATCATAATGGTAACAATTTTACAACCCAATTGGCAGCTATTCCATAACAATTCATACACATATAATACCATTTCTTCCTACCATTCAAATGCTTAACTAATATCATACATCTTCCATTCATATACCTTTCAAATAACAAGACATCATTTGCATAATTTCCATTCCATTAACATTTGACAAAACATACCAAAACATACTTGTAACAACCCTATTTAGACCCTAGTCGGAACAGTGGTTTCAGAACCAAAAATCTGAGGTCAGAGAAATAATTTAATATTACTTCTGATGTTTATGGCATGTGATAAAGTATGTGTGAAAGTTCTGTGTGAAAATTTTATCGTTTGTGTGCTCGATAAGAGAAAAAGGATTTAATTGCGTAAAATGAAAAAGCTGTGTGCTAATTATTAAAAGTGCTTAATTGTCATGTCTTATTAAATAAGAGGTCCTCATGTTGTTAATAACCCATTAATAGATTGGATAGACAAAAATGGGTTTAAGTTAGTGGAATTTTATGTGAAATCATAAGGGTTAATTTTGTAATTTGTGAAATAAGCTTAATTAAATTAAAACAAAAGAAATGAAAGCCATTATTCATCCATTTTCTACTGAAATTAGAAAAGAAAATAGGGTTCTTGAGCTTTGGAGGTTTCGGCTCTTGTTGATCTTGATTAAGGTATGATTCTAGCTTGGTTTTTGATGATTTTTACGTTTTTGTGATCGTTGCTTTGTGTTTTATCAAGCCCATGTCTCAATTTCTAAATTTGATGAATATTATCAGTTATGCCATTGTTGAATATGTGAGCTTTGTGTTGATAGTTGGTGAATTATGAAAGCCTGATGGATGATAAACATATTTTGTATTTGGAATTTTTGATGAAATTGGTTATTAAGGGTTAATTGGTGAAAATGAAATTTTGAGGGGTTAAAATGTGAAATAAATGAAAGATATGAGATACTAAGGACTAGTATGAAATTCGGCCAAGCTTGGGTGTGAATAAATTATATGTATTTTGTGTAATTATGAAATAGGGACTAAAATGTCAAAATGTGGAATTATGGTGGCTAAAGTGTAAAATGCTTTAACTATGTGTTGTGGATTGTTTTGGATGAAAATGTGATTGAATGAATTGAATTTGATATTATATAGAAATGTGATTTTATAATACGAATTGTTTAAATAATGTTCAATTATGAAATGAATGGAAATGTGATTGTTGAGTTAGTAATGCGAAATGAGAATTTGAAGATATGTGGCACTAAGTGTGCGTAAATAGAATAGTTACTGCGATGAATTTCACTAAGTGTGCGAGATAAAGAAATGCATCGGCTATATTAGTTGGCACTGTGTGTGCGATACTAAGACATCTTCAGTTTAATGTGATGGCACTAAGTGTGCAATACTATTGTAGCTTCGGCTAATTAAACAGCACTGAGTGTGCGAGTTCATCGAACGTTTGAAGTGAATCGAACAAATTGTGGCATTGAGCATTGAGTGGTAAATGCGATATATATAAATACATAATGGTACAAGTATGTACAGAACCTATGTGGTTGATGATATCGTGAATGAAATAGATAGATGATTATGTGAATGAATGAAGAAAAGGATTGGATTGAGAAGCATTATAAATGCTTGTATATAAACTTATAGATGTGGTATGAAAGTGAGTAATGGCTTTGGGTGAGATTGAATGGTGAAGTGAATTAATCTATGTGATAGTTAACTTTGTATATTGAATTTGAATTGTTGAATTAATTGTGTTATATTACGAGCTTACTAAGCTTTAAAGCTTACTATGTGAAGTTTTTCTCTGTTTTACAGTGTTATTAAAGCTAGCTCAGATCCGGGGATCGTCAGTGACTCAATCACACTATCGGACATCTATTTTAGTGCATTTTGAAAGTTCAATATATGGTATACGGCATGTATAGGCTAGTGAGATTGTGGAGTGATTTTGGTACATATTTTTTCTATGTGATAATGGTGTAAGTAATGTGTAAATATGGTCTTGTCTGAATGGCCATTAGGGTATGTTATAGGGTTAGTGAAATGGTATATTTCATACTTGATTTGGTAGTTGAGAATGGTGACTGAAATGTATGTTTATTGATGTTGGAATTTAGCATGTAGGGTTGACCCAATTTGGGTGGTAATTTTGGCTTTCTATATGGCCTAAAATTGCCTACACGGGTGAGCACCCGGGCGTGTGTCTCGCCTGTGTCCATCACTGTCCTTATTCGATGCAGGTCAGATTTGCACATGGGCCAGACACACGGGTGTGTGACAGGCCGTGTGACTCAAGTCAGCGTTGCACATGGGCCAAACACACGGGTGTGTGACAAGTCGTGTGACTCAAGTCATAGTTGCACACGGGGTAAGACATGGTCTGAGGCATGGCCGTGTGAGGCACACGGTTTAGCCACACGGGCGTGTGCCCTGTTTAAGATGAAAAATTTTCTATGTTTTGCAAAGTTTCTGAATGAGATCGTTTTAGTCCCAAACCCTCTTTAAAGCATGTTTAAAGTCTCGTAGACCTACTAAAGGGACTTTGTGTTGTTGATTACTATGATGTGTTGATGTGTGAGCTATGATGGTATAAATGTTATGATTTGACCGGTAGTACCTCTTAACCCTAGTCCGGCGATGGATACGGGTTATGGGTGTTACAATACTATCAAGTTTAGCCAAATCACATGGCTTAACCTTATATAAAATGTACCGAAACTATGATCTCAAGTAACCATATTTATCAACTTTAAAACTAACCTATACATGCCATATTTACAATTATCCACAAGTTCAAAAGTACCAATCGGCAACTAGATAGTGTGATGTGTAACTCTGACTTGTCTGAAACAATCGAGCTATCGAGCCTCTATAATACATGGAAAAGAAACAGAGTAAGCTTTATAGCTTAATAAGTACGTATAATTCAGAATTAAACTTGCCAATTGTACATAATCAAGATAATAAATAAGGTAAACTCAAATCAAATTCCAAATGCCTAACAAAAGCATTCATCAACAAATTAGTCACATAAATACATGAAATCATCTATTATCCCAGTGTAAATACTCAATACATTGTATCATATCAAATTCACATATATCATGTACATCATTTGTAACATTTTACTTTCAGTCGTATAAACAGTAAATCATTCGTATCAACAGTACTTTACCATATTACAGAATTTATGCCCGTTGAACCTATTAGAATCTCGAGGGATACTCGGGTGATATACAGTACACATAAATCAATAATCCGTCAATTCCTTATCATTTACTGCTCTTTCGAGCTATGAACAGTAAGCTCCTCTTGAGCTGATGGACAGTAAGCTCTATTGCGATGAAATGGTAAGCTCTAACGAGCTGAAAACAGTAAGCTCTTACGAGCTGATATATCGGTAAGCTCATACGAGCTGTTGTGAGTCCGCAACAAATGCAGGAGCTCGACCAAAACGGTAACCCTAGTGACATGTCACTCGTATCCTACGAATTCATACGGTTCAAACGGGGCTCGGTAATAATCAATCTTTATCAATTAAGCATTTTTATTCCAAGTATATCAAATACTAAATTATATACATACATCTCAAATAAATACAAGTTTTTAAAATTCGATTCTAATTATACGAACTTACCTCGTATTGCTCGGATAAAAACTATTGACTATTCGTCAATCTTCCCTTTTCCCCGATCTAAACTTGATCTCGGATTTTCTTGATCTATATATTATCAAATTCAATACATTCAGCATTCAATCTATTCAATTTAGTCCATAATTCATATTTTGGAAAATTTACACATTTGCCCCAATACTTTCATATTATTTAGAAATTAGTCATTATCACATAAAATTGAAAATTCATGCAATTTTTTACCAATCCATGCCTAGCCGAATTTACTGCATATTACTAGCAGCCCATATTTTCAATTTACTTACACTTTTACCCACCTAATTTTACAATTTCTCAATTTAATCCCTTTTTGACATTTTTGTTAAAAATCACTTTACAAAACTAGTTTAACTATCAATAAACCTTCATAATCTATCATTAACAAACAAAATACTCAAGCATTCAACCATGGCAACATGATAATTCTTTAGAAATTTCAAAATCTAAGGTACGGGCTAGCTAGACTACGAAGCTACGATCTCAAAAACATAGAAATCATTAAAAACCGAGCTAAAACCATACCTTAATGAGCTAGGAATGTGCCGAATGCTTCAAGCTATTCTCATGGCTTTTCTAAGCCCTAAATTCAGCAAGAAGATGATGATAATGAAGCAAAATTTTTTTTGGTTTTATTTAATTAACCTTATTAACCAAATTACTAAATTAGCCTTAATGAACATTAAAAATTTCAAATTTACCAAGCCACTATCATCCACTATCATGTTAATTGTCTAATTTCAACATAAGGACCTTAAATTTAAGGTTCTATAGCTATTAGAAACTTTTAGCTAATAGAACACAAGTTTTACGCTATATGCGATTTAGTCCTTTTTACCGAATTAAGCATTCAAACAGTAAAATTTCTTTACGAAACTTTCACACCATAATACTATCATGCTATAAACTTCAATAAAATAATAAAATAAGTATATTGGCCTCAGATTTGTGGTCCCGAAACCACATTCCGATTTGACCTAAAAACGGGCTGTTACAACATTTGCCTTGCATAACTTGCAAGATAATTGTGATTAAACTGTTTCAAGGTAGGGATACTTTGTTACCTCACGTAGTCTTTTATATGCTTATTAGATTTAATTAACCGTTTGAATTGACATAGGGATATGTACAAGAGATTATTTAGATTTAATAAGTATGTATGTGCAATAACATATTTGCCTATTAAGATTTGTTTAATCGGTTGAATTGACATAGGGATATAGTCAAGAGATGAATGGATTTTGGTAGGTGAGTATGTTGATAAGTTAGCAAATTACCAAGTTGCCATGAATTTATTCGTAACAATATAAACATGAGTTTAATAATTCTAAGTTAAGATATGTAATCAAATCTAACACAATTATGTCATCTTGATTAAAATCGTATTTTGAAATCGTGCATTTGAGATTTATTTGTAACAACCTGAATTAGGGCCTAGTTAGAATAGTGGTTGCAAGACCACAAATTCGAGGTTGAAATATGTGTTTTATGGTTTTTATGAGGTCAAATACATGTTTGCATAAATATGTGTGACTAGGTCGTGTGACCTAAAATGTGTGCTGACGTCATAAACAGAATACCCAAGTTTTTGCACACGGGCTAAGACACGGGCGTGTCAGGGCCGTGTAAGGGACACGGGCCATGGACACGGGTGTGTGCCAGGCCGTGTGAAAACCCCTGTAGGTTCAAAATGAAAAATAAAGTCCACACGGACTAGGGACATGGGCATCTGTGACCACATGGCCTGCCAACACAGGCGTATCCCTATCCACACGGGCGTGTGGTCCTGTTTTGAGAAAAAACTTCTAAGTGTTTGTACGTTTCCGGTTCAGTCCCGGATCACTCCATGTATATGTCTTGGGTCTTGTAGGCCCATAATAAGGACGTTAAGAGCTCGAATGAAAAAAAAAAGTTTAAGTTGAAAAGGAAGTTCATTGGCCGATTTTGAATGAATAAGTAAGTTAAGTCCGGTAAGGCCTCGTATTCGGTTCCAGCGACGAATACGGGTAAAGGGTATTACATTTAGTGGTATCAAAGCTATGGTTTAGTCAATTCTTAGACTAACGTAGCGTAAGCACGAGTCTAGCTATACATGCCATACGTATGAGTAATTATATATAATGATAGTGTGACGACTCCTGAAAACTTAAATTATGTTTTCATATAGTAAATGGATCCCGATAGAGCATTGGCAGATGATATAAAGAGTAACGCGCCGGCTCCCGCCCAAGGGACGGTGCCCACTAAAAATGAGAATAGACCAATGACTGTAAGTTAGAGAGGAGGAGAAGAAGCTAGGCAAGCCTTTCTTTATATGATGAATACTTGGTATACAGAGTTCGTTCGAACGAACTCGAACGCTCAACCCCCTCCTCCCCCACCTATTCCTCAGCCTACCCCTGTAGCTCCCTAAGTTGTAGAAGTGGTAAGAAGGGAAAAGCCCCCTGTTGATAGAATCCGGAAACAATGAGCTGAGGAATTTCGAGCTAATAAAGATGACGATCCGGAAAGAGCAGAATTTTGGCTTGAAAACACTATTAAAGTATTTGATGAACTATCTTGCACACCCGATGAGTGTATGAAATGTGTGGTGTCTCTCTTAAGAGACTCGGCTTACCAGTGGTGGAATACCCTTGTGTCGGTTGTGCCAAGGGAGAAGGTTAATTGGGAATTTTTTCAAGAAGAGTTTCAAAAAAAGTACATTAGCCAAATGTTTATCGACCAGAAGAGAAAAGAATTCCTTGAGCTAAAACAAGGTCGAATGACGGTAACCGAATATGAACGTGAGTTTGTACGGCTCAGTAAATATGCTCAGGAGTGCGTATCCACTGAAGCCATTATGTGTAAAAGGTTTGAGGACGAGTTAAATGAGGATATCCAATTGTATATTGGTGTCTTAGAACTAAAAGAATTTGTTGTGTTAGTAGATAGAGCTTGCAAGGCTGAAGAGTTGGCCAAAGAGAAAAGAAAGGCTGAAATTGAGTCTCGTGACTCGAGGAAGAGACATTTGAGCAAGTCATTTCAATCCTCATCCAAGAAATCAAGAGAGTTTACTACTTGATCAACCACTTGAGCTGGGTTTTCAAACAAAAGTAAGGGTAAACAGTACTCGGGGTCTAAAGCTCAGACCACTTCGGTTGCTAGTGTTGGTAATGCTCGACCAAGTAGACTGGAATGCCCATAGTGTGGCAGATGTCATCCCGGTGAGTGTCGAGCAAATGAGAGAGCTTGTTTCAAATGTGGAGCTCCAGATCATTTTATTAGATATTGTCCCGAGATGGTTGAAAAAGAGAAATCTCAGAGTGCAAGATCAGGAAGTACTGCTAGAGGAAGGTCATAGTGAAATCCGGGAAACGAAACGAGTAGTAAGAATACACCTAGAGATCAGAATGCAAGATCTGAGGGTAGAGCGCTTGCGAGGACTTATGCTCTTCGCGCTCGTGAAGAGGGGTCATCCCCTAATGTGATCACAGGTACATTCTCTCTCTATAATACTCATGTTGTTGCTTTAATTGATCTAGGATCTACCCACTCGTATATTTGCATGAAATTAGTATTTAGCATGAACATGCCTGTAGAATCTACAGAATTTGTGATAAAGGTGTCAAATCCCCTAGGCAAATGTGTGCTAGTTGATAAAGTATGCAAAGATTGCCCTTTGATGATTAGAGGTCATTATTTTCCGGCAAATCTCATGCTATTGCCATTTGATGAATTCGATGTAATTCTTGGTATGGATTGGTTAGCTACTCATGATATGATAGTAAATTGTGGAAGGAAATTTATTGAGTTAAAATGTGAAAATGGGGATATTCTTCATGTTTAATCAGATGAACAGGACAGATTGCCTGTAGTGATTTCTCATATGTCTCCCGAAAAATATGTAAGAAAGGGATATGAAGCTTATCTTTCCTTTGTGATGAATGCCAAAGAGATTGAGTTAAGAATTGAATCAGTGCCCATAGTGTGTGAGTATCCAGATGTATTTCCAGAAGAATTGTCAGGGTTGCCTCCGGTTAGAGAGATTGAATTTGGCATTGAATTAGCCCCTGGTACTGCCCCTATTTCAATTGCTCCGTACAGGATTGCTCCAACTGAGTTGAAAGAATTGAAGGCTCAACTGCAAGAGTTGACGGATAAGGTTTTGCAAGACCAAGTTATTCCCCGTGGGGTGCTCCTGTATTATTTGTGAAAAAGAAAGATGGTTCTATGAGGTTATGTAAAGATTATCGGCAACTGAATAAGGTAACAATAAAGAACAAGTACCTATTGCCAAGGATTGATGATTTGTTTGACCAATTGAAGGAAGCCACTGTGTTTTCCAAGATAGACTTGAGGTCTGGTTATTACCAGTTGAGAGTCAAAGACTCAGATGTGCCAAAAATCGCATTTCAGACAAGGTATGGTCACTACGAGTTTTTAGTCATGCCTTTCGGTTTAACCAATGCCCCTGCTGTGTTTATGGATTTAATGAATAACATCTTTCGGCCATATTTAGATAAATTTGTTGTAGTCTTCATTGATGATATGTTGATTTACTCTCGTAATGAAAACGAGCATGCTGAGCATTTGAGGATAGTCTTACAAATTTTACGAGATAATCAGTTATATGCCAAGTTTAGTAAAAGTGAATTTTGGCTTAAAGAAGTCAGATTTTTGGGGCATATTGTCTTGGGAGATGGAATTAGAGTTGACCCGAGTAAGATTTTAGCAATTGTGGATTGGAAGCCGCCAAGGAACGTATCTGAGGTTAGAAGTTTTCTGGGCCTAGCTGGTTATTATAGACGGTTTGTCAAGGGGTTTTCCATGATAGCTACTCCGATGACGAGGCTATTGCAAAAAGATGTGAAGTTTGAGTGGACAGAAAAGTGCCAAAAAAGTTTTGTGAAATTGAAGGCATTGTTGACTGAGGCTCCAGTTTTAGTAGAACCCAAACCAGGAAAAGAATTTGTGGTCTATAGTGATGGATCCTTGAATGGATTGGGTTGTGTACTCATGCAAGAAGGCAAAGTAATAGCCTGTGCCTCTAGACAGTTAAAGTCGCACGAGAAGAATTACCCGACTCATGATTTGGAATTAGCCGCTATTGTATTTGCATTCAAAATATGGAGGCACAATTTATATGGTGAGAAATGTCAGATATTCACTGATCATAAAAGCCTAAAGTACTTGATGACTCAAAAGGAATTGAATCTAAGGCAACGAAGATGGTTAGAGTTGATAAAAGATTACGAGTTAGTAATTGACTACCATCTGGGAAAAGCAAACGTGGTCGCCGATGCCTTGAGTGCGAAATCCTTGTTTACATTGAGGGCCATGAATACACGAATGGCTTTGTCAGATGATGGTTCTATTCTAGCTGAGTTGAGAGCTAGACCGATGTTTCTCCAAGAGATTTGTGAAGCTCAGAAAGGCGACAATGATTTGCAAGCTAAAAGAGTTCAATGTGAGTCGAATGTTGATCCGGACTTTCGGATTAGTCCTGATGGATGTTTGATGTTCAGAGATAGGGTCTGTGTACCCAGAGATGATGAGCTTATTCGGAAAATTTTGCACAAAGCACATAGTGGGTGTTTATCTATTCATCCAGGCAGTACAAAGATGTATAATGATCTGAAGAAATGGTATTGGTGGCCGAGTATGAAGAAAGATATTTCTGAGTTCGTATCGAGATGCTTGATTTGTCAGCAAGTAAAATCTGAGCACCAAGTATGTAACATCCCTTACCCGTATTCAACGTCGAAACCGGGCATGAGGCGTTACCATAATAAAATCCTCATGATCGCCACTTAGGCACTACATGACCACTCTCTTTGGCCATCACAACAACCTCAGTCCCGACTTACAAGGCCTCACTCATACACACGAGGGTTCTCGAGACTAAGCCGGACCTTTTTCCAATCTTAAAAATTTTCTCTTTTGAACAGGGCTCACACGCCAGTGCAAGGTACAACACGCCCGTGTGAAGTCACATACGCCCATGTTCCCAAACCATGCCTAAAACCCCAGCATTCTACCAATGTCCCACGGCCAAGGCACACGCCCGTGCTTACCACCCGTGGTGCACACTGACTACCTTAACACGGCCTAGAGTCTAGACACACGCCCGTGTAGCTAGCCCGTGGCCAACACTGATTAACACACACGTTCTAGGCACACGCTCGTGTGACTAGTCCGTGGTCTATTCTGATTTATAATACTAACATGCAGGGGACACATGGCCAAGTTGCACGCCCGTGGACTGACCGTGTGTCTCGCATGGTCTAGACACACGCCCGTGTGTGTATCCACATGGACAAGAACAAAGCTATGTGCCAAGTTCTTTTCACCCCTCTAGCATACACAACATATACTCATCTAACACAATCATAATCAACTCAAATTGAATTGCAATCTCACATAGACAACTATAACTTTTCATATAACATAAAATAGCCAACAACTATGGCATTATACAAAATAAGCTATCCATCTAAAGGCCAACACATCTTAGCCATTTATAACAAAATTCACAAACTTGTCTAGCCCCTATACATGCCATATACAAAAATTGAGTCTCATGTACCAGAGTGTCTTTGATAGTGTGGGCGATCTTCCAATTGATCCTCGTATCTCGGTTCAACACTTTTACTCTATAAGACAAGGGAAAAGAAAAGGAGTAAGCTTTGAGCTTAGTAAGTTTACACATAAACAATTAAGCAACATAGTATAAGCTAAACAACAATTAGCATTATACTAACATATAATGTACAACTATGCTTACTCTTTCTATCCCTTACCACATTTATTCCAACACATCATGAGTCACTTACTCATAACCATTGACATGCACCCCTGCATTCAATATCACATTTACACAATATACAACATATCATTATTTCTCGATAATACATCCACACAGCTAATTCACACAACTAATCCACACAGCTAATCCACACAGCTAATGTCTCGGTGGTTTCGCACTTAGCCCAGCACAATCAATTGATAAGGTAGTATCGCACTTACCCTACCAACAAGGTATTCATAGTGGTTTCGCACATAGCCCACTAGATAATATACCTAACGATAGCATCGCACATAGCCAGTGCATCGTCAATATGCATTAGGATGGTATCGCACTTAGCCCACCATTTAGCATTATCACAACGCATTCACAAATCTACTTACTTAATCATTCATCCATCCATTTCACTTGAACCACATAGGTTCTCAATCATTCTCAACCATGCTATACACTATCTAGCATTAACAATTTGTAAGTATGAATGCATTGTTTATGCATAGACTTACCTCGGTACTCAAAAGTATTGAGACTTGCAATTTAGTCCACCACCTTGGTTTTGCCTCGGTTTCAATCCGGGCTTCCTCTTTCTTGATCTGTAATGAATAAATCAGCTTATTCAATACATACATTAACTAAATTGACCCACATCTCATACTTTAGCAAAATTACTATTTTGCCCCTAAACTTTCTCATATTTACACTTTAGACCCAAAGGCTCGTAAAGTGATTTTTATTCAACTTTCTAGTCTTTCATGCTTAGTCGAACCACTTATTCAACTAAAGCTATCATAAATTTTCACTAAAACACACATGTATGACCAAACTTAAGATTTTGACAATCAAGTCCCTACATGCATTTTCATGTAAAATCACTTAACAAAAGATGTTTCTACTACATCAAGCTTTCATAATCTTCCATAAAACAACAAAATACATGCATGTCATACATGACCACATATTTGAACATCCTTCATAGCTCATCAAATAGCCAAAAATAGCTTACTCATGCTACCGGGACTTCAAAAATACAAAGAATATAAAAAACAAGGCTAGATGCACTTACTAGCAAGCTTGAAAAATTTGAAGAACCCTAACAATGGCTCTTGAAATTTTCGGCAGCCTTGGGGAAGAAGATGAATGAATTTTTTCATCTTTTCTCCTATTTTAATCACTTAATTGTTAAATGACCAAAATGCCCTTTTTGATAAACTTTTTATTTTAACTCATCCATGCCCAAATTTGTCCAAAAATTAGAAATTGGATAAATTGCTATTTAAGGACCTCTAATTAATAATCTAAAGCAATTTCACACATATAGCTTCTAGAAACACACATTTTGCAACTTTTGCAATTTAGTCCTTTTTGACAATTCAACTGCAATTTCACAAAATTGCTTCATGAAACTTTCACACTAGCATGCATACATAGCATAAACCTCAAAAACTCATTCATAAACTTCGAATTTGAGGTCTTGCACCACTATTCTGACTAGGCCCTAAACCGGGATGTTACAACTCTCCCCCCTTTAGAGATTTTCGCCCCCAAAAATCTTACCAGTAAAGAGGTTTGGATGTTGCTCTCTCATAGCTTCTTCCATTTCCCACGTAGCTTCTTCCACACCATGTTTCTGCCATAACACTTTCACTAGTGCTATGCTCTTATTTCTCAACTGTTTCACTTCTCGAGCCAAGATCTGAATTGGTTCCTCTTCATAAGACATATCCGGTCTTATCTCAATTTCTGTCGAAGGAATTACATGTGAAGGATCGGAGCGATACCGTCGCAACATCGACACATGGAACACATTATGAATCTTTTCCAACTCTACCGGCAAAGCCAACGAGCACGCTCTGAGCCCAGTGCATCTCGTAATCTCATACGGCCCTATGAATCTTGGACTCAATTTCCCTTTTTGTCCAAATCTCATAATCTTCTTCCACGGGGACACTTTCAAAAACACTTTGTCGTCCACTTTAAACTCAATTTCTTTTCTTTTCAAATCCGCGTACGACTTCTGTCGGTCCGAAGCAGCTCTCAGACTATTACGGATTACTTTCACCTTCTCTTCAGTTTCTTTCACTAGATCGACCCCATGGATCCGCTTATCACTAAGCTCGGTCCAATACAAAAGGAGTCTGACACTTACGACCATACAAAGCCTCATACGATTGCCATCGTATACTGATCGATAACTATTGTTGTAGGCGAATTCGACCAAAGGTAGATATCTCTCCCAGCTACCTTCGAATTCTAACACACAACATCGAAGCATATCTTCAAGAACTTTAATCATTCTTTCAGACTGACCATCGGTTTGCGGATGGAACGCAGTACTAAAATTCAATCTCGTACCCTTGGCCTCTTGCAACTTCTTCCAAAATCTCGAAGTAAACCTCGGTTATCTATCTGATATAATAGACACAGGCACACCATGCAACCTCACTATCTCGCCACATACAACTCGGCTAACTTGTCCGGTGGAATAATCAAACGCATCTTTGGAATAAAGTGAGCCGACTTAAATCAATCTATCCACAAAAACCCACACGATATCTCTTTTTCTGGGAGCCATCGGAAACCCCGTTACAAAATCCATGGTAATCCGATCCCACTTCCATTCGGGTACCATTACTGGCTGAAGCAATCCCAAAGGCACTTGATGCTCAGCTTTCACTTGTTGACAAATTAGACACTTTGTCACGAACTCAAAAATATCTCTTTTCATACCCGGCCACCAATAAGACTCCTTCAATTCATTATACATTTTCGTACTGCCCGGATGTACTGACAAACATCCACTGTGGGCCTCATACAAAACCTTTTGGATTAACTCCTCATCTTTAGGTACACAAATTCTGTCAGGATACATCAGACAACCATTCAAATCCACTCGAAAATCAGAATCACTTTCTGATCCGCACTTAGCTATCTTAGCTTGCATCTCACTGTCATTTCTCTGAGCCTCACATATTTGTTGAACAAATAGCAGCTTAGCTCTCAATTCCGCCAAAATAGCACCATCGTTAGACAATGCTAAACTCGTGCTCATAACTCTTAGAGCATACAAGGATTTCTTACTCAGGGCATCTGCAACCACATTCGCTTTTCCCGGGTGGTAGTCAATGACTAACTCATAGTCTTTCAACAACTCAAGCCACCGTCTCTGTCGCAAATTTAGATCCTTCTGATCCATCAGATATCTCAAACTCTTGTGATCTGTAAAGATTCGACACTTCTCACCATACAAGTAATGTCGCCAAATCTTTAACGCAAAAACAATTGCCGCTAACTCCAAATCATGAGTCGGATAATTCTTCTCGTACGGTTTTAGCTGCCTTGAGGCGTAAGCGACTACCTTACCCTCTTGCATCAACACGCAACCGAGACCATTAAACGATGCATCACTATAAACCACGAACTCCTTCCCTAATTCTAGTTGAACCAAAACCGGTGCCTCAGTCAACATTGTTTTCAGTCTCTCGAAGCTCTGTTGACATGTCTCAGTCCATTCAAACTAGACATCTTTATGTAACAACTTCATTATCAGAGTAGCAATCACGGAGAATCCCTTTACGAAACGTCTGTAATATCCTACTAATACCAAGAAACTTCTGATTTTAGACACGTTCCTTGGCGGTTTCCAATCCACAACAGCCGATATCTTACTCGGGTCAACTCTGACACCATCCCCTGACACCATGTGTCCTAGGAATTCGACCTCTCGGAGCCAAAACTCACTCTTGCTAAACTTAGCATACAACCACTTATCTCTCAAAGTTTGCAAGACAATTCTCAAATGCTCTTCGTGATCGTTCTCATCCCGAGAATAGATCAATATATCGTCAATAAAGACAACTACAAACTTGTCCACATATGGTCTGAAAACACGGTTCATCAGATCCATAAAAATCACAGGAGCATTCGTCAAACCAAATGGCATAACCAAAAACTCATAATGGCCATACCTTGTCCGAAATGTAGTTTTCAACACATCTTGCTCTTTCACTGAAATGTGATAATAACTGGACCTCAAGTCTATCTTGAAGAACACTGTAGCTCCCTTCAGTTGATCAAAAAGATCATCAATCCTTGGTGAAGGATACTTATTCTTAACCCTCACTTTGTTAAGCTATCTATAGTCTATACACAATCTCATAGGCCCATCTTTCTTCTTCACGAATAATACCGGAGCACCCCACGGCGAGTAGCTCGGTCTTGCAAAACCCTTATCTATCAACTCTTGCAACCTGAACATTGAGTTCTTTCAACTCTACAGTGTCATTCTATATGGAGCAATTGAAATAGGTGCCGCTCCAGAACCAACTCAATTCCAAACTCGACCTCTCTCTTTGGAGGTAATCCGGTAACTCTTCCAGAAATACATCCGGATACTCACATACCTGCGCCTTTGTTTCAAACTCTACTCCAACCTCTCGAGTATTCAACACAAAAGCAATATAGGACTCACATCCTTTTCTCAAACATTTCTCAGCCACTAGGGAAGAAATCATCACTGGTAGACTATCCGATCCACCTGATTCAACCCGAACCACATCTCCACTCTCACATTTCAATTCAATAAACTTACTACCACAGTTCACTAAGACACTATGGGTAGTCAACCAATCCATGCCTAGGATTAAATCAAACTCATAAAATGGCAACAACATAAGGTTTGCCAGAAAACAATGATTCCCAAACAATAAAGGACAATTCTTACACACTTTGTCCACTAACACATGCTTTCCTAACGGGTTTGACACTTTAACCACTACATCCGTAGACTCAACGGTCATACTCAAACTAGATGCTAATCTCATGCAAATATAAGAATGAGTAGACCCTGGATCTATTAAAGCAATAACAAAGGTGTCAAAGAGAGAAAAAGTACCCATTATCACATCAGGGGAGGATGCCTCTTCGCGAGCGCAAATGGCATACGTCCTCGCAGGTGCCCGACCCTCCGGTCTCACGGCAGAGTCTCTAGATGCACCTCTACCACTATTCTCGCCTCTCGGGTTCCTTGGTGGTCTACCCCTTGCAGACACATCATTGGATCTCATCTCTTGCTTCTCTTCCTTATCATTCCTCTCGGGGCAATTTCAGATAAAATGGTTGGCGGAACCACACTTATAACAGTTCCGACTGTTACCCCAACACTCTCCGGTGTGATATCTACCACAACTTGGACACTCCGGTTTGCTCTTCGGATTGCCCACACTTTCCATCGAGGTAGCTTGGACTCTCGAACCCGAACGAGTATTGCCCAAGTCTCGATGCGAATAACCCACTGGCGCTATCGTCCTAGGATTCACTTCCTTGGATCTTTTCGACTGGGCTTGGTATGACTTGCCCATCGGCCTCTTTCTAGCATCTAGGGCTTCACTCACAGCCCTCCTCTTTTCTGAACTCAGCTCTTCGGCCTTACTTGCCCTCCCAACTAATACTACAAATTCTTTCAACTCCAAAATGCCCACTAGGAGTTTGATGTCCTCATTCAGCCCATCTTCAAACCTCTTACATAAGATGGTCTCAGTCGATACACATTTTTTAGCGTATTTGCTAAGCCTAACAAACTCACGCTCATACTCTACTACTGACATCCTTCCTTGCTTCAACTCAAGGAATTCCTTCCTTTTTCGATCAGTAAATCGCTGGCTTATATACTTCTTTCGGAATTCTTCCAGAAAGAAGTCCCACATCACCCACTCTCTCGGGACTACCAACGTTAGTGTTTTCCACCAATGGTATGTTGAATCCCTCAGCAAGGATACGACACACTTCAAGCTCTCTTCAAGCGTACAAGAGAGTTCATCGAATTGAGTTCTCTAACCAGAACTCCGCCCTCTCTGGGTCATCATCTACCTTAGCTCTAAACTCCTCAGCCCCGTGCTTCCTAATCTTATCCACCGGGGGTTTTGATATCCTCACTACATCCATACCTTGAGGAGCCACTGGATTTGGATGAGGTATAGGAGGAGGTGGAGGAGGTTGAGCATTAGGGTTCGCTCGAACATAGTCCGAGTACCAATTGCTCATCATCTAGAGAAAGGCTTCCCGAGCCCCTTCCCTTTGACCCCTAGCCTCGGGTCCACTTTGAACAGGCACAGTTTCTTGCATAGGAGCCGGCGTATTACTAGCTGCTTCATCAGCAGTCAATGGATCGGAATCCATATACTATATAAAACAAGATTTAAAATCATCAGAAACCACCACACTATCATTGTACACTTATGGCATGTATAGCTAGACTCTTACACCCGCTAAGGTAGTTCTAGAACTGACTAAACCATAGCTCTGATACCACTAAATATAACACCCCTTACCCGTATTTAAAGCCGGATTTGGGCACGAGGCGTTACCGTAATAAAATCCTCAAGATCGCCACTTAGGCACTACATGACCACTCTCTTTGGCCATCACAACAACCTCAGTCCCGACTTACGAGGCCTCACTCATACACACGAGGGCTCTCGAGACTAAACTGGAACATTTTCCAATCTTAAAAATTTTCTCTTTTGAACAGGGCTCACACGCCCGTGCAAGGTACAACACGCCCGTGTGAAGTCACACACACCCATGTTCCCAAACCGTGCCTAAAACCCCAGCATTCTGCCAATGTCCCACGGCCAAGGCACACGCCCGTACTTACCACCCGTGGTGCACACTGACTACCTTAACACGGCCTAGAGTCTAGACACACGCCCGTGTAGCTAGCCCGTGGCCAACACTGATTAACACACACGTTCTAGGCACACGCCTGTGTGACTAGTCCGTGGTCTATTTTGATTTATAATACTAACATGCAGGGGACGCACAGCCAAGTTGCACGCCCGTGGACTGACCGTGTGTCTCACATGGTCTAGACACACGCCCGTGTGTCTATCCACATGGACAAGAACAAAGCTATGTGCCAAGTTCTTTTCACCCCTCTAGCATACACAACATATACTCATCTAACACAATCATAATCAACTCAAATTGAATTGCAATCTCACATAGACAACTATAACTTTTCATATAACATAAAATAGCCAACAATTATGGCATTATACAAAATAAGCTATCCATCTAAAGGCCAACACATCTTAGCCATTTAAAACAAAATTCACAAACTTGTCTAGCCCCTATACATGCCATATACAAAACATTGAGTCTCATGTACCAGAGTGTGCTGATAGTGTGGGAGATCTTCCAATTGATCCTCGTATCTCGGTTCAACACTTTTACTCTATAAGACAATGGAAAAGAAAAGGAGTAAGCTTTGAGCTTAGTAAGTTTACACATAAACAATTAAGCAACATAGTATAAGCTAAACAACAATTAGCATTATACTAACATATAATGTACAACTATGCTTACTCTTTCTATCCCTTACCACATTTATTCCAACACATCATGAGTCACTTACTCATAACCATTGACATGCACCCCTGCATTCAATATCACATTTACACAATATACAACATATCATTATTTCTCGATAATACATCCACACAGCTAATCCACACAGCTAATTCACACAACTAATCCACACAGCTAATCCACACAGCTAATGCACACAGCTGCTGTCTCGGTGGTTTCGCACTTAGCCCACCACAATCAATTGATAAGGTAGTATCGCACTTAGCCTACCAACAAGGTATTCATAGTGATTTCGCACATAGCCCACTAGATAATATACCTAATGATAGCATCGCACATAGCCAGCGCATCGTCAATATGCATTGAGATGATATCGCACTTAGCCCACCATTTAGCATTATCACAACACATTCACAAATCTACTTACTTAATCATTCATCCATCCATTTCACTTGAACCACATAGGTTCTCAATCATTCTCAACCATGCTATACACTATCTAGCATTAACAATTTGTAAGTATGAATGCATTTTTTATGCATAGACTTACCTCGGTACTCAAAAGTATTGAGACTTGCAATTTAGTCCACCACCTTGCTTTCGCCTCGGTTTCGATCCGGGCTTCGTCTTTCTTGATCTATAATGAATAAATCAGCTTATTCAATACATACATTGACTAAATTGACCCACATCTCATACTTTAGCAAAATTACTATTTTGCCCCTAAACTTTCTCATATTTACACTTTAGCCCCAAAGGCTCGTAAAGTGATTTTTATTTAACTTTCTAGTCTTTCATGCTTAGTCGAACCACTTATTCAACTAAAGCTATCATAAATTTTCACTAAAACACACATGTATGACCAAACTTAAGATTTTCACAATCAAGTCCCTACATGCATTTTCATGGAAAATCACTTAACAAAAGATGTTTCTACTACATCAAGCTTTCATAATCTTCCATAAAACAACAAAATACATGCATGTCATACATGACCATATTTTTGAACATCCTTCATAGCTCATCAAATAGCTAAAAATAGCTTACTCATGCTACCGGGACTTCAAAAATACAAAGAATATAAAAAACGAGGCTAGATGCACTTACTAGCAAGCTTGAAAAATTTGAAGAACCCTAACAATGGCTCTTGAAATTTTTAGTGATTTCTTGGGAAGAAGATGAATGAATTTTGTCATCTTTTCTCCTATTTTAATAACTTAATTGTTAAATGACCAAAATGCCCTTTTTGATAAACTTTCTATTTTAACTCATCCATGCCCAAATTTGTCCAAAAAATAGAAATTGGATAAATTTATATTTAAGGACCTCTAATTAATAATCTAAAGCTACTTCACACATATAACTTCTAGAAACACACATTTTGCAACTTTTGTAATTTAGTCCTTTTTGACAATTCAACCGTAATTTCACAAAATTACTTCATGAAACTTTCACACTAGCATGCATACATAGCATAAACCTCAAAAACTCATTCTTAAACTTTGGATTTGTGGTCTCGCACTATTATTCTACCTAGGCCCTAAACTGAGATGTTACAAAGTACCTTCGGGTCTACTTCAACCTATTATAGTTCTCGAGTGGAAGTGGGACCGCATTACTATGGACTTTGTGATAGGTTTGCCTTTGACACCGAAAAAGAAGGATGCTGTATGGGTGGTGATTGATAGACTTACAAAGTTAGCCCATTTTATACAGGTACACATTGACTATTCGCTTGATAAGTTGGCGGATTTGTATGTGTTAGAAATTGTGAGACTTCACGGAGTATAGTTGTCGATTATATCAGATAGAGATCCGAGATTTACATCACGATTTTAGAAAAAGTTGCAAGAAGCCTTGGGCATAAAATTGAGCTTTAGTACAGCTTTCCATTCGCAAACCGACGGACAGTCGAAAAGGATAATTCAAATACTTGAAGACATGCTTCGATATTATGTGTTAGAATTTTAAGGTAATTGGGAAAAGTACTTACCATTAGTAGAATTTGCCTACAATAACAGTTTGTAGTCAAGCTTGAAAATGGCGCCTTATGAGGCATTATATGGGCGTAAGTGCCAAAAGCCCCTGTATTGGGCTGACTCAGAGAGACTCAGATTCATGAAGTCGATTTAGTCAGAGAAACTGAAGAGAAGGTAAAAGTGATTCGTGATTGTTTAAAAGCTATATCGGATAGACAAAAGTCCTATACGGATTTGAAACGAAAAGAAATTGAGTTTCAAGTTGGTGATAAGGTATTTTTGAAAGTGTAACCATGGAAGAAAGTTCCCGGATTTGGCTGAAAAGGCAAGTTGATTTTACGCTTTATCGAAACGTATGAGATTACCGAGAGGATAGGACCGATAGCCTATAGTTTGGCATTGCCATCTGAGTTGGAAAAGATTCATAATGTATTCCATGTATCTATGTTACGTCGCTACCGATCAGACCCTTCGCATGTGATTCTACCGACAGAGGTTGAAATTCAATCGAACATGACTTATGGAGAAGAGCCTGTTAAGGTTTTGGCACGAGAAGTTAAACAGTTAAGAAATAAAAGTATAGTCCTTGTGAAAGTACTGTGGCAAAGACATGGGGTAGAAGAGGCTACATGGGAGCCCGAGGAGGCCATGAGAAACCAATATCCCAACCTTTTTACCGATAAGATTTTTGGGGATGAAAATTCCTAAGGGGGAGAATTGTAACAGCCCGATTTAGGGCCTAGTCACAATAGTGGTTGCGAGACCACAAATCCGAGGTTGAAATATTTGTCTTATGGTTTTTATAAGGTCAAAGACATGTTTGCATAATTATGTGAAAATTTCATGAAGAAAATTTATTATTTAGTGATCAATTTATTCATTAGGACTAAATTGCAAAGATTGAAGAATATGATATTCTAGAAGATTCAAGTATGAGATAGTAATAGAAAATTTATTAGAGGTCCTTATTTAGCAATTAGACCATTATATGTCAAGATGGACAAAAATGGACATGGGAAGGAAAAATCTAAAGAAATGGGCCTTAAGGGCATTTTGGTCATTATGTTAATAAGTTAATAAAAAGGGAAAAAGAAGTCAAAATTGATGTCCATCTTCCTCCCTATTTTCGAAAATTTCAAGCTCACCATAGCTAGGTTTTGTCATCTTTCAAGCTTGATTGTAAGTACCTCCTAGCCCCGTTTTTCATGTTCTTCGTATTTTTTAAATCCTCGTAGCTTAATTTAGCTATTTCTACCCTTATTTTGAGCTAGGGTTCATGTTTAAAAATTTACCCATGCATGACATGCATGTATTTTGATGTTTAATGGAGGAATCTGGAAGTTTGATGTATGATAAACATCTTTTTCTAAGTGATTGTCATGGAAAATTCATAAGAAGGACCTAATTGTAAAAGTGATAAAATGAGTAGTAAAAATTAGTTTTGAAGGAAAATATGAGCTACTATAAGCTTAAAGTAGGTTCGGCTAGGCTTGGGTAACCATGGAAAAGAGTGTATTTCATTATACGAGCCTAGGGACCATTTTGTAAATATGAGAAAGTATAGGGAAAAAATCATAATTTTAACAAAGTATGATTTATGGTTTGATTTATTCAATGTGATCATTAAAAGAGTGAAATTGTCATTATATATCAAGAAACACGAAGTTCGGACCGAAACCAAGGAAAGAATAAGGTGGTGGACTAAATCGAACAACTATATATATTTTGGCACTGAGGTAAGTTTGTGTGTAATAAATTAACCTTATGTCATTATGTATTGAAATGCTTGGGATTACATGAAATGTACATTATTTCTATGAAAATTGATCAATGATGTTCAATGAGAATATGATAAAGATTTATGATGTGAGAGTCCCGATTGACCTTAGGAATAGAAAGGATACCATCGTCAAGACATGAGATTTATAAGGTCCCGTATAAGACCATATCTGGGATATGGCCTCAGCATCGAATTGAGATCCCGTGTAAGACGATATCTGGGATATGGCATCGGCATCGAATAAGAGATTTCGTGTAAGACCATGTCTGGGACATGGCATCGATATACGATCTCGTAAAAGACCATATCTGGGATATGGCATCGACATCGATATGAGATCCCATATAAGACCATATCTGGGATATGGCATCGGCATTGACATGTGATCCCATGTAAGACCATATCTGGGATATGGCATTGGCATCTTATTACGTGTATGATGAATCCCGGGTATCTTTCGGTATTCCAAATGGTTCAACGGGTAAAGGGCTAAATTTTATGTTAAAGATAGTAAAGAGCTAAGTTAATGTTCAAGATGTAAGAGTGCTAAATTTATGTGATGAAGTGATACAGGTGTATATAAGAACCTCACGATAAATGATTTTGATATGTGTTATGAGATTGGTAAGAGTAAGCATGAGTAAGTCATGTAAATGTGCTCGATAATTTGAGTTATTACTCAATGTAACGTATGAATGTTATCATAAGATTTATGTTGCTATTTATTTCATGAAAACTTACTAAGATTTATGCTTACCCCTTCTCTTTTCCCTTTCCTTGTAGTATCGCCAAGCTAGCTCGGGGATCGTAGGACGTCTGAGCTCGGTTCACACTATCAAGCAAATCTTTTGGTATAGTAAAGTTTTATTATTTTGAGTATGGCATGTATAGGAACTTGGTCATTTTGTTATATGTCATATTGGTTAGCCAAGGTGTTGTGTAACATCCCAAAATTGGGCCTAGTAGGATTGGGCCCAATGGGCCTTGATTTAAAATTTTTGAGAACGGCATTAATGCAAGTTAGACTTATTAGGTAAGTTATTTTGGAAGGTTAGAGGGCTTCTATGAAGTCCCGGGATCAAATATTAGCTTTGGGGAAATTTTGGTTTTAGGTGAAAAAAAAACCCTGGAAGTTGGCAAGTAGGCCTTAAGAATAAAATGTAGAGGAAAATGACACAAGTGGAGTGTGTGGTGTAGTGGCAAAGTGACGCCACTTAAGAGGCAAGGGAGTGACGCCACAAGGAAGGAAGGAGGTCCAAGGTTCAAGTCTTGGCTTTTGCATTTTGGTTTTCTTTTTACTTGGACCTCAGAATTTGGCTATAGATTTATATTTAGTTGCGCATGGTTTAAGACACAAGAGGAGCTTGTGGCCAAGTGGCTAGTAGTGTGGATTATGTTGCAAGGAGCACGGGTTCGAATCTCATGAGAAGCAAGGGAGTATTTATTTTATGATGCAGACGGGAAGAGTTTCAGATTGAATTTAAACTCTCATCGACAAAGGGATCCCACATCGGAAAGATACAAAGAAGGAAGGTGAAGAGCTAGCTATATAAAGAGCATTCCAGGAGGAGGGTTGACACACCTTGGAAGGCGTTTGGGACACCAGAGGTTTGGCACCTCATAGCGTCTCATCCCAGTGGCTTAGCACCACAGTGGGTTGGCCCCACAGATGATAATACGGGATTGACGCCAGTGATTTGGTATCACACGATGGGTTGGCCCCATCATTTGGATTATTCGTGACTTTGGGTCACTAGTGGTTTGGCACCACAATTATGGATATCGTGACTTTGGGTCACCAGTGGTTTGGCACCACCAGTGGTTTGGTACCACACGGGGTAGAAAAAGGAGTTGCGGATGGCTAGGTTTGGGTGCATGATATGCATATTTTCATATGAAATTGTGTAAGGGCCTGTTGGATGGGGATTTACACACTGAGTCTCGATGACTCACCCCTTAGTTAAATTTTTGCGGGTAATCATTAGATCGCGGATTTAGGAGTGAGGTGGACTCGTGGAGGCCATACATATGTTTACTCGTAAATTCGTTTCTTTTATTTGGACTTATTTTTATTTGAGTTTTTGTTATGTAATAAGGCCTTGGGTATTTTATTTGGTTTCAGCTTTCAATTTGTTTATTGCTTGTTATTAAATGATCAATATGGGATTTTCCTAAAATGATAATAAACCATTTCTTATTCAAAATTACTTAAACTCAATTTCTCACCACAACTATAAAGAATATGAGCTTTTTAACGAATGCACAGTTTTTAGACATTCCTTTCATGTGACATGCCAGATTCGGTCGTAACGTTTAGGCCGGGTTTGGGGTGTTACAATTAAATCTACCCTCCTTAAAGAAATTTCGTCCTCGAAATTTCCAACTACAGAAACATTCGCACCACCTAACCTACAACGTCAGTGCTCACGCTGCGCACTCGATTCCAATAACCCTAATATACTTTTAACTAGAATTTAGAAATCCTACACATACTAAAAAAAAAACCTAACCATTAAAGCAGACAAATATTTCGTACGCAATCAACTCTATATCCGAACATCACATCCAACCCAAACACACATGAATAGATATTCAAAATACAAAGATATAACAAAGCAAAGTATCGTGAAACTTAAAGTGTGGATTGGTGCCGAGGAGACTCTGGGTGCCATATTTCAACAAAAGAACAGATATATATTTTTCTAAACCATTTTCCAAACCATCTTTTGCAAACATTTTTTTGAACCCAAACCCACAGCCGAGTTTTTGAACTTGGCTCTGATACCACAATTATAACACCCTAAACACGGTAAAGACACCACGACCGAATCTGGTATGTTACGAGGAAAACGTATTTGAGAAGTTGGGTTTTCGTTTAAATACTTGATGAAAATTTTGTGAAAAGTTTTGAACGTGTAGAAATCTTGGGCATGATTGTTGAAAACTTCATGCGTCATTTTGAAAACTCAGAGATTTCGGAGACTTAATCAATTAAGAAGTTAAACAAGTTTATTTCATTTAGAAATTCAAGTTGCTTCTTGATGTTACTCAAACATTTAGACTTAGTAGGAAATCGAGTTTAGGTTTGAAAATCATAGTGTGATACCCGATGGTATAGTTTAAAACACATTGCGTTATAGTTTCGAAACCGTTGTCCTTCCAAGTTTTTAGCAAATTTGAACTCAACTAATTTGTTAAGGCATATTAGAAAGCTACTTTAAGCATAAACATAGTAAAACCTAATTTAAAGGCCATTTACAACCCAAAACAAAACCAAATAGTAATAAATAAGCTAAAGTACCGAATTTTATCAAGTCTGAGCAAAACTTTATTAAAGCATGGCATGAGCACCTCGAGTCCGTCCCGGCTCCATGTCCGCGTCTAAGTGTCACCTGAAATGTCAAAGGAGAGGGTGAGTCGCAAGACTCAGTGCATAACTCCCACTCCCGATAATACAACATGCTAACACACATCATATCATAGCAACATAATCAATGCACCCCGATCCTAACCATCCATATCACCTTTCTACCCCGTGTGGTACCAAACCACTGGTGGTGCCAAACCACTGGTGACCCAAAGTCACGATATCCATAAGTGTGGTGCCAAACCACTGGTGACCCAAAGTCACGAATAATCCAATGATGGGGCCAACCCATCGTGTGATACCAAATCACTAGCGACAATCCCGTATCTCATAAGTGGGGCCAACCCACGGTGGTGTTAACCACAGGGACGAGTCGCAATGAGGTGCCAAACCTCTGGTGTCCCAAAGACACAGTGTGATACCAAATCACTGGTGACCGCAGTCACAAAGCCGATGATGGGGCCAACCCATCGTGTGATACCATATCACTAGGGACAATCCCGTATCTCATAAGTGGGGCCAACCCACGGTGGTGTTAACCACGGGGACGAGTCGCAATGAGGTGCCAAACCTCGGTGTCCCAAAGACACAAGTGTGATACCAAATCACGGTGACCGCATCCACAAATCCGATGATGGGGCCAACCCATCGTGTGATACCAAATCACTTTGGCGTCAATCCCGTATAAACAAGCGTGGGGCCAACCCCACCGTGGTGCTAAGCCACTGGGACGAGACGCGAGGTGCCAAACCTCGGTGACCCAAAGTCACAATAATCAATCTGTGGTACCAAACCACTTTGGAGGTGCCAAACCTCCGGTGTCCCCAAAGACACAGTGTCCCAAAGACACGGATATCATATTCTCCTCTCATATCACCCACACATGTCATATCGATGCAAATGATATAAAACATGCAATCATGCTAACATGCTCAAATGGCATCTCATGGTATTTACATCATAAAACATGTTATCACATATATCACTACAGATCTCGTAATGAAACGGACTTACCCGTATCCGTGCTTATACCCCATCGGGTACCCAATCCATCAATCATATTGTTTTACTTTAATAAGTAATCAGGTTATTAATCATATTACTAAAATGTATGTGTTAGTTTACACACTGAAATAGCGAAGGTTTTAATCCTAAGAACCTAGGTCTAAGACCCTCGATCCCTTCCTTCCTTGTGGCGTCACCCCCTTGTTCCTTATGTGGCGTCACTTTGCCACTACACCACACACTCCACTTGTGGCCAACTTGTGACCCAAAGTCACGAATAATCCAATGATGGGGCCAACCCATCGTGTGATACCAAATCACGGCGTCAATCCCGTATAATCCCGGTGTGGGGCCAACCCATCGTGGTGCTAAGCCACTGGGACGAGATGCTATGAGGTGCCAAACCTCCGGTGTCCCAAAGACACGAATGTGATACCAAATCACGGTGACCGAAGTCACGAATCCAATGATGGGGCCAACCCATCGTGTGATACCAAATCACCGGCGTCAATCCCGCACAATCAATCGTGGGGCCAACCCATCGTGGTGCTAAGCCAACTGGGACGAGACGCTATGAGGTGCCAAACCTCTCGGTGTCCCAAAGACACGAATGTGATACCAAATCACGGTGACCGAAGTCACGAATCCAATGATGGGGCCAACCCATCGTGTGATACCAAATCACCTTTGGCGTCAATCAGTATAATCAATCGTGGGGCCAACCCCATCGTGGTGCTAAGCCACTGGGACGAGACGCTATGAGGTGCCAAACCTCCGTGTCCCAAAGACACGAATGTGATACCAAATCCTTTGGTGACCGAAGTCACGAATCCAATGATGGGGCCAACCCATCGTGTGATACCAAATCACTTTGGCGTCAATCCCGTATAATCAATTGTGGGGCCAACCCCTTTGTGGTGCTAAGCCACCGGGACGAGACGAGAGGTGCCAAACCTCTGGTGACCCAAAGTCACAATAATCAATCTGTGGTACCAAATTTGTAACATCCCAAAATTGGGCCTAGTAGGATTGGGCCCAATGGGCCTTGATTTAAAATTTTTGAGAACGGCATTAATGCAAGTTAGACTTATTAGGCAAGTTATTTTGGAAGGTTAGAGGGCTTCTATGAAATCCCGGGATCGAACTTTAGCTTTGGGGAAATTTTGGTTTTAGGTGAAAAAAAAACCCTGGAAGTTGGCAGGTAGGCCTTAAGAATAAAATGTAGGGAAAAATGACACAAGTGGAGTGTGTGGTGTAGTGGCAAAGTGACGCCACATAAGAGACAAGGGGGTGACGCCACAAGGAAGGAAGGAGGTCCAAGGTTCAAGTCTTGGCTTTTGCATTTTGGTTTTCTTTTTACTTGGACATCAGAATTTGGCTATAGATTTATATTTAGTTGCGCATGGTTTAAGACACAAGAGGAGCTTGTGGCCAAGTGGCTAGTAGCGTGGATTATGTTGCAAGGGAGCCTGGGTTCGAATCTCATGAGAAGCAAGGGAGTATTTATTTTGCGGATTGGACGGGAAGAGTTTGAGTCGGATTTAAACTCTGCTTGTGGAAGGATCCCACATTGAAAAGATACAAAGAAAGAAGGTGAGAAGCTAGCTATATATAGAGCATTCTTTGATAGGAGGAAGGATACCTTGGAGGCGTTTGGGCACGGGAGTGGTCTGAGCGCGAATTAACACCGCAGTCCTATCGGTGTGTAACTCTCTACTCTAGCATGTAGAGCGGCAAATGCCGGGCGCCGATCACGGCAATAGTAGCCACACGAGCGTCGCGGCGCTGCGTGTGGGGCTTCGACGCGATAGTTGAGGCCATCGGTGAGTATTCTTGTGGGTTGGGGTCGCTTGGGCGCGATGGGCGAAAGGGGCCCAATGGGCCCGTGGGCCCAATATAGTAAAATGTATGATGGTGTAGTATATAGTGAACTAGACTAGGTGAATCTCATAAACGTGGCTAGATTTGTGTTAGGTGGGCCACACGAGCGTGTAGGCCCGAATGGGCCAAAATTGGGCTTTAGGCCCAATAGTCCATTTCGACCAGAAATGGTAGTTGGGTCGCTCGGGGCGACACTGGGCCTTTAGAAAGGCCATTCTAGGTACGAAATTACTGAAATGCCCTTGGTGGGTAAATTACCGATATACCCTTGGTGGGTAAACTATGAAAATGCCCTTGGTGGGTAAATTACCGATATACCCTTGGTGGGTAAATTACGAAAATGCCCTTGGTAGGTAAAATTACGGTTATACCCTTAGAGGTTGATTAGGGTGATTATGTTGTTTTATGTCTATCTGATTATGATGGTAATTCATGTTATACTTATATTTGATATATGTCTAGCATACATGACATATTGCATACACGAATTATTATGTCATATTGCATGGGTATGATGAGAGGAGGGGGAAGATTGATATCCGTGTCTTTGGGACACGGTGGTTTGGCACCACCGGTGGTTTGGTACCACAGATTGATTATTGTGACTTTGGGTCACCGAGAGGTTTGGCACCTCGGCGTCTCGTCCCGATGGCTTAGCACCACAAAGGTTGGCCCCACGCTGATTATACGGGATTGACGCAAAGTGATTTGGTATCACACGATGGGTTGGCCCCATCATTGATTCGTGACTTCGGCCACCGTGATTTGGTATCACATTCGTGTCTTTGGTACACCGTGAGGTTTGGCACCTCATAGCGCCTCGCCCGGTGGCTTAGCACCACGGTGGGTTGGCCCCACGATTGATTATACGGGATTGACGCCGTGATTTGGTATCACACGATGGGTTGGCCCCATCATTGATCCGTGACTTCGGTCACCAAAGTGATTTGGTATCACATTCGTGTCTTTGGGACACCGAGAGGTTTGGCACCTCATAGCGCCTCGCCCCGGTGGCTTAGCACCACGTGGGGTTGGCCCACGATTAATTATACGGGATTGACGCGGTGATTTGGTATCACACGCGATGGGTTGGCCCCATCATTGGATTCGTGACTTCGGTCACCAAAGTGATTTGGTATCACATTCGTGTCTTTGGGACACCAGAGGTTTGGCACCTCATAGCGCCTCGCCCCGGTGGCTTAGCACCACAGTGGGTTGGCCCCACGATTGATTATACGGGATTGACGCCGGTGATTTGGTATCACACGATGGGTTGGCCCCATCATTGGATTCGTGACTTCGGTCACGGTGATTTGGTATCACATTCGTGTCTTTGGGACACGAGGTTTGGCACCTCATAGCATCTCGTCCCGTGGCTTAGCACCACAAAGTGGGTTGGCCCCACGATTGATTGTACGGGATTGACGCCGGTGATTTGGTATCACACGATGGGTTGGCCCCATCATTGGATTCGTGACTTCGGTCACGGTGATTTGGTATCACATTCGTGTCTTTGGGACACCAGAGGTTTGGCACCTCATAGCATCTCGCCCCGGTGGCTTAGCACCACGGTGGGTTGGCCCCACGATTGATTATACTGGGATTGACGCCCGATGATTTGGTATCACACGATGGGTTGGCCCCATCATTGGATCCGTGACCGGTCACCGGTGATTTGGTATCACATTCGTGTCTTTGGGACACCGTGAGGTTTGGCACCTCATAGCGTCTCGTCCCGGTGGCTTAGCACCACAAAGGTTGGCCCCACGATTGATTATACTGGGATTGACGCCGGTGATTTGGTATCACACGATGGGTTGGCCCCATCATTGGATTATTCGTGACTTTGGGTCAAAGTGGTTTGGCACCACAATTATGGATATCGTGACTTTGGGTCACCGGTGGTTTGGCACCACCAGTGGTTTGGTACCACACGGGGTAGAGAAAGGAGCATTGGATGGCTAGGTTTGGGTGCATGATATGCATATTTTCATATGAAATTGTGTAAGGGCCTGTTGGATGGGGATTTACACACTGAGTCTCGATGACTCACCCCTTAGTTAAATTTTGCAGGTAATCATTAGATCACGGATTTGGGAGCTGAGGTGGACTCGTGGAGGCCATACATATTTTCACTTGTAAATTCATTTCTTTTATTTGGACTTATTTTTATTTGAGTTTTTGTTATGTAATAAGGCCTTGGGTATTTTATTTGGTTTGATTTTCAATTTGTTTATTGCTTATTATTAAATGATCAATATGTGATTTTCCTAAAATGATAATAAACCATTTCTTATTCAAAATTACTTAAACTCGATTTCTCACCACAACTATAAAGAATATGAGCTTTTTAACGAATGCACAGTTTTTAGACATTCCTTTCATGTGACATGCCAGATTCGGTCGTAATGTTTAGGCCGGGTTTGGGGTGTTACAGAAATACCCTCGATTTGTAAAATTACTGAAATACCCTCAGTTTGTAAAGTTACTGAAATACCCCTGATTTGTGAAATTACCTAAAGACCTGTGAGTTATGAAATTACTGAAATACCCCTGTAGGGTAGAACTACCGAATTACCCCTGTAAGGTAGAATCACCGAATTACCCCGTAAGGTAGGATTACCAAAATACCCCTGAGGGGTAGGATTACCGAAATACCCTTATGGGGTAAATGACTGCTTTGCCCTTGTGGGTAAATAACTGACTTGTGTTATGATTTGACTGATTTGACTGTGATCTTATGACTGCGTTTTAACTGACTTGATTGTGGTCGTGTGACTGATATGCTTTTAATATATGTTAATTGACTGTTACTGAGTATGGTCATTTTGCATACACCTGTAATGATTGAGCATGACATACACGACATATTGCATGGGGTTGGGATTTGTAATTGGAGGAAGTACTGTACCAGTGGCTCTACCACGTTTTACTGCTCTAGTGGCTTTGCCACGTATACTAATTTTAGTGGCCTGGCCATGTTCACTGTTATTAGCAGCTCTGCTGCATTAGTACTATGTACTAGTGGCTCTGCCACGTTTTACTGTTATAGTGGCATCGCCACGCATCCGATTTTAGTGGCTCACCCACGATATCGTTATTAGCGACTTTGCTTTGCGTTGTTATTAGCAGCTAGGTTGCATTATTGGTGTGCTGGCTGGGTGGGTCGACTTGGTCCCCACGTGGTGTGTTGGTTGGTACGGGAGGTGTGTTGGCTGGACTGGGTTGGGATGTATCGTCATCTTTGTTGCATATCCGTTTATGAGATCTGCCATCGTCATTGGGCTTTGGCCACTTGTTCTACTATTGGTTTGGGCTAGGCCCAATTGATTCTGTTATGGGTGTGACCCAAATGATATTGTAGTGGGCTTTGACTCACGTATGCTTTGAATCGATCAGATTGTTACTCTTAAAGGGCTTTGGCCCAAACTGTTTCGATTCATCGTTTTATATCCGATTGTTACTCTAGTAAGGGGATTACACATCGAAGTTTTCATAAACTCACCCTGTTTTTAACTGTGCAGGTAATCCTCAGCCTTAGACGGATCGGAGCTTCGAGGGACTCGGAGAAGACCACACACTGCTTATGCTTGTTGTTTTGATTATTTTTTAATATTTTTATTTGCGTTGTTATAAGGCCTCTCTAATTTTAACTTATTATTTCGATATTTTTTATGATGTTTTCTAACCGCTAAAAGTGGGATACGATTTCCAAAACGATAAACTGACTTCAAAACACTACGTTTCGCAACGTTTTCAAAATGCTTCGCTACTCAATTTTTAAACATCACGTTTTCGTATATTATTTATTTTAAGTATGCTTCCGCAACAGATAAAGTTTTAAAAGTTACGTTTGCAAGTGGTTAACAATTGCTTAAGTGTTTTGAGTTTTAACAAAGAGACTTTAACTCTCAAACAAGTTTTAACAAACAAGAAACATGGTTTTGAAAAACACTTTCATGTGACACGCCAGATTCGGGCCTAACTTCTAGGTCGGGTTTGGGGTGTTACATCTAATGGTATCAGAGTCAGGTTGCAAAACTTGGCTGTGGATTGGTTCTTCAAAATTGAATTTCTGAAAGTATTGTTTCAAAAAGGCTTGAAAATATTTAAAGTTCTGAAATTGTATTGATCGTTTTCCGAAAGTGTGGTACACCGAGTCTCCGGCGCAGAATCTGTAAGTTTCTGAAACTGTTGTTAGTTTCATTGAAAAGCAGTAGATAAAGATACTATGATTTCTTAGATATTTGACTGTATGGCTATACTTAAACTTAGAGTTGTATTTATTCTGTGTATATTCTGGAAATGATTTGCGTGTGATATCCATCTGCTCTGATGGATAGATAGTGTGGTGCATGTTATTAAGATCAGAGTGCGTAGCGAGAGTGTAGTGTGCTAGGTTAGGATGTGCGATTGTTCCTATAGTTGGAAATTTCGAGGACGAAATTTCTTTAAGGGGGTAGAATTGTAACGCCCCGAATTTTAGAGCCTAGTAGAATTGGGCCTATTGAGCCTTGGGCATGGGAGCGTTTAAAAATTTTTTGAGAACAAGAGGATGGCACTAATGCGAGTTGGACCTATTAGGTGAGTGATTTTGGAGTTTTAGAGGGTACTATGAAGTCCCGGGTTCAAGTTAGGCCATAGGAAAAATTTTTATTTTTAGCCTTAGTGGAACCCTGATCTCTAATGGTATGACTCATAAATAAATTAGGGTAAAATAAGACACAAAAGGAGTTGTGGTCTAGTGGCAAATGGCGCCACATGGGAGACAAGGAAGTGACGCCATAGAGGAAGCAAGGGGTCCAAGGTTCAAGTCTTGGCTCTTGAAATTTATTTTGGTTTCTCTTTTAAATAAATGTGGAAGCGAGTAGGTAGGCTTTATAGTTAAATGTGTTGGACTTATGACACAAATGAGCTTGTGTCCTAGTGGTGGTGGCGTGACATGGCTATCGAAAGGACTTTGGTTCGAATCCCTTTGCACGCAAAGGTGGATTATTTTGCTAAGGAGTTGAATTTTTAAGGATTGATAGAGAATCCCACATCGGGATGCTAGCATGAAGGTAGGCAAGAAGCTGGCTTTAAATAGAGCAAACCATGAGGAGAGTAAGCATACCTTTCTTGGCTTATCCCTTTCGCTTTGTGGCCTACTCGTTTGGGTTAGGCGTTGGATCATTCGTTGGTCTGTATGCCGTTGGGTCGCGGTGGTGGTGACTGAAGTTGATCGACACACCCCTTGGGGGGTCAAGGGTGCAATCATTATTGGCTTCTGCGCAGAACAGTGTTCAGAGCACGGATTAACTTCAGATTCCTATCAGGTGTGTATTTCGCACTACTCTAGCTGTAGAGCGGCGTGTGGGAGCTTCGACGCGATAGTTGAGGCCCCCATGAGTGTTCTTATGGGTTTAGGCTACCTTGGGCCCAATGGGCCCGTGGGCTCATATGAATAAATTGTATGATTGTGTAGTAGATATTAGACTGGTCTTTGTGAATCTCATATCTGTGGCTAGATTTGGGTTAAATGGGCCACACGAGCGTGTGGGCCCATTTGGCCTGATAATGGGCCCTAGGCCCATTCGCATCATTATCTCTGTTTAGAATACTTTGGTTTAACTGGGCAAATCGCAGTTGATCGCTCTAGTGAAGGTGACGGCGCTCGTGATTATTTAGTACTCTACGTGATAAGGTGTGTATCCGTATACACTATTCTGATTGTTGATCGGTTGAAAAGCCGAAGGTGCGTATATTGTACTATTTTGACTGTTGATCGGCATTATGCCGAAAAGCCAAAATACCGGCGATCGATGCCATACGAGCGTACGATCGCGCGTGTGGTGAACCGTGCTCACGGAGCGTGAGCGTGTGATGAGAAAGGCTACCATGAGCGAATTCATGGGCTTGGGCCGTTGTGGGTCACTCGGGCTGGAATGGGCCTCGATGGGCCAATGGGCCGTAGGGCCCGCGAATGCAAGTTGATAAACTGAAATAGTAACATATTTTAATCCCACAATTAGCTTACTTCTGGATGATTTATCCCTTGATTTATGTAAAAAGATGCTCTTAATCCTTTCTTTTCATGTCTTATACTCAGGAAAGCACCCAAGAATAAAAAGAACGAGAAACGGGATCAAAACGGACCAAAATAGGCCAAAGAAGAAGTCGACATGGCCTGGACAAAAGCCCACACGGCCGTGCCTCCTCAAATATACTAGAACACGGCCACAACCACGATTTACACGGTCGTGCCTCACTAACGGAGTCCAACACGGCCTGACCTCGATTCACACGGGCGTGTGCCATGGCCGTGCCCCTGCCTTGGAGGAGAGTAATTTCACTCAGATTTGGATACTTAGGGGTAAAGAAACACATTCCAAAAGCCTATAAATACACCTTAAGTATAACCTAAAAGGGGGAGTCGACAGGCGGTCAGCTAGGCCAAGGAGCCGAGCCGAAAAGGTTAGATTTGTGGGAAACTCTCAAGGGATAGCCAGTTGATCCATCTCAAGAAGCCAGAATTCTACTCAAGACGGAGGATCTCCTCTTCAATTCCTTCAGGGTGTTTTAGGGATTTCTTATGTTTTGTTTTATCTTTTCTTTTGAGATGTTTTCTTTTATCGTTATGAACTAAACCCTTCAGATACCTGAAGTGGATGAAACCTAGATGAATCTTGTTATTGTTTTCTGAACTATATGATAAATACTTGATTTGTTCTTAATTATGTGTGTTTAATTCTTGTGTTGATATTTCACGGATATTAATTCAAGTATGATGTGCTTAGGTGGTGGAGCAAAAGTCCCTGCTTAAGAGTAGATCTAGCATTATTAAGCGGAGTTGATCGCACGCCTAGAGATAGGGTGACGAGATTTTGCCGGATTAGGGTGAAACCTAATATGGGATGTCCATGGATCGATTTACTGCTATTCTAGGGGGTTATTAATGGGAAAGAGATTTCAATTAATTAACCTAGGGTTAGACGTTATTCACCTCGAGAGAGGGTTTAATATACGTTAGGGAGTTCTTCGGATCAAGTCAAGTGAATAAATCGTCTGGTTCAGTGTTAGATAACAAGTGAAGTCTAGGTGGATTCTTCCTAAGGGTATCTTCTTAATCAACTGAGTTTTTTCTAAGTATTTCCCCAATTTATTCTTTTTGTCTTTGCGTCTTTAGCTTAGTAATTAGTTAATTTAGATTAATAAACAACTTCACTTATTTTAGGCTAAATAATAGAAAGAAAGTTAGTATTAGTACTTTTAGTTCCTTTGGGTTCGACAATCCGGTCTTGCCTTAACTATACTACTGTTCGATAGGTGCACTTGCCTCAATCGTTGTCATAGTTAGTTTCCAGGTTCGATCATTATCTTTATAAATTTAAAACTCTGACTTCACAGCGATCAAGTTTTTTGGCGTCGTTGCCGGGGATTTAAAATATTAAGAAAGCTCTATTTTTATTACTTTAGCCACTATTTTTTATTTTCTGCAATTTAATTTTATTTTTAAGTTTAAATTTTAACTTTGTTAAACTTTTCTTTGTTTCTTTTCCTAGCAGGTACCTCTAGTTTATGACTAGAAGGAACCCGAGAGGACCACTAGTATACGACAGTGATATTGAAGCTACCACTCGTAGAAATCGTAGAGAAATTAGGCGAGCCCTAAATTACCAAGAAGAAGAGCGAGAAGACAGATCCAATCCTACTGACGGGATGGACGAAATAACCCACCACCACAAGATGTGGCAGAAAATAATGCTCCGCATACTATGTATGATTATGCTAAACCTCATTTAACAGGAGCCGAATCTAGTATTGTTAGGCCTGCTATAGCTGCTAATAATTTTGAATTAAAGCCTAACACTATACAAATGATTCAACAATTTGTTCAATTTGATGGTTTGCAGGACGAAGACCCAAACACTCAAATAGCTAATTTTTTAGAGTTCTGTGATACCTTTAAAATAAATGGCGTTTCTGATGATGCCATAAGGATTCGGTTATTTCCCTTTTCATTAAGGAATAAAGCCAAACAGTTGTTACACTCGTTAACACGAGGGTCAATCACTACATGGGAACAAATGACCAAAAATTTTTTATTAAAATATTTCCCACCGGCCAAAACGGCCAAATTACGGAATGATATCTCTTCTTTTGTGCAGATGGATTTAGAGACATTATATGACGCATGAGAGAGATACAAGGATCTCTTGAGAAGGTGTCCGCACCATGGTCTACCCTTGTGGTCCAAGTCCAAACTTTTTATAACGATGTAAACCCCTCAACGAGGCAACTAATTGATTCAGCCGCCGGTGGAACCCTGAACAATAGAACTCCTGAAGCAGCTTACGAGTTTATTGAAGAGATGTCACTGAATAACTATCAGTGGTAGGTTACAAGGACCAAACCAACAAAATTTGCTGGAGTTTTCAACATGGATGCAGTAACCATGCTATCAACACAGGTAGAGATGATGAATAAAAAGCTTGATAGTTTGTGTTCTTCGCAGGTACATCCAGTAATGCAGTGCGACGTAAGTGGAACCGTGGCGAATCCTGAGTACCCACCCTACCAACCAAGCACAGAGAACGAACAGATAAACTATATAGGTAACAATTTCAGATCTAATAACAACCTAATAGTAATAATTATAATCCAGGTTGGAGGAACCACCCAAATTTTTCGTGGGGAGGTCAAGGAAATCAAGGAAATCAAAGACAACAACCTCCTCAAAATTTCCAAAATCAGCCCTATCCACAGGAGAAGAAGCCGAACCTTGAAGAGATGTCGACAAGATTCATGGCATCCACGTAAAAACCGTCTCCAAGACACCGAAACCACCCTTAAGACCCAACAAGCATCGATCAAAGGGATTGAGAGCCAAGTTAGGGAAGTCACTAAGTCAGTTGAGGAAGTTTCTAAGACAGTGGGACAACTTACTAACACAGTTGGACAGCTTGCAAAAAAAATTTTCGAACGACCGCAAGGGCGTCTACCAAGCAACATTGAGATTAATCCAAAGGAGAAAATCCAAGCCATAACAGCTCAAGAAAGTGAAGGATTAGGCAGACCAGTCAATACAAAGAAATGAGGTAGAAGAAGGTAAAGTTGAGGTAACACAAGAGAAACCAAAACCGTAATCAAGGAGTACCAACCTCGCATACCATATCCCGAAGCATTAACGAGACGACACAGAGAGGCAGTTTGATAAGTTTCTTAAACTTTTAAAGAAATTACATATTAACTTACCGTTACTTGAAGCTCTTTCACGATGCGATTCTAGAAAATTTTTAAGAGAACTTTTGACGAACAAGCGAAGGATAGACGAGGCATCACACGTGGAACTAAACGCAATGTGCTCAGCAATCTTGCAAAATAAACTACCACGAAAATTAAAAGATCTAGGGAGTTTTAAAATTCCATGCTTAATTGGTAGTTTATCTATTGATAATACGTTAGCTGATTTAGGGGCAAGCATAAATGTCATGCCTTATAAATTGTTTAAACAATTAGGTCTAGGGAAACCCAAACAAACTAGGATGAGCATTCAATTAGTTGATAAAACTGTTAGAATTCCTAGGGGTATTATCAAAGATGTTCTTGTAAAAATTGACAGATTCGTTTTCCCAGTAGATTTTGTTGTCTTAGACATGGATGAGGATAATTCAATTCCCCTAATTTTAGGAAGACCCTTTTTAGCGACTGCCAGTACTAAAATTGATGTTGATGCAGGAGAACTCATACTTTGTGTAGGTAATGAGACAGTCACCATCAAGGCTCTCGACTCGGCTAGAACATCAAGTAATCAAGGTGAGAACGTAAATTCTACTGATAACCATTCGGTTAACCCTTATTTTCAGGAAGCACCACCAAAGAATACAACTGAACCCGATCCTAAACCTCAAGCCAACAAAGAAATAACTCATGAAAATCGAGGGATTCAGTTCGATGATCTAGACGAGTGGAAGACACACTTCAAGGAGAAATTAGGGATACACGACGAAGAACCGGAATCACACAAGATAAAACCGAAGGAGCCCCCATAAGAGCTAACAGGAACAACAAACCACTTTAAAATAGGGGACCAGGTATTGTTAGATCAGGCAGATCCTCGAATATCTCGTCCGGACCCTAGCACAAAAAAAGAAATATCTTTTAGGGTAACCAGTGTTTTCCCACACGGAACAGTCGAGGTGAGTAATCCTATTTTTGGTACTTTTACTATAAACGCATCTCGACTTGAACTTTTTCACGAGGATAAAACTGATAGCATAAGGAAGGACTTCCAACTCTTCAAACCACCCTGATGATGCAAATGAGAGGAAAGTCTAGCTTAAGACTATAAACGAGCGCTTCTCGGGAGGCAACCCGAGCACTAAACCCATTAACTTTTACATTTTTTATTTTTTCTTATTTATTCTATTTTACCCTTTCTTTATAGTATCTAGCTTTAAACTAACCAAAAAGTACAGATTTCCAGGCCACACGGCCTAGCACATGGCCGTGGCCGTGGTCGTGTGGATACCACGGATTGCCGTACTAATATGGCAGAGGTGGTACGAGTCAGAGAGAACCAAATCTTCGAAGTCACGGACTCCAACCACCGCCCCACGGTACCGGCAGATCGCCACGGTAGATGACGCGCGCCGTGGACGATCATCGACTTATCACCAACGGGCGTGGCAATCTGTAAAACGGGCGTGGGTGAACCAACACACCTAGACACACGGCCGTGTGAGGCAGCCGTGTGAATCGACACGCCTAAGGAGCACGAGCGTGGGATTGTTCCAGGTTCTAAAGGCTGCTAGGGAATCACGCCACGACCACCACCATATCCTCAGCCTTAGAAATCACACCCAACAATAAGGACTCTACGGTCCATCCATATTTTCTTTTAATTTTAGTTTCATCATTTTCTCCACTTTAGCTTGATTTTCTTTAAATATTTAACTAGTATAGTTTTAATTATTATTATTATATCCTGGCTAATTCTCCATGAGCTACCCAATTTCTTCATCTAGCGCAGGATCGTCATCCAGACCGGCCCCTCGAACTTATCTTTCACCTCCGTCTCAAGGAGTCCATCCAAAATTCAAGGAGTTTCACTTCTCTCCATATCTTATGATTTTAGTATTATTGTCTATATAGCTAACTTTGTACATTGAGGGCAATGTACATCTTAAGTGTGGGGGGTGAACAACCTAAAAAGGTGCCTAACTTTTTTCATTATTCTCAAATTTCTAAAATTAGGTGCCAAACTTTTTGCATTGTTCTGAAAATCCTGAATTTAGTCTTGTTTTTAAGTAATTTCCTCATATTACTAATTAGGATGAAATTTCTAATAATTTATGATTTTTATTGATATGTTTTAGACTAAGTCATTGATAATTGTGCATTGATAATTAAATTCTAAGAATACTAGAGAATCAAGCATGATAAGTCTACTTTTCAGAAATTAAAAATTTTCTAGGTTGTCGAACTAAGTTTAAATATTACTTTGAAGTTTGAAATTTATGAGGTTGATATCAAAATACCCATAAATTTTGTGAGATTTTGAGCCTTATAGAGCATATATTCTTTTTCATGCTCACTTTATTGATTATGAGTATGTCAACATTGATTTGTTATTCTAGAACTTGCCTCGTTTATACATATCGAGACCACACCTATGATTTGATATACAGAGATGATTAAGGCACCTAGGTTTTAACCCACTAACTCCATAAAAAGCCTACCTTCACAATTAACCCCTAGTGAACCCCTTTTAATCCTAACAACCCTTTTTATTGACATAACCGCTAATATTAACCCAAAACCCTTTGTTTTTGTTATCACCATTCCTTTTGACGACCCTTATATCGAGATTTGATTTGATTAATAGCCTAACTATGTTTTTATTTCAGTAATTTATCCTTTGTTATATATTTATGATTTGTTCTTAAAAAAAATTGAAGTATATTCATTATTCATAACTAGTTTTGTGATTAAGTGAGCTTATACGTGTGAATTCCAAATATTGAAGAAGAAGCCCACATTATTAGTATTATTAGCTTTCAGTTGCTGTAATTACTTTTATTCAGTTAATTGTTCTAGTTAGGTATTTTATCAATTCGATCTCGATTCTATCCCTCTAATTCAGCCTTTATCCACACCTTAACCCTAGCCCCGTTACAACCCTGACAAAGACCTTTTGATTTGTGCATCATCTCATATTATAGTGGTGGAGATTTGATTTTCAGGCAAGCCTATGGGATTAACTTTTCATGTTCGACTTTTGAGCGCTTTTTCTTGAACCTTAAACACCTTGAGTGATTTGAGTGAATCTCTAGTGAGGATGTCAATCCTTGTCGGTTTTGAATTAAAGGTAATTATTTAGATAAGGGGAGACGCCTATATTTTCGAGCTACAAAACTATGACTTAGATTGTTTGAATCCTTAGGACTCTTTGAATTGAATTATCCATGTATAAATTATCTATGAATTATGATAAAACATTGTTGATAGGAATTATGAACTATAGAAAGTTCGTTTTAATTTTAAGTTGAGAATTTTTCTTGAGGACAATCAAAAGCTTAAGTGTGGGGGTATTTGATAAACCGAAATAGTAACATATTTTAATCCCACATTTAGCATACTTCTAGATGATTTATCCCTTGATTTATGTAAAAAGGTGCTCTTAATCCTTTCTTTTCATGTCTTATACTCAAGAAAGCACCCAAGAATAAAAAGAATGAGAAACGGGTTCAAAACGGACCAAAATGGGCCAAAGAAGAAGTTGACACGGCCGGGACTAAAGCCCACATGGCCGTGCCTCCTCAAATATACTAGAACACGGCCACAACCACGATTTACACGGCTGTGCCTCACTAACGGAGTCCAACACTACCGACCTCGATTCACGGGCGTGTGCCATGGCCGTGCCCACCCTCGCCGTGGAGGAGAGTAATTTCACTCGGATTTGGATACTTAAGGGCAAAGAAACACATTCCAAAAGCCTATAAATACACCCTAAGTATAACCTAAAAGGGGGAGTCGACGGGCGGTCAGCTAGGCCAAGGAACCGAGCTGAAAAGGTCAGATTTGTGGGAAACTCTCAAGGGATAGCCAGTTGATCCATCTCAAGAAGCCGAAAAATTCTACTCAAGACGGAGGATCTCCTCTTCAATTCCTTCAGGGGGTTTTGGGGATTTCTTATGTTTTGTTTTATCTTTTCTTCTGAGATGTTTTCTTTTATCGTTATGAACTAAACCCTTCAGATACCTGAAGGGGATGAAACCTAGATGAATCTTGTTATTGTTTTCTGAACTATATGATAAATACTTGATTTGTTCTTAATTATGTGTGCTTAATTCTTGTGTTGATATTTCGCGGATATTAATACAAGTATGATGTGCTTAGGTGGTGGAGCAAAAGTCCCTGCCTAAGAGTAGATCTAGCATAATTAAGCGGAGTTGATCGCACGCCTAGAGATAGGGTGACGAGATTTTGTCGGATTAGGGTGAAACCTAATATGGGATGTCCATAGATCGATTTTTATCGCTATTCTAGGGGTTATTAATGGGAAAGAGATTTCAATTAATTAACCTAGGGTTAGACGTTATTCGCCTCGAGAGAGGGTTTAATATATGTTAGGGAGTCCTACAGATCAAGTCAAGTGAATAAATCGTCTGGTTCAGTGTTAGATAACAAGTGAAGTCTAGGTGGATTCTTCCTAAGGGTATCTTCTTAATCAACTGAGTTTTTTGTAAGTATTTCCCCAATTTATTCTTTTTGTCTTTGCGTCTTTAGCTTAGTAATTAGTTAATTTAGATTAATAAACAACTTCACTTATTTTAGGCTAAATAATAGAAAGAAAGTTAGTATTAGTACTTTTAGTTCCTTTGGGTTCGACAATCCGGTCTTGCCTTAACTATACTACTGTTCGATAGGTGCACTTGCCTCAATCGTTGTCATAGTTAGTTTCCAGGTTCGATCATTATCTTTATAAATTTAATACTCTGACTTCACAGCGATCACAAGTCACACTGTTCAAAGGGAAATAGATAGGTTTATCATGTCGCGCACATGACTTAGGTGCTTTGGGCTGCGTCAGGCCGAATGGGGGCCGTGTGGGCCCAATGGGCTTGTGGGCCCACACAGATGAAATAACCGTGATGTGATAAGTTATTGATTTGGGCTGTTCAGTTGCACTGTCGTGGTTGTTTTTAGGCTAAATGGGCCACACGAGTGTGTGGGCCCACTTGGGCAGGGCAATGGGCCTTAGGCCCATCTTCACCGTTAAGTCAAGTTAGATTTCCTAAGTCGCTCGAGGCGACGGTGGACCTTCTGTTTGGTCGTTAATACCCTCGATTTGTAAAATTACTAAAATACCCTCAGCTTGTAAAATTACTGAAATACCCTCGGTTTGTAAAATTACTAAAATACCCTCAGTTTGTAAAATTACAAAAATACCCTCAGTTTGTAAAATTACTGAAATACCCTCAATTTGTAAAATTACTGAAATACCCTCAATTTGTAAAATTATTGAAATACCCTCAGCTTGTAAAATTACTAAAATACCCTCGATTTGTAAAATTACTGAAATACCCTCTGTTTGTAAAATTACGGAAATACCCTCAGTTTGTAAATTTATTGAAATACCCTCAGTTTGTAAAATTATGGAAATACCCTCAGTTTGTAAAATTACTGAAATACCCTCGGTTTGTAAAATTACAGAAATACCCTCGATTTGTAAAATTACTGAAATACCCTCAGTTTGTAAAGTTACTGAAATACCCCTGATTTGTGAAATTACCGAAACACCCGTGAGTTATGAAATTACTGAAATACCCATGTAGGGTAGAACTACCGAATTACCCCTGTAGGGTAGAATCACTGAATTACCCATAAGGGTAGGATCACCAAAATACCCCTGAGGGGTAGGATTACCGAAATACCCTTATGGGGTAAATGACTGTTTTGCCCTTGTGGGTAAATAACTGACTTGTGCTATGATTTGACTGATTTGACTGTGATCGTATGACTGCGTTTTAACTGACTTGATTGTGGTCGTGTGACTGATATGCTTGTAATATATGTTAATTGACTGTTACTGAGTATGGTCATTTTGCATACACCTGTAATGATTGAGCATGACATACACGACATATTGCATGGGGTTGGGATTTGTAATTGGAGAAAGTATTGTACCAGTGGCTCTGCCACGTTTTACTGCTCTAGTGGCTTCGCCACGATATCGACGATTTTAGTGGCTGGCCACGTTCATCATTATTAGCAAACTTCACTGCGTTAGTACTATGTACTAGTGGCTCTGCCACGTTTTACTGTTATAGTGGCATCGCCACGTAATCTGATTTTAGTGGCTCAGCCACGTATACTGTTATTAGCAGCTTTGCTGCATTGTTATTAGTAGCTAGGCTGCGGTATTGGTGTGTTGGCTGGGTGGGTCGACTTGGTCCCCACGTGGTGTGTTGGTTGGTACGGGAGGTGTTGGCTGGACTGGGTTGGGATGCATCGTCATACTGTTGCATATCTGTTTATGAGATCTGTCACTGTACTGGGCTTAGGCCACTTGTCCTACTATTGGTTTGGGCTAGGCCCAATTGATTCTGTTATGGGCTGTGACCCAAATTATATTGTAGTGGGCTTTGACTCACGTATGCTTTGAACTGACTGTACTGTTACTCTTAAAAGGCTTTGGCCTGCATCAATTTGATTTGCTTTCAGATACTCGATTGTTACTCTAGTAAGGGGATTACACACTGAGTTTTCATAAACTCACCCCGTTTTTAACTGTGCAGGTAATCCTCAGCCTTAGACGGATCGGAGCTTCGAGGGACTCGGAGAAGACCACACACTGCTTATGCTTGCTGTTTTGATTATTTTTAAATATTTTTATTTGCATTGTTATAAGGCCTTTCTAATTTTAAATTATTATTTCTGATATTTATTTATGATGTTTTCTAACTGCTAAAAGTGGGATACGATTTCCAAAACGATAAACTGACTTCAAAACACTACGTTTCCGCAACGTTTTCAAAATGCTTCTGCTACTCAATTTTTAAACATCACGTTTTCGTATATTATTTATTTTAAATATGCTTCCGCAACAGATAAAGTTTTAAAAGTTACGTTTGCAAGTGGTTAACAATTGCTTAAGTGTTTTGAGTTTTAACAAAGAGGCTTTAACTCTCAAACAAGTTTTAACAAACAAGAAACATGGTTTTGAAAAACACTTCCATGTGACACGCCAGATTTGGGCCTAACTTCTAGGCTGGGTTTGGGGTGTTACAAATCCAATAAGATCGATGAACTGACCTAACAGATAAAACCAAACAGTAATCCAGAATCATGAAGATCAAGCTTATTAGCGTTTTGAAGATACATGGTATGGTTATCTCACTAAGTTCTTTTCAACTTACCAGTGATTTGTTATGGATTGTAGGTATAATGATTGATACAAGGATTCAAGTTGGGATTAGGCCAAAATTTTTTAAGCCTAGGGGGCTTTCTTCTTTGTTGTAATATGCATACAGCAAGGTAACCTAGAGGCGGGGTCTCAGGGTAAGTGTTGAGTTGTAATTATGTAGGGTTACAGGATAAAATTTTAAGACTAAATAAAACTGTTTGCATATTAAAGTTACTTTTGTAAAACCTTATACCTTAAGTATAAATGTATTAAATTCATACAGTCGGTGGAGCTACTTATTTAATTATGTTTAGATAATATTGGTATTAAATTAGTTTGCGCATCAGAATGTTTAAAATGAATATGTTAGTTAAAACCGGATTGGAGCATAGCACCCTGTAGCCTAGATCCAACGATCGAGTTGGATATGGGGTGTTACAGGCCGGGTCGAAGCCACGTTCCAAAATGAACGTTCTCCCTTGGAATGAGATAAAAAAAATTTCTACCTCTTTCTTTATAAATCGATTCAGAACCACCACAGGTGGCAAAGGAGGGTCCAGTGGGGACCTAGTTCATTTAGTTTGTCTAGGTGGCATGGTAAATGAGACTTTTCTCTAGCTTTAATCAAGTAGGAAATTAAAGCACTAACCAACTAGCCAACAACAACAACAATGCAACAATATTCAATAAAAAGTTCAATATTTCAAAATTTGCAATTATTTGAACATGGAACAAAATATCATTTAAGACTGGCTACAATTTCCAAGAGCAAGAGAACAATGGAACTTTTAACCTCGAATGTTGTTGTTGAAAGTAATATGGCTTGAATTGATTTAATATCATTTTTCCCAAGCAAGAAGAAAGGAAACCCGAAAAATAGAAGAAAAGCAAGAAAAAAATAACAAAAAATAGAAAAAACTAAAAAGATATTAGAAAGAGATTTGAGAGAAAATGAGAAGAAAAATGAAAGGGAAAAGTGTTTGGGGCGATTAGGGCTTGAAATTTGAAGAAAATGGGGTTTTAGGGGTGAAAATAGGGGTAAACATGTGGATTGCGATACTTGAACCCTGATTTTTCCGTGACCCAACGTGGGTATCGTGATACGGAGGCTGGACATCGTGATAGCCTTTGAAATTTTTGAACCCCTCATTTTGAAACTGTCTCGAGTATAACGATACCACTAGGCGTTTTGGCAAAATTCTAATTTTCAAAACTGCCCGGGATATCGTGATACTGAGGGTCGATATTGCATTACCCACAAAGGATTTGGCTTTTGGTTTCACCCAGGTGCCTTTTGGTTTCACACATGAAGTTGCAAAATCATACCACTCCAAGTATCTTGTGAAGTTAGCATCATGATCAGAAGATAGATGAACAATTTAACACTTATGTTCAAAAGAAGGCGACTTCTCTCTAGAGTTAGACTCGGGGTCGACACACTTAAAAATTTCAACCTCACCACCTATGTCCATCGTTAACTCCCCTTTTTGACATCTATGGTACCTCTAGAGGTTGCTAAAAATGGCCTTCCTAGGAGGATTGATATCTTTAAGTCTTTCTCAAAGTCAAGCACGATAAAATCCACCTGGAGAATGAATAGCCTAAATCTAACTAATGCATCCTCAAGGAATCCTTTAGGATGTACTAAAGAACGATCAGTAAGTTGCAAGGTCACTGAGGTCTGCCTAAGGTTCTCTATTCCTAATTGACAATAAATTGACAAGGGCATAAGGTTAATGTTAGGCCCAAGGTCAAAAAGGGCTTTCCCAAGTTTACCCCTCCTATCTCTATTAGTATGGTAAAGCTTTCAGGGTCTTTGAGTTTTGGAGGGACCCTTCGAGACATTACAGCACTACACTTCTCATTTAAGATAATTTGTTCTCCTCTCCCAATTTTCTTCCTCCTAAACACAACTTTACTAAAAAATATGGCATATCTCAGCATTTTCTATAGGATCTCAAGTAAAGGAAGGTTAACATTTAATGCCTTAAACATGTTGAAGAAGCTCAAAAATTCCTCACTCTTTTTCTTTTTTCTCTCTTCTAGCCTACTCAGAAAAGGTATGGGTACTTGACTCGGTGGTTCGATTGGCTTATCCTATAGCTTGGATTACTTTGGTCCAACTTCCACTTCAACTCTTTCACCCACCCCATCTTTAACATTAGGAATATGGGTGCTATCTTCTTTTTTCTCCTTCCTCATTTCCACTCACCTGTAACAGCCTGATTTTGGGCCTAGTCGGAATAGTGGTTTCAGGGCCACAAATTCAAAGAGAAAAAATTTAATATTTTTATATTTTTATGATCTACAATTTTACGGAATGATTTCCTGAAAATTTCGTTCAAAAATTTTGATGTTTCGGCACTCAATTAGTCAAAAGGACTAAATTGTAAAAACTGCAAAACTTGAGTTCTAGAAGCTAGAGGTGTCTAATTGCTATGAAATTTTAAATTGGAGGTCCTTAAAAGGTAATTAGACCATTGGTTAATTTGTTGGACAAAAATGGACATGAAAATAGATGAAATAGAATATTTTTAAGTTAAGGGCATTTTAGTAATTTGGTGATTAAATGAATTAAAAAGACAAATGATAAGCCAGTTTTGCTCATCTTCAACCCCTTGGCCGAAATTCACATGAGGAAGACATAGCTAGGGTTTTTCAAGCTTCCAAGCTCGATTGTAAGTCTATTTTAGCCCCGTTTTTAATGTTCTTTACATTTTTGAAATCCTCGTAGCTCGGTTTACCTATTTCTACCATTATTTTGAGCTACGGTTTATGTTTAAAATTTTACCCATGGATGAAATGCATGTATTTTGATCTTTTATGGAAGAATATGAAAGTTTGGGGTGTGATAAACAACTTTTACTAAGTGATTTTTGATGAAATTGCATAAAAGGACCTATTTGTAAAAGTTGTAAAATTATGTGTAAAAAAATGTGATTTAGTGAAAAATGTGGGCTGCTATAAGAGGGAATATGAATCGGCTAGGCTTAGGATTTGAGAAAAATAAGTGATTTCCATTTTACGAGCCTAGGGGCAAAATTGTAAATACGTGAAACTTTAGGGGCAAAAATGTAATTTTTCCATAGTGTTATTTTTGGACTAAATTGAATAATGTGAGTATTAAATGAGTTAAATGTGTTATTATAGATCAAGAAAGACGAAGAATTGACCTTGATCGGGGAAAAGAAAAGGTTGTGGACTAAATTGCAAATTCGTCATATTTTGCACTGAGGTAAGTTTGTACGTAAATAATGCATCGTTTTTACTTACGTTTTCGTATTTTGATAAATGGTATGAATTGTGGCTGAATATTTGATGTAATTGACAAAATATCGACAAGTGAGAAATTTCCCGGTTGAACCTTAGGAATAAAAATGGATACGAGTGACATGTTCACTAGAAACCTATGTGAAATCTAAGTGAAATAAGTGATCTGGGTGTTGGTCCGTACGTTCTACCAATGGCTGAGTTATCTGGCATGTGTTACGGATACTCAACAGCTTGTGTGAGCAAACCCGAGATTGTGACTATGTGAAACGGGTGCTGGTCTTATAAGTTCTACCGTTGGTCGGGTAATCCAAAGATGTGTTATGCGGATACTGACGACTTGTGTGAGCAAAGACCGAGTAGTTACGTATGACCGACAGCTTGTGTGAGCAGACCCATGAATGTGATTAGCTCGAGAGAGAGCATATGTGAAAAGTGTGATATGAAGTATCTTTAGCTACAAGTGTGGCACTTATGTGCAAATTTCTGTGTATCCGTTATTATTCCGATGCGTTCAACAGGAAATAACTAAGTATAAACGAATATGACTAAGTGATGAATAAGTGCAGGTATGTGTGTGTCAATTTATGAGCAATGTGCTCGATAGGTGATCGAACTTTGGTAAGTTTGATATGGGGTAAGTGTTACTATGAAAGTTAATACAAAGAAATTATGAAAGAGAAAAATTTGTAATAAAATAGTTTTGGAACAGCAGTAGTTATGTGTCTTTGAAAAATCACCAAAAATGGTGGAAATTGAATTAGAAGTTGAATCAGATATAAAATTAAATCTTATTGAGTCTATTTTCTCATAAAAGAAACAGTGTAAGCGAAAGAATTTCATATTTTGAGATATTTGAATTTTTGTGAGACAGGGTCAGAATGATTTTTGAATCCCCTATTCCGACTTTGGAAAATCACTAAAAATTGTATGAAAACAATTATGGTTTATAATTTATATTCTTAAATTTATTAATGAGTATAGCTTCAATAGAAACAAACGGGAACATCATCAAAATTCTGTACAAAGAGATAATTAATTTTTAGCGAAGAAGGGTTGAAACTGTCAGACAGCAGAACAGGGGAGACTTTAAAGAATAAAATGTACTTATTGGATAAACGAAAAATTCTGAAAATTTTATGGTAATAATATATATGAGTCTAGTTTCAGGTAAAATTAATAGATCTTAATTTGGATTTCTGTATCTCGAGATATCAATAATTTAGTGACTGTGACTCGAGTAGACAGCTTAATATGAACATGAGTAAATGGTGGAACTATGTATAATTATGATTGTATTATCTTGAGAACATATTATGAGGATTGTTAAAGGAATGTTAATAAATTTTTTATTATTTACATACTTACTTACTAAGCTATATGCTTACTCCCTTCTCTTTTCCCTTGTTTTATAGTGTTACCAAGCTAGCTCGGGATTCGGAGATTGTCGGAGATCCATCCACACTATCAACACTCTTTTGGTATTTTGAAATCAATATTTTGAATTATGGCATGTATAGAGGACTTGGTTATTTTGTTATGTGTCATAATTGATTTGGCCTAAAATTTTGGCCTATGTTATTTGATAGTTCATTTTGTATAAGGCCATTGATGTTGGCTATTATTGATCAAGTTATATGTTTATGATGATGTAATTTATGAGATGCATGACTAGGTTGAATGAGTGTGTGATGAAAATTGAAAATTTTTAAATTTGGATGTAAATTTTATGTCTCGGTTTAGTACGACTGTATGTGTTTTGTTTCGGTAATGCCTCGTACCCTGTTCCGGCGTCAAACACGGGTAAGGGGTGTTACATCACCGGTCGAATCGATTCCTTAATTACCATTCTAGAACTAAGAGTAATAGCCTTGGCATGCTATTTTCCCTCTCTCTTTAGGTTAGGTTCAGTGTTGCTTAGGATACTAGAGGTAGCCTTGTTCTGTATCATGTGAAAGATTTGGTCCAGCTGACCTTTCATTTGGCATATTTTTGCTTGCATCGCATGCAGTACTTCCTCGAGTTTACTCACCCGGATGGGTATAGAAGGGTGACTACTATATGTAGGTTTTTTATCAGGTTCTTGGAGCAGCCGATAAGGCTATGAAGTCTAGTATAGAGGGTTAGGTTGGGGTTGGTTGAAGCTGGGTACTCCTTAATTGGAGGGTCCCCCTTCGTTCCCTCCCCACCTAAGATTGGGGTGGTCACATCACCGCGGATTATAGGTGTTTGAGAATGGATTATACCCTCTATGTAGACTCAGTTTTGATGGTATATCATATTATGCATGGATCTTTGACGGTAAATCTACATTTAAGCGAATTTTGAACTTTGCATTGTATATGAATGCTTTGGTAACAATAGTAGCATCATGTAGCTTGATCTCAACAACCAGGCCGAGCAAGGGGTGTTATATTTAGTGGTATCAAAGCTATGGTTTAGTTTATTCTAAGACTAAATGTAGCGTGTGTTGAGCCCAGAATTGCATGCCACAATAACATGTGATAGTGTGATGCAATATGATTCGATCTAACTATGTTTTCTTATAGATATATTATGTCGGTCGAGTTTAATCGTGTCGTATAAGATAAGGTAAATTGTAATGTACCCGCTTCTGATAAAGGAGCTTGTAATAGTTGATCAGTTATTTAACGCCATAGCAATAATGTGCAAGCATACACTGTCGATGTAAATATAGTAGGCAGATATGAGTCTGTCGGATATCGATCCCACGAGGATGGTTGTCTTTCGTCTATCAATGTCAGTGCAATAAATAGATAGAAATGAGATAAATTGTGAGAGTAGTTGTCGAAGTAATAACTTGAAAACAATAAGATAAAATATGATAATGATAAACTTGGATCCCCAACGTGAATATTCAACAGAATACTAAGTGCTCACAAGGTATAAAAGGATAGGTGATTGTCGATGCATTAAATTTCAATGAATATCTTACCAAGACTAACTTCTATATTTAATCTAAGACTTAAACATGCACATTAGCCACACCTTCTGATGATGGCAATGGAACACTATTAAGAACAAGTGGATTAAATTCCTCTAATCCTCAAGCAACTTCCGTTGTCATGCTTGTTAGCTTGAACTGTCGCTGCACTTTCCAGTGTCAGTGATCGTAATAACACTTCCATGCTAAAACCATTCAAACCCAAAGATTAAAAGGTAGAAGAAATATTGAATAAAATAAAATTTAACCTAAAAATAATGTATATTTCCATACAAACATGAAATAGAAAGTAATCACCAGCGTTTAGAAAAGAAATATAAAAAAACAAGTGGAGAGTACTATTCCTAAAATATCTCGACTTGATCTCTCAACTCCCTCTCGTGTCACACTCAGGGCTCCTCGTGAAGAGCTAATCTTCATCCCTTTCACGTCGATTCACCCGTAAGAGGCTTAAGCCGCCATAGCCGAAAAGCTTCAAAAGCTAGGTTGAAGAAGATAATGCCCCCCAAAAAACGCTCCTTTTTTTTCACGTGAATATTAATATTTATCCAGATAGCAAAAGTGTCCTTTCATCAGAATCATGCTGCATTTGTATGTACAAGTTGGTTGTACCAAACAAGACAGCTCACACCTTTTTGTTCTTATCCGGAAAGTTGTCAAGTGCGGCGACAATTCTGGGCGCAATCTGGAAATACTCATGCAGCGACATTAGTACCAAAACATGACGAAGTTAAGGATAAATAGTTTAAGATCCACTAAGTTATAAAATGTAATTTACTGAACTGAAAATGCTAAAATATGTAGGGAGAAAACATATGTTCTTTCTAGTACTATCAATAGCCCATTTTTAGAGGTGTCAAAAATAGTGGTTTCGGGGCCACAATTTTGATGAGCGAATTGTTATTTTATTATTTATGTAATGTCTACAAGAATATATTCAGGTAGTATTAAAATTTCGTTAAGAAATTTTGATGTTTAAGTAGTTAATTAAGTAAAAAGGTTTAAATCATAAAAAGTGTAAAAGTTGAGTTCTATTATTTAAAATGGCTATGAAACTTTAAAGTAAATGGACTTATATGGTAAGTATACCATTCTTAAGGTTAGTGGACAAATATGGACATGATTTAGTGGATTTTAAAGTTAATGATAAAGGTTAAATTAGTAATTTGATAAATAAAATTAAACTAATATATGGTAAAGATGGTATCATTTTCCCTAAGTATTTTTCACCACCAAAATTAAGGAAAGAATAAGCCATTTTTACATTTTGAAGGTCAAGCTTGCTTCTCGCATGTGAGTGTTTTTGAGTCCCGTTTTTAATGATTTTTATGTTTTTGAGTCTGTTTTAGCTTAATCTAGCTAGCCCGGAGGTTAATTTGTAAAACTGTTAAAGGTTGAGGGACTTTCCATGAATGTTCTTTGTTAGTTTTTGATGTTACTTGATGAATTATGAATCTTTGTTGAAAAATAAATAAGTTTTGTTAAGTGATTTTGGATGAACTTTGGAGTTAAGGATTAAATTGTTAAAGGTGTAAATTTTAGGGTTTTACTGTGAAATGATGGTTGATATGGGTTGTTTCAAAGTCCCTTGCATATATGGTTTATATAGATTTAGATTGTAATGGTTAGATTTTAAGTTATAAACTTAAGGACTAAATTGTGAAAAGTTAAAATGATAGGGGCAAATTGGTAATTTCGCATAAGTATGAAATGTGGATTAAATTGGATACTAGAAGTAGTTAATTGATTGAAATTATCTATTTAGATCAAGATAAACCACGTTAAGACTGAGATCAAGGAAAAGCTAAAGCTTCGGACTAGTTCGATTAAACTACTACGTCCTAATTGTTGAGGTAAGTTCGTATGAATGGTAATTGTGTTAATGTTATTTAAATTGAATGTTTACTATGTTATGTTTAGCGTAAATGGATAGATATATATAAACGTATCAATGCTAAGACAAATTGACGTATATTGAGTCCTGATTGAACCTTAGGAATTTTTAGGATACAAATGACATGACATTAGGGATTTCATGTTTTGGGTGCTGGTCTTGAATGTCCTATCGATGGCTTAGGTCTTGCATTTGTTGTGGATTCTACACAGCTCATGTGAGCAGCATCGTGTAGCTTACATTTCGACCCACAACTCTTGTGAGCAATGATGTAAAGGAAAGGTTACGGTTATATGTAAAGGCACACTTCGTGTGAACTTTCTTGAGTATCCGATGAAATTCTAGATGGTTCAACGCGTAAGAAAAGGAAAAGGAATGGTAAGTATGCAAATGCTATAAACATGACATTATGGTAACATTGATGATGTAAAATGTTATACTTATACATGGTTGATTTCATATATATATGAACAAGTATGCTAACTTGTGAGTTTTGATGATGTTGTTTAGGCTTATGCCAAGTATATGGTTTTGGTTGATATTATACTTATGCTTTATATTTTTCAAATGAAATGGTAAGTTAAGTTTTGGTTTATACGAGCTTACGAAGCACTCGTTGCTTATGTAGTTGTTTTATATATTATCAGAATCTTGATTTGGTTGGAAGCTCATCGGAGACCTATCACACTATCCAGCAATCAATTTAGTAGTTTTTGAGCATTTTGGCCAAGGTTTATAATGGCAGGTATAGAGTGTTTTGTAATGGTATTTTGATGAATGTGTTAATGTTGTTTTGGCATGTATAAGTTTTGAAAGTTATGTTGGTTTGGTAACATTTGATGCCTTGTCAAATTATGTCATGTTGGTTATCTTATTGTGCATGTTTATAAGGCTCTTTATGGTATGTTTTGGTAACTAGTTGGATTAGGTTATCATGTTTGAAATGGTACAATATTGACATGTTTTGATAGTTGTTGTTTTGGTATATTGTGGTGCCTTTGAATGGCATATTGATTAGTTGAAATAGGATATTGAAATGGCATTTTGATGTGTGTTTTGGTGATATTTAGGTCCCTTTAAAGTGTGCATGAATGGGTTGAAAAGTTATGCATGGGATGGTTTTGAGATGGCTTGATTTAAGGTAATTTTGGGTTCACACGGCCTGAGACATGGGCATGTGACTCAACCGTATGAGGCACACAGCCTAGCAACATGACCGTGTGTCATCTGGGGATTTCTTAGGGTTCAAGTCAGTGAGTTACATGGTCTAACATACGGCCTGGCACACAGGCATGTGACACGGCCGTGTGACCCTACTCAGAGAGTTACACAGGTGAGGACACGGGTGAGGACACGACTGTGTGTCCCTGGTTTGAAATTTACACAGCCTGGGGCTGTGTCACACGGCCTGGCCACACGACCGTGTGACCCCTGTTTTGCAATTTTTCCATCTTTTCCTTAAACTTTCCAATTTCTTTCAATTTTGTCCCGAATTGCTCCTAAGCTATTTTTAGGGCCTCGATAGCCCAATTTAGGAATAATATGCATGTGAATGAATGATTTATGATATTATTAATGTGTTGAATGACATGATGTTTAATGTTTCTGATTGTACGTTAATGCTTCGTAACCCTAATCCAGTGACAGAGACGGGATAGGGATGTAACAACCTAATTTTCAATGGTGTCAGAAACAGTGGTTTGAGACCACTAAATCCGACGAGTGAGTTCAAAAATTATATTATTTATTATTTACAAGTCAAATGTGATTTTAGGAAGACTTTTGAATTAGTTATTTGTGTTTTAGAAGGAATTATTAGGTTAAGTGATTTCAAAAATGAGGTATCGAGACCTTGATTTCATAAACTGAGCCGTAAATATTTTTATAAATATTTACGGAGTATCATTGAGTTAGTATTAAAGTTTCGTTAGAAAATTTTAACGTTTCGGTAGTTAATTAATTAAAAAGAACTAAATTGAAAAAGGTGCAAAACTTGTTAAAGTGATAAAATAGCTTAAATGTTAAATGAGGGAGGACTTAAAGGGAAAATTAACCCAAAGAAGATGGCTAAAACGGCAAAAGCAAAAAAAAACAAAGAAATTAGGTGATTAAGGGGAAAATGGGAAATAAAATAAAATTTAATTAGATAAAAATGGGACTTAAAAGAAATCTAGACATTTCTTCACAATTCTTCAGCCAAAAACACCATAGGAGGACCCCAAGAAGTTGGTTTTACATATTTTTACTTCAAATCAAGAGCCCGTAGATCAACGAGAAAAAAAGAAATTAGCAGAATAGTCCCTAACTACTGCAAACTTACAATTTAGCCCAAGTAAGTTCGTATGGTTAAAATTTAATGTTATATATTTATTGATGAATGGAATTTTGTATTTATTCGTGACATTTGTTGAAAATAAAATTATTATTAACTTTATGAAATTGAATCAAGTATTCGAAGTGAACGGAACGCAGGATTGAGTACAGTCGTTCAGTGCAAAAGAGGAATTGACGGTAAATTACCCAAGTAAATCGAGGTTCAGCATTTGTTGCGAACTTTCGTGTTTGCTTTCCATTTAGCTCTCATGATCTTAAGTTAAATCATATGAGTTTCAATTTAACCCTTCTGGGTTTCATTTTAGCTCTTCTTTGCTTCAGACTAACCCTTATGGGTTTCCGTTCAGCTCTTATGAGCTTCCATTTAACCCTTACGGGTTTCCGTTTAGCACTTATGTGCTTCTGTGCAGCCTTCGGGCTTCTGTTAATGATGTACTCAAATCTGTAAGTCGTTCTCTAATTTGAAAAGGATTGGTAAGTGCTATATAGAATTAATGTGGAAGAATTTTAGTTATTATTAATGTTGAGCTCAAATAAGTGAATTCATGGAGTGAAGTTGTGATTGGTAGGAATAATATATTGAACGGTTTACTTAAATAAATAATTGTTGTATGTTCGGTAAGATTTATATTAAAGCCAACGAACTTACTAAGCTTCATTAAGCTTACTGTGTTGTTTAATATTCTTTGTAGATTTTCAAGAAGTTCGGAGAATCGGATCAACACATCAGTCACACTATCCAGATTGCTCCAGTAGATTTTGTTATGCACTTTATGGTTTATATGGCATGTATAATTATGGTTGTGAATGACATATATATAAATATATGTTTGTATGCACGTATTTAGTGGTAGATTTTGGTAAATCAATGAATGGAGTTATTTTGGTAAGTTTAGCCAATTGAATCTTGTGATAATATATATTATGTTTAAAACATGATTTTTTGCTTGTGTTGATTGTTTGATTGAGGCTATTTGAGATATTATAATGTTGTGTATAAGTTGATGTCAAAAAGGGTGAGAAAAGTGGCCTATTTTCATCCACATAGGCAGAGACACGGGTGTGTATCCCCTGCTTTTAAGAAAATTTTTAAAATTTTGGGAAAAATTCCCTAAGTATCTTGTTTAGCCCCGATCCACTTCTAAGGTGTATATTGGGCCTCGAGGGCCCATCTAAGGGACAATATAAGTGTTAAATGAATAATTCTTGATATATATATTAAAGGTTGTGAAATGTCCAAATTTAATTTGTAAAGTCCGGTAATGCTTCATCACCCTGTTCTGGCAACGGATAAGGGTTAGGGGTGTTACAGTTATTGGTATTAGAGCTTTGGTTTAGTCGATTCTTGGAATGACAGTAATGTGTAAAGTGTCTAGAAATACATGCCATAAAAATCTTTGATAGTGTGATGTGTATGATCTGATCTAACCCTTGCTTTTCTTATAGATTGTAAAGATGTCAGATAGATCTGAACATGCTGAACGTGATGAGGCTAATAATAGAGCACAGACATCTGAGCATGGGACAAGTAGTAATGTTCCAATTTCTCCAATGCAAGAACAAGAACTTAAAAATATGTTCTATGGGTTTATGAACCAATACTTTAATGAATTTATGCAAGAAAGAAATCAGGCTCAACAACCTCCTCCCCTTACTGCACCATCTGTAGAGCCTCCGGTTGCTCCTCCACCTCCTTCGGTAACTGAATCCAGTAAACGTACTCCGATTGAAAAACTTAGAAAGTGTGGGGCTGAAGAATTCAGGGGTAGGCCAAATGATGATTCTGTCAAAGCTGAGTATTGGCTTCAGAATACGATAAGAGTTTTTGAGGAAATATCTTGTTCTCCTGAAGATTATATGAGATGTGCTGTGTCGTTGCTGAAAGAAGAAGCTTATAATTGGTAGATGACTATAGTGGTCATGGTGCCAAAAGAGAAAATCACTTGGGAATTCTTTTAGAGTGAATTTCAAAAGAAATACATTGGTAAGAGGTATCTGGAGAAAAAGAAGTGGGAATTTCTTGATTTACGATAAGGAAATCGATTAGTAGCTGAATACGAGAGGGAATTTGTATACCTTAGCAAGTATGCTCAGGAAATTTTACCAACCGAGGAAGAGATGTGCATTCGGTTTGAGGAAGGGCTAAATGATGAAATGAGAATAATTATTGGGGGCACGGAAATACGGGAATTCGTTGTTTTATCAAATCGTGCTCAGAAATTGGAAGAAGTATATAATAGAAAAATGCAGAGAGACAAAAGAAATAAAGAATCTTATAAGAGAAGTTCCTCCAAGTCATTTTCAGCTGCACCTGCGAAAAAGGCTAAAGATGATTTCAGTAGAGCCACACCGATGTTAGAATGATCAAATAAGAACAAGGTGACTTAGCAAGATTACGGGGTAACTATTAAACCTGCTGTTAGTGTGGGTAGTGTACAAAATGTGCCTAGACCTAAATGCAAATATTGTGGAAAATACCATCCCGGTGAATGTAGAGGTAAAGCGGGAGCCTGTTACAAATGTGGAGCTACTGATCATTTCATCCGAAACTGTCTATAACATCCTGAAATTTGGGATTTTATGTTTTGCATTATATCATGCGTTAGGCTAGCTAAGAATGTTAATTGTGTATGTTTAGGGGTCCTAGGAAGACTTTGGGTAGAGTTGGGCCTTAGTAAAATTTTTATGATTAAGCACTTTAAGGAGAGAAGGTAAGTGGCATCAAGACTTAAGGAATTAAGTGTGTATTTTGCTAGCACAAGTGGAGCTAGTAGCAGAGTGGTGTGGCGTCATATGAAGAGGCTTAAGGAGTGGAGTTCGAATCCCACCTAGTGCAATTTTTTTGGATTAATTTTTTTTGTGCTTCTTTCCAAAGTGTCGACCATGGCTATAAATAAGGAAAGAAAGACTTTCTAGTGATGGAAAGATGACTAAGGCATATGGTAAGGAGGAAAGCAAGGGAAAAACAAGGAAAGAAATAAAGGAAAGGGATAAGGGAGGGAAACATGTTGGCCAATTTTGTGGAAGGTGTTTGGGAAAGAAATTTTTAGTCAACCTTGATCATTTTGGTAAAGAGATGCACGGTTTTGGTAGGGGGAACGAGGGGGCCGAATTTCATATAGCTTTTTACAATGTTTTGGTGCGTGGGAGGCTTGTTTTCTTTTAGCATTTTGGTGTTTTCTTTTCCAATTCTTTCTCTTTTGCTTGCCGAAACTCTAAAGCCAAAATTGTTCACCTTTCTCCTTTGTTGCCGAAACACTCACCTCATTTTGCTTATTTTCCCTTTGTTAGCCGAAACTACCTAGCACTCTTTTTCCATCTCTCCTTTTCTTTTTCACCATTTCTTCAATCCTTCTCTCTTCTTCTTAAACCAATATTTTGATGGCCGAATCTTGCTTGATCTTTTCTCTCTAAATAGCCGAAACTTTAATCACACTATTTCTTCTTCTTCTTGCTTGCTTATTGGGCATTTCTTCCTTGATCGATTTGGTGTTTTAGTGGGTGGCCGAATATTCCATCCTTGCCGATTCATTTCTAGCCTTAAGCCCAATCGGTGGAAGTTGGATCTATTATTGTTAAGGTAAGGAATTTCTTCAAGGTTCATTTCGATATATCTCAATGCTTGGTTATTCCGTTAAAACGGATCGATGGATTTGACTAATCGGTTATATTAGGGACTAAATCGCTCATTCTTCTCTACTTGTTGATTCTACGGAAGTAGTGGTAAGCCAAATCCTATCCCTAAACAACTACTCTCTCTCATAGTAGTATTTTACTGACCAAGACTTTTTCAATGGAGGAAAGTGGTAGCGATTTGAAATGAAAAGCGATAGGAGGACAAGAAGGGAGTGGATTTGCAATTCCTACTCTTAAGTTCAAACGTAGGGCGGTATCGGCAGTTCGGGATTTTCCCACAGGGCTGTGGACCATCATCCAGTGAGAATAGACAAATCGTGGTCGTTCACGATACTAAGGGTAAGCATTTTAGATCGTTGATTTAGATTTGGATTAAGAAAAATCTCTTATGTTAGTTAATCGAGTATTATGGTGATATAGGTGCCGACGATCAAGAAGGTTTAGTCCTTGCCGTAATCAGGTGTGTAATCTCACACCGAAATCTCGTTGATTCATAACTCACCATTATGTTGGAAGAATAGATCGTTGTATTGGCTTAAACGATGTTAATTCTAAGATCTGTCAAAATTGGTATTAATTTATTAAATTACGAAAATGCCCATATGGGCCGATTTACGAAAATGCCCCTATGGGCCGATTTACGAAAATGCCCCTATGGGCCGATTTACCAAATTGCCCCTATGGGCCGGTTTGCTATAATACCTAAATGGGCCGAACTATCAAAGTGCTTTAACAGGCCGATTCACCGAATTAATTCACTAGATTAATGGTTGTTGTATATATGTGGATATTTTATTTTATTTTGTATGATACATTTTCATATATTGCATGGGATGGGATAAATTGTACGGAGAGAAGTGTAGCCTGGTGGCATTGCCACAAATCTATTTATTATTGTGCTTAATTATGTTTTTGGTGGCTTGACCACAAAAGTATTATACTCTAGCAGCTTGGCTGCAATTTTGGTGTGAGCAGCGGGGTGGGTTGACTTGATCCCCACAGGTGTGATTGGCTGGTCGGGGGTGTGATGGATGGATTGGGTTGGGTTGCATACATTTACTTCATTTAATTATTGTTATGTAAATGGGCTTAGGCCCAAGATTATGCTATGCGGGTTCAGGCCAGTGGATGATGGTAAGGGGATTATACACTGAGTTCTAGTAACTCACCCTTTTTTCTTAATCCTTGCAGGTAATGCTCAGCAATGAGGACTTGGGCCCATGGATGACTCAGTGGAGGCCATACTTTGGAAATAATGTTTTCGAACATCAGTGAACTTCTTTTCCGTTTTATTTCATTACTTTTACTATTTTGGGTTTAAAGTTGTAATAAGGCCTCTGGGATTTTTATTTTGTTTTATGTTTGACGTATTTATTATCTTCCATGAATTGTTTTAAACGGGGATTTTTCTAAAATCATAAACAATGGTTTTTCTTAAAATTTATCTACAAACGGATTTCACAATAAATTTGTACAAATAATTTAACTTGGATTTTTCCTGCAAATTATCAATAATATTTTCAAAAGTCACGGTTTTAAAAGATCACTAGTTCGATTATCGATTTTTCAATCAACCTTTCAAAATTAGTAGTATTTTTATCAAATATTTCTAATCAATTTTGTTTTTTTTTTAAATTTTAACCTAATAACAACATCTTTAGTAAGAATCACAAGTTCTTTACTCGTTTTCTTCATGTGACATGCCAGATCTGGTCATACCGCTTGGGTCGGGTTTGGGGTGTTACATTTTATGGTATTAGAGCCCGGTTGCAAAACTCGGCTGTGGTTTAGGTTCAAAAATGTTTTCTAAAACTGCTTGAAATTCGATTTATAAATACATGTTTTAAAGGAAGTATGGCACCACGGGTATCCGACATCAAGTCAGTAAGTTTTGTTTTCATTTTATGATTATTGTGGTATGAATGTAGTAAGAAAACTTCACAAAATAGACATACTCTAGAACTTTTAGCTTTAGGAGCTGAAACTATAGAGATTGAGACTTTAGGATATGTTTTGCGAAAACAACTTTACTTCTTATACTCCATAAAATATTGTTTAATAAACACTGAATAAGCATACTGATTCATAAGACTCTTAATCAGATTAAATCGATGTTAGTAAACATGAGCACTAGAGGACGTGGACATGGTAGACGTGGACGGGGTAGAGGCCGAGGTGCTAGAGTTGTATCTGAGGCATCGGGACATATGCCTGAAATGGACGCACCTGCGTCACCAGTGACTGAGGCTGGGTTACATGATCGAATGAGAGAGGACGACGCTCTGTCCTAAGCGATGTTGCGAGTACTAGAAAGGGTTGCTGGGGCAAGAACTGGGTCAGCAGCTCGTGGGTCGGTATCTGAGCGACTCAGATCGAATGTGGCTGAAGTTTTTAGGGGTATTTCGGGTGTAGCCCCAAGTGTAGCAGAGTACTGGCTTGAGGCGGTGGAACGGATTATGGACGATCTGGATTGCACATCTGAGCAGAAACTGAAAGGGGTTGTGTCATTGCTAAGAGACGAGGCGTATCAGTGGTGGCTCACTGTTCGGGAAGGCACTCAGGCTGAACGTATTACCTGGGATTTCTTTAAGACATCATTCTAGGGGAAATATGTCGGGGCTAGCTATGTAGATGCCTGAAGGAAGGAATTTTTGAATCTGGTTCTAGGAAGTAAATATGTGGCAACATACGAGGCGGAGTTTTTGCGTCTGAGTCGGTATGCCCGGGGAATAGTGCCAACTGATCATGAGCGTTGTGTGCGTTTTGAGGATGGATTGCGTGATGAGTTACGGGTACTGATAGCCCCACAAAAGGAAAGGAATTTTGCTACACTTGTGGAAAAAGCTAAGATAGCTGAGGAAGTTAAGCACTCGGAACGGTAAAATCGAGACAAGGATAGGGGTAGGAACAAGAGAGACTCTGGGTATTCAGGTTCTGCTAGAGGATTTCAAAAAAGGCCTAGGAATGAGGGGCCAGTTCAAGTGGGTGCTCCAGCTACTACCAATCAGTCACAGCCTTGCGTGGATTGTGGGAAACTTCACTCGGGTGAATGTTGGAAGAGAACTGGTGGTTGTTTCAGATGTGGATCCAAGGACCATCGGTTTAGGGATTGCCCTCGAAAGCCTGATCAAACTCAGGTAGTTCAGAATGCATTTTGCGCAGACCAGCAGAGGCGCCGGACCGAGAGGTCGAGGTGGGCGGCGGTCGGGGTAGTAACGGTGTAGGACGAGGTCAAGGTGCACCGGGTAGAGGTATCGGTAATAGGAGTAACGCGGAGGCAAGACAGCCAGGGTTGGTCTATACGGTCAGACGTCGAGAGGATGGCGATGCACCGGACGTCATAATCGCACGTTTTCATATCGAAGTACCTTTTACCGCTCACGATAGACATTGGATCCACCCATTCGTATGTTGCATGTGCCGTGTGCGGAACTCGAATATTAAATCTGAGATTACTGCTAGAGAAACAACTGTGATTAGCCCTTTAGGACAGTCAGTGGTAGTAAATAAGTTTTTTAGGGATGTACCCTTAGAGGTTCAAGGGGTAGTATTTCTGGCGGATTTGATGGAACTATCGTTCGGGGAGTTCGATCTTATTTTGGGCATGGATTGGCTGGTTAAACATCGTGCGAACTTAATTTGTCTTTGCAAAGCGAGATGGTACTAAGAACTTCGGAGGATAATGAAGTGATGATGATAGGTGAAAGAAGAAATTATCTATCTAATGTGGTATCTACTTTGAAGGCAGAAAAGTTGGTGCGAAAGGGGTGTGCAGCGTCCTTAGTCTTTATCAGTGCTTTGGATGCCAAAGAGTTGTCGGTAGAAAGTGTTAGAACGGTGAAAGAGTTTTCAGATGTCTTTCCCGAGGAGCTTCCAGGATTGCCTCCGAATCGGGAAGTGGAATTTGGTATTGAGTTGTTGCCAAGAACGGCTCCGGTGTCCATTGCTCCTTATAGAATGGCGCCGAAGGAGCTAGTGGAACTTAAAGCTCAAATCCAGGAGTTGTTGGATCGTGGATTTATTCGACCAAGTGTGTCACCGTGGGGAACCTCAGTTTTGTTCGTTAAGAAAAAGGATGGGTCGATGCGTATGTGCATCGATTATAGACAATTTAATAAGTTGACGATCAAGAACAAGTATCCATTACCGAGGATCGATGATCTGTTCGATCAGCTGCGTGGAGCTTCAGTTTTCTCGAAGATAGATCTGTGATCGGGGTATCACCAGTTAAAAGTAAAGGAGGCAGATATTCACAAGACTGCGTTTCGAACCCGATATAGGCATTACGAGTTCTTAGTGATGCCGTTCGGGTTGACTAATGCACCAGCTGCATTTATGGACATGATGAAGCGAGTCTTCCAACCCTATCTAGATCGGTTTGTGGTGGTGTTCATAGACGACATCTTGGTGTACTCAAAGACTGAAGAGGAGCATGATTCGCATCTACGGGTAGTATTGCAGATATTAAGGGAGAAGTAACTGTATGCCAAATTCAGTAAGTGTGAATTTTGGCCGAAGGAGGTGACCTTTTTGGGGCATGTTGTGTTTGCCGAGGGAATTAGAGTTGATCCCCGGAAGGTCAAGGCTGTATTGGACTGGAAGCCACCAAGGTCAATGGCAGAAATCTGAAGTTTTCTAGGTTTGGTTGGGTATTACAGGCGTTTCGTTGAGGGGTTTTTATTGATTGCTGCACCCCTAACTAAGCTGTTGCGTAAGGGAGTACCGTTTGTGTGGTCAGATAAGCAGCAAGAGAGTTTTGAGAAATTGAAGAAGATTCTGATAGAAGCGCCAGTATTGATTCAACCTGAGGCTAGTAAAGAGTTTATTGTTTATTGTGATGTGTCACACACGGGTTTGGGATGTGTGTTGATGCAAGGGGGAAAAGTGGTGGCATATGCATCTCGTCAATTAAGGCCGCATGAGGTGAACTATCCCACACATGATTTGGAGTTAGCTGCAGTGGTTTTTGCTCTAAAGATATGGAGACACTATCTGTATGGGGAGAAGTCGATTATCTACACGGATCATAAGAGTCTGAAGTACCTCCTTACCCATAAGGAGTTGAACTTAAGACAGCGGAGGTGGATAGAATTATTGAAATATTATGACTTTTCAATCGAGTATCACCCAGGTAAAGCTAACGTAGTGGCAGATGCACTGAGTCGTAAGGTAATATCGGATTTGAGAGCGATGTTCACTCACCTCAGCCTTTATGAAGATGGTAGCTTGTTAGCTGAACTTCAAGTGAAGCCTGTATGGGTAAGTCAGATTAAGGAAAAGCAGTTGTTAGATGAAAGGTTGGGTTCTCGACTTCAGCAAGTGGAAAGTGGTGAGATAGGGGATTTTGGATTAAATAGTGATGGAGTATTATGTTTCCGCGGAAGAGTTTGTATGCCCAGGGATTCTAAATTGAGACAAATGATTCTGTGTGAGGCGCATAGTAGCTCATATGCTATGCACCCCACAGGAAATAAGATGTACCGAGACCTCCGTGAGCAGTATTGGTGGCCAGGGTTGAAACGAGAGGTTACCGACTTCGTGAGCAAGTGCTTGACATGTCAGCAGGTGAAGGCGGAACATCAACTGCCTTCAGGGTTGCTACAACCGGTGACAATCCCACTATGGAAATGGGAAAGGATAACGATGGACTTTGTTAGTGGGTTACCTTTAACGCCTACTAAGAAAGATTCCATATGGGTGATAGTGGATCGGTTAACGAAGTCTGCTCATTTCCTATCTGTTCATACGGATTATTCATTGCAGAAGTTGGCCAAGTTGTATATAGCAGAAGTCGTGAGGTTGCATGGGGTACCAGTGTCTATTATATCGGACAGGGATCCTAGGTTTACATCATGGTTCTGGAAGGCTTTCCATGAAGCTTTGGGTACAAGACTAAATTTCAGCACGGCGTTTCATCCGCAGACTGATGGTCAGTCGGAGAGAGTAATCTAGATTCTAGAAGAAATGTTAAGGGGCTGTGTGATCGACTTTAGGGGTAGTTGGGAAGATTTTCTACCATTGGTAGGGTTTGCATACAACAACAGCTATCAATCCAATATCCAAATGGCACCTTACGAGGCGTTGTATGGTCGTAGGTGTCGTACTTCTACCTGTTGGACTGAACTAGGAGAACGATAGTTATTGGGTTCTGAGTTGATCTCAGAGACAGAGGAAGAAGTTAAGGTAGTTCGGGCACGGTTAAAAGAAGCTTCGGACAGACAGAAATCATATGCGGATCTGAAGCGGAAAGAGATAGAGTTCTCTGTGTGTGATCAGGTCTTTCTGAAGGTATCACCTTCGAAAAAGATCTTTAGATTTGGACGGAAGGGCAAGTTGAGCCCTAGGTTTATCGGACCTTACCGTGTATTGAAGCGTGTTGGGCCAGTGGTTTATCAGCTTGAGTTACCTCCGGAGTTAAGTCAGATACATAGCGTATTCCATGTCTCAATGTTAAGGCGTTGTCATTCGGATCCGTCTCATGTTGTGCCAGTGGAGGAAGTTGAGATAAGACTTGACTTGTCTTTTGAAGAAGAACCAGTGCGGATTTTAGATCGGGATATTAAGGTGCTGAGAAAGAAGTCAGTCTCGTTGGTCAAAGTATTATGGCATAATCACGGGTCAGAGGAAGCTACATGGGAGCCAGAGGACATGATCCGACAGCAATATCCTCATCTCTTCTAATTAGGTAAATTTTGAGGCTGAAATTTCTTTAAGGGGGTAGATTTGTAACATCCTGAAATTCGGGATTTTATGTTTTGCATTATATCATGCGTTAGGCTAGCTAAGAATGTTAATTGTGTATGTTTAGGGGTCCTAAGAATACTTTGGGATGAGTTGGGCCTTAGTAAAATTTTTGTGATTAAGCACTTTAAGGAGAGAAGGTAAGTGGCATCAAGACTTAAGGAATAAAGTGTGTATTTTGCTAGCACAAGTGGAGCTAGTAGCAGAGTGGTGTTGCGTCACATGAAGAGGCTTAAGGAGTGGAGTTCGAATCCCACCTAGTGCAATTTTTTTGGACTAATTTTTTTTGTGCTTCTTTCTAAAGTGTCGGCCATGGCTATAAATAAGGAAAGAAAGACTTTCTAGTGATGGAAAGAAGACTAAGGAATATGGTAAGGAGGAAAGCAAGGGAAAAACAAGGAAAGAAATAAAGGAAAGGGATAAGGGAGGGGAACATGTTGGCCGATTTTGTGGAAGGTGTTTGGGAAAGAAATTTTTGGTCAACCTTGATCTTTTTGGTAAAGAGATGCACGATTTTGGTAGGGGGAATGAGGGAGCCAAATTTCATATAGCTTTTTACAAAGTTTTGGTGCGTGAGAGGCTTGTTTTCTTTTAGCATTTTGGTGTTTTCTTTTCCAATTCTTTCTCCTTTGCTTGCCGAAACTCTAAAGCCAAAATTGTTCACCTTTCTCCTTTGTTGCCGAAACACTCACCTCATTTTGTTCATTTACCCTTTGTTAGCCGAAACTATCTAGCACTCTTTTTCCATCTTTCCTTTTCTTTTTCACCATTTCTTCAATCCTTCTCTCTACTTCTTAAACCAATATTTTGATGGCCGAATCTTGCTTGATCTTTTCTCTCTAAATAGCTGAAACTTTAATCACACTATTTCTTCTTCTTCTTGCTTGCTTATTGGGCATTTCTTCCTTGATCGATTTGGTGTTTTAGTGGGTGGCCGAATATTCCATCCTTGCCGATTCATTTCTAGCCTTAAGCCCAATCGGTGGAAGTTGGATCTATTATTGTTAAGGTAAGGAATTTCTTCAAGGTTCATTTCGATATATCTCAATGCTTGGTTATTCCGTTAAAACGGATCGATGGATTTGACTAATTGGTTATTTAAGGACTAAATCGCTCCTTCTTCTCTACTTGTTGATCCTACAGAAGTAGTGGTAAGCCGAATCCTATCCCTAAACAACTACTCTCTCTCATAGTAGTATTTTACTGACCAAGACTTTTTCAATGGAGGCAAGTGGTAGCGATTTGAACGGAAAAGCGATAAGAGGACAAGAAGGGAGTGGATTTGCAATTCCTACTCCTAAGTTCAAACGAAGGGCGGTATCGACAGTTCGGGATTTTCCCACCGGGTTGTGGACCATCATCCGGTGAGAATAGACAAATCGTGGTCGTTCACGATACTAAGGGTAAGCATTTTAGATCGTTGATTTAGATTTGGATTAAGAAAAATCTCTTATGTTAGTTAATCGAGTATTATGGTGATATAGGTGTCGACGATCAAGAAGGTTTAGTCCTTACCGTAATCAGGTGTGTAATCTCACACCGAAATCCCGTTGATTCATAACTCACCATTATGTTGGAAGAATAGATCGTTGTATTGGCTTAAACGATTTTAATTCTAAGATCTGTCAAAATTGGTATTAATTTATTAAATTACGAAAATGCCCATATGGGCCGATTTACGAAAATGCCCCTATGGGCCAATTTACCAAAATGCCCCTATGGGCCGATTCGCTATAATGCCTAAATGGGCCTAACTATCAAAGTGCTTTAATGGGCCGATTCACCGAATTAATTCACTAGATTAATGGTTGTTGTATATATGTGGATATTTTATTTTATTTTGTATGATACATTTTCATATATTGCATGGGATGGGATAAATTGTATGGAGAGAAGTGTAGCCTGGTGGCATTGCCACAAATCTATTTATTATTGTGCTTAATTATTTTTTTGGTGGCTTGACCACAAAAATATTATACTCTAGCAGCTTGGCTGCAATTTTGGTGTGACCGGCGGGGTGGGTTGACTTGATCCCCACAAGTGTGATTGGCTGGTCGGGGGTGTGATGGATGGATTGGGTTGGGTTGGGTTGCATACATTTACTTCATTTAATTATTGTTATGTAAATGGGCTTAGGCCCAAGACTATGCTATGCGGGTTTAGGCTAGTGGATGACGGTAAGGGAATTATACACTGAGTTCTAGTAACTCACCCCTTTTTCTTAATCCTTGCAGGTAATGCTCAGTAATGAGGACTTGGGCCCATGGATGACTCGGTGGAGGCCATACTTTGGAAATAATGTTTTCGAACATCAGTGAACTTTTTTTCCGTTTTATTTCATTACTTTTACTATTTTGGGTTTAAAGTTGTAATAAGGCCTCTGGGATTTTTATTTTGTTTTATGTTTGACGTATTTATTATCTTCCATGAATTGTTTTAAACGTGGATTTTTCTAAAATCATAAATAACGGTTTTTCTTAAAATTTATCAACAAACGGATTTCACAATAAATATGTACAAATAATTTAACTTGGATTTTTCCTGCAAATTATCAATAATATTTTCAAAAGTCATGGTTTTAAAAGATCACTAGTTCGATTATCGATTCTTCAATCAACCTTTCAAAATTAGTAGTATTTTTATCAAATATTTCTAATCAAATTTGTTTTCTTAAATTTTTAACCTAATAACAACATCTTTAGTAAGAATCACAAGTTCTTTACTCGTTTTCTTCATGTGACATGCCAGATCTGGTCATACCGCTTGGGCCAGGTTTGGGGTGTTACACTGTCCTCTATTGCAAAAAAAAGAAGAGCAAAAAGAGAAACAGATAACCACTTCTCAAAGAAGTAAATGTTCAGGTCAAAGTAGTGCCACTGGGACTACTTGTTCGGGTCTGAGAGATTCTACTACTCGATCAGAGGCTACGGCACCTACACGTACTTATGCTATCCGAGCGAGGGAAGAAGCTGCAGCTCCGGATGTAATTGCTGGTACATTCTATCTTTTTGATGTTACTGTATATGCTTTGATTGACCCTGGGTCTACACATTCTTATGTTTGCACTGCATTAGCATCAGAAAAGAAATTTTCTTTTGAGCCTACTGATTATGATGTTCATGTAACACCCCAAACCCATATTCATCACCGAAATAGGGTTACGGAGAATTATCAAACTTGATACTTAAACAAACATACATTTTCATACATTTTTCATATTCAAATAAAAGTCATTCACATTCAATCATATGGTCCCTAATACAAACCCTCGAGGCTCAAATCAATCATTAGAAGTGGTTCGGGACTAAACCGAAAACCTAGGAAATTTTTTTGGAAAACATAGAAAATTTTCAAAGTACAGGGGACACACGCCCGTGTGGCCCGACCATGTGTCTCACACGGCCAAAGACACGCCCGTGTCACAGGACGTGTGGACAGTCGAAATAGGATCACATGGTTGTGTCCCAGCCCGTGCCCGACCCCGTGTAACTCCCTAACTTGGGTCACACGACCAACCACACGCCCGTGTGACTAGCTCGTGTACCCTTCAAAATGACCCCACACGCTCGTGTGCCAGACCGTGTGCTAGGCCGTGCCAAAACAGTAGGGTATACAGACTTATGCCACACGACCAAGTCACACGCCTGTATGCTGAGCCGTGTGGAGCATACTGACTTGGTTTCTAATAAACATCAGGGGACACACGGCCATGTCACCTAACCATGTGTCACACACGACTGAGACACACGCCCGTGTCTCTGCCCGTGTTGAAAAAAATAGGCTATTTTCCAAGCCATCTTTCTCACCCAATTTTGCATCAACCTAAACATGTCAAATGGCATATAACATAGCATCAATAGGCATTCAAACCAATCTCAACTAATCCTAAATCATGCTATTTCAATACCCTCAACTATATTGCTCATAACATCATGTTTCGCCAATTCAAGACATACCAATTTCACATCTAAAAATCACCTAAATGGTCACTTTCAACTATGCATTGTTTTTCCTAAAACCACATGCATACCATATCTCAAAATTCAACCATTTGGTACTCAAAATACCAATTCACAACAAGCATTCACATAGCAATTGTACACAACATATCAAAAGGCCATTTGCACACATATATATACATCACCAAGTGTACCAAAATAAGCCAAATCACATGGCTATACACATAACCAAAATATACATCATTTATAAGCAAAATCAGTTGGCTAAATGCATTACTAATATATAGGCCATATTAATCAACAACACCTATACATGCCATATAACCAAATACATAAGTTCAAAATTACCAAAATGACAGCTTGATAGTGTGATGAAATCTTTGAAAAATCCCAATCCGAGCAAGCTTCGAAAACACTTTAAAACACGGAAAAAAATAAACAGAGTAAGCTATAAAGCTTAGTAAGATCGTATGGTTAATAAATATAACCTACCATTCATTCACAAATTAAGTTATCTAACATAATACACCACAATTCAACTTAATCACAAGGCTAACATATGTTCATCCACATAGTAGATCATGTAACTCTCAAATTATAGATTCAATGCTTATACAGTTTACGTACATACCTGCAGTGATACATCTCAATCTCTTACCCTTTCATATCTTCAATATACCCGTTGAACCATTTGGAATAATATCAGATACTCGAGAATCTCGCACCCTAAGTGCCAATACATGGCCGAAGCCATCCCAATTTCATATCTCATATAATGCTCACTCTCGAGCTATCAACAGGTCTGCTCACACAAGCTGACAGTCAAGACGTAACTACACAGTGCTGCTCACATAAGCTGATGAGAATTCGCAACACATGCCGGAAAACTCAACCACTGGTAGAATGTACGGACCAGCACCCAAAACACAATAACCCCTAATGACATGTCATTTTTATCTTATCTATTCCTAAGGTTCAACTGGAATTTCACACGTAGCCAAATCTTCGTCGAACTTTTCCGTAAGGTCATATTCATCAACAATACAATTATAAAGCATTTAAAACACAATTACATTAATGCTTATTAACATACGAACTTACCTCGAATTTATACGGAGAGAATCAAGCTATCAATCAACTATCTTGTTTTTCCCCCGATCTAATTCCGAACTTCGCTTTTCTTGATTTATATATAATCAAATTTAACTTATTTAATTATCATTCTATTCAATTTTACCCAAAAATCATATTAAGGAAAAATTACACTTTTGCCTCTTAAATTTTAAATTCTTTACAATTTAGTCCCTAGCTCATAAAAATGCAAATTCACGCCATTCAACTTATACCCATGCTAGAAAAATATCAATTAAGTCCCTAGCAAGCCCTATATTCCATTTATTTCACAATTTAACTATGAATATTTTTCTATTTTTCAATTTAACCCCTAATTGACAAATTCATCAAAATTTCCTTTATTAAAGTTGCTCAACTATCATCAAGCATCCATTTTCATCCATTAAACATCAAAAACAACTAATATACATTCATGGTAAAACCCTAGACTTTTAACATTTTCACAAATTAGTCCATGGCTAGCTAGATTAAGCTACAACGATTCCGAAAACATAGAAATCATCAAAAATGGGACAAAAATCACTTACCAATTCGATTTTGAAGCTTGGCCGAACCCTAGCCCTATTTCTCCAAGTACAATCAGTTTTGTGTGTATTTTGAAGAAGATGAACATTATAAAATTGGTTTGTTTTACTAATATATCATTTAATTACTTATTTACTTAATTAACCTTTATAATTAATTCAAATTACAAAATTGCCAAGCCATTATCATCCACTAACATATTAATGGGCTATTTACCATATAAGGACCTCTATTTTAAGGTTCTATAGCTATTAGACACCTTTAGCTAATAGAACTCAACTTTTATACTTTACGCGATTTAGTCCTTTTTATCAAATTGAGCATTCAAACGATAAAATTTCTTAACGAAATTTTTACACAATCATACTATCATGCTGTAGAAATGAAAATAATAAAATAAATATTTTGACCTCGGATTTGTGGTCCCAAAACCACTATTTTGATTTGACTAAAAACGGGTTGTTACAACTCTCCCCTCTTAAGAATTTTCGTCTCCGAAAATCTTTCCTGAAAATAGGTTAGGGTGCTGTTTTCTCATAACTTCCTCAAGTTCCCACGTAGCTTCTTCGACACCGTGACATTGCCATAAAACCTTCACTAAAGCTATGCTCTTATTTCTTAACTCTTTAATCTCTCAAGCTAAAATTCTGATCGGTTCTTCATTGTATGACATATCAGGTTGAATTTCAATCTCTGCCAGAGAAATTACGTGTGAAAAATCTAATCTATATCGGCGTAACATCGACACATGAATCACATTATGGATCTTTTCTAATTCTGACGGTAAAGCTAGTCGATATGCCACTGGCCATATTCTCTCAATAATCTCATACGGTCTGATAAATCGCAGGCTCAATTTTTCTTTGCGACCAAATCGAAGAATTTTCTTCCACGGTGATACTTTCAAAAACACTCTATCACCGATTTGAAATTCAATGTCTTTACATTTCAAATCCGCATATGATTTCTGTCAATCTGAAGCTGCTTTTAAGCTGTCGCGAATTACTTTAACTTTATCTTCGGTCTCTCTAACCAAATCAACCCCGTGAATCTTTTTCTCACTAAGCTCGGTCCAGTACAATGGAGTTCGGCATTCACGACCATATAAAGCTTCATACGGTGCCATCTTTATGCTCGATTGAAAACTATTGTTATACGCGAATTCAACCAACGGTAAATATTTTTCCCAGTTGCCTTCAAACTCAAAAACACAGTAACGAAGCATATCTTCGATAATCTGTATAATTCTCTCGAACTAACCATCAGTTTGCGGATGAAATGCAGTACTAAAGTGCAACCACGTACCCAAAGCTTCTTGCAATTTCTTCCAAAATCGCGACATAAACCTCGGATCTCTATCCGAAATAATAAAAACTGGAACCCCTTGCAATCTAACAATCTCTGATATATACAATTTAGCTAATCTATCAAGTGAAAAGTCCATACGTACCGGAATAAAATGTGAAGATTTTGTCAATCGATCAACTACAACCCAAATGGCATCTTTCTTTTTTAGAGATAGGGGTAACCCCGATACGAAATCCATCGTAACTCTATCCCATTTCCATTTTGGTATCATCACCGAATGTAACAGTCCCGAAGGCACTTGATGTTCGGCTTTGACTTGTTGACAAACCAAGCATCTAGACACAAATTCTGAAATGTCTCGTTTCATGCCCGACCACCAGTACAACTGTTTCAAATCATTGTACATTTTAGTACTCCCCGAATGAACAGATAAACAACCACTGTGTGCTTCGTGTAGAATTTTCTGAATAAGCTCAAAATTTCTCTGTACACAAATTCTATCTCGGAACAGTAAATAATCATCGAATTCAATCTGATACTCTGAATCAGTAGTCGACTCACATTGTACTATTTTAGCTTGCAATTCATTATTACATTTTTGAGCTTCACAAATTTGCTGAAGAAATACCGGTTTAGCTTTTAACTCAGCTAAAATCGATCCATTATCAGACAAGGTTAACTGTGTATTCATCTCCCGCAAAGCAAACAAAGACTTTCTACTCAGAGCATCCGCGACTACATTTGCTTTTCCTGGTTGATAATCAATTACTAACTCATAGTCTTTCAACAACTCGAGTCATCTTTGTTGTCTCAAATTCAAATCTTTTTGAGACATTAGATACTACAAACTCTTGTGGTTGATAAAGATGTGGCACTTCTCACAGAATAAATGATGTCACCAAATTTTCAATGCGAACATAATAACAGCCAACTCTAAATCGTGCACCAAATAATTCTTTTCATACGGTTTTAATTGTCTGGAAGCATAAGCTATCACTTTGCCTTCTTGCATCAAAACACATCCCAAACCGTTCAATGATGCATAACTGAAAATTACAAACTCTTTACCCGACTCAGGTTGAACTAGAACTGGTGCTTCAGTTAACAGTGCTTTCAACTGTTAAAAAAACTGTTGGCATTTCTCGGACCACTCGAACTTCACATCTTTCTTTAACAATCGAGTCATCAGTGTAGCAATCATTGAGAACCCTTTTACAAAATGCCGATAGTAGCCAGCTAATCCCAGAAAACTTCTGACTTTAGATACGTTTCTTAGTGGTTTCCAGTCAACAACTGCTGAAATCTTACTCGGATCAACTCGAATGCCTTCCGCTGAAACAATGTGTCCTAAAAATCCAACTTATCGGAGCCAAAATTCACATTTGCTAAATTTAGCAAACAATTGCTTATCTCTCAATGTTTGTAACAAAATTCTCAAATGTTTAGCACACTTAGATTCATGTCAGGAATAGATCAGAATATCATCGATAAATACAACAACAAATCTGTCTAAGTATGGTCTAAAAATTCTATTCATCAAATCCATAAAACTGTAGGAACGTTAGTTAATCCGAATGGCATAACAAGAAATTCATAATGCACGTACCTTGTTCTGAATGCAGTTTTTGGCACATCCGAATCTTTAACTCTCAACTGATAATAACCAGATCGCAGATCAATCTTTGAAAATATTGTTGCTCCTTTCAATTGATCGAAAAAATCATCAATTCCCGGAAAAGGATACTTATTCTTAATTGTAACCTTGTTAAGTTGATGATAATCGATACACAATCTCATCGATCCATCTTTCTTCTTTACAAAAAGCACTGGTGCACCCCAGGGCAAAAAACTAGGTCGTGCAAAACCTTTATCGGTTAATTGTTGTAGCTGAGCTTTCAATTCTTTCAATTTTGTAGGAGCCATTCTATATGGAGCTATCGTTATCGATGATGTTCCCGGTACTAATTCAATAGCAAATTCAATTTCTCTGATCGGTGGCAACCTAGGTAGCTCTCGGGAAACACATCCGGATATTCACAAACCACTAGAATTGATTCAATCTTTGATTCAGACATTTTTGTATCCAGTACGTACGCAAGATAAACATCACAACCTTTCCTCACATATTTCTGAGCTAGAATTGTCGATATCACTATAGGTAACCCACTCGAGTCATTAGATTCAATTCGAAGAATTTCACTATTCTGGCATTTCAGCTCAATAGTCTTTCATCTACAATTCACAACAGCATCATGCAAAGTCAACCAATCCATACCCAAAATCACATCGAATTCATCAAACGGTAAAAGCATCAAATTAGCCGGAAAATAGTAACCTCGAGTCATCAAAGGACAGTTCTTGCAAACTTTATTAACTAGGACATACTTGCCTAAGGGTTTCGATACTTTAATCACAAATTCGGTAGACTCAACAGGTAAACTCTTACTATACACTAAATTCTTACAAACATACGAATGAGCCGATCCAGGATCAATCAAAGCAATTACATCAGTGTCATAGAGAGAAAATGTACCAGTGATAACATTTGGTGATGATGCATCTTCGCGAGCGCGAATAGCGTAAGCTCTGGCTGGGACTCGAGCCTCGGATCTTATAGTAGAATCTTTTGTCACACCTTTACTACTAGTCACATTTCTCGTATTTCTAGGTAGTCAGAGAATCGGACTAGTCACAAAATCTTTGCACTTTTGATCGATAAACTGCTGGCTTATGTATTTCTTTCTGAACTCGGTCTGAAAGAATTCCCACGTGACTTGTTCTCTCGACACCAAAGAAATCAAAGTGTTCCACCACTGATATGCAGTATGTAACAGTCCAATTTAGACCCTAGTCGGAACAGTGGTTTCGGGACCACAAATTCGAGTCAGTAAAATAATTTAATATTATTTTATGTGCAGTTAATATGTGATTAAGCATGTGTTAAAGTTTCGTAAGTTAATTTGTCCATCTATGTGTTTAATTTGATAAAAAAAGATTAAATTGCATTGAATGTAAAATTTGCATGCTTTATGAAAAGACACTTATTCGAGATGGTTTTTAAATGAGAAGTCCTTAATAGGCAAATAGCTCATTAATAAGGTGAGTGGGTGGTAATGGTCAAAAATGACCTTGAATAATATGTTTTAAATATTTTATTTTGAAGGTTAAATTTGGAAATTGGTTACTAAGTTATTTTATAACAAAAATAAAGCATTAAAATGGCAATTTATATTGATTCATCACCGAACATAGAAAGAAAAGAAGGGTTTTGAGTTTTCATGGTGTTCGGTCATCAATAAGCTCAATTCAAGGTATGATTTCAATCGGTTTTCGATAATTTCTATGTTTCGGTAATCGTTGCTTCGTCTATTTCAAAACCCATGTCTTAATTTTGAGAATTGATGATGTTTGTGAGATGTGCCATTGATGAAATGGTAAGCTTTGTGATGAGTATTTGTGTTAAATGAAAGATATGTGTTTAATGAACATGTTTTGTTCTTGAATTTTTGATGAATTTAGCTAATTAGGGCTAAATTGTGAAAATAGCATTATGAGGGACTAAATAGAGAAATAAATGGAATGTTTTGACTTGTATGAGATACATGAGCATTCGGCTAAACATGGGCAAAAGCAAATTTGGTGTATTTTGTGATTTTGTGAATTAGTGACTAAATTGTCCAAATGTGAAATGTGAGGGCTAAATTGCAAATTGCCCTAAATATGTGTTCTTTGATTGAAATGAATGAGTTAGTGAATAAAAGGGTGAAATTTGAATATGTATAGGTCAAGAACCAAAGAAAACGAATTTTGATTGCGGGAAAACGAAAGTAGTCGAATAACCGAATCCGATCAACCATCCGAATCTGAGGTAAGTCGATATACAAATAAATATATTTGTATTGAATTATATATATTCATATGACTATTGATAAGGATGAATGCACATGAGATGATGTACACATGAATTTCGAGATAGAATCGACATAGTGTCAACATCCGAGAAGTCCCGTCTGAACCTAAGAATAGATAGGATAGTATATGTCATGACATAGGTGTCCGATATGTGATATCATGTAAGACCACGTCTGGGATGTTGGCATTGATTCGAGATTTTGTGTAAGACCACGTCTGGGACGTTGGCATCGATATGAGATTTACGTGTAAGACCATGTCTGGGACATTGGCATCGTATTGATTCGTGTAAGACCTTGTCTGGGACAGTGGCATCGATATCTGGTTACATGTAAGACCACGTTTGGGATGTTGGCATTGTACGACTATTCCGATCACTTTGACTATCCTATTAGATTTCGAATGGTTCAACGGGCAAATCTGAGAAACGAACGACTATGTGATTTGTATATCTGTTTCAGGTACGTTTGATATGTACACTAAGTGTGTATGAAAGGTAAGTATCTATATGAACTTACAAAGATGATTATGTATATGGAAATGATGAGATTATATGTGAAGCTATGCTTGAATGAGCCATGTGTATATATGATATTTGAGTTGAAGAATATGGAAGATATGGCTAAGCAAATGAGCCAAAGAATATATGTGATGAATTTGTTATGAGAATCAATGATGTTATTGTATCAAATTGGTTTACTCTGTATATGGCTTACTAAGCTTTTGAAAGCTTACTCTGTGTGTGTTTGCTCTGTTTTATAGATTGTCAAAGCTACTGAAGGCTCGGGGACCATCGAGGATCGTCATCACACTACTCAAACTCATTTTGGTACCTTTTGGAAACGTATATACTATGACATGTATAGGCTAGTGATTTGGTATATGTTTGATATGTAAATAGCCATGTGATTTGGCTAGTTAATGTTGGTAATGTGCATGAGTAAATATAGTATTTGGTGCATGTTTTTGTATGGCTTGATGGCAGTGAAGTAGCCTTATGAATGGTAAGCTTATGGATGAATTGATGCCTTAGTGATTTAATGAGGTTATGGTTGAATTATACTTGGATTTACATGAGAGCTGATTGTACAAATTAGCATGTTTAGAAATGAGATTGAATGGAATAATATGATAACTATTTGGTGTGTTTTTTGTTACCATTTGATTGTGGAAATAGGCTTGTTTATGCTTGTAGGTATGACCCTAGTGTGGGTGGCATATTGGCCTTGCAAAGGGCATGTTATTCGTACATGGTTGTGGCACACGGGCGTGCCTAGTGACCGTGGGATTAAGTCAGTAGCTAGCCCAAGTGTGCACGGCCATGGTACGCAGACGTGCCTGGTAGCCGTGTGAATAAGTCAGTATCTAGCCTAAGAGTACACGACCATGGTACACGGGCGTGCCTGGTGGCCGTGGGGATAAGTCAGTATACATGATCTGTTTTGGCACGGCCGGAGACACATGGGTGTGTCTAGTAGCCGTGGGAGGCACGGCTACCGCACGCAGGCGTGTGACCTCTGCAGTGTTCAAAAAGTTTTAAATTTTTAAGAATTTCCGTATGTGTACAGTTTAGTCCCGACCCTTCTCTAAAGCATACTTAAGGTCTCGGTGACCTATCTAAGGGACACTGTGATTGCAATTGATGACTTGTCTTATCAAATGTCTGTAAAAGTTTTCGATCTGTCTGGTAATACCTTTAACCCTAATTCGGCGACAGATACGGGTTAGGGGTGTTACACTTGGTTGGTATCAGATCTACGGTTTAGTCGATTCTCAAACTAACGTAGCATGTCAGAGTCTAGCTATACATGCAATATATTTGAACTGTGATAGTATGGTGAATCCTGAAGTGTGAAATGTGATTTTCGTATAGTAATGGATCCCGAAAGAGCCGTAGCTAACGATGTAGAAAGTAATGCGCCTGCTGTAACACCCCAAACCCGGCCCACGAGCCTTGACCGGATCTGGTATGTCACTGAGAAAAACGTTTGAAAAAGATTTAACTTACGAGTGCAAACACGAAAATTTGTTGTCATTTGTAAAAAATTATATACTTAAAATGCCAAGTAAAATTTGGATGTTACATAATATCCGGATTTAAAAACTTTAATATATAAATATATTTTAAATTGTAAGTTGTTGAAAATAAAGTCATTTCCAATTAGTAATTTAATCGGCAACCCAACTAAAACATATTAATAAACTTCAACTACTTAAAGTGGCCCTTATTACATCAAATAAATATCCAAAATACTGAAATATATGATGTGCATAAAATTAAATAAAACATCTTCTGCATGGAACAAATAAAATTAACTTCTGCATGGCCACCTTTGTATCCTCTCCAATCCGGTCCAAGAATCACGTATCACCTGGGATGTTGATAATTATTTGGGTGAGTCACACGGACTCAGTTTGCAATTAGTCCACTGAATTCCACCCACATATCAACCCACATAATAGATAACAAGGCAATTTATTCACATAATATCACAATTCGGGCTTGGCCCATATCCATACCACATATCGGATCATAATGTAATTAACCACATGATTCCACATATTGGGCTTGGCCCATTTCCACACTGTTCCACATTCACATATTGGGCTTGGCCCGTAATCCCATTAGATACACATATCCGATGTAATTATGCAAATGCACCCAACCCAAACCTAGGGTCCATCCTCTACACACCCCCGTATCCAGCCACCACACACCAGGGGATTACTAAATCACCCTCCAACCGCTACACACCAATTTCGGCAATTAATGCCGTCCACGATGTAGCTCGTAGCTAACATCAAACCACAATGAGGCACATAGCTACTCATCAACCACGATATGGCACTAAGCCGATATCAACCACGATGAGGCACAGAGCCACTCATCAATCCACGTGAACTTAATCACAAGTAATCCACAACGCGACCTCAGTCAGCGCCAATCCACGATGTAGCTCATGGCTAACATCAAACCACGTACTCGAAGTACACACCCGCCCTTCTTTCACATTCATATCCCATCCCATGCACATGCAACGTACAATAGTGACATAATAAAATAGTGCATGTACATGTTATTCATGCATTCAATCATATTCACATTCATAACCACATTTCATCGTTTTGGTAATGCGACTGATTATCGACATACCCCCTTAAGGGCATCCATTTCATAATTACCATCGCACTTATTAGCACATATATAACACATATACAACACATGCAAGTATCACATAAATCCCGAGAAAATGGTAGGCTAACTACACACCTTATCACTTGAAGCACTACGCTCTCGATCCCGATGCTATCGCTAAACGAAACTACACTATCGCCTATTTTCTGCTCTGCTTCGTGCCCACACCACTGGTGGCCAATCCCGAATGGCGTAAACCGATCTCTTCTTAAACCGGGATAGGGACTACCCTTTCTCTCCTTGACGGTATTCGCCTCCATCAACAATACTTAATCGAATCAAAAGCGGTTAATCACCACTATACGAGATCTTAACCGAATAAACCACAACTTAACATCCTTACCCAAATGAATCAAAATTCGAAAAGCTTCACGCTTACTCTTGTCGTCGATTTGCCCCTAAATAACCATGGTCAAAATCGGCTAACACTTAAATATCCATAACATGGCCTATGGCCGAATATTACCAACCACTTACCTTGCTTGCCTAAAACCCAAATCACCACCACATCATGAAGTTGTCGAAATCCACGAGTGAAACCATATTAGAATCGGCTTTAAGCATATATCTTAGGAAAATGGCCCTTGGCCGAATACTACATTGCTTACCTTGATCACTTCAAATCCCGAGAGACTTCTTTAATGCCTCCTTCCTCCGGCTACACACAAAAGAACACATCACTATGGCCTTAAAGAACATTCGGCCAACCTTAGACCAAGGCCTAATCACTTGATTTCGCCACACCAAAAGAGAGAACCAAAAACCGATGGTTTAAAGAGGAGATTACTTACCACTATACGCCTGCTTGAAGAGACTACAAGAGAGTAGCCAGCGGCACCACTCTAGAAGATTCAGCATCAAAGACTTGCGGAATAGAAGAGAGAATAGGCACCTTTGAGATTCGGCTATGACTCAAAATGAAGATGAGATATTTGGCTAAGAAAAGAAAAGAGTTTGAGAAAGAGATGTGAATTCGGCCAAGAAAGCAAATAGATCAAAGTGATCAAAGTTCTAAATGACAAAGAGTCATTCGGCTATTCAAGAAAAAGACTTGAATTGGGGTTGAGAGAAAAAGAATAGGAAGAGAAAGTGAGAAGAAATTCGGCAAGGCACTAAAAGAGAAAGAAAAAAAAGATGGATACCCTTCAACTAAAATTCGACACACACTCCTTAACACCCTTCAAAGCCGAAAATGCCACCCCCTTGGAGTCCTATATTCGGCCACTTCTCATCCCCCCTCTCAAATCCCATAATTTTCTCCTATTTTCTCTCTTCAACACTCATTCAAAAAGTTTGAATGAGTCCAACCTTTATCTCTTATTCCTAGCCGAATTTTAAAATAAAACCAAGTCTTATCCTCATCCCTTTGGAGTCCCAATGCCGTCCAACACTCCCCCTTTCTACCTTGACGCAAAAGCAAAATAAAATAACACCGTATGCTGCCCTCATGACTCGAACCTGAGCCCTTTACCCTTGCTTGAGGCGTCATTCACCAAGGCCCTAAGTGGCGCCTCCAAGCCACTTTACCAAGCCCAATCTTATGTCCAAGATCCCTTACAAATTTCCTTAAAGCCTCCTTATCCTAACTCCCCCTACTAAACTCAAAATCTCATATTTTTTTCCAAGGCACTCTCCTACATCCTAGGGTTCTCCAAACCCTTAAAACACAACCAAACACACAAGGCCCACTATCACTTGAATTATGCACTAACCACATAACCCCTAAATCCCGGATGTTACACCTGCTCCCGCTCAAGGGACAGCGCCATCTGTTTCGAGACCGGCTACGAGCGGTCACGAGGGAGAAGCTAAACAAGCATTCTTCCAAATGGTGAGTGAGTGGTTCACTCAGTTTGTGAGAAATAACTTGACTGTTTCACAACCTCCGCCCCTGGTTAATCCCCCTCAAACATCTGCTATGCCTCAGACTCTAAATCTGAATCTAATGAACAAGCCTCCGGTCGACAAAATCCATAAATATGGGGCTGAAGAGTTCATGGCCACCAGTGATGACGATGCTGAGAGAGCCGAGTTTTGGTTAGAAAACACTATCCGAGTATTCGATGAAATGTCACTAACTCTGGAAGAATGTATAAAATGTGTTGTATCGTTGTTACGAGACGCGGCCTATCAGTGGTGGAAAACTTTGATTTCTGTTGTTCTAAAAGAGCGGGTCACATGGGATTACTTTCAGATTGAGTTTTGGAAGAAATACATTAGTGAGAGATTCATTGATCAGAAACAAAAGGAATTTCTGGATTTGAAACAGGGTCGTATGTCTGTCACTGAATATGAAAGAGAGTTCGTGAGACTGAGTCAGTATGCTCGAGAATGTGTATCGTCGGAAGGAATTATGTGTAAGAGATTTGAAGACGGTCTTAATGAAGATATTCGTCTGTTAGTTGGGATTCTGGAGATAAAAGTGTTCGTTGTACTTGTGGATCGAGCGTGCAAAGCTAAGGCACTTGAGAAAGATAAAAGAAAAGCTGAATCTGAAGTTAAAGATGTGAGAAAAAGATTTCCGAGCAAATCATTTCAGTCTGCTTCGAAGAAATTCAGAGATGAACCAAGCCATTCAAAAGTTTATGTGAGACATTCTAGTAGAGATCGAGCTAGATCACATTTGAGTTCCAAAGCTCCGGTAACATCAATGTCAAATGTTGGAAATGTTCGATTCGAATGACCTGAGTGTAAGCATTATGGTAAAAGACATCCAGGAAGTTGTAGATTGAATGATCGGGCTTGCTTCAGATGTGGATTGTTAGATAATTTTATTCGTTATTGCCCAGATTCTATTGAGCCAGAGACTGTTCAGAATTCGAAATCAGATAATGCTCCAGTGAGAGGTAGACCTTCCCGAAATGTAAGAAATGTCAGTGGTAGTCAAAGAACTACGAGAGATACTATTGTGAGATCTGAAGCTAGAGCACCTGCCAGAGCGTATGCCATCCGAGCTCGTGAGGAAGCTTCATCTCTGGATGTTATAACGGGTACATTTATAGTTTATGATACTTCTGTGATTGCATTGATAGACTCTGGTTCTAGTCACTCATATGTATGCATGAATCTAGTATCCAGTAAGACTTTGCCTGTAGAGTCTACTGAGTTTGTTATAAAAGTATCGAACCCCTTAGGTAAAAGTGTCATGGTTGACAAAGTATGCAAGAACTGTCCGTTAATGTTTCGAGATATTTATTTCCCTGCTGATCTAATGTTATTATCGTTTGATGAGTTTGATATAATTCTGGGTATAGATTGGTTGACATTGCATGATGCTGTTGTGAACTGTAAAAGAAAGATTATTGATTTGAAATGTCTGAATGATGAAATAGTTTGGATTGAGTCTGGTGAACTGAACAGATTGCCTGCTGTGATATCTGTATTGAAAGCTCAAAGATATGTGAAAAAAGGGATATGAGACATATTTTTCTTATGTGATTGATTCGAAAGTGTCTGAAAAGAAAGTTGAATCAATGCCAGTTGTTTGTGAGTTTTCTAATGTATTCCCTGAAGAATTGTCGGGATTGCCTCCGATACGTGAAGTTGAATTTGGTATTGATCTGTTGCCTAGTACAACACCTATTTCAATAGCTCCGTACAGAATGGCACCAACGGAGTTGAAAGAGTTAAAGTCTCAGTTGCAAGAGTTAACTGCCAGAGGGTTCGCAAGACCGAGTTTCTCACCTTGGGGTGCTCCTGTTCTGTTTGTGAAAAAGAAAGATGGCACGATGAGAATGTGAATTTATTATCGTCACTTGAATAAAGTAACCATAAAGAATAAATATCTGTAGCCCAAGATTGACGATTTGTTTGATCAGCTAAAAGGAGCCACTGTGTTCTCTAAGATAGATCTGAGATCGGGATATTACTAGTTGAAGGTAAAAGATTCAAGCATTCTGAAAACTACTTTCAGAACAAGGCACGGGCATTATGAGTTTTTAGTTATGCCTTTTGGACTAACGAATGCTTCTGCTATTTTTATGGATCTGATGAACAGAATTTTCAGACCGTACCTAGACCGATTTGTTGTTGTATTCATTGACGACATATTGATTTACTCTTGAAATGAAGTTGAACATGCTGAACATCTAAGAGTTGTGTTGCAAACTTTGCGAGAAAAGCAATTGTATGAAAAAACCAGTAAATGTGAATTCTGGTTGCGTGAAGTCAGTTTTCTGGGACATATTGTATCAGCCTCAGTTATACGAGTCGATCCGAGCAAGATTTCTGCTATTCTGGATTGGAAACTTTCAAAAAATGTGTCTGAAGTTCGTAGTTTTCTAGGACTTGCTGGTTATTACCGCAAATTCGTAAAAGGCTTTTCAATGATAGCTATTCCGTTGACTAGATTGCTTCAAAAAGATGTGAGCTATGAATGGTTCGATAAGTGTCAGAAAGTTTCGATCAGTTAAAAGCTCTTTTGACTAAAGCTCCAGTTTTGATACAACCAGAATCAGGCAAAGAGTTTGTAATTTATAGTGATGCTTCGTTGAATGGTGCGGGATGTGTTTTGATGCGGGGAAGGCAAAGTAATAGCTTATGCTTCAAGACGATTGAAGCCTCATAAAAGAACTATCTCGACACACGATATTGAGCTATTTGCGATTGTGTTCAGATTAAAGATTTGGCGACATTATCATTGGCGAGAAATGTCATGTGTTTTCAGATCATAAAAGTCTGAAATATCTGATGACTCAGAAAGATTTGAATCTGCGACAGAGAAGGTGGCTAGAACTATTGAAAGACTATGAACTTGTGATAGACTATCATCCAGGCAAAGCAAATGTCGTTGCTGATGCACTGAGTAGGAAATCATTGTTCGCACTACGTACTTTGAATGCTCAATTAGATCTGTCTAATAATAGTTCAGTGTTAGCTGAATTGAAAGCAAAACTGTTGTTTATACAACAAATATGTGAAGCTCAGAAAGTTGATAACGAATCGTTAGTAAAGCGAACTCAGTGTGATTCGAACTCTGATTCTGAATTTCGAATTGATAATGATGATTGTTTGAGATTTTGAGATTGAATCTGTGTTCCAAGGAATCCAGAGTTGATTCAGTTGATTTTGAATGAAGCTCATAGTAGTCATCTATCTTTTCATCCGGGAAGTACAAAGATGTACCATGATCTGAAACAACACTATTGGTGGTCTGGTATGAAACGAGACATTTCCGACTTTGTTTCGAATTGTTTAGTTTGTCAGCAAGTTAAAGCTGAACATCAGGTTCCATCCGGTTTGTTACAACCGATTCTGATTCCTGAATGGAAATGGGATAGAGTAACGACGGATTTTGTTTTTGGATTGCCTTTGACTCCGAGAAAGAAAGATGCGATTTGGGTCGTAGTTGATCGATTGACGAAATCTGCCCATTTTATTCCGGTACAGTCTGATTACTCACTTGAAAAGTTAGCCGAGCTTTACATTTCAGATATTGTGAGATTGCACGGAGTGCCACTATCCATTGTGTTAGATAGAGATTCGAGGTTTACATCTTGATTCTGGAACAAAATTGTAAGAAGCTTTAGGCACGAAATTGCATTTCAGTACCGCTTTTCATCCGCAAACGGATGGCCAGTCTAAACGGATTATTCAATATCTTGAGGATATGTTGAGACGCTGCATCCTTGAATTTGATGGTACGTGGGAACAGTACTTACCGCTGATTGAATTTGCATATAACAACAGTTTTCAGTCGAGCATTAAAATGGCACCTTATGAAGCTTTGTACGGACGCAAATGTCATACACCTCTGTATTGGACCGAGCTCAGTGAAAATAAGATACACGGGGTTGATCTGATAAAAAACACTGAACAAAAAGTCAAAGTGATCTGTAATAGTTTGAAAGCAGCGTTTGATCGTCAGAAATCTTATGTAGATTTGAAACGAAAGGATATCGAATTTGAGATCGGTGACAAAGTGTTCTTGAAAGTGTCTCTGTGGAAGAAAGTACTCCGATTTGGACGTAAAGGCAAGTTGAGTCCGAGGTTCATCGGATCATATGAGATCATTGAACGTATTGGGCCAGTTGCGTGATTGTTGTTGCCACCTGAGCTAGAAATGATTCATAATGTGTTTCGGTATCGATGCTCCGTAGATACCGATCCGATCCGTCACATGTGATTGCTCCGTCTGAAATTGAAATCCAATCAGATATGACTTACGAAGAAGAGTCGATTCGTATCTTAGTTCGTGAAGTAAAAGACTTGAGAAACAAGACAATTCTGTTAGTGAATGTGTTGTGGTATCGACACGGAATAGAAGAGGCTACGTGGGAGCCTGAACATTCAATGAGACAAGCAATATTCGAAATCATTAATCTGGTAAGTAAGATTTTGGGGACGAAAATCCCTAAGGGGGAGAATTGTAACAATCCGGTTTAGACCCTAGTCGAAACAGTGGTTTCGGGACCACAAATTCGAGTCAGTAAAATATTTTAATATTATTTTATGTGCAGTTAATATGTGATTAAGCATGTGTTAAAGTTCCGTAAGTTAATTTGTCTATCTGTGTGTTTAATTTGATAAAAAGGATTAAATTGCATTGAATGTAAAATTTGCACGCTTTATGAAAAGACACTTATTGGAGATGGTTTTTAAATGAGAAGTCCTTAATAGGCATATAGCCCATTAATAAGGTGAGTGGGTGGCAATGGTAAAAAATGACCTTGTATAATATGTTTTAAATATTTTGTTTTGAAGGTTAAATTTGGAAATTGGTTATTAAGTTATTTTAAAACAAAAATAAAGTATTAAAATGGCCATTTCTATTGATTCATCACTGAACATAGAAGGAAAAGAAGGGTCTTAAGTTTTCATGGTGTTCGGTCATCAATAAGCTCAATTCAAGGTATGATTTCAATCAGTTTTCGATAATTTCTACGTTTCGGTAATCGTTGCTTCGTCTATTTCAAAACCCATGTCTTAATTTTGAGAATTGATAATGTTTGTGAGATGTTCCATTGATGAAATGGTAAGCTTTGTGATGAGTATTGGTGTTAAATGAAAGATATATGTTTAATGAACATGTTTTATTCTTGAATTTTTGATGAATTTAGCTAATTAGGGCTAAATTGTGAAAATAGCATTTTGAGGGACTAAATTGAGAAATAAATGGAATGTTTGGACTTGTATGAGATACATGAGCATTCGGCTAAACATGGGTAAAAGCAAATTTAGTGTATTTTGTGATTTTATGAATTAGGGACTAAATTGTCCAAATGTGAAATGTGAGGGCTAAATTGCAAATTGCCCTAAATATGTGTTCTTTGATTGAAAGAAATGAGTTAGTGAATAAAAGGGTGAAATTTGAATATGTATAGGTCAATAACCAAAGAAAACGGATTTAGATCGCGAGAAAGCGAAAGTAGTCGAATAACCGAATCCGATCAACCATCCGAATCCGAGGTAAGTCGATATACAAATAAATGTATTTGTATTGAATTATATATATTCATATGACTATTGATAAGGATGAATGCACATGAGATGATGTACACATGAATTCCGAGATAGAATCGACATAGTGTCAACATCCGAGAAGTCCCGTCTGAACCTAGGAATAGATAGGATTGTATATGTCATGACATAGGTGTTCGATATGTGATATCATGTAAGACCATGTCTGGGACATTGGCATTGATTCGAGATATCATGTTAGACCACGTCTGGGATGTTGGCACTGATTCGAGATTTCGTGTAAGACCACGTCTGGGACATTGGCATCGATATGAGATTTACGTGTAAGACCATGTCTGGGACATTAGCATTGTATTGATTCGTGTAAGACCCTGTCTGGGACAGTGGCATCGATATCTGGTTACATGTAAGACCACGTCTGGAACGTTGGCATTGTACGACTATTCCGATCACTTTGAGTATCCTATTAGATTCCGAACGGTTCAACGGAAAAATCTGAGATACGAACGACTATGTGATTTGTATATCCATTTCAGGTACGTTTGATATGTACACTGTGTATGAAAGGTAAGTATCTATATGAACTTACTAAGATGATTATGTATATGGAAATGATGAGATTATATGTGAAGATATGCTTGAATGAGCCATGTGTATATATGATATTTGAGTTGAAGAATATGGAAGATATGGCTAAGCAAATGAGCCAAAGAATATATGTGATGAATTTGTTATGAGAATCAATGATGTTATTGTATCAAATCAGTTATATGCATTTTATGCTAAGTTTATTTGTATATGGCTTACTAAGCTTTTGAAAGCTTACTCTGTGTGTGTTTGCTCTGTTTTATAGATCGTCAAAGCTACTGAAGGCTCAGGGACCATCGAGGATCGTCATCACACTACTCAAACTTATTTTGGTACCTTTTGGAAACGTATATACTAAGTATGGCATGTATAGGCTAGTGATTTGGTATATGTTTGATATGTAAATAGCCATGTGATTTGGCTAGTTAATGTTGGTAATGTGCATGAGTAAATATAGTGTTTGGTGCATGTTTTGGTATGGCTTGATGGTAGTGAAGTAGCCTTATGAATGGTAAGCTTATGGATGAATTGATGCCTTAGAGATTTAATGAGGTTATGGTTGAATTATACTTGGATTTACATGGGAGTTGATTGTACAAATTAGCATGTTTAGAAATGAGATTGAATGGAATAATATGATAACTATTTGGTGTGTTTTTTGTTACCATTTGATTGTGGAAATAGGCTTGTTTATGCTTGTAGGTATAACCCTAGTGTGGGTGGCATATTGGCCTTGCAAAGGGCCTGTTATGCATACCCGGTTGTGGCACATGGGCGTGCCTAGTGACTGTGGGATTAAGTCAATAGCTAGCCCAAGTGTGCACGGCCATGGTACACGGACGTGCCTGGTAGCCGTGTGAATAAGTCAGTATCTAGCCTAAGAGTACACGACCATGGTACATAGGCGTGCCTGGTGGCTGTGGGGATAAGCCAGTATACATGCTCCGTTTTGGCACGGCCAGGATGCATGGGTGTGTCTAGTAGCCGTGGGAGGCACACGGCCTGACTGCACGGGCGTGTGACCTCTGCAGTGTTCAAAAAGTTTTAAATTTCTGAGAATTTCCATATGTGTTCGGTTTAGTCCCGACCCTTCTCTAAAGCATGCTTAAGGTCTCGGTGACCTATCTAAGGGACACTGTGATTGCAATTGATGACTTGTATTATGAAATGTCTGTAAAAGTTTTTCGATCTGTCCGGTAATACCTTTAACCCTAATCTGGCGACGGATACGGGTTAGGGGTGTTACACAGTATCTCTCAAAAGTGATACAGCGCGTTTGACACATTCTGCTGGCGTACAAGACAATTCATCAAATACCCGGATTGTATTCTCAAGCCAAAACTCAGCTCTCTCAGGATCATCATCAACGGTAGCTCTAAAGTCTTCTGCCCCGTACTTTTTAATTTTATCCACAGGTGGCTTATTCATACGCAAAGGTTCCAAACCTTGAGGAGCTACAAGAACAGGTTGGGGAATAGGTAGGGGTGAAGGTTGCTGAGCAGCTGGATTCGTTCGGAAAAACTCAGTGAACCATTCGTTCATCATTTGGAAGAAGGCTTCCTTGGCCTCTCCTCCCTGACTCTCAAACACAGGTCCCAATTCAGACGGCGCTGCTTAGTGAATGGAGGCTAGCACATTACTTTCAACATCATCAACCACTGTTCGATTAGGATCCATAGCTATATGAAAACACGATTTAAAAATGTCATGAGATATCACACTATCACAGGTTATATATGGCATGTATAGCTAGACTCACATGCGCTACGTTAATTCGAGAATCGACTAAACTATAGCTCTGATACCAATAAATGTAACACCTCTAACCCGTAACCGAAATAAGGTTACGAAGCATTACCGAACTTAATACTTAAAAAAACATACATTTTCATACATTTTTCATATTCAAATAAAAGTCATTCACATTCAATCATATTGTCCCTAATACGAACCCTCGAGGCTCAAATCAATCATTAGAAGTGGTTCAGGACTAAACCGAAAACGTAAGAATTTTTTTTGGAAAACATAGAAAATTTTCAAAGTATAGGGGACACACGCCCGTGTGGCCCGACCGTGTGACTCACACAGCCAAAGGCACGCCCGTGTCACAAGCCGTGTGGATATTCGAAATGGAATCACATGGCCGTGTCCCAGCCTGTGCCCGACCCCGTGTAACTCCTTGACTTGGGTCACACGGCCAACCACACCCCCGTGTGACTAGCCCGTGTACCCTTCAAAATGGCCTCACACGCCCGTGTGCCAGACCGTGTGCTAGGCCGTGCCAAAATACCCTTCAAACCAATCTCAATTAATCCTAAATCATGCTATTTCAATATCAACAACTATATTGCTCATAATATCATGTTTTGCCAATTCAAAACATACCAATTTCACATCTAAAAATCACCTAAATGGTCACTTTCAACTATGCATTGTTTTACCTAAAACCACATGCATACCATATCTCAAAATTTAACCATTTGGTACTCAAAATACCAATTCACAGCAAGCATTCACATAGCAATTATACACAACATATCAAAAGGCCATTTGCACACATATATATACATCACCAAGTGTAACAAAATATGCCAAATCACATAGCTATACACATAACCAAAATATACATCATTTATAAGCCAAATCAATTGGCTAAATACATTACTAACATATAGGCCATATTAATCACAACACCTATACATGCCATATAAGCAAATACATAAGTTCAAAAGTACCAAAACGACAGCTTGATAGTGTGATGAAATCTCTGACAAATCCCAATCCGAGCAAGCTTCGAAAACACTATAAAACACGAAAAAAATAAACAAAGTAAGCTATAAAGCTTAGAAAGCTCGTATGATTAATAAATATAACCTACCATTTATTCACAAATTAAGTTATCTAACATAATACAACACAATTCAACTTAATCACAAGGCTAACATATGTTCATCCACATAATAGATCATGTAACTCTCAAATTTCATATATTCAATGCTTATACGGTTTACGTACATACCTACACTGATACATCTCAATCTCTTACCCTTTCATATCTTCAATATACCCGTTGAACCATTTGGAATAATATCAAATACTCGGGAATCTCACACCCTAAGTGCCAATACATGGTCGAAGTCATCTCAATTTCATATCTCATATAATGCTCACTCTCGAGCTATCAACGGGTCTGATCGTACAAGTTGATGGTCAAGACGTAACTACACGGTGATGGTCACACAAGCTGACGAGAATCCGTAACACATGCCAGAAAACTCAGCCACCGATAGAACGTACGGACCAGTACCCAAAACACAATAACCCCTAATGACATGTCATTTGTATCCTATCTATTCCTAAGGTTCAACCGGGATTTCATACGTAGCCAAATCTTCGTCGAACATTTTCGTAAGGTCGTATTCATCAACAATACAATTAGAAAACATCTAAAACACAATTACATTAATGCTTATTAACATATGAACTTACCTCAGATTTATACGGATAGAATCAAGCTATCAATCAACTATCTTGTTTTTCCCCTGATATAATTCCGAACTTCGCTTTTCTTGATCTATATATAATCAAATTTAACTTATATAATTATCATTCTATTCAAGTTTACCCAAAAATTTTATTATGTCAAAATTACACTTTTGCCCCTTAAATTTTGAATTCTTTACAATTTAGTCCCTAGTTCATAAAAATGCAAATTCATGCAATTCAACTTACACCAATGCTAGCCGAATATCAATTAAGTCCCTAGCAAGCCCTATATTCCATTTACATCACAATTTAACCATGAATATTTTTTTATTTTTCAATTTAACCCTTAATTGACAAATTCATTAAAATTTCCTTTATTAAAGTTGCTCAACTATCATCAAGCATCCATTTTCATCCATTAAACATAAAAAACAACTAATATACATTCATGTTAAAACCCTAGACATTTAATAGTTTCACAAATTAGTCCATGGGCTAGCTAGATTAAGCTACAACGATTTCGAAAATATAGAAATCATCAAAAATGGGACAAAAATCACTTACCAATTGGATTTTGAAGCTTGGCCGAACCCTAGCCCTATTTCTCCAAGTACAATAGATTTTGTGTTTATTTTGAAGAAGATGAATGTAACACCCCTAACTCGTATCCATCGCCGGATTAGGGTTAAAGGCATTACCGAAAAGATCGAAAACTTTTATAAACATTTCATAATACAAATCATTAATCGCAATCACAATGTCCCTTAGATGGGTCACCGAGACCTTAAACATGCTTTAGAGGAGGGTCGGGACTAAACCGAACACATACAAAAATTCTCAAAAATTTAAAAATTTTTGAACACTGCAGAGGTCACACGCCCGTGCAATCAGGCCGTGTACCTCCCACGGCTACTAGACACCCCCATGTGTCCTGGCTGTGCCAAAACAGGGCAAGCATACTGACTTATCTCCACGGCCATCAGACACGCCCGTGTGCCATGGCCGTGTGCTCTTAGGCTAGATACTGACTATTTAGCACGGCTACCAGGCACGTCCGTGTAACATGGCCGTGTATACTTGAGCTAGCTACTGACTAAATCCCACGGCCACTAGGCACGCCCGTGTGCCACGACCGTGTAATCAAAACAGGCCATTTGCAAGGCCATAATTCAACCAACACAAGGGTCATCCCTACAAGCAAAGAACCAATTCATTTCATGTACATTTGATAACCAAAAAAATGTCAAACAAACAACATAATAACTCATTCAATCTCATTTCCATTCATGCCAACTCATATACTAGTTTGCTTAACAAGTTCATATGTCTAACCATGCATGGTACATTAACATCTTACCAAACATATATTCATTTCATAGATCCCAATTATATGCTCTTTTAGAATCAATTTACATTTCACAAATTTTACCATAACAAGATCATATAATCAAACCAAAACCATCATCATATACCACATCACTCATGCATATTTCCAATACATATAACTAACCACATCCCATGGCTAAGTTCATATCTCAAACTTGTACCAAATAACTAGCCTATACATGCCATACTTAGTATATACATATCCAAAAGGTACCAAAATGAATTTGAGTAGTTTGATGAAGATCCTTGACGGTCCTGAGCCTTCAGTAGCTTTGACGATCTATAAAATAGAGCAAACACACACAGAGTAAGCTTTCAAAATCTTAGTAAGCCATATACAAATAAACTTATCATAAAATGTATATAACCAAATTGATACAATAAGATTAATAGTTCTCATAGCAAATTCATCTCATACATTCCTTGGCTCAATTTTTAAGCCATTTTTTATCACATTCTTCAATTCAAATATCACATATACACAAAGCTTATTCAAGTATATCTTCATATGAAATCTCATTATTTCTTTGCATATATTCATCATAGTAAGTTTATATAGATACTTACCTTTCATACACACATAGTGTACTTTTCAAACGTACCTGAAACAGATGTACAAATCACAGAGTTGTTCATTTCTCAGACTTGCTCGTTGAACCGTTCGAAACTAAATAGGATATTCAAAAAGCTCGGAATAGTCGTACAATGCCAACGTCCCAGACGAGGTCTTACATGTACTCAAATATCGATGCCACTGTCCCAGACAGGGTCTTACACAAATCAATACGATGCCAATGTCCCAGACATGGTCTTACACGTAAGTCTTATATCGATGCCATCGTCCCAGACGTGGTCTTACACAAAATCTCAAATCAATGCCAACGTCCCAGACGTGGTCCTACATGATATCACATAACAGACACCTATGTAATGACATAGTTAATCCTATCTATTCCTAGATTCAAACAGGACTTCTCGGATGCTAACACTAGGTCGATCTTATCTCGAAATTCATATATCCAACATCTTATATGTATTCATCATCATTAATAGTCATATGAACATTCATAATTCAAAACAACACATTTATTTGTATATCGACTTACCTCGAATTCAATTTTTACGGAAACGGATACGGCTACTCGATTACTTTCGCTTTCCCGCGAACAAAATCTGTTTTCTTCGGTTCTTGATCTATACATATTCAAATTTAACCCTTTTATTTACCAACACATTCAATTCAATCCAAATACACATATTTAGGGCAATTTGCAAATTAGCCCTCACATTTACACATTTGGACAATTTAGTCCCTAATTCACAAAATCATAAAATACATCAAATTTCATGATACTCATGTTTAGCCGAATTTCACCCATGCTCAAATCAATCCATATATTCATTTATTTCACAAATTAATCCTTCAAAATGCTATTTTATCAATTTAGCCCTATTTAGCTACATTCATTAAAAATTGAAGAACAACATATGTTCATCTAACATATATCTTTCATTTAACACCATAAAACATCACAAATCTCACCATTTCATCAATGGAAAATTTCACAAATATCATCAATTCTTCAAATTACAACATGGGCTTGATAGTAGACTAAGCAACAATCTCAAAAACATAAAAATCATCAAAAATCATACTCAACACATACCTTAATTCAAGCTTGTTATTACCGAAACCTAGCTCAACTTTCTTCTTTTTCTTTCTTTCAATTTCGGCTAGAATGGATGAACACATCCACTATCATATTCATTTGTTTTACTTAAATTAACATAATTATTCAATTACTATTTTACCCATTTATTAAACATATAAGACAAAATGACACTATGGCCTTTATGTCATTTAAACTCCCACTATCTTATAATTGGCTTAATTGCCACATAAAACGTCCATACTTTTAAAGACATGGCAAATAGGTATCTTTTCATGAAGCATGCTAATTTTGCATTCAATGCAATTTAATCCTTTGCTCAAATTAAACACACAAACGGACAAATTAACTTACGAAAATTTAACACATGCTTAATCATATATCATAGGCACAGAAAATAATATTAAAATATTATATGGACTCGGATTTATGGTTCCAAAACCACTATTCTGACTAGGGTACAAACTGGACTGTTACAATTCTCCCCCCTTAGGGATTTTCGTCTCCGAAAATCTTACCGTTAAATAGATTCGGATATTGCTGTCTTATTAAATCTTCGAGCTCCCACATGGCCTTTTCTACACCGTGTCGATGCCACAACACTTTTACTAACGGAATTTTCTTGTTTTTCAGTTCTTTTATTTCTCGAGCTAAAATACGGATCGGCTCTTCTTCGTAAGTCATATCAGATCGGATTTCAATTTCAGACAGAGCAATCACATGTGATGGATCGGATTGATATCTACGGAGCATCGAAAAATGAAATACGTTGTGTATCTTTTCAAGCTCAGGTGGCAACAATAATCTGTATGCAACTGGCCCAACTCGCTCGATAATCTCATATGGTCCAATGAACCTCAGACTCAACTTGCCTTTATGTCCGAATCAGAGTACTTTCTTCCACAGAGACACTTTCAAAAACACTTTGTCATCGATCTCGAATTCAATATCTTTGCGTTTCAAATCCGCATAGGATTTCGACGATCGACCAGCGCTTTGGACTATCATGGATTACTTTCACTTACATTCGGTGTCTTTTATCGATCAACCCCGTGTAACTTATTTTCACCGATCTCGGTCCAAATACAGAGGTGTACAACATTTACGTCCGCATAAAGCTTCATAAGGTGCCATTTTGATGCTCGATCAAAACCCGTTATTATATGCAAATTTAATCGGTGATAAGTATCGTTCCCACGCACCATCAAACTCAAGAATGCAAAGATCTCAACATATCCTCGAGAATCTGAATGATCCACTCGGATTGACCATCCGTTTGCGAATGAAAAGCTGTATTGAAATGTAGTTTTGTGCCTAAAGCTTCTTACAATTTCTTCCAGAATCGAGATGTAAACCTCGGATCTCTATCAGACACAATGGATAGTGGCACCCCATGCAATCTTACAATCTCAGAAATGTAAAGTTCAGCTAACTTTTCAAGTGAGAAATCAGATCGTACCGGAATAAAATGGGCAAATTTCGTCAATCGATCTACTACAACCCAAATAGCATCTTTCTTTCTAGGAGTCAGAGGCAATCCCGAAACAAAATCCATCGTCACTCTATCCCATTTCCACTCGGCAATCAGAATTGGCTGTAACAAACCAGACAGAACCTGATGTTCTGCTTTCACTTGCTGACAGACTAAGCATTTCGATATGAAATCAGAGATATCTCGTTTCATACTAGACCACCAATAATGTTGCTTCAGATCATGGTACATCTTTGTACTTCCCAGATGAACAGATAAATGACTGTTATGTGCTTCGTTCAAAATCAACTGAATTAACTCAAGGTTTCTTGGAACACAGATATGATCTCAAAATCTCAAGCAATCATCAACAACTCAAAAATAAAAATCAGAATTAGAATCGCACTGAGCTCGTTTCGCTAACATTTCATTATCAACTTTCTGAGCATCAATTATTTGTTGCAAAAACAACGGTTTCGCTTTCAATTTAGTTAAAACTGAACTATCATCAGACAAATCTAATTGAGCATTCAAAGCACGTAATGCACACAATGACTTTCGACTCAATGCATCGGCAACTACATTAGCTTTACCCGGATGATAATCTATTACAAGTTCGTAGTCTTTTAACAGTTCTAGCCATCTTCTCTGTTGCAGATTCAAATCTTTCCGAGTCATTAGATATTTCAAACTTTTATGATCTAAAAACACGTGACATTTCTCGCCGAACAGATAATGTCGCCAAATCTTTAATGCGAACATAATTGCAGCTAACTCGAGGTCGTGTGTCGGATAGTTCTTCTCATAAAGCTTAAGTTGTCTCGAGGCATAAGCTATTACTTTGCCTTCCTGCATCAATACAAATCCTAGACCATTCAACGAAGCATCACTGTATATTACAAACTCTTTGCCCGATTCCGGTTGTACTAACACCGAGCTTGATTATGAGTTTTCAACCGATCAAAGCTTTTTCGACATTTATCGACCATTCAAATCTCACATCTTTCTCAAGCAACGGTCAACTGAGTAGCTATCATCGAAAACCCTTTTACAACCGACGATAATAACCAGCTAGGCCCAAAAAGCTACGGACTTCAGTAACATTCCTCGGAGGCTTCCAATCCAGAATAGCAAAAATCTTGCTCGGATCAACTCGTATTCCAGAAGTCGATACAATATGTCCCAGAAAACTAACTTCTCGTAACCAGAATGTACATTTGCTGAATTTTGCATACAATTCCTTTTCTCTCAAAGTTTGCAACACAATTTTCAGATGTTGAGCATGTTCAGTTTCATCTCGTGAATAAATCAAAATGTCGTCTATGAATACAACAACAAATCGATATAGGTACGGTCTGAAAATTCTGTTCATCAGATCCATAAAAACAACTGGAGCATTTGTTAGTCCGAAAGGCATAACTAAAAACTCATAATGCCCGTACCTTTTTCTGAAAGCAGTTTTTGGAATGTTTGAATCTTTTACTCGCAACTGGTAGTAACCCGATCTCAAATCTATCTTCGAAAACACAGTAGCTCCTTTTAACTGATCAAACAAATCGTCAATCCTGGGCAACGGATATTTGTTCTTTATGGTCACTTTATTCAACTGACGGTAATCAATGCACATTCTCATTGTGCCATCTTTCTTTTTCACAAATAGAACAGGAGCACCCCAAGGTGAAAAACTCAGTCTAGTGAACCCTCTGTCAGTCAACTCTTGCAACTGTGACTTTAACTCTTTCAACTCTGTTGGTGCCATTCTATACGGTGCTATCGAAATAGGAGTCGTACCAGGCAACAGATCAATACCAAATTCAACTTCATGTATCGGAGGCAATCCCGGTAATTCTTCAGGGAATACATCAGAAAACTCACAAATAACTAGCACTGATTCAACTTTCTTTTCAGACACTTTCGAATCAATCACATAAGCAAAATAAGCTTCATAACCCTTTTTCATATAACTCTGAGCTTTCAACACAGATATCACAGTAGGCAATCCATTCAAATCATTCGACTCAATACGAACTATTTCACCATTCTGATGACTCAAATCAATAGTCTTTCTTTTACAGTTCACAACAGCATCATGCAATGTCAACCAGTCCATACCCAGAATTATATCAAACTCATCAAACGGTAGTAGCATCAGATCAGCAAGGAAACAGATATCTCGAAACATTAACGGACAGTTCTTGCATATTTTGTCAACCAAGACACTTTTACCTAAGGGGTTCGATACTTTTATAACAAACCTAGTAGACTCTACAGGCAAAGTCTTACTGGATACCAAATTCATGCATATATACGAATGAGTAGAACCAGGGTCTATCAATGCAATCACAAAAGTATCATAAAGTGTAAATGTACCCATTATAACATCTGGAGATGAAGCTTCCTCACGAGCTCGGATAGCATACGCTCTAGCAGGCGCTCTAGCTTCAGATTTTGCAATGGTATCTCTTGTAGTTCTCTGACTACCACTGACATTTCTTACATTTCGAGAGGGTCTACCTCTAGCTGCAACATTATCAGATCTCGGGTTCTGAACAATGTCTGGTTCAACAGACTCGGGGCAATCACGGATGAAATGATCCAATGATCCACATCTGAAACAAGCTCGATCGTTCAATCTACAGCTTCTCGGATGTCTTTTACCACAATATTTACATTCAGCTCGCTCGGATCAGACATTTCCAACACTAGCCATCGAAGTAGCTGGAGCTTTGGAACTCAACTGTGATCTAGCTCGATCTCTACTCAAATGTCCCACATTAGTTCTCGAACGACTTTGTTCATCTTTAAATTTCTTCGAAGTAGACTGAAAGGATTTGTTCGAAAATCTCTTTCTCGTATCTCTGGCTTCAGACTCAGCTTTTTTTTATCTTTCCCAAGTGCTTCAGCTTTGCACGTTCGGTCAACTAGCACAACGAACTCTTTTATCTCTAAAATCCCGACTAGTAAGCGGATATCTTCATTAAGGCCATCTTCAAATCTTTTGCACATTATTTCCTCGGTGGATACACATTCACGAGCATACTGACTCAATCTCACGAACTCTCGTTCGTATTCAGTAACGGACATACGACCCTATTTCAAGTCCAGAAATTCCTTTCGTTTCTGATCAATGAATCTATCACTGATGTATTTCTTCCGAAACTCAATCTGAAAGAAGTCCCATGTCACCCGTTCTTTCGAAACAACAGAAATTAGAGTTTTCCACCACTAATAGGCCGCATCTCGTAGCAAAGAAACCACACACTTTATCCATTCCTTAGGACTCAGTGACATTTCATCAAATACCCGGATTGTATTTTCTAACCAGAATTCGGCTTTTTCAGCATCATCATCATTAGTATCCCTGAATTCTTCAGCCCCATACTTACGGATTTTGTCAACCGGAGGCTTGTTCAACATATTCAGATTCATAGTCGGAGGCATAGCAGATGTCTGAGGGTAATTAGGCGGGGGCGGAGGTTGTGAAACAGTTGGGTTATTTCTAACAAATTGAGTGAACCACTCACTCATCATCTGAAAGAAAGCTTGATTAGCTTCTCCCTCTTGACCGCTCGCAGTCGGTCTCGGATCAGAGGGAGCTGTCCCTTCAGTGGGAGCAGGTGCATTACTTTCTACACCGTCAGCTACGGCTCTTTTGGGATCCATTACTATACGAAAATCACATTTCACACGTCAGGATTCATCACACTATCACAGTTCAGATATATGGCATGTATAGCTAGACTCTAATATGCTATGTTAGTCCGAGAATCGACTAAATCGTAGCTCTGATACCAACCAAATGTAACACTCCTAACCCGTATCCGTCGCCGGATTAGGGTTAAAGGCATTACCGGATATATCAGAAACTTTTATAAACATTTCATAATACAAATCATCAACCGCAATCACTATATCCCTTAGATGGGTCACCGAGACCTTAAACATGCTTTAGAGGAGGGTCGGGACTAAACCAAACACATACGAAAACTCTCAGAAATTTAAAACTTTTTGAACACTGCAGAGGTCACACGCCCGTGCAGTCAGGCCGTATACCTCCCACGGCTACTAGACACCCCCATATGTCCTGGCCGTGCCAAAAATAGGGCAGGCATACTGACTTATCTCCACGTCCATCAGACACGCCCGTGTTCCATGGTCGTGTGCTCTTAGGCTAGATACTGACTATTTAGCACGGCTACCAGGCACGTCCGTATACCATGGTCATGTATACTTGAGCTAGCTACTGACTAAATCCCACGGCCACTAGGCACGCCCATGTGCCATGACCGTGTAAGCAAAACAGGCCATTTGCAAGGCCATAATTCCACCAACACAAGGGTCATCCCTACAAGCAAAGAACCAATTCATTTCATGTACATTTGACAACCAAAAAAATGTCAAACAAACAACATAATAACTCATTCAATCTCATTTCCATTCATGCCAACTCATATACTAGTTTGCTTAACAAATTCATATGTCTAACCATGCATGGTACATTAACATCTTACCAAACATATATTCATTTGATAGATCCCAATTATATGCTCTTTTAGCATCAATTTACATTTCACAAATTTTACCATAACAAGATCATATAATCAAACAAAAACCATCATCATATACCACATCACTCATGCATATTTCCAATACATATAACTAACCACATCCCATGGCTAAGTTCATATCTCAAACTTGTACCAAATAACTAGCCTATACATACCATACTACATATCCAAAAGGTACCAAAATGAATTTGAGTAGTGTGATGACGATCCTTGACGGTCCCGAGCCTTCAGTAGCTTTGACGATCTATAAAACAGAGCAAACACACACAGAGTAAGCTTTCAAAAGCTTAGTAAGCCATATACAAATAAACTTATCATAAAATGTATATAACCAAATTGATACAATAACATTAATGGTTCTCATAGCAAATTCATCTCATACATTCCTTGGCTCAATTGTTAAGCCATTTCTTATCACATTCTTCAATTCAAATATCACATATACACAAAGCTTATTCAAGCATATCTTCATATGAAATCTCATTATTTCTTTGCATATATTCATCATAGTAAGTTCATATAGATACTTACCTTTCATACACACATAGTGTACTTTTCAAACGTATCTAAAACAGATGTACAAATCACAGAGTTGTTCATTTCTCAGACTTGCCCGTTAAATCATTCGGAACTAAATAGGATATTCAGAAAGCTCGAAATAGTCATACAATGCCAATGTCCCAGACGAGGTCTTACATGTACTCAGATATCGATGCCACTATCCCAGACAGGGTCGTACACAAATCAATACGATGCCAATGTCCCAGACATGGTCTTACACGAAAGTCTTATATCGATGCCATCGTCCCAGACGTGGTCTTACACAAAATCTCAAATCAATGCCAACGTCCCAGACGTGGTCTTACATGATATCACATAACAGACACCTATGTCATGACATAGTTAATCCTATCTATTCCTAGATTCAAACGGGACTTCTCGGATGCTAACACTAGGTCGATCTTATCTCGAAATTCATATATCCAACATCTTATATGTATTCATCATCATTAATAGTCATATGAACATTCATAATTCAAACAACACATTTGTTTGTATATCGACTTACCTCGAATTTGGTTTTTACGGAAACGGATACGGCTACTCGATTACTTTCGCTTTCCCACGAACAAAATCTGTTTTTTTCGGTTCTTGATCTATACATATTCAAATTTAACTCTTTTATTTACCAACACATTCAATTCAATCCAAATACACATATTTAGGGCAATTTGCAAATTAGCCCTCACATTTACACATTTGGACAATTTAGTCCCTAATTCACAAAATCATAAAATACATCAAAGTTCATGATACTCATGTTTAGCCAAATTTCACCCATGCTCAAATCAATCCATTAATTTCATTTATTTCACAAATTAATCCTTCAAAATGTTATTTTATCAATTTAGCCCTATTTAGCTAAATTCATCAAAAATTCAAGAACAACATATGTTCATCTAACATATATCTTTCATTTAACACCATAAAATATCACAAATCTCACCATTTCATCAATGGCAAATTTCACAAATATCATCAATTCTTCAAATTACAACATGGGCTTGGTAGTAGACTAAGCAACAATCTCAAAAATATAAAAATCATCAAAAATCATACTCAACACATACCTTAATTCAAGCTTGTTATTGCCGAAACCTTGCTCAACTTTCTTCTTTTTCTTTCTTTCAATTTCGGCTAGAATGGATGACATCCACTATCATATTCATTTGTTTTACTTAAATTAACATAATTATTCAATTACTATTTTACCCATTTATTAAACATATAAGACAAAATAACACTATGGTCTTTATGTCATTTAAACTCCCACTATCTTATAATTGGCTTAATTGCCACATAAAACCTCCATACTGTTAAAGACATGGCAAATAGGTATCTTTTCATGAAGCATGCTAATTTTGCATTCAATGCAATTTAATCCTTTGCTCAAATTAAACACACAAACAGACAAATTAACTTACGAAAATTTAACACATGCTTAATCATATATCATAGGCACAGAAAATAATATTAAAATATTTTACAGACTCAGATTTGTGGTTCCAAAACCACTATTCCAACTAGGGTACAAACCGGACTGTTACAATGAACATTATAAAATTGGTTTGTTTTACTAATATATCATTTAATTACTTATTTACTTAATTAACCTTTATAATTAATTCAAATTACAAAATTGCCAAGCCATTATCATCCACTAACATATTAATTGGCTATTTACCATATAAGGAACTCTATTTTAAGATTCTATAGCTATTAGACATCTTTAGCTAATAGAACTCAACTTTTATACTTTATGCGATTTAGTCCTTTTTATCAAATTGAGCATTCAAACGATAAAATTTCTTAACGAAATTTTTACACAATCATAATATCATGCTGTAGACATTAAAATAATAATAAAATAAATATTTTGACCTTGGATTTGTGGTCCCAAAACCACTATTCTGATTTGACTAAAAATAGGCTATTACAGTTCAAGTCACTAATCCATTAGGCCAAAGTGTAATAGTTAATTTAGTGTGTCGTGATTGTCCACTGAAAATAAAAGGCTGTGAATTCCCTCATGATTTGATGTTACTACCTTTTTTGGAATTTGATGTTATTTTGGGAATGGATTGGTTGACGAAGCATAATGTTGTAGTAAATTGTAGAGAAAATGGATTGATCTGAAATGTCAGACTGATGAAATGATTACTATTGAGTCTGAGAATCTGAAAGAAATTGTTAGAATTGTTTCAGCTTTTTCAGCTCAGAGACTAATGCGGAAAGGTAATGAGGCATTTTTAGCCTACATTCTTGATACTCGGGATTCTGAATCAAAGCTAGAATAGTTACAAGTTGTTAATGAGTTTGCTGATGTATTTCCTGAGAAGTTTTCGGGTTTACCACCTAATTGTGAAGTTGAATTTGTGATTGATATGATTTCGGGAACAGCTCCGATATCAATAACACCATACCGAATGGCACCAGCTGAGTTAAAGGAGTTAAAGACACAGTTGCAGGAATTATTGGACAAAGTGTTTATCAGACCGAGTATGTCTCCTTGGGGTGCACCTGTCTTATTTGTGAAAAAGAAATATGGTTCTTTGAGACTGCGTATAGATTATAGGCAGTTGAATAAGGTCACAATTAAAAATAAATATCCTTTGCCTCGTATTGATAATTTTTTTGATCAACTAAAAAGTGTTGTAGTATTTTCAAAAATAGACCTCGGATCCGAGTATTATCAATTGAAGGTTAAAGAGTGTGATGTGCCGAAGACTGATTTTAGAACTTTTTATGGTCATTATGAGTTTTTAGTAATGCCATTCGGCTTGACTAATGCTCCTACTGCTTTCATGGATTTAATGAATCAGATTTTTCAACCTTATTTGGATAGATTTGTGGTTGTGTTTATTGATGATATATTAATCTATTCCAAGTCAGAATCCGAACATGTACAACATTTGAGAATTGTGTTATAGACTTTGAGAGAGAAATAGTTGTATGCAAAGTTTAGAAAATGTGTATTTTGTTTACACGAGGTTGGATTTTTGGGTTACATTGTACCAGTCGATGGGATTCGAGTTGATCCGAGTAAATTTTCTACTGTGGTGAATTGGAAAACTCCAAAGAATATTACAGAAGTGTTAAGTTTTCTAGGTTTAGCAGGTTATTATCGACGTTTTGTTAAAAAAAATTCAATGATTGCCTCACCGTTTACTCGATTGTTACAGAAGATTGTTGAATTTGTGTGGTCTGATGAGTGTCAAAAGAGCTTTTATCAGTTAAAGAAGATGTTGACAGAGGCTCCAATTTTGACTCTGCCAGAATCGGGTGTACCATATGTTATTTATAGTGATGCGTCTCTGAATGGTTTGGGTTGTGTATTGTGTAGTCGGGAAAAGTGGTGGCTTATGCTTCTCGACAGCTAAAACTGCATGAGAAGAATTATCCTAAACATGATCTCGAGTTAGCTACAATCGTATTTGCTTTGAAAATTTGGAGACACTATTTATACGGTGAGAAATGTTATGTGTATACAGATCATAAAAGTTCGAAATACTTAATGACTTAGAAAGAGCTGAATTTGAGACAGAGGCGATGGTTAGAATTACTAAAAGACTATGACTTGGTTATTGATTACCATTCGGGAAAGGCTAATGTAGTTGCGGATGCACTTAGTCGAAAGTTGTTTTTGTTTGCACTTCGAGCAATGAACACTCATTTGTCACTTAATGAAGATGGTTCTGTACTAGCAGAATTGAGAACGAAATCTTTGTTCCTCCAACAGATTCGAAAGTTGCAAGATGAGGATCCAAAATTGGGACTGAAACGATAGATGGTTCGGGGCAAATTGAGTTCAGAGTATAGCATTGATGATAATGGTATGTTGCGATATGGCAATAGGATTTGTGTTCCGAATAATTCAAATTTAAAAAGTGATATTCTTTCTGAAGCTCACAGTAGCATGTATTATATTCATCCGGGTAGTACGAAATGTATTGTGATTTGAAACAGATGTATTGGTGGCCGAGTATGAAATGGGAAATTTGTGAGTTCATAGCTAAGTGTTTGATTTGTCAGCAAGTGAAAGCGGAACATCAAGTGCCACCGGGTTTGTTACAACTTGTCATGATTCCAGAATGGAAATGGGAGCATGTCATGATGGATTTTGTATCCGGATTACCTGTGACTCTGAAAAAGAAAGATTCAATTTGGGTGATTGTTGATAGATTGACTAAATCAACACATTTTATTCAAGTCAGAATCGAATTTTCACTTGAGAAGTTAGCGAAATTATATATATCAGAGATTGTGAGGTTACATGGGGTTCCTACATTCATTATTTCAGATCGAGATCCGAGGTTTACATCGAGAATTTGGAGTAAACTACAAGAAGCCCTGGGTACAAAGTTAAATTTCAGCACATCATTTCATCCTTAGACTGACGGGCAATCAGAATGAGTAATTTAGATTTTGGAAGACATGTTGAGATGTTGTATACTCGAATTTGGAGGTAGCTGGGAAAGGTATTTATCGTTGGCTGAATTTGCATATAATAATAGTTATCAATCTAGTCTCAAAATGGCACCATTTGAAGCTCTTTATGGAAGAAAATGTAAGACTCCATTGTATTGGTCTAAATTGAGTGAATCCAAGTTAGTGGGAGTCGACTTAATCCGAGAAGATGAAGATAAAGTTCAATTTATCTGAGATAGTTTGAAGGCTGCTTCTGACCGTCAGAAGTCATATGCTGATTTCAAAAGAAGAGAAATAGAATTTGATGTGGGTGATCGAGTGTTCTTAAAAGTTTCACCGTGGAAGAAAGTATTGCGGTTTGGTAGGAAAGGGAAATTGAGTCCAAGATTTATCGAGCCGTATGAAATTATTGAAAGAATTGGCCCTATGGCTTGATTAGCTCTGCCTCCAGAACTTGAGAAAATTCATAATGTGTTTCATATAACGATGCTGAGACAGTACAGATCAGATCCTTCACACGTAATTTCTCACAGTGAAATTGAACTTCAATCGGACATGATGTATTCTGAAGAATCGGTAAAGGTCTTAGCTCGAGAGGTTAAAGAATTACGGAATAAACGAGTACCGTCAGTTAAAGTGTTATGGCATCGTCATGGTTTGGAGGAGGCAACTTGGGAAACAGAAGAATCCATGAGATCACAGTGTCTGAACTTATTCCCAGGTAACAAATTTCGAGGACGAAATTTTTAAAGGGAGGAGAGTTGTAACAGCCCAATTTTCAGTGGTGTTAGAAGACCACTAAACCCGACGAAAGAGTTCAAAATTATATTATTTATTATTTACAAGTCAAATGTGATTTTTTGAAGATTTTTGAATTAGTGATTTGTGTTTTAGAAGGAATTATTAGGTTAAGTGATTTTGAAAACGAGGTATTGAGACCTCGATTTCATAAACTGAGCCGTAAATATTTTTATAAATATTTACGGAGTATCATTGAGTTAGTATTAAAGTTTCGTTAGAAAATTTTAACGTTTCGGTAGTTAATTAATTAAAAAGGACTAAACTGAAAAAGGTGCAAAACTTGTTAAAGTGATAAAATAGCTTAAATGTTAAATAAGGGAGGACTTAAAGGGCAAATTAGCCCAAAGAAGATGGCTGAAACGGCAAAAGTAGAAAAAACAAATAAATTAGGTGATTAAGGGGCAAAATGGGAAATAAATAAAATTTAATTAGATAAAAAATGGGACTTAAAAGAAATCTAGACATTTTTTCACAATTCTTCAACCAAAAACACCATAGGAGGTCCCTAAGAAGCTGGTTTTTCATATTTTTACTTCAAATCAAGAGCCCGTAGATCAACAAGAAAAAAAGAAATTAGTAGAATAGTCCCTAACTACTACAAACTTACAATTTAGCCCAGGTAAGTTCGTATGGTTAAATTTTAATGTTATATGTTAATTGGTGAATGGTATTTTGTATTTACTAGTAACATTTTTTGAAAATAAAATTATTATTAAATTTATGAAATTGAATCAAGTATTCGAAGTGAACGGAACGCAGGATTGAGTACAGTCGTTCAGTGCAAAAGAGGAATTGACGGTAAATTACCCAAGTCAACTGAGGTTCAGCATTTGTTGCGAACTTTCGTGTTTGATTTTTGTTTAGCTCTCATGAGCTTCAATTAACTCATATGAGTTTCAGTTTAACCCGTCTGGGTTTCAGTTTAGCTCTTCTGAGCTTCAGATTAACCCTTATGGGTTTCCGTTCAGCTCTTCTGAGCTTCCGTTTAGCACTTATGTGCTTCTGTGCAGCCTTTGGGCTTCTGTATATGATGTACTCAAATTCGTAAGACTTTTTCTGATTTGACAAGGATTGGTAAGTGCTATATAGAATTAATGTGGAAGAATTTTAGTTATTATTAATGTTGAGCTCAAATAAGTGAATTCATGGAGTGAAGTTGTGATTGGCAGGAATAATATATTGAACGGTTTACTTAAATAAATTGTTGTTGTATGTTCGGTAAGATTTATATTAAAGCCAATGAACTTACTAAGCTTCATTAAGCTTACTGTGTTGTTTAATTTTCTTTGTAGATTTTTAAGAAGTTCGGAGGATCGGATCAACAAATCAGTCACACTATCCAGATTGCTCCGGTAGATTTTGTTATACACTTTATGGTTTATATGGCATTTATAGGGTTGGATTGGAAAAGTGCTAAATTTAAATTATGGTTGTGAATGACTTATATATAAATATATGTTTGTATGCACGTATTTAGTGGTAGATTTTGGTAAATCAATGAATGGAGTTATTTTGGTAAGTTTAGCCAATTGAATCTTGTGATAATATATATTATGTTTAAAACATGATTTTTGGCTTGTGTTGATTGTTTGATTGACGCTATTTGATATATTATAATGTTGTGTATAAGTTGATATCAAAAAGGGTGAGAAAAGTGGCCTTAAAATGGCCTATTTCGTCCACATGGGCAGAGACACGGACGTGTGTCACCTGCTTTTAAGAAAAATTTTGAAATTTTGGGAAAAATTCCCTGAGTATTCGGTTTAGTCCCGATCCACTTCTAAGGTGTATATTGGGCCTCGAGGGCCCATCTAAGGGACAATATAAGTGTTAAATGAATAATTCTTGATATGTATATTAAAGGTTGTGAAATGTTCGAATTTAATCTGTAAAGTTTGGTAAAATTGGGCCTAGGAGAATTGAGCCCAATGGGCCTTAGGCGTAGTAGCGTTTAAATTTTTGGAGAACAAGAGACCGGCTTAAATGCTAGTTAGACCCATTGGATAAGTGATTTTGGAAGGTTAGAGGGCTTCTATGAAGTCCCGGGATCAAATATTAGCTTTGGGAAAATTTTGGTTTTAGGTGAAAAAAAAACCCTGGAAGTTGGCAGGTAGGCCTTAAGAATAAAATGTAGAGGAAAATGACACAAGTGGAGTGTGTGGTGGAGTGGCAAAGTGACGCCACTTAAGAGGCAAGGGGGTGACGCCACAAGGAAGGAAGGAGGTCCAAGGTTCAAGTCTTGGCTTTTGCATTTTGGTTTCTTTTTGCTTGGACCTTAGAATTTGGCCCATAGTTTATATTTAGTTGCGCATGGTTTAAGACACAAGAGGAGCTTGTGGCCAAGTGGTTAGTGGCGTGGATTATGTTGCAAGGGAGCCTGGGTTCGAATCTCATGACAAGCAATGGAGTATTTATTTTGCGGATTGGACGGCAAGAGTTTGATTGAATTTAAACTCTATCGACGAAGGGATCCCACATCGGAAAGACACAAAGAATGAAGGTGAAGAGCTAGCTATATAAGGAGCATCCTCCTAGGAGGAGAGTAAACACATCTTGGAGGGCGTTTGGGCACAAGAGTGATCGGAGCGCGGATTAGCCCCAGAGTCCTATCAGGTGTGTAACTCTCTCTACTCTAGTTGTAGAGCGGCAAATGCCGAAATGCCGGTCACACGGCATTAGTAGCCACACGAGCGTGCGAGCGCACGTGTGGGGCTTCGACGCGATAGTTGAGGCCATCGCAGTATTCTCGTGGGTTGGGGCTGCTGGGCCTCGATGGGCCGAAGTGGGCCCAATGGGCCCGTGGGCCCATATGAGTAAATTGCATGATTGGTTAGTATATGTTGAACTAGACTAGGTGGAAGTTATATACGTGGCTAGATTCGTGTTAGGTGGGCCACACGAGCGTGTGGGTCGGATGGGCCAAATCGGGTTTTAGGCCCAATCGTCCTAAGACAACCGGAAGTGGTAGCCGAGTCGCTAGTGGTGACATTAGGCCTTCGAGAAGGCCATTGCGGTGTGAATTTACGAAAATACCCTTAGTAGGTAAAATTACGATTACACCCTTAAAGGTTGATTAGCATGATTATGTTGTTTAGTTTTGGCCGATTGTAGGGGAAGGCTTGATCTCGCATATCTCGGGTTGTGGCTAGTGCTCGAAAAGTGTTAAGGAATGGGGGATCTAGTGCGTTAGATCTTGATCTACGGGATTTGATAGTCGCATTAGTAATCGTGTGTGTAAACTAACACACTTCTTGCTTTGTATATGTTTGATAAATCGATTGATTGGTAAAACCGAAATAGTATGGTTGAGTGATATGATACCCTATGGGGTATGTGCACGGATTCAGGTAAGTCCGTTTCATTATGAGTATTGTTATTGATACATGATGTCATGATTTATGATGTATGTGCTATGAGATGCAATGTTAAACATGTTTGCATGATTTGAATACTATACATGAGTTGGTATGATGATGGGTGATATGAGTGGAGGGGGCAGTGATATTTTGTGCTGACGAGCACCAGTGTTTTGGTAACACAACTTTGTGACTTTGGGTCACCAGAGGTTTGGCACCTCCAGAGGTTTGGCACCTCAGCGTCTCGTCCCCGTGGTTTTGCACCACAAGTGGGTTGGCCCCACAGGCGGTATTGAGGGATTGACGCCAGTGATTTGGTATCACACGATGGGTTGGCCCCATCACTCGATTATCGTGACTACGGGTACCGGTGGTTTGGTACCACATTTGTGTCTTTGGGACACCAGAGGTTTGGCACCTCATTGCGACTCGTCCCTGTGGTTAACACCACCGTGGGTTGGCCCCACTTTTGAGATACGGGATTGTCGCCGGTGATTTGGTATCACACGATGGGTTGGCCCCATCATTGGATTTGTGACTTCGGTCACCAGTGTTTTGGTAACACATTGTGACTATATCGTCACCAAAGTGGTTTGGCACCACATTGATGATTATTGTGTCTTGAGGACACCGGTGGTTTGGCACCACCAAAGTGGTTTGGTACCACACGGGGTAGAAAAGGTGTATGGACGGTTAGGATTGGGTGCATATGATTGGGATGCATGATGATCATGATTATGTTTGTATGTGATATTTTGCTAATCCGGGAAAAAGGGTAGCACATCGAGTGCGGGTGACTCACCTTTTCCTTAACCATTTCGGAGTAGTGCATAAAGTCGACAGGGATCAGAGAGGACAAGGTGGCCCATGCCGAAGATGATGTTCAATTATTTCATGCTTGATTTTGATATAAGTACTTTATTTGAATTGTTGGGTTGTAATAAAGGCCATTTTATGTTTTTGGTATTACTTTAACTATGGTTTATTTAAATTAAATTGCTACGTGAAAATGATTTATGGTTTCCAACCTATTTATTCAAATTGGATATTATAAACTAAAGTTTTAAAAATGAATGAGTTTAATAGCAAAGTTTTATTCCAAAGATATGTTTTCCAAAATTCAGCAAACTACGATGTTTTATTTTAAATTAAGAAGATTTTCAACCGTCTTTTCCCAGTGACATAACCAGATTCGGTCGTAGTGAATGGGTCGGGTTTGGGGATGTTACAGTTTATGCGAGTTAATCTTGTGGCTTCGTAACCTCTACCCTCGATTGTGTCTCCCACGGAATCCTCATTGTCCTTAAAATTCGGTAAATGTTCACAGACCTCCAATTGATAAGATTAAAAAATATAGAGCTGAAGAATTCAATGGTAAAATTGAAGATGATCCTATTAGAATTGAATACTGGCTGAGATGCGCCGTGTCATGTGTGAAAGATGAAGCTTAACAGTGGTGAACAACTTTAACAACAATTATTCCTAAGGATTGAGTAAATTGGGATTTCTTTCAATCAGAATTCAAAAAGAAATACATCAATCGATTGTACCTAGAAAAAAGAAAAAGAGAATTTCTGTTGTTGAAACAAGGAAACATGTATGTAATAGAGTATGAACAAGAATTGATTTGTCGTAATTTGGTGTAGCAGATTAAACTATTTTCAGCACTTTCGAAGCTTGAAAGTAAGTATTTTCATTAATTTTTAGTTATGTTTTAATAAGTTTTCCTAAAGTTAATAAAGTGTGCAAATTGAGTCTTTTATTGACCTTAGGGGCCGAATGAGGCCTAAAGGTGAGCTCATGAATTTTGCAAGTGTGCAGGAGACTATTAGAAGGCGTACTAAACTAATAAACTAATACTTGTCACTATGTCGCAGCACGGAATCTGGTATGTTACGGGGAAAAACGTTTCTAAGAAGTTCAGATTTTTCGTTTAAAAGTGGGGTGAAAACACCGTGTGCTTGAAACAGATTTGAGTAGACGTGTTTGAAAAACTTTTGATGTATTTAAAACCCGGAGATTTTGAAAACTCAGCTAGAATTTGTAGTTGAAACGAGTTTAAACCATATAAAACCTCATTAGTTACTTAATGATACATAAAACACTTTCGGACTTAGGTGAATTACAAGTTAGAATTTGATACCAGTTGAATTTGTTTGTCAAAAAGACTTAGTGTGATACCCGATGGTATAGTTAAAAACACGTCGCGTTATAATTTTGAAAACATGATCTTTCCAGGTTTTAGTAAAATTTATTCCGAGTTATTTTGTTAAGGCATATCAAAATCAGCTTAAAATATAAACAACATAAAACATAACTTAAAAGGCCTTTTACAATCCGAAATAAAACCCAATGTAAAGTAATAACTAAAGTACCCAAATAGTAGAGTCTGAGTAAAACTTTATTAAAGCATGGCATGTGCACCCGAGTCCATCCGGCTCCAAGTCGCGCTCTACGAGTCACACTGAAATGTCAAAGGAGAGGGTGAGTCGAGTGACTCGATGTGCAAATCCCGCTCCCAAAGAATCAACATGCTAACACACATCATACATAGCAACATGATTAATGCAACCCGAACCTAACCATCCATATCTCCTTTTCTACCCCGTGTGGTACCAAACCACTGGTGGTGCCAAACCACTGGTGACATATAGTCACAATGTGCTACCAAAGCACTGGTGTCCCAAAGACACAATATCCGTCAATGTGCTACCAAAGCTTTGGTGTCCCAAAGACACAATTGTGCTACCAAAGCACTGGTGACCGAAGTCACAAATCCAATGATGATGGGGCCAACCCATCGTGTGTTACCAAAACACTAGCAGACGATCCCATATCTCAAGTGGGGCCAACCCACGGTGGTTAAACCACAGGACAAGTCGCAATGAGGTGCCAAACCCTCCGGTGTCCCAAAGACACAATGTGCTACCAAAGCTTTGGTGACCGTAGTCACGAATGCGGTGATGGGGCCAACCCATCGTGTGTTACCAAAACACTGGCGTCAATCCCGTATAATCATCGTGGGGCCAACCCCATCGTGGTACTCGAGCCATTGGGACGAGACGCCGAGGTACCAAACCTCTGGAGGTGCCAAACCTCTGGTGACCCAAAGTCACAAAGTGTGCTACCAAAGCACTGGTGCTCGTCAGCACAATACATCACTGCTCCCTCCTCTCGTATCACCCACACATATCATACTCATGGAATTATGCATCTCATACTAACCATGCATATCATGCCAACATACCAAGCATTACAACTCATAACATGCATAACATAAATCATGATATCATGCTCCATCAATAGTACTCATAATAGAACAGACTTACCGAATCGTATACATACCCCATTTGGGTACTCATTTGTCCATCATTACGTTTATAATTTTAATGAGCAAACAAAGTTTATTAATAATCCTACTAGGTATCGGTGTGTTAGTTACACACCGATAATCGAGTCTAGAAATCCCAACCAAAGCGATTTAGATTCCTTCGATTGCTAATTCCTACAATCGGCCAACACTAGGGGTTAGGCAACACTAACATTCGGCCAACAACCAATTAACCAAAAGGGTAAAAATCAATCCCTTACCTTCACTTGCGAATAATTTGGTTTCCAAACACACCCGAACCAATAGTGGCTCTTCTAAGACAATCGGCCCTCACCTAGAAATAGAATCACAGTTAATCCTTTATCAACCAAGACTAAATCGAAACCAGGAAATTAAACTAACAGCAACCAATCACTTCCCCTCACTTACCAATCGGTTAACAAGGAACACGAATTCCTTGCTTGCTTCCTTACTCCACTGATCCTATACAAGATGATTACCAAAGGTTAACATCCTTCCATAACTAAAATTAACACATTGAGATCAAAGAAATGACCATTCGGTCAAGAGCTTACCAATACCAACCGATTGAAACAAAGCCTCCAAAACACCACTGATATTCGGCCAAGAGACTATTAGGGAAAGGGAAATATTCGGCTATGTTGAAACTAGGAAAGAAGGAATCGGCACAAGGTGTTTAACACCTTTAATGTTCGGCTTGAATGGAGGAGAAAGAAAAGAAATATGAGAAGAATGTAGTTTCGGTTTGCCAAAGGAAGAAATGAAGGGAGTTTTGAAAGGTGGTTTCGGCTAGATGGTATTGAAAAGGGAGAATGAAAATTAAGAGAACCCCAAGAAAAGATTTGGCTTGCTCAAGGTTTTCAACAAAGAAAGAAAGTGTAGGTGGGATGTTAGGTTCGGCTTAGTTCAATTGAACAAGAAAAAGGATGGAAAAGGCTTGAAAACTTTCGGCCACACAACTCAAAAGGCAAAAGACTTCGGCTAAAAGAGAGCTTGACCTCCGGTTTCAAAAGGAAGAAAACAAAAGAACACCCTTGCGAATTCAGCTAAAACCGACAAAATGAGAGCTTTCTTGCCTATCAAAGTTTGACCGAAATATACCCAAAATGCAAGAGTACATTCGGCATCCCCCTAATCCACACTAAGCCGTCCATACCCCACTCCCCACTCCCTAAAATTCGGCCATGATCCCCCAATTCACTCCACTCCACACATTTCAAATGTGTGGACCAAGTCACACTCCACTATTTACTCTCCACCCTCCATTTGAGTGTGAAGACCAAGTCAAAGGCCGAGTTTGAACCGCCTACAAACTCCTCCTCCATGCCGTCAAAATGAGTGCCAAAAGTGGCCACTCCATGGCTCGAACACAAGGCCTCCACCTTGCTTTAGGCGTTACCCACTCCAAGCCTTAGTGGCGCCTACATTGCCACTCCACCAATTTGTTCCTTGTGCTAACAAACTCCCAAAATAAATTTAAAAGCCCCAGCTTCCTCAGCTCCTAATGCCTTAGCTCAAAAACCAAAATTTCCTAATTTTCTCAGCATACACCTAAGCTTTAATTAAGCCCCTAAAACATAAAAATAGCAACACAAAGACACTACAAACATGCAATATCATGCAGCCACAAAACACCCCTAACAGGGATATTACAGTTCTACCCCCTTAAAAATAATTTCGGCCTCAAATTACCCGATCAAAAGAGTTGCGGGTATTCTTTGTCTCATCGTATCCTCGGATTCCCACGCCGCTTCTTCTACGCCATGATTCCGCCAAAGTACCTTAACCAAAGGCACAGACTTTCCTACGTAGAACCTTTACATCTCGATCAAGAATGCATGCGGAGTTCTTCTTCCATAGTCAAGTCCTGGATTCACCTCGATCTCTTCCATTGCTACCACATGCGACGGATCCGAACGATACCTCCAAGCATCGAAACATGAAAAACGCCGTGAATCGACTAAGCTCTGCTGGCAACTCAAGCCGATACGCCATCTTGGTCCAACTCGTCTCAACACCTTATACGGCCCAATGAACCTCGGACTTAGCTTGCCTTTCTTCCCGAACCTCAGAACCTTCTTCCAAGGCGAGACCTTCGTAGAAACACTCGGTCCCCAACGGCCAAACTCTATATCTCTTCGCTTAAGATCGGCGATAAGACTTCTCGGTGCCAAGCTTCCTTCAATCTAGCTTGAATCAACTTAACCTTGTCTTCTGTCTCGGCTACTAACTCGGGTCCCAACAATTGGCGTTCACCTAACTCCGTCCAAAGACGTAGGTGAGCGACACTTCCTACCATACAATGCCTCAAATGCGGAGCCATCTTGATGCTCGCTTGGTAACTATTGTTGTAGGCAAACTCGGCTAACGGTAGAAACTCCTCCCAACTACCTCGAAATCCAAGACACAACCTCTCGGCATGTCTTCTAAGATCCGAATAACCCTTTTCGATTGTCCGTCGATTTGCGGGTGAAAAGCCGTCTTTGAAATCCAAACGAGTACCCAGAGCCAGCCGATGCGGTGCTTTCCGAACCTTGACGTAAACACGGGATCCCTATCCGAGATTATCGAAGCGGCACACGTGCAACCTCACTATCTCTCGAAACATACGGCCCGCTAGCTTCAAGTGAGTAGTCAACCCTCACCGGAATAAAGTGAGTCGATTTAGTCGACGATCCACCACTATCCAAATCGAATCCTTCTTGCTTGGCGTAAGCGGTAACCACCGACAAAATCCATGGTTATCCTTTCCCACTTCCATCTGTGGAATCTTTACAGTCAAGCAAACCCGACGGCAAGAATCGATGTTCACCTTGACCTGGCCGACAAGTCGGACATTTTCCAACAAACTCCGTCACCTCTTTCTTCGCCGGGCCACCAAAAGCGCTCTCTAAGATCCTTATACATCTTGCTACCTCCGGGATGCATAGCATAAGGGGCTGCTATGTGTAAATCTGAAGAATCTTTCGCCTCGACTCAACATCTTTAGGCATACAAGCCTTACCGAAAAACACGTAACCTCGTCACTAGACAAGTCTGTAACCATCCACACCACCATTACTCGCACTTGCAACCTTCGCGCACGAGTAACCTCATCCTCTAGCTGTTTCTCTCTCGATCCGCTTCAACCCAAGTAGGCTTAACTTGCAGCTCTGCCAAAATACTCCCGTCGTCATACAAGCTCAAATGGGCAAACAAAGCTCTTAAGTCCGAAACAACCTTACGGCTCAACGCGTCTGCCACCACGTTAGCCTTGCCCGGATGATACTCAATAGAACAGTCGTAATCCTTCAGTAACTCAACCCATCTACGCTGCCTCAAATTCAAATCCTTCTGAGTCAGTAAATACTTCAGACTCTTGTGATCGGTATAGACTATCGATCTCTCTCCATACAAGTAGTGCCTCCAAATCTTTAAGGCGAAAACTACGGCCGCTAGCTCCAGATCGTGCGTCGGATAGTTGACCTCATGTGGCCTCAGCTGCCTAGAAGCGTAAGCCACAACCTTACCTTTCTCGTGATCAAAGACACAACCTGCACTGTGTGTGATGCATCGCGAAGAGACTGTGTATTCCTTACCGGCCTCAAAGTTGAATCAAACCGGAGCCTCGGTCAAAACCTTCTTTAACTTATCGAAGCTTTCTGTTGTTTCTCGGTCAAACAAACGGAACCTCTTTCCTTAACAACTTAGTCATCTACACTGCTATCAACGAGAAACCCTCAACAAATCTTACGTAGTATCCACCAAACCTGAGAAAACTACGAATCTCACCATCGACCTAGGTGGCTTCCAATCCGTAATGTACCTCAATCTTACGAGGATCTACTCGAATACCCTCGGTGACACTACATGCCCCAAGAACGTCACTTCCTAAGCCGAACTCACACTTACTAAACTTAGCATAGAGTTGCTTTTCCCTCAAAATCTGCAGCACCACCCTCAAATGCTTATCATGCTCTTCCTCTGACCTTGAGTATACTAAGATGTCGTCTATAAAAACCACCACGAACCGATCCAGATACTGCTGAAACACCCTATTCATCATATCCATAAACGCTGCCGGTGCGTTAGTCAACCCGAATGGCATTACCAGAATTCGTAGTGCCCATACCGAGTCCAAACATTTGTTTTATGGATATCGACCTCCTTAACCTTTGGCCGATGGTACCCGGACCTCAAGTCGATCTTCGAGAATACCGCAAAGCACCTTCCGGTGATCAAACAAGTCATCTATCCGCGGCAGCGGATACTTGTTTTTAATCGTCACTTGTTCAATTGGCGGTAGTCTATACACATCCGCATCGTACCATCTTTCTTCTTAACAAAGAGTACGCGCGCACTTTACGGCGAAACACTCTACCGATAAAACCTCGATCCAATAACTCCCGGATCTCGAGCCTTAAGCTCCACGGTTCCTTTGATGCCATCCTATACGGAGCAATAGACACCGGCGCGCCGTCGAGCAGCAGATCAATCCCAAACTCTACCTCTCGATCGGCGGCAAACCAGGAAGTTCCTCGGGAAACACATCAAGCAAATTCCCTAATGATGACGAACCTTCTCTACCGCGGACTCTTTAGCCTCCAAGGCATACACATGAACCACATATGCTTCGCGACCCTTCACGACCATCTTCTCCGCTTTGAGAGCGGACACCACATTTGATAAGTAATCCCTCCTATTACCTATCATAGCCACCTCAACACCATCAACCGCCTTAAGAACCATACGCTTAGCCGCGCAATCCAACCTCGCTTTGGTACTTAACCACCAATCCATCCGAGAATCGGATCGAACTCCCCAAACGGCGGTTCCATCGGATCAAGAACAAACACTACCCCTTGGAGTTCTAGGGTACCTCTCTAAACGGTTTATCTACCACTACAGAGTGACCTAGAGGGCTAATCACGGTCATCCGCCTAGAAGATATCTCGAGTCTAAATCCATTGTCTCTACTATACTCGGCAACATAAGAGTGCGTAGAACCCACATCGACAAAGCAAAGTATAAGGAGTACCAAAAATCAAAAACGCACGGTTATGACGTCCGGTGCGTCGCTCCTCTCTCGGCGTCTCGCAAAGATACACCAATCCAGCCGCTCGCCTCGAACTACCGCACCTCGCGCCGGTGCTCCACGGCCCGACCGGATCCATAACCACCTCGCCATTACCACGGCCCCTCTGCGGTGGCGGTCCATTACCTCGAACCGACACGCCCGACTCTCGATCAATCTCGCCATCCTACGCGGACAATCCCTAATGCGATGCTCAGAGAGAACCACACTCAAAGCAACCTTTACCTCGAGTCCAAAGAACCACCCCAATGAGATTTCCCACATCTGGTTACATCTGCGGCGGGCCCTTGCCTAAAGCAACAAACCTAGCGGGATCGATTCTCGCCCACTCGGTCTAGCCTCTTCGCGGATTGCGGACGAACCGAGAAGACCCAAAGCTCCTCTTAAGCCTACTCCTGTCCATACTCGCCTCACCGACTCCTTAACACCCTCACCACCTTAGCCTTCTCAACTAAGACGGCAAACTCGCGCTCCTGCCGAGGAGCAATCAAGCGACCTCAACTCGCCTCGCGCAGACCATCCTCGAAACGAACACACCTCTCATGCTCGGTGGCCACAATGCCCCGGCATACCTACTCAACCAGGAACTCACCTCGCGTACCGCAGAACGGATTTACTCCCCGAACAAGCCTCGTAAACGCCGGGAGTCGATGTAACTAGCCCCGATGTACTTCTTTTGATATGCACGGCCGGAAATAATCCCATGTCAAATCCTCCGCCGCCACCTCGTCCCGCACCGTGAGCCACCACCGATATGACTCATCCCGAGAAGCGATACGATACCCTTCACTTCTCTTCTGCGTCAGTCCAGATCATCCATGATCCGCTCGGTTGCCTCACCAATATTCAAGAAGCTGCTAGGAGCAACACCGGATACACCTCGGAAGAATTCGGCTCGTTAGCCCGAGTCGCTCAGAACCGATTTCCTAACTCCCGCACCACCACTAGCCCCGGCTACCCTTTCCAACACTCGCAAAGACGCTCGTGACACTGCGTCGTCTCCGTCGATCTTGGAACTCACCACCTCCCGGTGGTGGCGAATCCCGTATCTCATTTTTCGAACCCCGCCCGGATCCTACGGGCTCCGAAACCGTCATTCTACCCCTACCTCTACCACGAGTGTTACGACCACGTCCGCCTCGAGTGCTCATGACTAATCTTCCACGTATCGATTAAAGAATCTTATGCATCAGTATTTATTCCACTTGTTTAAAAAGCAAGTCTTATGAATATTTAAAGAGGATTTGTTCTCGCAAGTGTACGAGAATCCTATCGGTTTCAATCTCTAAAGTAGCATACTATAGCTATTCATCAAATCATATCCAATCAAATCACAAGTAATAGTACGGGTACTTACAGGCGGCCAGTGCAGGAGAGACTCGGTGCCATGCCTTTCAAAACCATATATTTCAAAACAAACACTTAAACAGGCTTTTGAAACCATTTTGGGCCTCAGGCCACAAATGAGCCTTTGAACTTGGCTCGATACCACAAATGTAACACCCCAAACCGGACGGGACACCACGTCCGGAAACGGTATGTTACTGGAAAACGTTTCTAAGAAGTTCAGATTTTTCGTTTAAAAGTGGGGTGAAAACACCGTGTGCTTGAAACAGATTTGAGTAGACGTGTTTGAAAAACTTTTGATGTATTTAAAACCGGAGATTTTGAAAACTCGGCTAGAATTTGTAGTTGAAACGAGTTTAAACCATATAAAACCTCATTAGTTACTTAATGATACATAAAACACTTTCGGACTTAGGTGAATTACAAGTTAGAATTTGATACCAGTTGAATTTGTTTGTCAAAAGACTTAGTGTGATACCCGATGGTATAGTTAAAAACACGTCGCGTTATAATTTTGAAAACATGATCTTTCAGGTTTTAGTAAAATTTATTAGAGTTATTTTGTTAAGGCATATCAAAATCAGCTTAAAATATAAACAACATAAAACATAACTTAAAAGGCCTTTTACAATCCGAAATAAAACCCAATGTAAAGTAATAACTAAAGTACCCAAATAGTAGAGTCTGAGTAAAACTTTATTAAAGCATGGCATGTGCACCCGAGTCCATCCCGGCTCCAAGTCCGCGTCTCACGAGTCACTGAAATGTCAAAGGAGAGGGTGAGTCGAGTGACTCGATGTGCAAATCCCGCTCCCAAAGAATCAACATGCTAACACACATCATACATAGCAACATGATTAATGCAACCGAACCTAACCATCCATATCTCCTTTTCTACCCGTGTGGTACCAAACCACCGGTGGTGCCAAACCACTGGTGACATATAGTCATAATGTGCTACCAAAGCTTTGGTGTCCCAAAGACACAATATCCGTCAATGTGCTACCAAAGCACATGGTGTCCCAAAGACACAATTGTGCTACCAAAGCACCGTGACCAAGTCACAAATCCAATGATGATGGGGCCAACCCATCGTGTGTGTTACCAAAACACTAGCAGACGATCCCATATCTCAAGTGGGGCCAACCCACGGTGGTTAAAACCACGTGGACAAGTCGCAATGAGGTGCCAAACCTCGGTGTCCCAAAGACACAATGTGCTACCAAAGCACGGTGACCGTAGTCACGAACGGTGATGGGGCCAACCCATCGTGTGTTACCAAAACATCGGCGTCAATCCCGTATAATCATCTGTGGGGCCAACCCCATCGTGGTACTGAGCCACTGGGACGAGACGCTGAGGTACCAAACCTCCGGAGGTGCCAAACCTCCGTGACCCAAAGTCACAAAGTGTGCTACCAAAGCACTGGTGCTCGTCAAAGACAATACATCATCGCTTCCTCCTCTCGTATCACCCACACATATCATACTCATGGAATTATGCATCTCATACTAACCATGCATATCATGCCAACATACCAAGCATTACAACTCATAACATGCATAACATAAATCATGATATCATGCTCCATCAATAGTACTCATAATAGAACAGACTTACCCGAATCGTACACATACCCCATTTGGGTACTCATTTGTCCATCATTCTGTTTATAATTTTAACAGCAAACAAAGTTTATTAATAATCCTACTAGGTATCAGTGTGTTAGTTACACACCTGATAATACGAGTCTAGAAATCCCAACCAAAGCGATTCAGATTCCTTCGATTGCTAATTCCTACAATCGGCCAACACTAGGGGTTAGGCAACACTAACATTCGGCCAACAACCAATTAACCAAAAGGGTAAAAATCAATCCCTTACCTTCACTTGCGAATAATTTGGTTTCCAAACACACGAACCAATAGTGGCTCTTCTAAGACAATCGGCCCTCACCTAGAAATAGAATCACGCTTAATCCTTTATCAACCAAGACTAAATCGAAACCAGAAATTAAACTAACAAACAACCAATCACTTCCCCTCACTTACCAATCGGTTAACAAGGAACACCGATTTCCTTGCTTGCTTCCTTACTCCATCGATCCTATACAAGATGATTACCAAAGGTTAACATCCTTCCATAACTAAAATTAACACATTGAGATCAAAGAAATGACCATTCGGTCAAGAGCTTACCAATACCAACCGATTGAAACAAAGCCTCCAAAACACCACCGATATTGGCCAAGAGACTATTAGGGAAAGGGAAATATTCGGCTATGTTGAAACTAGGAAAGAAGGAATCGGCACAAGGTGTTTAACACCTTTAATGTTAGGCTTGAATGGAGGAGAAAGAAAAGAAATATGAGAAGAATGTAGTTTCGGTTTGCCAAAGGAAGAAATGAAGGGAGTTTTGAAAGGTGGTTTCGGCTAGATGGTATTGAAAAAGGGAGAATGAAAATTAAGAGAACCCAAGAAAAGATTTGGCTTGCTCAAGGTTTTCAACAAAGAAAGAAAGTGTAGGTGGGATGTTAGGTTCGGCTTAGTTCAATTGAACAAGAAAAAGGATGGAAAAGGCTTGAAAACTTTCGGCCACACAACTCAAAAGGCAAAAGACTTCGGCTAAAAGAGAGCTTGACCTCCGGTTTCAAAAGGAAGAAAACAAAAGAACACCCTTGCGAATTCAGCTAAAACCGACAAAATGAGAGCTTTCTTGCCTATCAAAGTTTGACCGAAATATACCCAAAATGCAAGAGTACATTCGGCATCCCCCTAATCCACACTAAGCCGTCCATACCCCCACTCCCCACTCCCTAAAATTCGGCCATGATCCCCCAATTCACTCCACTCCACACATTTCAAATGTGTGGACCAAGTCACACTCCACTATTTACTCTCCACCCTCCATTTGAGTGTGAAGACCAAGTCAAAGGCAGAGTTTGAACTGCCTACAAACTCCTCCCTCCATGCCGTCAAAATGAGTGCCAAAAAGTGGCCACTCCGCAGCTCGAACACAAGGCCTCCACCTTGCTTTAGGCGTTACCCACTCCAAGCCTTAGTGGCGCCTACATTGCCACTCCACCAATTTGTTCCTTGTGCTAACAAACTCCCAAAATAAATTTAAAAGCCCCAGCTTCCTCAGCTCCTAATGCCTTAGCTCAAAAACCAAAATTTCCAAATTTTCTCAGGCATACACCTAAGCTTTAATTAAGCCCCTAAAACATAAAAATAGCAACACAGCACACTACAAACATGCAATATCATGCAGCCACAAAACAGCCCCCTAACCCGGGATATTACAATTCTACTTTTTGATATCTTGAATTTTATTTCTTTATGTTATTTTATTATTACATCATAAAAACTCCTTTTATTTTTACCTTCATTTTATAACTGATTTAGAGTACTAATTAGATCTTTCGGTGTTTAGGTTAAAATTGATCTAGCACTAGCCTCCCTTGGGTACGATCCTCGAAGTACTCACCTTATCTGTTGTAATTATATTACAACTAGACCCGTATACTTGCAGATACCGCCTCACATTTATATAACTTTTACTATAGTATTCACAACTTAGACATTAGTACGTCCGAAGGCGGTCAGGAATTTATCAGACTTAGTAAATGTGCCAGAGAGATTGGACCGACAGAAGCTGAAATGTGTACTCATTTCGAGTGGGGTCTAAATGAAGACATACAAATCTTAGTGGGAGCACTTGAATTAAAAGAATTCATTGTTCTATCATAGAGCACAGAAAATAGAAGGCATATGCAATGAGAAGAAACAGATTGAGTTGAAACTCAGAGACTCCACTAAACAGTATGATTAGATCATTTCTAACTCCTCCATCAAAGAAGTCAAGAGATGTTCATAGTCAAGAGATGTTCATAATCATTTCACTTGTAACGCCCTATACCCGACCCAATTTACCAGATCTAGGTATAAGACGTCACACTGCTAACTTACTTAGCTAAATTTTACAATCAACGAAAGCCATACTGAATGTATCTCTTATTTATTTAAAATCATTTCTAAGGCATTACGTTTGAAATAATACATTTATCGTTTGTCATAATCTTTCAAAGGTAAAATAACACCATACAACAAATTGTTCAATTCGACAAACATATTTGTAGTGGGTAGTACTATTTATCATTTGAAAAACATTTTTGTAAGGATTCCTCTCTATGCATAATATTGCCCTCGATCTACCATCATGGCACATCCCTGGCTTGGTCCCTCCCGGTGAATTGGTCCAATTCGCAAACCTGCATACAAAAAACATGCATATAAGTACCAAAGAAATTAGTGGGTCTCACTCATAATTACCTTTTTACGGGGTCGTAGAATCTTTTTTACTCAAGGGTTTGAATTCCTTCTCAGACATTCGTGGATACTTCTGATTCTTGGTTAGAAGATAACCATACGTAAATTTTTGCACTTAACTGTCTTATTCTCATCTCACTCGACTAACGAATCTCAAACTTTGCACAATACTAAAGTCCTATTACCCTATCTCTTTGCAGATTGTAGTTAGATACATTTCCTAGAGCGATACTCAGCGGATATCACTTTTGACAGATTCTTTTATAGAACTCATTTTTTTCCAGAACACCAATTACATCGTATCTTCAAATCAGTCCAAACAATCATACTTGCTTATAAGAACACAAAATTTCAATACACGTAATAGAATTCTAGATAAAATTAATGTAGAACCTAAGAAATTCCAGGTTTGGCAGACACTTGCACCACCAACATTCCAAATGTACCAAGTTCCCTATTATGGAAAATCACTAAGGCAGATTCGTTAGTTGGTTACTCTTTTGAGAATTAAGTTGAAAAATGTCTCACAGGCATATCCATAAGACTAGCATCTTAAAACTTGATCATTACAGAATTCACTCTATAGGTTTCCCAAATAACACACCACAAAGGCTTTTCAAAGAATTCGCCACAAAGGTGTTTATTGTCCCAACGGACCCTCTCTATAGATGCCATGGGGCTTTTCCCACATGTTCTTATACATTCACGCCTTTTGGTATATTATCATATGATGCCATGGCCATGGACTTTCCACAGATTTATTTTGTGATCTGTCAGTTCGGTTAGCATTACAACTACTCTGCTGGAGGCTACACAATAAATCTCCACTTCCACAATGATCTGCCTGTTTGGTTAGCAATATATCTGCCCTATCGAAGGTAACACAAACGAATATCTTTCTCACATTTTTGCATAACTTGGAATTGTGATGCGAGTCTCAAGGCACAATTTCAGACCCATGAATTTGATTGGCTCACACTACCTCAAGGCCCAACAATAATGTCAAAGGCTAAGCAAATCAAATTAGGATTCAATCAAAGACAAGATTTGAGGATGAATCTTTTCAAGGAAAAGGGGAATGATACATGCACGGATGGGGTGAACCCATATAATAAGAAAGTATTAAATAAAGACTACACACATGCCAATGGCAACACCTGATATCACACAATGTCATAACATATTGCACATTGTTCACTTCATTTACATATTTGTAGATATATCTTAGAGACATGTATTCGCATAATTACATTACATGTAGGAGTCAGGTTTAGAGACTCAACAGAGACCTACCTTTACCTCATCTTAGAACTTCTACTTCGATAGTCCTTCCTGATCTAGCAACAACAACTGCTTAACTGATCATAATATTTTCATTAGAATCCTTATTACAAACATTTTACTAATACTTCAAATAAAAGAGACCCTCATGCAGGGCCTTCCTGTAACACTCTTCCCTTTTATAGTCGTATTGTGCAAAGCTGTAAAACTTACCAGAATGCTGAATCATCTATCTTAGTTTGACCTTAACGAAGAGGAAGAAGATAATGTTGAGGTTAGAAAGAAGAACCTGAACATTAAGCAAATAGCCAAAAAACATTCGAAGTGCCCACTTCCCATAAATATATTTTCGGTCCCCTGATTTCTCTACCAAATCCAGGGTAGGTAAACTCTTATAAGAAATAGCCAACCATGCTGCACTTGATGATTTTTTTAGCTAGCTTAATATTGAATACAAGCAATCTTTAATTGATTTTTCTACTCTATTTTTTACTCTGATCTCTGCCTTCTGTTGCTGCAGAATCCCAAAAACTCATAACTAACCCGATATGAGATCTAATTGAACAATACTCATATAAATCAGGCGTACTATATCTTGGCGGAGACTCTCGTTTGGCATGGCCTTGAAGACAATTAAGTCTCGTATAGTTTCCTCATATACTTGACAGTCTCTTAGTGTTTAGAAAAAACCTTTGAGGGTACCCCCTTCATAGGCACGCACTTTTTTGGTTGTAATCTCTCTTTTCCTAGAAACATCTTGCGATCAATTCCTTATGTACCGCCAACAGATGGATGCTTTAATGCTAGGATGCGCCAAAACTCTAACTCGTCAACCAACCAGTCGAGTGACAGATTAAGCTGTCATGGCATGCCCAAAATAGAATTAACATAAATTATCTCACTCTTAATTGGATTTGTAAATTCTAGGGTGTGAAAACTCTCCCCTCCTTTAGGAAATTTCATCATCAAAATTTTTACCAACTTGGAAATCCCCACTCCAAAAGATGCATGGACAACTCCCCGGATCAGGGTACAATACTGCTTGGCAGAATGCCCAAACATAGTCATAAAGGACTTCTTATCTATAACGAACACTCTATAGATCCCAACTGACATGAATGCAAATAGCCAATCTCGATTGACGGATTTTAAGCTCATAGGTAAATATTGGCGAGTACTCCCATGTTTTCAAACGTCACATAACCCAAACTTGACAAGTGTCGAGCTGCGATTAGAGGATTTGAACAGTTGGCCTAAATTTTAAAACTTCTCACAAATGATTGGTTCTTTATAAATACTGAAACTTAAACACCTTACCAAACACTTTGCTACATCATCAGAACCCTATATTTCTTTTATATCAAAGTTTCTTGTTTCATTTATCTTCAGTCCTTTTTTTTCTCTAGAGGTAATTATCACTTTTATTTTCCTTTCATTTTTATAATACAAAATGGTTCGAACAAATACACGAGGAAGAGGCTGTGGTGGCCGTGGCCAGTGCAGTAGAATCGACAACCCTAGATATTTGGTTAAGATCGACCCTAGAGGTCCTAAGAATACCAGCGTATGGCTGCTCTCATGTATGAATGCAGCACCATTGATGAATAAATAAATCGGTATTTTGGAGCCAAAGGCATTAATCGGCCAAATTTTGCCTACGAATTTCAACTAACCCAAGGGTGTCATCTAAGTGATAACACCATGGGCTTTATTCTTCCCTTCATCTTGCTGAAGGCTAGCTTCCACTTGCCTCTCCACCCTTTTTTTGCTCGGTGCTCAACGAGTATGAAATTACACCGAGGCAACACTCTTTCCTATCCTAGTGGACATTAGTGGCCTTCTTCATAGACTGTTGTATGCACCGCGAGCCGCTAATACTAGGCGTATTCTAGAAAATTGACCAATTAAAGGTGAAAAGACAAGGTGTCTCAAATAGAAACACCTAATTTAGTACACGCAAGGGTTTTGAACCCATAAACCAGAACTGGACCTCGAGCCTGCATATTTGAAAAGACAAATTCGTGAGGGTCATCAGTAAGCTCAAAACTGGGTTTGGCTTTCTCACTTTCTGGTCTCTACCCCAGGAAGATGTCTGTTCACAAAGTCAGCCTGTTGACTCAGAGGTTGCATGGGAATAGTTTAAACGGTTAAAGATTGGGGTGTATTAGAATTGGGGGAGATTTTTACTATTAGGCATTTCTTCCAATATTGTCTGCAAGGATTAAGCCCCAATGGTCACCAAGTTAATGAACTTCTATTGTGGGCAGATTCTCGAAATGTCCCTACTTCTGAAGCGGCTTTGCCCTATAACTCCAATAAAATTCTGGCACAAATTCTAGTGGGGAGGATGAGGGAACATCCCCTCTTTTCTATGATGCTTGCGGGATTTGCCCATGCCACTGGAATATTATAAGTCATGGTACATCTTTTACTCCTTCTTCCAGTCAGGCTAACTCTCTTGTCGATGATGCTGGGTCTTCTTCCAATTCTAATACCACTACGCCCGTTCCACTACTCATGGATGTCTTAGCTTTATTGGATGAGGTTCAAGAAAATGAAGGTACTACTGCTGTCCCACAAAAAATAGGGGCTTATAAGCAAACTCAGAAGAGACCAAGGGTGGAGGGAAGCACCCAAGACTCTGATAGCAATGAATTTCCATAACTGGCTCAGCGTAGACTTAGAAAAAGGCATGCTCCTCCGAGAGCTAACACTTCTCTAGTTCTTGCCCTTCCTTCTGTTCCTACCTCGCCAGTGGATTCCGCCAATTCTGTAGACTCCTAAATCCATGCTGCCGGTCTTCTTTCAACTGAAATTCTACTAGAGGTGATGTGCCCAAGCCAGCTAGTGGCTCCTTCCAATTCCTTACCCCACGATGCTTCTATTAGTGAAGCAGATGAACTTTTCCCTTGGCGAGATCTATTAAGGTCAGGGTCATATCCCTTCTTGTTATGCACTATCCATCAGTAGCAAAACAATATTGTGCCTCAATAGGTGAAAAAGGCAATTGATTTGTCATAATTCGATGAAATATATTAAACTAGTTTTCGCAATTGAAGAGCTTGAATATAAGCAATTCCATTATGTTTTAGTTAAGTTTTTATAGTTTAGTTTAAATCCAATAAAAATTGTATTTGGAGTCTTTTATTGACCTTAGGGCCGAATAAGGCCTAAAGGTGAGCTAATGTACTGAGTGAGTGTGCAGGAGACCATTAGAGGGTGTACAAACACAATATTGGTCGTTGTATTGCAACAAGAGAAGTTCGATGTCGTAACATAAGGAGTAGAATGCAAGAATCTTGAGACTTCCTTCGGTGTCGTGACACAGCCATTGGATGTCGCAACACACCCTTGAAGCTACCCTAAACTTGAGCAAACTGCCTTTGATGTCGCGACATAGGTACTAGGGAGTCGTATCATCGGTCCTGTACGGGAAACACTTACGAGCCAAGGATGTTTTGGTCTATGCAATCAAAAGTTAAATACGAGAGTGTCAATTGACCTAGGGCTGAGGATGACGGCAACCCTAACTCTATAAATAGGCTCTTCAACACTTGTTAAGGGATAGATTTTTGATATTCTAAGTTTTTCTTTGTAATTTAAATTTCAATTTTTTCTTTCTCTTAGGGTTTAGATTTCTTTTCAGTTCTTTTCATTCATGTTCTTCAGAGAACTTGATTTGTAGATGCAACCAAACATTTGAGGATTTTTGCGCTTCACCAATTAAACACAATCACAATTCTCTAAATTTTATTCTTGATTTATTTCTCATGCATATATTTATCATCAAGTTTATTATGTTTATGGATTCCATGAGAAAAGAATCCTCTTATGGGGTATTAGCGAGTGAATCCAACGGTATAGATTGAGTTACATCGACGATCAAGATTAGAGCCTGTCTGTAATTAAGAGTCCTGAGGGATTTAACATCTATACATTTTTATCCCTTAGGATATACATTAATTACCCTGGAAAATCTAGTTTTATTGGAGTCTTTCATTGGACAACCAAGGCTTCAAGTAGATGGGTTTCTCCATGGGTTCCACAAATCAGGCCAGCCCATGTGGGTCAAATGAGTCCCATTTAATAAACTGACCTTTATAGGAAATTTTGTGTGAAATGGTCATAGGATTTGATCTATAGCCCATGACATTCTCCCCTACCCATTCTCGTGACGCCCTCGTCGTGTCTTCAGGATGGCACTGATTTTACTCTTCTTGGAACTACCTCAATGCCTCAACTAATTCCCAACTAGTCTCTCTGTTGGGTAGTCCCACCCCTCGGAATAGTTACGTTAGCTTATGTCTCTGATGTTGCTTAACTTGAACCATTTCTCTCTTTCGTACATCTCGTTCGCAAGAGCCTACCACTCTTACTTGCCCACATTGTGACTTGCCTCCATCGGGATCCCTTTGATCCGCACAAATAGACTTCAAAAAACTCACATTGAACATCGAGTTTACCTTGAGTATTGCCACTAACTTTGGTTTGTAAGCCTTTCAGCTTACCCTTTTTAGAACTCTAAAAGGTCCCCTATGTCTTTGCCAAGCTGATGGTAAGTCAAAATGTAAAACACTAGGAAAGTGTTTAGATGTACCTTGCTCATAGCATTTACTCGATTCAATTATCCAATTTACATCACTATTCTTCCCCCAAAGTCTAATGCATAACCCACTTTTCTCATAGGTGGTAGCCCCATTGATAACTCAATTAACATCTTATCGATTTATCGCACCTCTAGTATTTCCAAGGGGGTCTCCTTAATACTCCTATCAACTAATTCAAAATTCCCACAATAAATATTCTCAGCTAGTTAGATTATCACTAGTACCTTGGTTCCACCCTTCATGTATTGACTCACCGGTACAACACATTGTCATTGTCAAGTATCCAAGATGCATATGCAATCGACAAAAGGAACTAATAGAGCATTAATCCGATCGTGGAAATTCAAGCTAAGAACCAAGTCATAATCATCTAAATGAATTACCTCAAAGTCTTCATTGCCTTTCCACTCGCTGATTTGTAGCTCAACTCCTTGTGCTACTCCCATAGTTTGGATCTATTTGGAATTAACCATATTGATCTTCTTGGTCGGTTTGCTAATCAAGAAACCAATTTTACCCATAACTTCCTTCGATATGAATAGATCAGATGCCTTTGTATCAATAAGACAACTCTTTCTTCGGTTTGCGATGTTGATGTCCACAAGCATCAACCCTTTCTACTTGTAACCCCTCTTCACTTTTACATTATTGAGTATTATGGACCTAAGCTTCAAAGCTTCACTTTCTTGTTCCACTTCGTTCCCTTTACTATTCGCAAATATCTTGGATTGCTTTGGGCAATCCCACATCTTATATAGACCACAACATAAGAAGCACTCCATTGGCTTCTTCTCACTCTCTTTGCCCTTCTTAACTTTAACACCACTCAATATCAAACCAAGCTTCAATGGTGCTTTTCTTTACTCATCGTCCCCTTCGATGGTAGAAAGCATGGATCATTTTGGACAGTCCCTCACAATGTACGAACCTTGAAAAAGAAAGCATCTTATTGGCCCCTTTGGTTTGTTCTCCATCATTGCCCTTCTATTTGGGCTCGGAGACTTGAACTTGTTTTTCCTTGGAACAAGCTCGAATAAGGAATCCACTACGATCATTGTTTTGGAAAATTCCTTGACTCCTTGACCGCATTTGGACGTACCAACATCCAGAGTGTGAATACTACAACTAAAGATATAGATTTAAGGTTGTGTACACAGGTATACGGGCCAGGTTGTAATATAGTTACAACGAAATAGGTAAGTACTCTGACGATCGTGCCCAAGGGATTGCAGTTTGGGGGAGACTGCTATCAAACCAATCATGGGAAATAATTTCTAATCTGCTTGAGTCACGAATTAGTAGTGTTAAAATGGAAGCGAGATTATAATAATATTAATAAACTAAATAAATTGAATTAAACCTAAATTTACTTTTAAGTTTATGTATCGGCTTCTCCTATCCCTTGTTTCGACTATACGAGTTCCTTTAGCCTGGATCCAATTGTTTTACCTAATTAATTATTGATGTAGGGTTCTAATCAATCAGCTAGTTGATACCCTAGTAGGATCTTCTGATACATCTACTAGAATAACGAATCGGTAAGAACTACTTATCTTCCGACCTCATAGTCCAGACCGGTTCTAGGTTAAGGTGTTCACGGATAGGTCATACCAATTTTGGGTCAATTCCCACCTAAACGACTTTTTAAGGTCGTCAAGACTAGGGTTTAAGTTCTTCCTCTCCCAAATAGCTGATCCTCTAAGAATTTCTATCCTTCAATCAATTAATAAGATTAGAACAGTTGAAACCATGCAAGATATGTATAAAGCATAAATTGATTCTAATCTTTACACAAACATTCAATTAAACAATGTTAAAGAAAGAGATATAAAGAATAGAATAAAGGAAAAGAGATGCTCATGGATTTATGGATGAAAGTGTGGCTCTGTAACAATCTCCACTCGCAAGATTCTCACTTCGAAATAGGATCTTCTGATTACAAAAATATAAAAATACCCTAAGTAAAAACTAAGAATGAAATAAAAACCTTAAGTATATTTTTTGTCTCCCTAAATTGTGTGTTTAAACTAATTACAATGGCCTTTATATAGGCTAAACTCGGAATATTAAAGTGCCTAAAATATTCTTGAAGTCCTTAGAGTTCGACTATGACAAATACTCCTAATTTCCCTAAAAATGTAATAAAAATGTGCAGGAGTTTTTGGGTTGAGCATGGGCTTGGTTGCAACACCGACCTACAATGTTGCAACAAACCACAGGGGGTATGTCGCGACATAGGAGGGTTGTGTCGGGACATCGAGGTAGTTTTGCTCCAAAACTTGTTTTTAGCTTCTGTCTTCAATGTTGAGACATCAGTTTCTTGGCATCGCGACAAAGGCATTAGTTTTGGCATGATTAAGCATCTTTATCTGCCAACTTTGTAACACCCCTAACCCGTATCCGTCACTGGAATAGGATTACGAGATATTACCGATCAATACACAACATTTATCATTCATAACTCAAGCATTTATGCATTCATATACAATACCATTCAATACATTCATATTGTCCCTTGTAATGGTTATACGAGGCCTTAAACGTGCTTTAGAAGTGGTTCGGGACTAAACCAATAACATATGGAAATTTTGGAAACTTAGAAAAAAATTCAACATTTCAAGTATCACATGCCCGTGTGAACAGACTGTGTGCCTCACACGGCTCCAGACACGCCCGTGTCTTAGACCGTGTGGAAACAGGACATACATACTGACTTGCATCACACGGCCAAGGACACACCCGTGTGCCAAGCCATGTGAAAACTGGAGAGTATACTGACTTGGGTCACACGGCCAACCACACGCTTGTGTGTCTAGCCCGTGTGCCCTTCGAAATGGCCATACACGACCGTGTACCAGGCCGTGTCAAAATTGTAGGGTATACTGAGTTATGCAACACGGCCAAGTCACACGTCTGTGTGCTAGGCCGTGTGCCATTTAGGGGGTATACTGACTTGTACCACACGGCCAGTCACACGCCCGTGTATGAGGCCGTGTGGAGCATACTAACTTCAATTCCAATTCAACACCAGGGGACACACAGCCGTGTAACATGGCCATGTGTCACACACAGCTGAGACACACACCCTTGTCCCTACCCGTGTGGACAAAAAATAGGCTATTTGCAAAGCCATTTTGCCACCCTATTATCTTATGCATACACAATCATAATGGTAACAATTTTACAACCCAATTGGCAACCATTCCATAACAATTCATACACATATAATACCATTTCTTCATACCATTCAAATGCTTAACTAATATCATACATCTTCCATTCATATACCTTTCAAATAACAAGACATCATTTGCATAATTTCCATTCCATCAACATTTGACAAAACATACCAAAACATACTATCAAGTTTAGCCAAATCACATGGCTTAACCTTACATAAAATGTACCAAAACTATGATCTCAAGTAACCATATTTATCAACTTTAAAACTAGCCTATACATGCCATATTTACAATTATCCAAAAGTTCAAAAGTACCAATCGGCAACTAGATAGTGTGATGTGTAACTCTGACTTGTCCGAAACAATCGAGCTATCGAGCCTCTATAATACATGGAAAAGAAACAAAGTAAGCATTATAGCTTAATAAGTACGTATAATTCAGAATTAAACTTACCAATTGTACATAATTAAGATAATAAATAAGGTAAACTCAAATCAAATTCCAAATGCCTAACAAAAGCATTCATCAACAAATTAGTCACATAAATACATGAAATCATCTATTATCCCAACGTAATTACTCAATACATTGTATCATATCAATTTCACATATATCATGTACATCATTTGTAACATTTTATTTTCAGTCGTATAAACAGTAATTTGTTCGTATCAACAGTACTTTACCATATTACAGAATTTATGCCCGTTGAACCTATTAGAATCTCTAGGGATACTCGGGTGATATACAGTACATATAAATCAGTAATCCATCAATTCCTTATCATTTACTGCTCTTTTGAGCTATGAACAGTAAGCTCCTCCTGAGCTGATGGAAAGTAAGCTCTATTGAGCTGAAACGGTAAGCTCTAACGAGCTTAAAATAGTAAGCTCTTACAAGCTGATATATCATTAAGCTCATACGAGCTGTGGTGAGTCCGCAACAAATGTAGGAGCTCGACCAAAACGGTAACCCTAGTGACATGTCACTCATATCCTACGAATTCATACGGGGCTCGGTAATAATCAATCTTTATCAATTAAGCATTTGTATTCCAGGTATATCAAATACTCAATTATATACATACATCTCAAATAAATACAAGTATTTAAAATTCAATTCTAATTATACAAACTTACCTCGTATTGCTCGGATAAAAACTATCGGCTATTCGTCAATCTTCCCTTTTCCCCGATCTAAACTTGATCTCGGCTTTTCTTGATCTATATATTATCAAATTCAATACATTCAGCATTCAATCTATTCAATTTAGTCCATAATTCATATTTTGGAAAATTTACACATTTGCCCCTATACTTTCATATTATTTACAAATTAGTCCTTATCACATAAAATTGAAAATTCATGCAATTTTGTACCAACCCATGCCTAGCCAAATTTACTACATATTACTAGCAGCCCATATTTTCAATTTACTCACACTTTTACCCACCTAATTTTACAATTTCTCAATTTAATCCCTTTTTGACATTTTTGTCAAAAATCACTTTACAAAACTAGTTTAACTATCAATAAACCTTCATAATCTATCATTAACAAACAAATTACTCAAGCATTCAACCATGGCAACATGATAAGTCTTTAGAAATTTCAAAATCTAAGGTACGGGCTAGCTAGAATACGAAGCAACGATCTCAAAAACATAGAAATCATCAAAAACCGAGCTAAAACCATACCTTAATGAGCTAGGAATGTGTCGAATGCTTCAAGATATTCTCATGACTTTTCTAAGCCCTAAATTCAGCAAGAAGATGATGATAATGAAGCAAAAATTATTTTTGTTTTATTTAATTAACCTTATTAACCAAATTACTAAATTAGCCTTAATGAACATTAAAAATTTCAAATTTACCAAGCCACTATCATCCACTATCATGTTAATGGTCTAATTTCAACATAAGGGCCTTAACTTTAAGGTTCTATAGCTATTAGACACTTTTAGCTAATAGAACACAAGTTTTACGCTTTACGCGATTTAGTCCTTTTTACCGAATTAAGCATTCAAACAGTAAAATTTCTTTACGAAACTTTCACACCATAATACTATCATGCTATAAACTTCAATAAAATAATAAAATAAATATTTTGGCCTCGAATTTGTGGTCTCAAAACTACTATTCTGATTTGACCTAAAAACGGGCTGTTACAGACTTGTCCTACAAGACCATGTAACATTATTTAGATATATAAAATATAATAAAAACTACTAGAAAGCATAAATTACTACTTTAAGTGTGAAAACCTAAATATATACTAAGATGTTTTGCTTTAACTATTAAACAAGCTAAAGTTATGTGTAAAAAAGATGTAAATAATAGTGTAATTCATGACAGGTCACTCCTCAGTGTTGCAACTCTTGCTTCGCCCAAGGATTCGGCTCATCCATGAAGGAGAAAAATGCCTCATTCTCACTCAAATCAAGAATCTGGAGCATTAGCTCACTGAACCCGTTTACATACTCCCTAATTGTGTGTTTTCGTGTAAGCCAATGCAACTTAGCCTAAGCCTTATCCTCGACATACTTCGAGTAAAATCGCCCCTTGAATTCACTATGGAACTCCTCCAAAGTCCCAATAGTGGTACCACCTCGTCTCTCATCTGTGGACCTACGACGCCACCATAATAAAGCGACATCAATAAAATACATAACAGAAACATTTACCTTGGTAGCATCACCCATGATTCCTTTGGCACGAAAGTATCACTCCATTCCCCACAAGAACTTGTCGACATTCTTTTGCGGATCTCGTCCCGTTGAACTCTTTCGGCTTCAGGACATCTACCTTAGGCCTGGGTGTCGTAGCCAACACCCCATTACCCAAAGCAGCTTTGTAGATATTGAGCTCCTCCTTGATCTCCTCAATCTATTTTTTCAAGGTCGACACCATAGCCTTGAGAACTTCCTCTTTCTTAGATAGCTCACCCACAGTGGTGTTAGAAAAAATTCGATTTGAAAACGATTTTCTTGCATAGTAGAAAATAAAAATTTTGAAAACCGACTCTATTTGTGATATTTATAGCAATAAACCCTAAAATGAATTCACACGTGTTTTTGGATAGACGAATCCTTGTTGTAACAACCCATTTTTCAATTGTATAGAAAACGGTGATTTTGGAACCCAGTATTCTGATGATCGAGTTAGTAAATATTATTTATGAGTTTACTATAATTTTATATTGGATTTCGATATGATAAATTTCCTAATTAGACAGTTAGTTAAAGTACAAGTGGTTTGACCCTAAAGTTAGTGGTTTTGGAAAATGAAGTAACAGAACCTTGTTTTCATAAACTGAGCCCGTAAATATTTTTATTAAATATATAAAAATATTTAAGGAGTTATTATATAGGTAATTTGAATTTTGGATAAGTAATTCGGTCAAACTAGTGGTTAATTGTGGTATAAGGACTAAAACATAAAAGTGGAAAAATTTAGTCGTTTATAGATTTTTAATTGTTAAAGGACTAAAATAATAATTAAAACAATATCTAAAATGGAATTTGGCTATTTAGGTAAGTGGTGGGCATAAATTTTATATATTAATAATATAATTAATGTTATAAAATCTTAAAGTAAATAAGTAATAAAATAAAATAAAATGAGAAAGTCGAAGGAAAGAGAGTTGTCTTAATCCTTTCCACTACTTCTACCATTGAAGGAAGGAAGAAAAGCTTCCAAAAATTCTCAAGGTTCGACAATTGCATGGTAAGACGTTTTAAGTCAATTTTTCGTAATTCTTATGTTTTTAAGATTGTTGTAGCTTAATCTAGCTACCCCTGGTACTAAATCATAAAACTGTCAAAAGTTTTAAAAGTTTTCATTGTTGTGCTTGAAGCTTTTTGAATGTTAAATGATAGATTTTGAAGTTTAGATAAGAAATGAGACTAATTTGTAAAGAGAAATTTGTTAGCTTTGAGTTTAGGGACAAAAATGAAAATATTTTGAAATTGATATAAAATTTCTGTAATTGTTGGGGTTGTACAGGGATGAAATTGAAATCAAAATTTAAAACGAAGCTTAAATGTGAAAATTATAATAGTTTCAATTTTAAGGACTAAATTGAATAAAATGTGAAACTTTAGGGAAATTGTGTAAAATGAAATTAAGTTGTCATATGCCTTGAATAAGATATTGTAAGGTTATTGGCATTGATAATTTGAAATGAATTACTATATAGATTGGGATTTAAACCAATCAGAGTATAATTGAAAAAAAAAAGAGAAAATTACGTATTAGTCCCTGACACCCTATCTGTTGTTGTTTTTGTCAGGTAAGTTCATATGTTAATTATGCTTAAATTATTATAACTATTATATTGTAAATCTATGTATGTTTTGTCAAACCTTGAATTAATGGTGATTTAGTATTAAACGGTGAGATTTGGGCTAAATTGAAAATGAGTTAAATATGAACTTACATGATGGAATTACCACGATGAAACTTTGTAAATAATCTTACACGTGGTTACAGGTTGATTTTCGATTATACTAAGGTTCAGCATTTGTTGCAGACTCGAAGACGCATATGACACATATTTAACCTGGACTGGTAACCTATTGTCGTTTTAAAGGTTTAGCTTGGATTGGTAACCTTACATGTATATAAAGATTTGGCCAAGCTATTTAATGTGTTAATATAAAGGTTTAGCCTAGACAGGTAACCTGACAAGAATATATAATCAGTTCGGACGAGTAACAGATGTGGTTAATTACTAATGATTATCGAAATTCCAGCATTTGTTGCAGACTCGAAGATACATGTGACACAGATTTAGCCTAGATTGGTAATCTGTTATCATTTTGAAGGTTTAGCCTGGACTAGTAACCTTACATGTATATAAAACTTTGGTCAAGCTATTTAATCTATCTATAAAAGGTTTAGCTCAGACGAGTAACCTAACACAAACAAATATATTTAGCTCAGATGAGCACCAGAAGTGATCAATATCAGTGTATTCGAATTCTTTTACGATATTTCATCAGGTAACTTATAAGATGTGAAATAAGGATTTGAATGACATTTTATGTGCTAATGATTAAAGGTAGTAAAGTGGAAGACTTAATAACAAGTTTGAGTATTCATATGTGATGGAAATGTGGATGAATTAGATTTCAAAGATATGAAATGTTATGCTTAGTATTTGATATATTACACGATGTAATATGATTCAAGCTCACTTGATTGTGATTGTGATTTGATATGTTAGGTAAATTTGATTATACGCGTTATTTTAACCTATGTACTTATTATATAAGGTAAGTTAATTGTTTATACACATATGAGCTTACTCAGCATTCTATAATGTTTACCCCATTGCTTTTCTTTTCCTGTAGATTTTGTCTTGTGGAACATGTCGATTGGTTCAAGTTCGAAGATCACACTATCAAACTTTAGTCTTGGTAGATTTTTGAATCATTTTAAACCCGGTTATGTAGCATGTGTATTAGCTTGAAATGGCTAAGTGTTTATTTTGAATGATGATGAAATGGTCTTATTATATGCCTGTTTTGAATATATATATGTTAAGTATATAAGTTTTGATATGTATATGTGCATGTCAATATTGAATGATGACGACTTTGGTCCTTAGCAAATGCTTGATCTTGCTTAGTTTTGGACATGTAGGGAAATGTACATTTGTCATGTGCTAAGCCTTAGCTAATGTGATTGCATGGTAAAGTTGATGTTGGAATGCTAAGCATAATAGTGGTGGTGATTAGTACTAAAAGGATGTGTGATGATTTGAGTAATGTCATGTATGGCAAATGGCATTTTTGAACTAATAGATGAATGGTAATGTATTAAAATTGTATATGGTCACTAGGTAAGATTTATGTGGAAGTTGTATGTGTAAGTATCTTTGTAACATGCTAGCATAGTTGTTTAGATTTGGTTAGTTCATGGTATATTGCTGAAGTTGATTGGTATTATAGATGTGTGACCTTTTTGGGTAGATTTTGAATAGAATTGTACAGGTTAAATGTGCATCATAAAAGTCTCAATTATGTTTGTATTAGGTTTGAGCATGAAAAGAACTTGAATTTCATTTTCTTGGACTTTACCTAGAAAGTATCGAATACCTTTAGCTATGGTACCGATACTTTACCAAATGAACAATGTTTTAAAATCGACAAAATGCAAAATTTGTATCAATACATGTGGCTTAAGTATCAGTACCTAAATCTTTGTATCAGTACCTTTTTAATTTAATAAGATTTTTAAGAATGTGAAGCGAAATATGGTATCAGTACCTAGTTTGGGTATCAATACCCATGCTCAAACTTTGAAATGTTTTCAATTTGGTCTTTCTTTATGCTCAGATCGATTTTATAAATGTGTAAGCCTAATTAAATTCTATTTTTTAAATGTTATTGTACATGAATTTATGAAATGATTTCATGTTAATTGGTATTAATTGTTATAATTATATGTGACTATTCCGGTAACTGTAGTAGCATCCTGTAGTTTGGGTCCGGCGATCAGGTCGAGTATAAGGTGTTACACTTGTCATTCCTGGCTTTTAACCAAACGATCTTCTCCGCTATTCTTGTACCATGAACTACTTCAGGTGTGGGCTCGAATGATTTGAAATCAAAACACAGAAGTAGAAATAGTTTTTTTTTTCTTTAGTGTGAAAATGAAAAATCTTTTCTCAAATAGAAACTGGAAGAATTTGTTATTTCTTAAAATAGATTCAATAGTTGAGAATAAATGCTCTCTATTTTTAGGCAGAGTAACAATATCATAAAGTTGTGTAACTAGCCCTACCGGTGCCATCTATTTATAGGAAGAGAAGGTAAAACCTTTGTTGAATTGTAGAAGTTTATTTCAACTAGAAAAACAAACTCCTAGTCTAACCAGAAGTATAGGTGGCGGCAACCCTAGTTAACATGAGACCTCTTTTAATATAAGGGGCTTTTGGGCCTCTCCCATATTGGATCCAATTACAAGTACTTCCCAGGCTTTTAACCCAATATTTTATAATTTGATCTATCCCAATATTTGCTTTTCAAAATAAACTTCTAAATATATTTCCAATTAAATAATCTTCTCAACCCAATTCTATTTTCGTTAAAATCATGACGAATTTACTCAATGAGAAATATATTTAATATTTTCACATTCAATGGTTCGCTATGACCAAATGGTTTATTTCCATTTTCAAACTTCATTTAATTCGAAAAACATAAATTCATTTCCAAGTCATTTTCATTTTCATTTTGGAGAAAATCACATTCATTTTCAAATGATTTTATTTCTCCATTTTCATTTTCATTTTCGTTTTGGAGAAAACCATAATTATTTCCAAATGTTTCTCATTTCTCTATTTTCACCATTTCTATTCATTTATGTTCATTTGATTCAAAATGCAATTCATTTATGGTTTTAACAAGCTAGCATAAGGACTGATTGGACATATGTAATTGAGGTTCATCTTTTTGCCTATTAATTATAAACTCATTTAGTCACGAAATCATTCCATTATAGTATCGTGAATAAGCTCTCCCCAACGACATACCATTATGAAAGCAACTCGATCAGTGCTCGTCCAATGATCTTGTTACAAGTGTGTTACCTTCATAGGATATCCTTAATCTCTTTGGGATAACATCCGTTCTCCCAATATGATCCTATTTTATCTCATGGTAACCATTACATCTTTCTTCATAAAAGTCAATTATTATCAAATGGTAATCAAGTCATTCGTCACAAAGACAAATGACCTGTGACCACGTTTACTTTTCATCAACCATGTAATGCTAATGAGAGGATATCATTTACCCATGTCTCGGACTATGAATTCCACTGTTGTGAATGACACTACATAATATAGAAGTCGTATACCCAACTCACCAGCTTTCGGTTCCTTATCTATTTGAACTCAAGCTTTTACTTACATCAAAGTATACGAGTCAAGCATACATATTCTACATCCACTCAGGATTTAAGTATGCCATACTATGAACGTCACAAGTGAATAAATCCATAAATGGATCCAAGATCTATTCTCTTTGTAACATTTCATTTTGAAGTGGTGCCGGGAACAGTGGTTTCGGGACCACAATTTTAACTAGTAAGTGATCTGTCGTAATTCGATGTAGCTAATTAAACTAATTTTCGCACTTTAGGAGCTTGAAAGTGAGCATTTTCATTAAGTTTTAGTTATGTTTTTATAAGTTTTCTTTAAATTAATAAAATGTGTAAATTAAGTCTTTTATTGACCTTAGGGGCTGAATGAGGCCTAAGGGTGAGCTAATGAACTTTGTAAGTGTGTAGGAGACTATGAAAAGGTGTATTAAATTGATACTAGTCATGTCGCAACACAGAATGATCAATGTCGCGACATAAGGAGCAAAATGGAGAAATCACGAGACTGCCTTCGATGTTGCAACACAACCTAAGGGTGTCGCGACATACCCCTAAAGATATTCCAAGAGGAGTATACTAACTCCTATGTCGTGACATCAACTCTGGACGGGAATTAAACATGAGCCAGAGGCCGTTTTGGTCCGCACAATCAAACTTAAAGCTCGAGAACATCAGCTAACTTAGGGTTAAGGACGATGACCACCTGAAATCTATAAATAGGCTCATTTTTCACATGTTATGGACACCAATTACTTAGTCTAGAATTCTACGTTTAATTTTAGTTTAGCCTTTCTTTCTTCTTAGGTTTTTAGATTTATTTTCAAGTTGTTCTTTGTTTATCTCGAGAGATATGATTGGTGGAGACAATCAAACTTGTGGATTCACGTAATTCTTAATACAAATCAGGCATTTTCTTAAACTCTATACTTCGATTCATTCTTCATGTTCTATCTTTATATGGTTTTTATATTGTTTATGAAAATCATGATGAACTAGTCCTTCTATGGGGGATTAGCGAGTGAAGGTATGATCCATTAACTATTTTTTAGGGGTACTCAACGAATTAGCTATTTGGGAAAGGAAGAACCTAAAACCCTAGGGTTGACAACCCTAGGAAGTCATCAAGGTGGGAATTAACCCAAAATTGGTATGGCCTATCCGTGAACACCTTCACCCCAAGTCGGTTTAGACTGTGAGGTCGGAATATAAGTAGTCCTTGCGGACTCGTTATTTGAGTGGAAGATCGAAATATCCTAATGGGATAACGACTAGTTGATTGACGAGGAACCCGAACCAACAATTGATGGGGATTTCCAAAGTGAGCTAATCACCCATAATCAGATTTGATTTATTCTATTTGTTGATCTCTTAGTTTATTATTTTTTTCCTTATTATATTTTATTATTTCTCAAAAACACCTTTTTATTATGTTTTCGTACTATAACTGATTTAAAGTACTAATTAGATCTTTAAGTGTTCAGGTTAAAATTGATTTAGCACTAGCTTCCCTTGGGTCCGATCCTTGGAGTACTCACCTACTCCGTTGTAACTATATTACAACTGGACCCGTATACTTACAAATACCGCCTCATCGATATATCTTTTACTGAAGTATTCACACTTTGGATATTAGTACGTCCGGAGGCGGTCAAGTTGTTGGCGCCATTGCCGGGGAGACAATGTTATTAGTTTGATTTTAACTTTTTGCACTTCAAAAAGAATAATTAGGAAATTTTTTAAGTCATAGATACTATTTATTTAGCCACAAGTAAAACTACTAATATTATGCAAGTCTTAGGGACATTGTTTGATATAGACTGTCTACAGTCTAGCATTTCATGTCCTGTCATTCATAACTCACATTTTGAATTAAATCCTTCTTTACTAACATGGATTTATGGAAATGTCAGATTTATCGGTCGTAAAACTGAGCATCCTATAGCATTCTTGCGGAGATTTGATCATATATTTAGTACCGTTGCTTACGCAAGCGTTCTACCATATACTAACAAATTGTTATTAATTCCATTTACACTGGATGGGAAGGCAAAAATATGGTTAGAAGCGCTTCCCCCATACACCATTACTACTTAGATTGAGTTTGTGCACTTCGCAGAGAATTACCCATGACCAAGGTACTAAGTACTTATGCACATTTATTTTATTTTAAGCAAAGTACTACTGAAACATTGAGACAGACGTGGGAAAGGTTTAAAACAATTCTCATATCCATATTAGGCAGGGGTATACATTTCGCAGTTCATATACAACATTTCTATTATGGGTTGGACGGTCAGAATAAACGAAAATTCGACATTATGACTGATGGAAGTATTTGGACGAAAACTCGGAAGGAAATAATGGAAATATTGGAGAAATTTAACATTAATGAATCTACCTGGGAGGAATGTCATGAAGTGGAAATCAAAGGGTTAGAATATGAAAAAAAAAAAACAAAAACAAAGAATAAGAATGTAACCAGTTGGAGTTAATTTCCATGGCATAAATTTTAAAATTAATTTTAATAAATTTTAATAAAATTAAATATTTCATAGACATGAATTATTTTCATCCAAAATAATGGCTGGCAAAGGTTTTTTTTTTTTTTGCCCTCGAGCCTAAATTAAATAAAATTTTTAAATATTCTTATTTAAAATTTAATTGTAAAATATATAAATATTACTATAAATTAATATATTTTATAATTTTTGAAAGGGATAAATCTCAAAATTATACATTAACTTTGACTTGGTGCAATTATACACATAAAACTTTGGTTGTGGTTCAAATATATAAATAAAACTTTAATTTTGATTCAATCATACACATTTAAAGAAATGAATACATCAATTTATTTTTTTATAATGAATAGATATAATTATTTGTGTATGTAATATATAAATATAAAATGATGTTATATTAATAATTGTATTAGTTATATGTGAGAATGGGATCAAATCGAAATTTATTATATAAAATTGCACAACATCAAAGTTCATATATAAAATTACACATTAGACCAAAGTTCATGTATAATTTTTATATTTATCCCTTTTTAAAATAGTAATATGGGTTATTTGGATGGTTTAGGCTAGGTCAAGCCCAAACCCAAACCTGGACTTTTTAAAATTCAGGCTTTGACTCGGTTTATGAACAGGTCTATTTATCAAATAGTTACAAAATAAGTTACTTTTTTTTTAAAATATAAACTTCTTATTAGAGTTTTTCTTTTTCACTTTTTAAAATCATTTTATTTATGAAATGTTGAAAATTTTGTTAAAAAAATTTAACAAAAAATATAACATATTTTAGTATGCACAATCATTTTATGCTATGCATGAGTTTTTTTGAAGTTTTGTTATGTTTAGAATTAAAAATGTTTTAAAAATTTTAAAGTATTTACACAAACATGCATACATGGTTATTGTAAAAATTTAAAAGGAATAAAGTATATATACTACAATTTTCATTTTAATGAAGATAGCTTTATTAACTGTTTATAATTGTGTTAAATAGAATAAAATTTATGTTATTAATAAGTTTTGGGAGCACTTTAATTTTTAGATTTCTTTAACAATTTACTTTTTTTAAATAAAAAAGTTTTTTAACTAATAAATAAAAAATTGATTTTATTATAGTTCTTACTAAATGACTATTTTATTCTAATTGTGATTCGTTATATACTAATTGTGATACATTATATGAATTTCATTATAATAAATTTCACCATATGGATTTTATATTAACATTTATGCAAGTAATATATTTAGAATATTACAAATAATTTCATTCGTGATTCATTATATGAATTTTATATCAATATTTATAGGATTGAGTTTTAAAAAAAATAAACAAGTTTAAAACATTTAGTATAAATAGATTTCATAAATAAAAATTTAATAGATTCCATAAACACATTTTCATTTAAGGCAATATTTTTATCAAATAAAATATTAAATTACAAAACATATAAAAAAAATATAAAATGATTCAAATTTATTTATAATATTAAACATAAAAGTAAATTTATACAAAACTATAAAATAAATTTAATATATTTTAATTGATACATATAACTAAATTTGTGCATCGTCAAGTAAGAAAAGTAATATACAATATTACAAAATTTTAGATCAAAGTTGACGTGGACAGCTTATATTAATGACACATGGACAAATTTTGTGTTAAATGATATATGCTAAAAGTAATATGTTTTAATCTCATTCTTAATGCGTTTTTGGGTGATTATTCGATGTTAATGGTGAATTTTATGCTCCTAATCTTTTAAATTCATGTTTTTATACTTAGGAGAGCATTTAGGAGCAAAAGGAGCAAAAAACAAGTGAAAATCGGAAAATCGGAGTGAGATATAGGAGGCACACAGGCTGACCTTTTCCAAACGGCCTGGCCACACAGTCGTGCGAGCCACATGAGCTGCCACACGACAATTTGGCAGGCCATGTCAATTTCGCAAATTTGGACCCTAAACTGCGAGAAAACGCAATTTTTAAGTTTTTCGGGTATTCTAAGACGTATATATGACAAAAATATGAAGATAGGAGTGAGCCGTCATAGAATATTCAAGAAAACAACTTGAAAACACCATTGAAGCCCATTCTGTAGCAAATTTCCGTCAAGATTGAAGACTCCCAATTAATTTCTCAAGATATTATAATGAGTTTCTTTATTTTTTTTGGATATACTGTCTTTAGGATATTTTTATTTGCAAGCATAAACTAATTTTCTAAATATCTAGGAAGATGAACCCTATGATGAATTCTATCGTTTGATTTTTATTTTACGCAATAAATACTTAGATCTTGTTCTCAATTATCTGTGCTTAAATCTTACTTTAATATTTCTAGATTATTGATCCATGTTTGATGTGCTTAAATCAGAGGAGGAATAGACCCTATTTAAGAGTAGATCTAGCGTAATTGAGTGGAGTTGCATGCAATCCTATAAATAGAACGATATAAATCTACCAGATTAGAGCCAAATCTAATAGTGGAATCCATAAGTCAGTTAATACGATAATAGGGATTTTAATTAGAATGAAATTTCAATTAATCAATTTAGAGTCAGTTGCTCTTACTCTCGAAAGAGATATTAGCATAATTTAAGGACTTCTACGAATCAAGACACTAAGTGAAAAAATTGCGTAATTTAGATTGATAGTGACAGATGAAGTCTAGGTGAATTCTTTCCTGGATATTTTTTTCGCTTCTTGATTGTTAATTATTTATTTTCTTGAATTATTTTTTGTCGTGTTCGTAGTTAATTAATTTAGTTAATTTTAATTTTAATCCATCACTCGAATTTATCGATTAAATAATAGAAAGACAGTAATTACTAGTACTTTTAGTATTCGTGGGAACGATATCTTTACTCACCATAACTATATTATTAATTGATAGGTGCACTTACCTTATTCAGATTTTTAGTTGGTTTCGTGGACATCATTAAATTATTATATTTTTATATCAATTTTAAATAAATAAAATTTGAAATATTAAGTAAAATTTAAAAGGATTAAATAATTTTATTTAAATTTTTTAGGTAAGAAAATAAAAAAATATATAAAAAATTTAAAAATATGAAAAGAAAATAAACCTAATAGGCTTTAAAAAATCATTCTCTTTTGTAATTTTATTTTCAAATTTTATATATTCTTTCAATAATTTTTTTTAGAAACCTTAAGTAACTATTCAATTTTTTCTCAAGAGATGCATGGATTAGTAAAAAATTTTATTTTTGAAAAATTATATATATTATCTTTTGAATAATTTAAATTATAATGATAATTTTATACATTAAAATTAATATATTATCTCATTTACAATTATATATTAATATATAACAAAATAATTTATAAATTTAAAAACGTATCTCTTTAATATATAAAGTAAAAGATATATACCAACTATTGTATTAATAGTATTTCAATTTCTTTATTTTTAACCTATCTATTTTATATTATTATTTTCAAATTGTTGTATATGTCATCAATTATTTAAAAAAAATTGAATATTTAAACTAAAAATAAACTATATGTATGAGCTCAATTTTGACCGGACTTGAAAATAAGCAATAATACCAAAGTTTTTTTAAAACAGTTCATGGTACAAAACCAGACACTAGCCCAAATTATCCATTACCCATTACAGCCAAACCCAAATACTAAACAAACCTAAACTGACCCACTACCCAATTAGCCCGACAGACCTAACCCATTACCCAACTAAACTTATGCGGCCCAAAGGAGCCCGAATCTTAAAACAGTCTCAGCAACTTAGGGTTTTCAGGAAACCCTCGTGCCGCATGCACCGCACCTGCACCGATCGATCGTCGCGCGCAATCCTCGGCGCGCGCAAGTCCAACTCGCACCCAACGCGCAAACTCCGCCATCGCCGAGATCTTCTCACCGCAAAAGGAAAGAAACCGACAAAGAAACATAGCATTTTTTTATTTCCTTTTATTCGTTTATTTTGAAGGCTATAAAAAGCCTCACAAAACCTGTAAAAGACACACACAAAAGATTGAAAAAAGAAAAAAACACATACAGAAAAATAAAATATATTACAGAGGTAATTTTTTTTGAACATCTGTCTCTGTCTTTTATGTTCTTTTCATTTCAATTTTTTTTTAATACGCATATATAGAAAAAAAAAGGGGAAAAAGGGTTTACTGTTTAATCGGAGTTAAAAAGGAGGCGTTTGGGCTTCTGACCGTCGCCGGAGGAGGTGCATGTGGTGGTGCATGCGGTGGCACATCACCGGAGCAAAGGGCCAAGACTGACCTCAGGCCGAATGAGCAGAGAGCATTTCGGAGCTCTCTTATATATATTTTTTTAAAACAATAAATAAAATGATTTTTTTTACTGATTTTTGCCTTTTATAGACCAAAGGAACGACGTCGTTTTGGTGAAGGCTGTTAATGACCAAAACAGCGTCGTTTTAAGGTTTTTACCTTAATTCTGACCCGACCCAGGGCAAAGATCCGCGTGTTTTTCTTTGGATGGCCTAATTTCCATTTTCAGCCCTTCCGATTTTTTACCATTTTTTAATTCCGTTTAATTTAAATTCTTTTTATTTTAATTTGACCCTAAAAGTTTGTTTTTATTTCAATTAAGTCCTCGAGATCTCTAAAGGCTAAAAATCGGAACGACACCGTTTTCAAAAAGAAGCTTAATTGCCATATTAGCCCCTGTAATTTAACACGTGTTTTGATTTAGTCCTTTTAATCTGTTTTAATTGTTATTTGACCCCTGTTTTTTTGGTTTTATTTTATTTTTATTATTATATAGTATGGTAAACTATTTTATTATATTATATATTCTATATTATTTTCCTATATTTATTTATTAAATATTGTGAAATTCATATATGTATATTTTATATGTATTATTTTATTATATATTTAATTATTACTATATATATTATTTTACTTGTTTAATAATTTATATATTATTATAATTTGTATATTATATATTATTTATATGTTATTTTTAAAACTTTATTTTTATAAAATTTATTCATATTACCTAATCTATTTTATTTATATTGTTTATATTATGTATGTAAATTTATGATTAGTGTATTATATATATATTTTTCATCATTTTATTTTGTTTAATATTATTTTAATTATATATTATTTTCATAAATTAGTTATTATATTATTTTATACATTGTATGGTATTATATTATATCATATTTTATATAAAATATATTTATGTTTCATTTATATTATTTATATTTTATTTTATTTATCCAAAATCATTATATACTATTCTTTTTATTTATACATTGTTTGCATTATTTATGTCATATATGTATGTAATATTTTATTTTATTTATTAATCTTGCATGAAATATGTTCATATTTGTTTCATTATTTATTGTATTTGGTTATACTTCATCATGTATTTACAATTGCATTAGTGTAGGAATTATTATTTGTCATATTTTGTATTATTATTTCTTTGTTGCCTATCTTAAACGTTAGTATATTATAATTGCTTTTAATATTTATGTTCAATAAATGCAATATTGTTACATGGTTATTGTTTAAAATAAAAAATCTATTTTTTGCAAAACTATTATTTTTTAAAAGTGTAACATCCTAAATTTACGGGCCTATACATTTAGTGTAGGGATAGGTTTACTATGTTAATTTAATTGATAGGGGTCTAAATTTGGGCTTAGAATTAGGCAAAAGGCCCAGATTAGAGTGGCATCACTAATGATTAAAAGGAACAAGTTTTGGGTCGCAAGGAGCCCATGTTTTAGGCCAAATTCGGCACTTTAAATGGAGAGAGGGTGACGCACACACACAAGGAATTAGGGGCCCAAGTATTAAGTTTAATGAGGCCCAAATCTTTTAATTTAAGTGAGTTAAATTTGGCATTAGGGATTAGTAGAGGTGGGCTATTGCAAGGCTATAAAATAGGAGATTTTATGTGGATTTTTAAGTGATAATATCATAGATAAAAAGGAGAAAAGTTAGGAGCTTATCTTCAAGGGAAGTGTTGGTAGAAAATCTACCACCTAGAGGTGCGAATTTCTCCTCTCTTTAGCTTGAATTTTAAGGGTGTTTTCAGTTTTTAGCAAAGAGGTGCCAAAATATCTATAAATAGGGGGCTAGCTCCTTGATTCGACACTTTGAAACCCTAAATTTCTCTCCCATTGTGCCGAAATTCCCTAGCCTCTCCTCTCCAATTTCTTTTCTCCAATTTCTTTAAAAGCCGAAACTCTTCTCCACTTTTTCCTTCTTGTGCCGATTTCTCTAGAAAGCAAGAAGCATCCATAGTCTTTTCTTCTATTCATCCTATTTGAGAATTAGTTACGTACTTAGGCATTTAAATCTTCCATGGGCATTGCTGAATCCTCTCTCTAGTGCTAGCCAGAATCTCCTATGCTAAGGTAAGTGTTGATTTTTGATTAGTTCTCATGATCTATTCCCGGTTTTGAAAGGCAAAAGCCAAAAGCTAATAGTTTAATGGTTTTATGATGATGGGGCAATTCGGGATTTGAAGGAAGCTTAGTCGACTAGATCTAAAAGCTGGAAATTATAAGTCTCCAATTTCGAGATTTTAAGCTAAGAAGATTTGTTATTCAAATATATAAAATTGGGTAGAACACTAACCATGGCCGAATATAGGAGAGGTCCTAGTTTCGCATCTTTTCGGCTTTTTGAGCAAAGTTGTAGCAAGGATATCGACATTAATCAGGTGTGTAGATCTCTAACACACTACTAATAAACCTGTATGTATGTTTATTTATATATGTTATGGGCTAAAAAGCCGGAATGATGCTGTGTAGACAGTCGAATGGAACCCTAAAAGGGTTAGGCAAAGATGCCAGGTACGTAAACATAGAACTCCCTATGTGTATCGAAAAGTATATAAGTCTGTATGATGTTTTCTTTATGTATGTATGCATGCGGTGGGAATGATGATATTGAAGGGGAAGTGCATGATAGGTCACTTGGTGATCGGTGGTAGAAATCCCACATAATTTAAATGAAAGGTCACATAGTGATTGGTGGCGATGCCACGTTAAATGATTCCTAATTAATAGGAATAGGCAGTACGGCTGTCGTTTTGGTGTGTAGCGGATGGAGGGTTGATTGTAGAAATTCCCAAGGTGTGATGGTTGGTACGGGATGGTGAGTAGAGGATGGAAACCTAGGATGGGTTGGGTTTTTCATTATTTATTGTTTATCATGTGATTATGATTGATACCTTTATGCATGGGCGGGGCCCATAATGTATTTGTGGGCTCAGTCATTGTGTGTTTTGAGATTTATGCATTGAGTCTTGGTGACTCACGCTTTCCTTTTCTCTACTCTTCCGGATGAGCGGTAGAGATCGTGGACATGGGAGCCGAGACGGACTCGAGGGCCATCAAGCTTTGTTTCTATAAATTATTTTTTTGGGATTTCTTTAAGTATTATTTTATTTTTACTTTGGAATTATCAATGTAATAAGGCCCCATAGTTTTATCCAACTAAGTAGTTTTAATGTTCTGCAACTTATGAGATTATGTCAAAGGTTTAATTATACTTAATACAAGGTTTTATTTTTAAAATGCCGCTTATTTAATTAAATAATGTCTATTTAATTTACGACTTCCAAAACCAACAAGACAAAAGCTTTTAATGTACAACTAGTAGCATACTAGATCTGGTCGAAACGCATGGGCCGGGTTTGGGGTGTTACATTTTGGTATCAGAGCCCAGTTCAAAACTCGGGCTGTGAAATGGGTCTAGTATTGTTTTAAAGTTGATAAGAATTTGGAAAAGTTTGGGTTGAGAAATGGCCTTCGAGTCTACCGGCACCCGATCCACGTAGGTAAGTATTCTGAACTTTTGGATGTGATATGAATGTGAGGCTTGATGGGTTTTATGGACGTAAACTAAGTATGATAGTATTGATGGACTTTAGGGCTAGTTTACACAACTCTTCAGTTTCATAAAATTTAATCCAACCAAACAAATCTGTGAACAAGTCACCGAGATAGGGTGTGGCAATAGGGATACGCATGTCTAAGATTGGATTCAGGAGAGCTTGGTACTTAGCGATCCCTAGTGACTCACCTCCTCTTCATTTGGAATCCTACAGTGGTGCGCAGTGGATCTGTTCACCTTAGCCACGAGGATTTGTTGACGGGCTAAAATCTATAATTAAAACCCGAAAGGGACCAGCCACCCTATTTCGCAACCAAAATACCCCCAAGTTTTGTAAAATTTCCAAAATACACTTGATTTGTGAAAATTTCCAAACAACCGTGATTTTATAAAATACCCATGTTTTGCAAATTTACCCGAAAACCCCTAGATTTACAAGTGTGACCCGGTTTGAAAAATTAAATTTTCCAAAATACCCCTGCTAAAAAAAACGATAACAACAACAACACCAAGATACCCTATTTTGAGAAAATCACCAAGACACTTTATTTTGGAAAATACCCTGTAGGGCAAAACTACGGAAATACCCCTGGGTAGAGGAATGACGAAAAAAAAAACCTTATGCGATGAATGTGTGTGCATGGATGCTACTTGTGTGATTGATGTATGCGGGTTGAAGTATGTGGTTTCTAGAATTAGGAGATAAACTTGAGACTGAAACTGTAGATAGGTTCGAATTCGAAAGAACCACTCTTAAAACTACTTTCCATAAGATTGTTCGTGGTTAATTAGTGAAAGAAATTAATAGTTCATAAAATTTCTAATTCGGATACTACGAGAATCGACGATGAGCGCTAGAGAGAGGAAGAAGAGAGGCGCGGGCGCAGGCCGTGGAAGTATTGGGACCGATGTCTTGACTTAGCTAGTTAGGGAGGTATGAAGGAGGTTAAAGAAATCGGTGAAACATTTTGGGTTGGGTGCGTGGATCGTAAGAAAAAAGAGATCGTAGTTTTCTAGGGTTGCGTCTCGCTCGTGAAGCATGTTAAGGTACGTCCAAACTTTCGGGTTTGCGAATATTGCAGAAGGCATCATCCGGGTGAATGTTTGAGGAAGTCAGGAATGTGTTTAAGATGCGGGTCTGAGGAGCATAAGGCTCGGGATTGTTCAATCACCATTAAGTCGGGTATGTTTTGTGTGGATGCTATATTTTTTGGTATAGAAACTATATGCGTGCAATGGTTATATATTATTAAATTAGAGTGCGCAGCGAAAGTATAGTGGTGAGACTTGGGTAGTACGATTAGTAGTTAGTTGGAAATTTCGAGGACGAAATTTCTTTAAGGGGGTAGAACTGTAACATCCTAAATTTACGGGCCTATACATTTAGTGTAGGGATAGGTTTACTATGTTAATTTAATTGATAGGGGTCTAAATTTGGGCTTAGAATTAGGCAAAAAGGCCCAGATTAGAGTGGCATCATTAACAGTTAAAAAGGAACAAGTTTTGGGTCGCAAGGAGCCTGTAACATCTTGAATTTTTGGGCCTATGCGTTTAATGGGTGGATATGTTTAATGTGTTAATTTAAGTGTTAGGGGTCCAAATTGGGCTCAGGCTTAGGTAGAGGCCTTGATTAAAATTATCTGTTTGGGCATTATAGGGTTTAAAAGGTAGTATCTATGTTTAAAATACCAAAGTGGGCTTGTGGCCCAATCTTAGGTGGTGACGCCACACAAGGGAGTAAAGGGCCTAAATTTAAGTTTTATGGAGCCCAATTCTTTTAATTTAAGTTAGCTAAATTTTGGGCATTAGGATTAGGTGGAGTGGATGGAAACAAGGCTAAAATTTAGGGGTTTTAATGTTTAAAATATGTGGATAATAAGCAGATAAAGGCTATTATTTAGGAATTTATTTTATGTGGATAATAAGCAGATAAAGGCTAAAATTTAGGGATTTTAATGATTAAAATATGTGGATAATATGCTGATAAAGGAGGGAGGAGTTAGAGATAATTAAGTCTCTTTTAAATGAGCTAGTAGATTAAGATAAATGAGAAAAGATAGGATTTATCTGCAAGGTTAGGTAAGTGCCGAAATTTCTATAAATAGGGGGGATATCTCATTGATTCTGGCATTTAAACCCTAATTTCCTCTTCATTCTTTGTGCCAAAATTCTTAGCCTTTCCTTCTACAATTTCTTTTCTTCAATTTCTTCAAAATTCGAAACCTCTCAGTTCAATCTCTTCTCCATTTTTTTCTCTTGAGCCGATTTCTCTAAAAAGCCGAAATCTCCATAGTTTTTCTCTACTCATCCCATTTGTGAGAATAGTTCTATTCTTCAGGCATTTAATCTTTTCCTTTGGCATTGCCGAATCTTCTCTCTAGTGCTAGCCGAATCCCCATGTTAAGGTAAGCGTCGACTTCATTAAGCTCTCACGTTCTATTTCGGTTTTTAAAAGGCAAAAGCGGAAAAGCTAATAGTTTAATGGTTCTATGTTGGGCGGCATTTCGGGATTTGAAGGAAACTTGGTCGTCTAGATCTAAAAGCCGAAAATCGTTAGTCTCTAATTTCGGGATTTCAAGGTAAGGAGATCTATTGATTTTAGTGTGAAAATTCGGGATTTACTAACCTTTGGCCAATTATAGGGGAGGTCAATTTTCGTGATTTTTCGGCTTTTGGTTGAACCAAGTTATAAATCCGGATAGCAAGGATACCAACTAAGAGTTTAGTAATTCGCGATAACAGTGTGTAATACTTCCCACCATCTAGATCGATTATTAATGTATGCTCATAAGTTTATATGTTGTGATAAATACCGATATCTCGGTTTAATGTTGGAAACCCGAAAAGGGTGAAGCAAATCACCAGGTCAGTGAATGTTTGACTTTATATGATAAAAGCATATTGATTTTATGACTGCATGGGTTGGGTTGATGAAAGGAGGAAGTTATACGTTTTATGTGTAGCGGTTTATACCGTGATCGTTATATGTTGTAGCGGCTAATGCCGTGATTCATTATAAGGGCTTGGCCATAATATGTTGATGAGCAAAGCATGACCGCCATCTTGGCGTGTAGCGGTGTGGGTTGATTGTAGAAATCCCCAATGGTGTGAATGGTTTGTACGGGCGTGTCATTGGATGGAAACCTAGGCAAACGGGTTGGGCCTTGCATATTATTTGTTATTTTTTTTATAAATGGAATTATTAATCTGTTTTATGGGCCTAAGGCCAAAATCTAGTGGTGCATGAGGGTTGCACACTGAGTCTCGCGACTCACCCTATTAATTAACCCTTCAGTGATACCTAGTGCTTGGACCGGGTGAGAGAGGAACGCAAGGTGGCCATGCAAAAGACCAACTGGATCCAGCAAAAAGTCTCAAGTTAATACTTTATATTTTTAATTAATGGATTTTAAATCTAATTGTAATAAGGCTATGGGCCACTAGTTTATGTTTTGTTTTATTTTGGGCTTTAATTACTTTTAGTTATTTAAATTCTTATTGAACTAATGTATCTATTTAAATTTGGGTTTTAATTTATAAAGGCATATTTTACTTAAACTATCAACTATTAAATTCCTCTCGAATAAGAAGATAAACTTTAGAAAAATATTTTTAAAGAAAATACGACATGTTCTTCCAAAATTTTCTTAGTGACATACCGATCCAGGTCATGGTGTTTGGGCGGGTTTGGGGTGTTACAATTGGTATCGAGCTCGGTTCAAAACTCGGCTCTTGGGGTTTTTTGGGCTCAAAACGTTTTCTAAAGTTGGGTTTTGAAACATGCATATTTATACAGTCTGTTAGCTCAAAGATGGCACTGCGTCTCGGCCCAAGTCCGCTGTAAGTATTCGAACCATTGTGTGATATAATATATGTGGGCTTGATGGGCTTTATGGGACGTAGATTAGTTAGATTAGAACTTGATGGACTTTAGGCCTAGCTGAAACAACTCTTCAAATCCATAAGACTTAACTTCACTAAACAAACCCGTGAACGAGCCGCAAGACTAGGGTGTGGTAATAGGCATACGCATGTCTAGGATTGGATCGGAAGAGCACTCGGTATTTAAGCAAAGTCCTAGTGACTCACCTCCTCTTGTTTGGAATCCTACACAGTGCGTAGTATTTGTTCACCTTAGCCAAGTTAGGGTGTGGCAATGGGCATACGCATGTCAGGAGTGGATTCTCGGGAGAGCTTGGTACTTAAGCAGTCCTAGCGACTCACCTCCTCTTCACTAGAATCCTACCTGGTGCGTGGTGACTATTCACCCTAGTTACGAGGACTTGTTGATGGGCTAAACCTTATAATTAAAACCCGAAAGGGACCAGCCACCCTAGTTTGAAAAAAAAAGAAAGAAAATTTCTCAAGTTTTGCAAAATTTTCAAAATACGTTTGATTTGTGAAAACTACCAACCACCATGAATTTGTAAAATACCTATGTTTTGAAAATTTACCAGAAAATCTCATGTTTATAAGAGTAACTTGAACCATGAAACTAGATTTTTCCCCAAAGTACCTGTTTAAAAAAAAAACAACAACAACAACAACATCGAAATATCCACGGTTAGAAAAAATTACCAACCTACCCTCGTTTTGTCAAATGACCAAAATAATACCCTGGTTTGTCTGATTACCAAATTACCCCGATTTGCAAAATTACTAAATTGCCCCCGATTGCAAAATTACCGAAATACCCTCGGATTTCAAAATTACAAGAAATACCCCCGAATTTCAAAATTACCGAAATACCCCCAGATTTCAAAATTACCAAAATACCCCCGGATTGTAAAATTACCAAAATACCCTTATTTCATGAAATCAACAAGGAACCCTATTTCAGAAAATTACGAAAATACCCTGTAGGATAAATTACGAAAATACCCCTGGGTAGTGAAATGACGAAAATACCCTTAGGTGATGAATGTAAGTTCTATTTGTATGACTGATGATTGCATGTATGTGTATATGGAACTAGGAGACAAACTTGAGATGAAACTTGTAGATGTAATTCGAATTGAAAGAACTACTCTTAAACTATCGCTCATAAGATCTGCTCGTGGTTAAACAGTGGAAGAAACTTATTAATTCATAAAATTCTTAATCAGATAAATGCGAACCGATAGCATGAGTACAAGGGTACGAGGACGCTCTAGATGTGAATACCGGTGCGTACTCTACCATAGAATACTAAGTGTTTGTTTTGGGTTTAGTATTGGAGTGCGCAGCGAAAGCATGGTAGTGAGACTTAGGTAGTATGATTAATAGTTAGTTGGAAATGTCGAGGTCGAAATTTCTTTAAGGGGGGTAGAACTGTAACATCCTGATTTTTGGGCCTATGCGTTTAATGGGTGGATATGTTTAATGTGTTAATTTAAGTGTTAGGGGTCCAAATTGGGCTCAGGCTTAGGTAGAGGCCTTGATTAAAATTATCTGTTTGGGCATTATAGGGTTTAAAAGGTAGTATCTATGTTTAAAATACCAAAGTGGGCTTGTGGCCCAATCTTAGGAGGTGACGCCACACAAGGGAGTAAGGGGCCCAAATTTAAGTTTTATGAAGCCCAATTTTTTTAATTTAAGTTAGCTAAATTTTGGGCATTAGGATTAGGTGGAGTGGATGGCAACAAGGCTAAAATTTAGGGGTTTTAATGTTTAAAATATGTGGATAATAAGCAAATAAAGGCTATTATTTAGGAATTTATTTTATGTGGATAATAAGCAGATAAAGGCTAAAATTTAGGGATTTTAATGATTAAAATATGTGGATAATATGCTGATAAAGGAGGGAGGAGTTAGAGATAATTAAGTCTCTTTTAAATGAGCTAGTAGATTAAGATAAAGGAGAAAAGATAGGATTTATCTGCAAGGTTAGGTAAGTGCCGAAATTTCTATAAATAGGGGGGATATCTCATTGATTCTGGCATATAAACCCTAATTTCCTCTTCATTCTTTGTGCCAAAATTCTTAGCCTTTCCCTCTACAATTTCTTTTCTTCAATTTCTTCAAAAGTCGAAACCTCTCATTTCACTCTCTTCTCCATTTTTTTTCTCTTGAGCCGATTTCTCTAAAAAGCCAAAATCTCCATAGTTTTTCTCTACTCATCCCATTTGTGAGAATAGTTCTATTCTTCCGGCATTTAATCTTTTCCTTTGGCATTGCAGAATCTTCTCTCTAGTGCTAGCCGAATCCCCATGTTAAGGTAAGCGTCGACTTCTGTTAAGCTCTCACGTTCTATTTCGGTTTTTAAAAGGCAAAAGCGGAAAAGCTAATAGTTTAATGGTTCAATGTTGGGCGGCATTCCGGGATTTGAAGGAAACTTGGTCGTCTAGATCTAAAAGCCGAAAATCGTTAGTCTCTAATTTCGGGATTTCAAGGTAAGGAGATCTATTGATTTTAGTGTGAAAATTCGGGATTTACTAACCTTTGGCCAATTATAGGGGAGGTCAATTTTCATGATTTTTTGGCTTTTGGTTGAACCAAGTTATAAATCCAGATAGCAAGGATACCGACTAAGAGTTTAGTTCTTCGCGATAACTGGTGTGTAATACTTCCCCACCATCTAGATCGATTATTAATGTATGCTCATAAGTTTATATGTTGTGATAAATAATCGATATCTCGGTTTAATGTTGGAAACCCGAAAAAGGGTGAAGCAAATCACCGTGTCGATGAATGTTTGACTTTATATGATAAAAGCATATTGATTTTATGACTGCATGGGTTGGGTTGATGAAAGGAGGAAGTTATACGTTATATGTGTAGCGGTTTATACCATGATCTGTTATATGTTGTAGCGGCTAATGCCGTGATCTGTTATAAGGGCCCAAGTATTAAGTTTAATAAGGCCCAAATCTTTTAATTTAAGTGAGTTAAATTTGGCATTAGGGATTAGTAGAGGTGGACGGCTACAAGGCTATAAAATAGGAGATTTTATGTGGATTTTTAAGTGATAATATCATAGATAAAAAGGAGAAAAGTTAGGAGCTTATCGTCAAGGGAAGTGTTGGCCGAAAATCCACCACCTAGAGGCTACCGAATTTCTCCTCTCTTTTAGCATAAATTTTAAGGGTGTTTTCGGTTTTTAGCAGTAGGTGCCAAAATATCTATAAATAGGGGGGCTAGCTCCTTGATTCTGACACTGAAAACCTTAAATTTCTCTCCCATTGTACCGAAATTCCCTAGCCTCTCCCTCTCCAATTTCTTTTCTCCAATTTCTTTAAAATTCGAAACTCTTCTCCACTTTTTCCTTCTTGTTCCGATTTCTCTAGAAAGCCAAAGCATCCATTGTCTTTTCTTTTATTCATCCTATTTGAGAATTAGTTCTGTACTTCCGGCATTTAAATCTTCCATGGGCATTACCGAATCCTCTCTCTAGTGCTAGCCAAATCTCCTATGCTAAGGTAAGTGTTGATTTTTGATTAGTTCTCATGATCTATTCCCGGTTTTTGAAAGGCAAAAGCCAAAAGCTAATAGTTTAATGGTTTTATGATGGGCGGCAATTCGGAATTTGAAGGAAGCTTAGTCGACTAGATCTAAAAGCCGAAAATCATAAGTCTCCAATTTCGGGATTTTAAGGTAAGAAGATTTCTTATTCAAATATATAAAATTGGGTAGAACACTAACCATGGCCGAATATAGGAGAGGCCCTAGTTTCGCATTTTTTCGGCTTTTTGAGCAAATTTGTAGCAAGGGTATCGACATTAATCAGGTGTGTAGATCTCTAACACAGTACTAATAAACCTGTATGTATGTTTATTTATATATGTTATGGGCTAAAAAGCAGGAATGAGGTGTGTAGGCAGTCGAATGGAACCCTAAAAGGGTTAGGCAAAGATGCTGTGCACGTAAACATAGAACTCCCTATGTGTATCGAAAAGTATATAAGTCTATATGATGTTTTCTTTATGTATGTATGCATGCGGTGGGAATGATGATATTGAAGGGGAAGTGCATGATAGGTCACTTGGTGATCGGTGGTAGAAATCCCACATAATTTAAATGAAAGGTCACATAGTGATCGGTGGCGATGCCACGTTAAATGATTCTAATTAATAGGAATAGGGCGATCTGGTAGTCGTTTTGGTGTGTAGCGGATGGAGGGTTGATTGTAGAAATCCCCAAGGTGTGATAGTTGGTGCGGGATGGTGTGTAGAGGATGGAAACCTAGGATGGGTTGGGTTTTCATTACTTATTGTTTATCATGTGATTATGATTGATACCTTTATGCATGGGCCGGGGCCCATAATGTGTTTTGTGGGCTCGGTCATTGTGTGTTTTGAGATTTATACACCTGAGTCTTGGTGACTCACACTTTCCTTTTCTCTACTCTTCCGGATGAGCAAAGTAGATCGTGGACATGGGAGCCGAGACGGACTCGAGGGCCATCAAGCTTTGTTTCTATAAATTATTTTTTGGGGATTTCTTTAAGTATTATTTTATTTTTACTTTGGAATTATCAATGTAATAAGGCCCCATAGTTTTTATCCAACTAAGTAGTTTTAATGTTCTGCAACTTATGAGATTATGTCAATGGTTTAATTATACTTAATACAAGGTTTTATTTTTAAAATGCCGCTTATTTAATTAAATAATGTCTATTTAATTTACGACTTCCAAAACCAATAAGACAAAAGTTTTTAATGTACAACTAGTAGCATACCAGATCTGGTCGAAACGCATGGGCGGGTTTGGGGTGTTACATTTTAGTATCGAGCCCAGTTCAAAACTCGAGGGTGTGAAATGGGTCTAATCTTGTTTTAAAGTTGATAAGAATTTAGAAAAGTTTGGGTTGAGAAATGGCCTTGAGTCTCTGGCACCGATCCACGTAGGTAAGTATTCGAACTTTTGGATGTGATATGAATGTGGGGCTTGATGGGTTTTATGGACGTAGACTAAGTATGATAGTCTTGATGGACTTTAGGGCTAGTTTACACAACTCTTGATTTCATAAAATTTAATCCAACCAAACAAAAACTCGTGAACAAGTCGCCGAGATAGGGTGTGGCAACAGCATACGCATGTCTAGGATTGGATTCAGGGAGAGCTTGCTACTTAGCGATCCCTAGTGACTCACCTCCTCTTCTTTGGAATCCTACTTGTGCGTGATGGATTATTCACCTTAGCCACGAGGATTTGTTGTGGTCAAAATCTATAATTAAAACCCGAAAGGGACCAACCACCCTATTTCGCAACCAAAATACCCCAAGTTTTGTAAAATTTCCAAAATACACTTGATTTGTGAAAATTTCCAAACAACCGTGATTTTATAAAATACCCATGTTTTGTAAATTTGCAGAAAACCCCTAGATTTACAAGTGTGACCCGGTTTGAAAAATTAAATTTTCCAAAATACCCCTGCTAAAAAAAACGAAAAACAACAACAACACCAAGATACCCTATTTTAAGAAAATCACCAAGACACTTTATTATGGAAAATACCCTGTAGGAAAAAACTACGAAAATACCCACAGGTAGAGGAATGACAGAAAAAAAAAACCTTATGCGATGAATGTGTGTGCATGGATGCTACTTGTGTGATTGATGTATGCGGGTTGACGTATGTGGTTTCTAGAATTAGGAGATAAACTTGAGACCTAAAGCGTAGATAGGTTCGAATTGAAAGAACCACTCTTAAAACTACTTTCCATAAGATTGTTCGTGGTTAATCGGTGAAAGAAATTAATAGTTCATAAAATTTCTAATTCGGATACTACGAGAATCGACGATGAGCGCTAGGAGAGGAAGAAGAGGAGGGCGAGGCGAGACCGTGGAAGTATTAGGGCCCGATGTCTTGACTCAACTAGTTAGGAGGTAATGAAGGAGGTTAAAGAAATCGGTGAAACATTTCGGGTTGGAGTGCGTGGACCGTAAAAAAAAGAGATCGTAGTTTTCTAGGGTTGCGTCTCGTTACGTGAAGCATGTTAAGGTACGTCCAAACTTTCGGGTTTGCGAATATTGCGAGAAGGCATCATCCGGGTGAATGTTGGAGGAAGTCGAGAACGCGTGTTTAAGATGCGGTCCGAGGAGCATAAGGCTCGGGATTGTTCAATCACCATTAAGTCGAGTATGTTTTGTGTGGATGCTATATTTTTGGTATAGAAAGCGTATGCGTGCAATGGTTATATATTATTAAATTAGAGTCTTGCAATGAAAGCATAGTGGTGAGACTTGGGTAGTACGATTAGTAGTTAGTTGGAAATTTTGAGGACGAAATTTCTTTAAGGGGTAGAAAGCTGTAACATCCTAAATTTACTGCCTATACATTTAGTGTAAGGATAGGTTTACTATGTTAATTTAATTGATAGGGGTCTAAATTTGGGCTTAGAATTAGCAAAAAGGCCCGATTAGAGTGGCATCATTAACAGTTAAAAAGGAACAAGTGTTGGGTCGCAAGGAGCCCATGTTTTAGGCCAAATTCGACACTTTAAATGAAGAGAGGGTGACACCACACACAAGGATTTAGGGGCCCAAGTATTAAGTTTAATGAGGCCCAAATCTTTTAATTTAAGTGAGTTAAATTTGGCATTAGGGATTAGTAGAGGTGGACGGCTACAAGGCTATAAAATAGGAGATTTTATGTGGATTTTTAAGTGATAATATCATAGATAAAAAGGAGAAAAGTTAGGAGCTTATCTTCAAGGGAAGTGTTGGCCGAAAATCCACCACCTATAGGAGTGTAAAATTCGGCTACTGCATGGCAAGGAGGGTGCCAAATTTCTCCTCTCTTTTAGCTTGAATTTTAAGGGTGTTTTCAGTTTTTAGCAGTAGGTGCCAAAATATCTATAAATAGGGGGGCTAGCTCCTTGATTTTGACACTGAAAACCCTAAATTTCTCTCCCATTGTGCCAAAATTCCCTAGCCTCTCCCTCTCCAATTTCTTTTCTCCAATTTCTTTAAAAGCCGAAACTCTTCTCCACTTTTTCCTTCTTGTGCCGATTTCTCTAGAAAGCCGAAGCGTCCATGGTCTTTTCTTCTATTCATCCTATTTGAGAATTAGTTATGTACTTTCGGCATTTAAATCTTCCATAGGCATTGCCGAATCCTCTCTCTAGTGCTAGCCGAATCTCCTATGCTAAGGTAAGTGTTGATTTTTGATTAGTTCTCATGATCTATTCCCGGTTTTTGAAAGGCAAAAGCCAAAAGCTAATAGTTTAATGGTTTTATGATGGGCGGCAATTCGGGATTTGAAGGAAGCTTAGTCGACTAGATCTAAAAGCCAAAAATCATAAGTCTCCAATTTCGGGATTTTAAGGTAAGAAGATTTCTTATTCAAATATATAAAATTGGGTAGAACACTAACCATGGCCGAATATAGAGAGGCTCTAGTTTCGCATCTTTTCGGCTTTTGAGCAAAGTTGTAGCAAGGGTATCGACATTAATCAGGTGTGTAGATCTCTAACACACTACTAATAAACTTGTATGTATGTTTATTTATATATGTTATGGGCTAAAAAAGCAGGAATGAGGTTTGTGTAGGCAGATCGAATGGAACCCTAAAAGGGTTAGGCAAAGATGCCGTGTACGTAAACATAGAACTCCCTATGTGTATCGAAAAGTATATAAGTCTGTATGATGTTTTCTTTATGTATGTATGCATGCGGTGGGAATGATCATATTGAAGGGGAAATGCATGATAGGTCACTTGGTGATCGGTGGTAGAAATCCCACATAATTTAAATGAAAGGTCACATAGTGATCGGTGGCGATGCCACGTTAAATGATTCCTAATTAATAGGAATAGGCAGTACGGCTTTCGTTTTGGTGTGTAGCGGATGGAGGGTTGATTGTAGAAATCCCCAAGGTGTGATGGTTGGTACGGGATGGTGTGTAGAGGATGGAAACCTAGGATGGGTTGGGTTTTTCATTATTTATTGTTTATCATGTGATTATGATTGATACCTTTATGCATGGGCGGGGCCCATAATGTGTTTGTGGGCTCTCAGTCGTTGTGTGTTTTGAGATTTATACACCGAGTCTTGGTGACTCACGCTTTCCTTTTCTCTACTCTTCCAGATGAGCAGTAGATCGTGGACATGGGAGCCGAGACGGACTCGAGGGGCCATCAAGTTTTGTTTCTATAAATTATTTTTTTTTGGATTTCTTTAAGTATTATTTTATTTTTACTTTGGAATTATCAATGTAATAAGGCCCCATAGTTTTATCCAACTAAGTAGTTTTAATGTTCTGCAACTTATGAGATTATGTCAAAGGTTTAATTATACTTAATACAAGGTTTTATTTTTAAAATGTCGCTTATTTAATTAAATAATGTCTATTTAATTTACGACTTCCAAAACCAACAAGACAAAAGTTTTTAATGTACAACTAGTAGCATACCAGATCTGGTCGAAACGCATGGGCCGGGTTTGGGGTGTTACAAAAAGTTTTTAAAATAAGGCAATGTTTTGGTATTTAGATCTTTGGGAAATAGTGCCCTAACGTACTGGGTTGCAATTTTTCGTTTGGCTAAATAACTAAATACCCTTTTTCAAGTTTTTTAAATCATGAGATGATCTTGATTACGAGGGTTTAAAAAATATCGTGTCCTAACGTACTGGATGTGATGTTTATATTCCCTCGGAACAAAGAAATCTCAAGTTTTAAATAAAAAAAACCTATTCTTGGGAATTCAAAACATTGTGCCCTAACTTACTGGGTTCGACGTCTTGCGTCCCGATGCAGGAATTTCCTAAAATAAAAGACGAGCTTAGTTTTAAAGTCATGAGATGCTATACCCTAACTTATTGGGTACAGTACTTTATTTCTTTGGGATAAGTAAATCTTGGTTTTCTTTCTAATAAAAGGATCATATTTTGTAATTTTCTTTATTTTCAACATTCGGACATGATTTTATCGATTAGGTACCAATTTTTGGGCGTTACGAGGGTGCTAACCCTTCCTCGTATGTAACCGACTCCCGAACCCATTTTCTTGTTTTTCGTAGACCAAAATTAAATGTTTTCAAATAAAACATTTTACAAGGTGATCCAATCACACCTAAGTAAAAAGGGATTGGTGGCGACTCCCATTTTGTTTTTTTTTTTTGAAGTCGATCGTCATTTGCAAAACCCGATTTTAAAATGGTTTCGACAGCTTGGCGACTCCACTGGGGACCAAGAGAGTCAGGCCGTAAAATTGATAATTTCATGTCCTTTTGTTTGAATTTAAAATTCTGATTTTAAAAATATGATCCTTTTATTGCATGTTGTTTTAAATATTTTGCTTTGCATTGCACTGCATGACCGTCGTGGTCACACCCTTAAGTGGGAGTGAGAAGCTACTCCTTCGTGAGGTTTTCACCTCCGTGCAGGATAGTGAATCGCTTTCGGGATACATCCGTACCTATGTCTTCATGAGGTTTTCACTTTCGTGCAGCCATACCCCTGAACCGAACTCGGTCCATATGAGCCTATAATGGGTGAGGATCGAGGAATCTGCTGGTTCGGGTACCTCAACTTTAGAGCTAAACCACACGTAGAGAACATAGGAACCCACCCTAGGTAGAACTATGCTAAACCTTAGTAGTCACCCAAATAGGTGTTTTATGTTGTTTATTTCTTCTGTACTAACGTGTTTTCTTGTATTTTGATTGCATTCATATCATAGAAAAGAGGTGTTGATTTCAAATTCGATTGCTAAATAGAAAAGTTTGTCATAAGAAAATGGGTTTTTTTGATAAAGTGGATTATAATACGGTCTCGTCCGAATATAGTCTAAGTGAACACAACAAGAGAAGACTGATAGCCGGTGAAGGAATACAAGACTTTATTACCCAAGGATTCAAGTTGACAAAGACAAATCGAGAATCACCACGTCTCGACTTTCTTGAAGAAGCTAACGAGTATTATGGAGCAGTGAGTTGCGTCCCAGATCAAGCAAAAAAGAGCTAGAGGAGGCATCTATTAGAAGTTTGCAAGACTTGACTTTTGCGAAGAAGGGATTCATGTTTTCACTTGGACTATGAGGATAAGGTCGTGTATGCGATCCATTTTATGTAAAGAAATTTACTTTCTAGAAAAGTTTTTCTAATGTAACTGAATTCAGAATCAACGCCTCTCTCTCTTTGCATTCATGCATTTGCATTACATGGCATCATTTGCATTAGGCTTTTATAAAAGGACCCTAATTAGGTAAAAATATTTGATTAACTCGAAAACATGGAGCAAAGGTTGGAAAGAATAGAACAAATGCAAATGCAAATGCAAGGGCGATTGACCGAGATCCAACAAGAAATGCGGGAATTCCAAAGGAATATGATAGGCCAGCTAACTCAGTTACTAGCCAGAGGACTTGGAAAAAGAAGTGGCTCAGTGGACAATAATGAGGATGATGAGGAAGACATCGTTTATTCTCCAATAGGTATCCCGACTCAACCAGACACGCATCTGCATGGGGGACCCGTCATTGTTGGACCCCGATGTCATACTTCGGCCTTATTGAATTCTCCAATGGGTTCAGGTTTTAACCCGAGTGAAGATCAAGCCAAGCCGGTGGCTCTGGTAGAAACAAATGAAGGAGGAGAATGGACCTCAAAAGCCTTGAAAAACAAGGAAAAGAAAATGAATAATACCGGTAGATATAACAAGAGCCATTCGAAGCCAATAGCAATGAACCAGCCAAGGACGGTAACTACCAACGATCAGGTTTCTCCAAGGAAAAATTCTGAAAAGCTCCAATTTACGCCAATCCCGATGACGTATAAGGAGCTATATCAAAGTTTATTTGACGCGCATATTGTGTTTCCATTTTATCTAAAGCCGTTACAGCCCCCATATCCTAGATGGTATGACCCCAACGCTCAAGTGATTACCATGCGGGAATAACGGGACATTCGATTAAAAATTGTACTGCGTTTAAAAAGTTGGTCGAAAGGTTTATTAAAATGGGAGTTGTGAAGTTCGACGATCCATCAAACCATGATCACTTTAATGAGGTAGTGAATATGGTAATTGAAGGGGGAGACAAGAAAGTTGTTACTGCTTGAAGAAATCAAAGAGGGAATCATAGAACAATGTTTCCAAATCCTTGTGCACTTTGAGGTGTTTTGAATAATGGGACTGTGGAAGAGGTCCCTGTATTTTTAGGGCTAATCTAGAGTAATGTTCAAAACATGCTTGTTTTCTTGAGCCTAGAGGCAACAAGAACTCTTTTGTGAAATAGGCTTATGTTCAAAATTTTATTTCAATAAAATGCATCCTTTTAAGTAAATATTTTTTTCATTCTTTACATTTTATATTGTACATTCTTTCATATCTTAGAATATTCTTTCATTCTTTATTCATGACCATACCAATAATTATCCTTAGAATCATTTATTCTTTAGATTTGTTCCCCTTCGTACCTAGGTACCCAGATATCAACGACATGAGCGACGTTGTTACTGACTCCCTTTTTGAATGAGATATGAGTCTAGGGGATCTCAGGACTTTGAAGATTACAGAGATTGTGACATATCTTCTGACTTGTTAAAAATGGTTTAACAAGATGAAAAATAGACCTTACTCTACAAAGGGTCATTAGATATTGCGAGCCTAGGAAAGGGGTGAAGATCGAAGCCCAGCTTGCCATAGAAATAATGCTAGACATCAAAAATGTTTATGGAATTGAAGCATTTTTGTCGATTGAACTTAATTGAAGAAAAAATTAAAGTTATCCATCACGATTAGATGATGCAAGCTTGTGATAAAAAGGTTCATCCTAGAGAATTCCACAAGGGAACCTGATGTTGAAAAGGACCTTTCTTCTATAAAACGATTTTAGAAGAAAGTAGATGCCAAAGAAGACCTGTTCTGGAGGAGCATTAATATTGACCGAGATGAATGGCGAAAACTTGCCCAATCCGGCGAATTCAAGTTCAGTCAAGAAGGATTTTACCTGAAAAGGGAAGGGCCAAGGTGAAAACCCGCAAAGGGCGTCGTGAGCTCAAATTCAACCAAAACAAAAAAAAACAAAAACAAAAATTCAAAAAAAAAAAAGAAAAAATAAAAAAGAAGAAAAGGAGAGGTCAAGGTGAAAACCCGCAAAGGGCACTTTGAAACCAAAGGGGCTTTGAGTTGAAAACCCGAAAAGGGCGGCTCAAATTTTGAATAAAAGTGGGGCATACAGTAGTCTTGCTACGTCTGAATTAGCAATGAGAAAGTATGTTACGTTTTAGGGCATTGACAAAGTACTCCGGATCCCCTAAACATATATTTAGCTTAAAATGGTCCTCAAGAAGTTTGAACAGAGAAGCTCAGGCTACGATATCTAGGGCACCTAGTTACCCATTTTAAATTTATCCTTGATTACTTTATTCTTTTACACCCTAATCAATTTTATTTTATAGCCTTTGCTATCTTTGTTTACTTTATTTTTTTAAGATACACCAACCAATTTTCATTTATTGCCTTGGTTATCTTTGATTAGCTTATTTGCTTAGAGCTATACTCCTGATTAATTTATTTCATGTTCATAGTTGTGATCTTTTTCAAGAATTTTATTGAAATAACGATTAATGGACTAGTAACACTTTCATAAAAGGAGTTTCGCATATTACTCTGGAAGCTTCTAAATAATATGAGAATCTGAAACAGGACTATTGTTCAGAACTCACCAAGCCTAAGGGATTGGAAACATTGGAAAATGATTATCTCTTCGGATGCTTATTGGCTAAGACAATTCTGTTGGTAATACCACATCGAAAAATGACGAACAAGGTCAATCCAAGTGTAAAAAGGGATCATTGTCGGGATACCCTGCATCCATTCAGACACACATATCTAGTCATTACACCCAGGGAATGGTGTAACAGATTAAAAGTGCTACAAGTTCTGTACCTCTGAGTGGTAACAAAAATATGAAAGAAACCAAATGTCATTCCCCTAAAGCTGCAGTGGGAGATACCAACTTCATGTCCCAAGGTTCAAGCGGGGCTGACTTAGAAATTACATTGGGGCAAACTATTTGAGCAGAACATGAATGAAAAACAAATGAGTAATAACACCTAGGATAGGAATCATACTCATAACATTTTTGTAAATTGCATTAGGAGCATTTGATTCATTTCGGTCATTGCATCCTAATCCTTGAAACAGGAATCATCTTCATAACATTTTCATAACATGTCTAAATAGGAGCATCCGATGCATTTCGATCAAAGCATCCTAAATATTGGACATAAACATATACCCATTCTACAGGTTATGTAGCAAGGTAGAAGACATTAGTCTGGTATCCCTGAGTTTGCAAGGAGCAGATTAAAATAGCGGATCGACAATCCACGAGGTTGCGCAGGAGCGGATCGGAGACATCATTCCTATCTCCCGACAAAGCAAAGTGGAATAGGTCAAAGATTGTAGATCTTGTCACCTAAGTAGTAGGGAACCAAGATCGAACGGCAAATCTTGTCTCCCTAAGCAGTAGTGGAACAGATTTAAGCCACCAGCCCTATCTCCCTGACTAGCAGTGGAATAGGTCAAATATTGTAGATCTTGTCGCCCTAAGCAGTAGAGGACCAAGATCGAATGGCAAATCTTGTCTCCCTAAGCGGTGAGTGGAACAGATTTAAGCCACCACCCTATCTCACGACCGGCGAGTGGAATAGGTCAAAGATTGTAGATCTTGTCGCCCTAAGCGAAGAGGACCAAGATCGAGCGACAAATCTTGTATCCCTAAGCGGTGAGTGGAACAGATTTAAGCCACGACCCTATCTCCACGACCGTGAGTGGAATAGGTCAAAGATTGTAGATCTTGTCCCCTAAGCGATGAGGGAACCAAGATCGAGCGGCAAATCTTGTCTCCCTAAGCGATAGTGGAGCGGATTTAAGCCACAGACCCTATCTCACGACCAGCGAAGTGGAATAGGTCAAAGATTGTAGATCTTGTCACCCTAAGCGTAGAGGACCAAGATCGAGCGGTAAATCTTGTCTCCTAAGCGGTAGTGGAGCAGATTTAAGCCACCAGCCCTATCTCAGCGACCAACGGTGGAATAGGTCAAAGATTGTAGATCTTGTCTCCTAAGCGATGAGTGGACCAAGATCGAACGACAAATCTTGTCTCCCTAAGCGATGAGTGGAGCAGTTTAACCACTAGTCCGGCATCCCCGAGTTTGCGATGGAAGCGGACCGAAGATAACAGATCGGCATTCACGAAGTTGCGAGAAATAGATCGAAGACATCGAGATCTTGCCTTCACGAGCTTTGCAGAAGCGGATCGAAGATAGCCAATCGGCATTCCCGAGCTTTGCGAGAAGCGATGAAAATAGCAGATCTAGCATTCTTGAAGTTGCAAGAAGCGGTCGAAGACATCGATCCGTGATCCACGAGTTTCTGAGGATCAGTTGAAAATATCAAATCTTGTTTCCCTGAGTTTGCAGTGGAGCAGATCAAAAGATAGTGGATACTACCTTCATGAAGTTGAAGCTATCAAACTTACTGAAATCAAGATGAAGTTCCAATAACGTTGAAGTTGCAGTGGAGTTGGAGTCATTTGAAGAAAACAAGGATCAAGAAGTCGAGGCTTGGCCAAGACCGGTCAAAATTGGTCCTTTTATAGTCTTTGCTCTATTCTCGGTACACGACAATGAGCAAAGAGGGGCAGCTGTATGAGCCCAATTTTGACCGGGCTTGGAAATAAACAATAATACCAAAGTTTTTTTAAAACAGTCCATGGTACAAAACCAGACACTAGCCCAAATTACCCATTACCCATTACAGCCAAACCCAAATACTAAACAAACCTAAACTGACCCACTACCCAATTAACCCGACAAACCTAACCCATTACCCAACTAAACTTATGCGGCCCAAAGGAGCCCGAATCTTAAAATAGTCTCAGCAACTTAGGGTTTCCAGGAAACCCTCGCGCCGCAGCCTCGCACCTACACCGATCGTCGCGCCGCAATCCTCGGCGCCGCAAGTCCAACTCGCACCCAACGCGCAAACTCCGCCATCGCCGAGATCTTCTCACCTGCAAAAGGAAAGAAATCGACAGCAAACATAGCATTTTTTTATTTCCTTTTATTCGTTTATTTTGAAGGCTATAAAAAGCCTCACAAAACCTGTAAAAGACACACACAAAAGATTGAAAAAAGAAAAAAACACATACAGAAAAATAAAATATATTACAGAGGTAATTTTTTTGAACATCTGTCTCTGTCTTTTATGTTCTTTTCATTTCAATTTTTTTTAATACGCATATATAGAAAAAAAAAGGGGGAAAAAGGGTTTACTGTTTAATCGGAGTTAAAAAGGAGGCGTTTGGGCTTCTGACCGTCGCCGGAGGAGGTGCATGTGGTGGCGCATGCGGTGGCGCATCACCGGAGCAAAGGGCCAAGACTGACCTCAGGCCGAATGAGCAGAGAGCATTTCAGAGCTCTCTTATATATATATTTTTTAAAACAATGAATAAAATGATTTTTTTTACTGATTTTTGCCTTTTATAGATCAAAAGAACGACGTCGTTTTGGTGAAGGCTGTTAACGACCAAAACGGCGTCGTTTTAAGGCTTTTACCCGAATTCTGACCCGACCCAGGGCAAAGATCCGCGTGTTTTTCTTTGGATGGCCTAATTTCCATTTCAGCCCTCCCGATTTTTTACCATTTTTTAATTCCGTTTAATTTAAATTCTTTTTATTTTAATTTGACCCTAAAAGTTTGTTTTTATTTCAATTAAGTCCTCGGGCTCTCTAAAGGCTAAAAATCAGAACGACACCATTTTCAAAAAGAAGCTTAATTGCCATATTAGCCCCTGTAATTTAACACGTGTTTTGATTTAGTCCTTTTAATCTGTTTTAATTGTTATTTGACCCCTGTTTTTTTGGTTTTATTTTATTTTTATTATTATATAGTATGTTAAACTATTTTATTATATTATATATTATATATTATTTTCCTATATTTATTTATTAAATATTGTGAAATTCATATATGTATATTTTATATGTATTATTTTATTATATATTTAATTATTACTATATATATTATTTTTAAAACTTTTTTTTTTATAAAATTTATTCATATTACCTAATCTATTTTATTTATATTGTTTATATTATGTATGTAAATTTATGATTAGTGTATTATATATATATATATTTTTCATCATTTTATTTTGTTTAATATTATTTTAATTATATATTATTTTCATAAATTAGTTATTATATTATTTTATAAATTGTATGGTATTATATTATATCATATTTTATATAAAATATATTTATGTTTCATTTATATTATTTATATTTTATTTTATTTATCCAAAATCATTATATACTATTCTTTTTATTTATACATTGTTTGCATTATTTATGTCATATATGTATGTAATATTTTATTTTATTTATTAATCTTGCATGAAATATGTTCATATTTGTTTCATTATTTATTGTATTTGGTTATACTTCATCATGTATTTACAATTGCATTAGTGTAGGAATTATTATTTGTCATATTTTGTATTATTATTTCTTTGTTGCCTATCTTAAACGTTAGTATATTATAATTGCTTTTAATATTAATGTTCGATAAATGCAATGTTGTTACATGGTTATTGTTTAAAATAAAAAATTCATTTTTTGCAAAACTATTATTTTTTAAAAGTTTTTAAAATAAGACAATGTTTTGGTATTTAGAAATTCGGGAAATAGTGCCCTAACGTACTGGGTTGCGATTTTCCGTTTGGCTAAATAACTAAATACCCTTTTTCAAGTTTTGTAAATCATGAGATGATCTTAATTACGAGAGTTTAAAAAATATCGTGTCTTAACGTACTGGATGTGATGTTTATATTCCCTCGGAACAAAAAAATCTCAAGTTTTAAATCAAAAAAACCTATTCTTGGGAATTCAAAACATTGTGCCCTAACTTACTGGGTTCGACATCTTGCATCCCGAGGCAAGAATTTCCTAAAATAAAAGACGAGCCTAGTTTTAAAGTCATGAGATGCTATACCCTAACTTATTGGGTACAATATTTTATTTCTTTGGGATAAGTAAATCTTAGTTTCAAAATCTGATTTTAAAATGGTTTCGACACTATATTTTAATTAATATATATAATGAACGCATACATGGTCCGCCACTAGGTTAATGATATGGGAGATTATTATTGAGAGGAGTAATTATTTTTTCAAATAAAAGAAATCTCTCTCTAGCGTTCAGAGAGAAAGTGAAAAATGATAAAAATCCTCTTCACATAATTATATTTACAAATATTTTACTATATATATGAGTGAGATTCCTAAGCTTAAAAAAAGGGAGAGAGAGAATTTGGGGGGTAATCGAAGCTGTAGAGTAATGCGAATCAGGGGTTTTGTTTTTTTTTTTTCTTTCCTTTGAATTTTTCGGCACAGATCGGTTTTCGTGGAAATTTCTGTGAGCGAAAGAATTTTCTCGGATTTTGATTCACTTAAGGTGAGGACTGATTATTCTTTGACTTCAATCTTAATTCGTTACATGTTAAGATTTGCAAGATTTTAGCTTCAGTTGTAGAATTCATTTCATTTCTTGTTTTATTTTTCAAATACGTTGTTTCCTTTTTTTTTTCTTGTTGAATTTTTCTGGGCTTTGTATGTTTCTGATATGATTTTTTTCCCTAGAATCAAGTAAAAATTGCATGTTGGATTATCAGATATCTTGAGTTTATAATTAAGTGTAAGTGTGGATGACAAGAAGAAATGGAGAGTTATAACATTAACTACTAACCGTCAACAATTTTCAAGACATTTCAGAATTTTAGCAGATAATTATCATATTTAACACACATATCCTATCCATTGGCGATGACATGCCACTGATTAGAACTTAAGGCTCCATCTTGAAGGTCTCCAGTTCCATTTTTTGGATGGCATGCCTCCTATTTTTGCCACATCGTGTGTAAAAAACAAAGAAAAACTTGAAAATCTCTACGTGGTGCTATAATTTTTCCATGTGTCCATTTTGACCCTTCAAATAAAGAAATTTATCTTTCACTTTTTAGGTGTCTAATAAAAGTAAAAGATTCTTTTCTATTACAATATGAATTATGCAAAAAAAATTGTTCATGGGGTCAGTTCCTCCAAGGATTGAAGCACTGTTTACATTTGGAAGCAGGAAATGAATAGTCAGCGCTGCTTTTAGATGGGAAAGTGTTACTTGTTTTATATTATGAAGTGTTGTTTTAAAAGTTGTTATTCATATGTCTGTCCAGCTTCTTTTGAATAAAAAAGGGACATTAATGGGCTGAAGCTTTGATTTGAGTTAGTCTTAGGCAATATTGCTTGCGTTCTTGATACTGCTTTCATGCAGATTTTGTTGCAACATCTACTCATTTTTGGTTTTCCTGGGTATATTCGTATCAATGGCAGTGCAATCTCAGGCTTGATCTTTTTATGAGTCTATATGATCTGTTAATTTGCCCATAGGAAGATGATACTGAAGTGATGCATTGTTAATTTATTGAACCATACTGTGTTCTCAAGGTATGCCTATGCTTTTGCGCCTTAGCTTCAGACAACCAAAGGACCTCAGACCCTTTTGGGCGAGGCACATTTGATTAGGCACTCGCCTAGTGTGCGTAGGCATGCTTTTTTGTAAGGCGATGGGCATATAAAATCCGCCTAATTGAAGTTCTCTTTAATTGCTTTTGTTTTCAACTTTTTCATTAGATGTACCTTTACTTGTAAGAAATGGGATATTATCAAAACTCTATTTTGTAATATTTGTGTATTGAACAGCAGACATGGAACCAATAGGAACTTTTGCATATTGGCCAACAAAAAAAAAGTTGCTTGTTTTGTAGGTAAATTGGATAAAAGTGTATTATCATAATTATATTGCTTAACCTTACATATACACACCACATATACATATTGCACCTTACTTCAATCAGGTGAACACTTTTTTGCCCCTTCTGCCTGAGGCAATACAAGGGTTTTTAGCACCTGGAGTGTACCTTTATCCCTTGGCAACATATGTCCTCTATGGAATATAATCTTGTTTTCATTAATTTGACTAATGACCAGAAAAGTTTAGAAGCTCATTGGCTGTATTAAAGCTGTTTGCCTTTTTATCGACATTGCTGTTCCCTTCCAAGGAGGGAAAACATTGGTTTAAAATTAAGCATTGAGATAGAAGGAAGCCTATCCTTTGGTAGGATAACAAGATTAATAAAGAAAAATTTTATACAATAATCGTATAATTGATTATATTTTGTGGATTTTCTTTTTGGTATTATCACTTTTTTTTATCTAATTTTTTCCCCTTTTCTAGGGAATAGTTGTGTACTGCACATTCTCTCAAATGGTGTTCCGAGATTCACTTAAGCAGCCAAAGATGAAAGTAGAAGGTGTAGAACATGAATCACCTGTAATGGCTGGTTTGCAAAGTCATGTCTCATTGCAGCTTCCACTGCCTTCCAATCAGAATTTGAGAATTTCACAAGATGAATGGCATTTATTGGCATATCTTCTCTTAGCTCATAAAACTAATACAAAAGGTGTTGGCCAAGGTTTGCTGGACAAGGAAGTGCGTGCTTTAACTTTTGGCTACATGGGACTAAATGGAAAGAAACCTATAATTGTGGCAAGATCGGGAGAAAATCATGGTGGACAATCATCGGATAACAGTCTACTACCTGGTCTTAATGATGACATGGCACTGGACATACTGGCATGGAGCAGCAGATCCAACTATCCAAATCTGGCCTGTTTAAACAGAAAATTTAGGTCACTTATAGGCAGTGGATATTTATATAAACTGAGACGTCAGCTTGGCATAATTGAACACTGGGTTTATTTGGCCTGTAATATGATGCCTTGGGAAGCTTTTGATCCCGTGAGACAGAAATGGATGAGACTACCTAGGATTCCATGTGATGATTGTTTTACTTGTGCTGACAAGGAGTCTCTTGCAGTGGGGAGTGAATTACTTGTATTTGGTCGTGAGTTGTCAGGATTTGCTATTTGGATGTATAGTTTGGTTACCCACGATTGGTCTAAATGCCCCCTAATGAATTTGCCTCGTTGTCTGTTTGGTTCTAGCAGCCTTGGGGAGATAGCCATTGTTGCTGGGGGAAGTGATAAGAATGGCAATGTCCTACAATCTGCTGAGCTCTATAATTCTGAAGTAGGTACTTGGCAAACATTGCCCGATATGAACTTCCCGCGTAAACTATGTTCGGGATTTTTTATGGATGGGAAGTTTTATGTGATTGGGGGCATGTCAAGTCATACAGATTGTTTGACTTGTGGTGAAGAGTACAATATTGAGACAAGGTCATGGAGGAGGATAGAAAATATGTACCCTGGTCGCGATGCAGGTACATTTCATCCTGCTATGCGTTCACCTCCTTTAGTTGCTGTTGTAAATAATCAGCTTTACTCTGCTGATCAAGCAACTAATGAAGTCAAGAAATATGATAAGGTTAATAACTCATGGAGTGTCGTGAAGAGACTACCTGTGAGGGCGGACTCTTCCTACGGTTGGGGGCTGGCATTTAAAGCATGCGGAAACAGTTTACTAGTAATAGGAGCTGGAGGTCATGGAGGGCATGATGATGGAGTAATTGTTCTGCATTCTTGGGATCCAGAGGAGGGAAACAGGGATGGACAAGAGTGGAATGTGCTTGCTGTCAAGGCACGGGCAGGTGCTTTTGTGTATAATTGTGCGGTAATGGGCTGTTAATGAGAGTTGCCGCATCTTTGGTGCAAACATCGACATCTGGAAGACCAAGAACAACGAGCCTCTATCTGTTATAATTTTTATTGTCTCAGTTTCATTAATTTTATTGTTCTTTTTCCCATTTTATGATTCAGAAGAATAATTGACCTCGAATCAATTTCTTAAAGTTATCAACTGATTGTGTTGATCCCTCTATTGCAAGAATTAACCTCATACCAAGTAATGACTGGTTCCATTTATCTTGTACTTTGGCATTGAATTCATTTCTCGTAATGTTTACCAGGCAAGTCTTCGACCTGGATTCAAACAACCTGAAGGTAGGTACTGCTTTTAATACGGTGATTTGTTCTTTTTCTTCGTTGTATTGCATTTTCATGCTCTTATCTAATTGTGGATGGTTCTGAAAGTTTTGTAGTTTGAGTTGAAGTGTAGGATGTTTGATTGAAAGGGCTAGCAAGATAAGAGTTATTATTTGTCTTTGAGAGTTATCGGTGGGAAGGTCAATCATTGTACTAGCAAGATAAAAAGAGAGTAGGGAGGACATTGTGTTACTGGCTGTAAAGAGCAGGAGAGCAAGTTGTAGTCTATCGGGTAGTAAATAAGTGGGTTTAGTTAGGGCTAAAGGCAGGATAAGGTTTGAATTATTTGATACGGGAAAAATTATTAGCAGGGTCCGAATATGCTCCGATCTGTTTGCTACTATAAAGAGATATTTGGTAGGGAGGGAGGACGGCAAGTTTTTGAAAGTAATAGTAGGTTTGCTATTTTGTGGATCAATCATTTTGCTTTTCTTTATTTGTTTTGTAAGGGTAATTTTGTGTATGCATTTATGGCTTGCAAATTGTCACAAGCATTGTTCTCATTCTTTCATTTTCATTTAAGGATATGCAATGGTTACAAATTAAATGCTTCTCAATAAAGTTCGAATCTAAGAACTCGAATCCTATGAACTCATGCTTTAACCATCAATTTAATAAATGTCATATAAAAACATAATAAATTATATTTTAAAATTAAATATAATAATTAATAATAAATTTTTATTAAAAAAAATATTTCTTCAACATATTATTCTATTAAATCTCATTTAGTTTATCTTGAATTATGTTTTTTTCATCTATAAACCTAACCAAAATGTGACGAGGTTATATAAATCTTTAATTTTATGTTTACCCTCTTTATTATTTGATTAACTCAATTAATTAAATTACTTTAAACAAAAAATTAATTAATATTTATATAATTAATATGAATTTATTTTATAATGTTGGATATGATTACATTTAGTACATATTATATTAAAAAATAGTATACATGCACGTTTCAATTGTTATTAGGGGTGAACTAAACTTGATTCGACTTGAAACAATTGAAAATAATTTCAAATTTCGAGTTAAACAAATTGAGTTATTCGAGTCAACTTGAATTTTTTTCGAATTTCGAGTTCAAATCGAGTTTAATTTTTGAATTCGAATAATTCGAATAAACCGAATACCAAACTATAATATTTTACATTTTTACCCCAAATCCCCAAATCTTTTCTTTCCCCCAAAAACTTTTACTCCCTCTCACTTCCTCCCCAAAACTTTTACTCCCTTCCCATCCTACCCCCGTCTACTCCAAACCCATTTTCCCCCCAAAATTTTGCTCCCCCATTTACTTTCCCCCAAAATTTTTAAAAAGATTGGAACTCCCAAAGATCTTTTAAAAGGATTAACTTTTATTCTAAAAACAGAATTTTGTGGATATACTGATAAAAAAGATCAGGATTGTCAGTCTAATTATATATTGTCAAAATTAAATTATTTGACATTAGATATTTAGAAGAATTTTCTAAAAAATTTCTTCATGAATATCAAAAACTAAAAAAAATAAAAATATAGAATTTTGGAAAAACCAATATTTTCATAAATTACCATCACCATGGGATGAGATTTGTATAAAAAAAATACAATTCTTATTTAGAAAAGCATAGTAAATTAGCTGGTGTAGAACCAGAAAGTATAGATTCTATAGGAAATAGAATTAATTTTGCAAAAGAAAGAATAACTTTATATTGTTTACAAAGTAAGGCTTCTAAACAAGTTAAGCATAAATTAAGTAATAAGCATTGTACAAAAATTTTAGAAAATGAATGGGAATTTGGATGTAAACCGGTACGTCCTAATACTTATAAAAAAACATAAAAAGAAAAATAGAAGATATAAGCTAGTTAGATGGAAACCAGGAAATAGAAAAAATACTGGTTATAATAGAAAAAAAAGATTTGTTAGAAGAAAAACTTCTAAAAAACCTAAAAAACAAATATGTAAGTGTTTTATATGTCATGAAGGACATATAGCACCAAATTGTCCTAATAAAGGAAAAAGTGCAAGAAAAATGATTAAAACACTTGAAGAACAAGATTTAGAAATATGTTAAGAAGAGAAAATAAATCCTGAGGAATTATTATACGAATTAATATCAGAAACAGATTCTGATACAGGTGAAGAAGAATATATATTTATGTTTAATATGGGAAGCAGTTCTAAGAATCAATTAGAAGAAATTCTTAAAAATGAACAAAAAGATAGAAAATTAGGAAATATAATCGGAGAAGAAAAAGACTTTTCAGATGAAATGATAGAAAAAATAAATAAAAATCATATTTTTAAAGAAGAAATTTATAAAATATCTAAATATAGGATATGGTGTCAAAGACATATAGAGAAAATAAGTGGTAATACAGTAGCTAAAGATACTAGAGGAGGATTAATAGAAATCCCATTAGTTACTAAAGATAAAATTAAGAGGATTAAAAAGAAATATCCTCAAGTTAGATATATACATTTAGGAATAATAATGATAACAACAAGAGTGTCGAAACCATTTGTAAATCGAGTTTTGAAAAACGGGAATCGACTTTGAAAAATATAGAGTCGCCACCAATCCTTTTTGTTTAGGTATGATCGGGTCACCTATAAAATAAATTTTGGTCTACGAATTTCCAGAAGAAAACAGGTTCGGGAGCCGGTTACGTGCGAGGAAGGATTAGCACCCTCGCAACGCCCAAAATTGGTACCAAATTGATTAATTGATGTCCTAATGTTGAAAAGTTTGAAACGATTTTGAAATTCTGTTCTTTTTTCTATAATTTTAAATAACTTGATTGAATATTGAGATTCCTTTGTTCCGAAGGAATAAAGTATCACATCCAGCACGATTGGATACGACAATCTGAGTCCTCGAATTCAAGATCATCCCCAAAATTCTCCAAGCACAAGTATTGAAGTTTTGAAAGGGTATTTGGTTATTTGGACAAACAAAAAACCACACCCAGCACGATTGGGCACGATTTCTTCGAATTTCCAAACGCACAAATATTACCTTATTTTGAAAATATGGACAAAATTTGAAAGGATGTTCATTCATTTGGTCAAACAAAAAAAACCACACCCAGCACGATTGGGCACTATTTCTTCGAATTTCTAAACATCGAATATTACCCTTTTTTAAAAAAAACTTTTAAATAAATGATTTTAAAACCAATTTAAAATGCTTTTATTGAATTACTAGGTAATGAGAAACAAAAATATAATATCGACTATGGAATAATAACATGTGAATACAACCTTTGTACAAATGGATGTCAAGAATAATCATATGAACATACAATTCAATATATACAAAATCAATAATCTCACAACTCTTATTTTGGAAATACCAACATTATTAATTAAGAAATAACGAAAGCTAAAAATATAGCTAAGTGAAAACGAATTAAACTTAAATATAGCATATTCAAAAATAATAAGCAAACAACACATGTCAATTTAGGTAATACATGTAAATAAATAAAAGAGACTTAGTATAAAATAATATACAAATAAAAATAATAATATATAAACATGTATAGAATAAGTAAATATAATTTTGAAGAAGTAAATTATACACACAACAGATATATATATAAAATAATATAAGATATATACATAAAAATAATTTAATATAAATAATATGTATATATAAAAAGTATATATATAGAATCAATGAAAATATCATGTAAATAAAATAAATAATAGCTAAAACAATTTAAAATATTTTATATTAAATATTAATTAAAAGAATAATTAAAGAGATCAATAAACCGATAATTAATGGAATAATTTAAGGATTATATTGAAAATCAGAACGAAATTAGGGGGCTAGAAAGCAATAAATCAACAATGAAATCTAAAAGGGTTAAAATACAATGCGCGTAAGTTAATAAGGACCAAATCAGTAAATATTCCAGTTAGCCAAAACGCCGCATTCGAAAAGGACTACATTGCGACAGAATTAGAGAGTGGAGGGACTAAATGCGAAAATAATCCTTTTAAGGCAGAAAGGCGCGGATCCGGGTCACAAATCGGGTTGACGCGCGGATCTACACCCCTCCAAACGGCGCCGTTTCACTATGAATATTAATCCCCTAAAAGCAGCGCTAATCTATCTGCTAACCCCTTCCTGAATCGCAACCCTAGCCTCCTTTCTATTTATGCTCTCAGCCGCGCTTAAGGTTTTCTCTGTTCAACCACTAAAAACGCCATCATAATCGGCGCGTAGTGGTGCACGGAGATCAAATTTACAAACGTCTTCGTCTGAACCCGATGGTGACGGATAAAACGAAGACGCACAAAGGTAATCTTTCTTTTCTTTTTATTTTATATTCGCACACAATAGACAAAAAAAAAAGGGAAAAGGAAAATGAATCGTCAGTCGAGAATAGAATCGAAAGTTTGAAAGGAACTCAAAATCGGAAAATCACCTTCGAAAATTCTTTGATTTTTATATTTTTCTGTATTTTGTATTGATACTCTTCTGTTCGTCCCCCTTACAATCGTTTTTTTTCGGGCCTTTTAAAGGCCGAAATCGAAGATAAAATAAAAAATAAAATGAAAATACATTGTTTCCCTTTTTGTCTTCTCTGCTGCTGTTCGTCTCTCCTTGTTTTTGCAGGTACATTGGCCAGTTGTGGAGACTGTACGAGCAGTGCACGAAGGATGTGACGCGCAAAGCTTGCGTGTGAGGGTTTGTTGCGGTGCACCTTAGGCTTGCGGCGCTGGAGAAAACCTCTAGGGTTTCTGGGGATCCTTCAGCTTGGGCCATTTGGGCCGTTCTAAACATTGGGCCATGCGGATTAGGTTTTAGTAATTGGCCTGTTATCATGCTGGGTTGTAATTTAGACTGTTGGGCTATTTTCGTTATAACATTTGGGCTTTATTTTGGGACTGTTTATTTTTTATTTTTTATTTTTTGGTTTGGTTAATGGGCCGGGCAAAATGGGCCTATTACAGCTGCCCCTCTTTGCTCATTATCGTGTAACGAGAATAGAGGAAAGACTTCAAAAAGGACCATTTTAGCCCGGTCTTCGAATCTTGGACTTCTTTGTGCTTTTCTTCTTCGAGTATCTTCATTCCATCCCACTGCATCTTCAGTGGCATGAGAGCTGGCGCTTCGATCCCATTCCGATGTAATTTCAGGGAGAAGTGATTCGTAGTTTCAACCTACGACACTGGAACTTCGAAGAAATACAGATTGATCCTCATTGTAAACTTAGGGAGGAAGGATTCGTAGCCTCAACCTACTCCACTGGAACTTTGAGGAGATAGAAATTTAGAGAGAAGAGATTCGTAGTTTCAATCTTCTCTGCGGAAACTTCAAAGAAATACGGACCGATCCTCATTGTAAACTCAGGGAGGAGGGATTTGTAATTTCAACCTACTCCACTGGAACTTCGAGGAGATAGAAATTTAGAGAGGAGAGATTCGCAGTTTCAATCTTCTCTACTTGAAATTTCAAAGAAATACTGATCGATCCTCATTGTAAACTCGGGGAGGAGGGATTTGTAATTTCGACCTACTCCACTTTGGAACTTGAGGAGATAGAAATTTAGAGAGAAGAGATTCGTAGTTTCAATCTTCTCTACTGAAATTTCAAAGAAATACTGGGTGATCCTCATTGTAAACTCGGGGAGGAGGGATTTGTAATTTCAACCTACTCCACTGGAACTTCGAGGAGATAGAAATTTAGAGAGAAGAGATTCGTAGTTTTAATCTTTCTCTACTGAAATTTCAAAGAAATACTGGTGATCCTCATTGTAAACTCGGGGAGGAGGATTTGTAATTTCAACCTACTCCACTTTGGAACTTCGAGGAGATAGAAATTTAGAGAGAAGAGATTCGTAGTTTCAATCTTCTCTACTGAAATTTCAAAGAAATACGGACTGATCCTCATTGTAAACTCAGGGAGGAGGGATTTGTAATTTCAATCTACTCCACTGGAACTTCGAGGAGATAAGACTTGTATGGCTTCGATCTGCTCCTACAACCGGGACTACGGATCTGCTATCTTCAATCTGCTTCACTCAGGAGAGCAAGATATTCGAATTCACTGATGTTGCGACGACGTCTTCTAGGTGACCCGTCTTGTAAAAATCAGTTTTGTATTTATGCTTATGCAAAATGGTTAGGATGCAATGATTAGAATGAATCTAATGCTCCTAACTAAATGTATTATGGACGACATTTGTATGAATGCAGAATGTCATGAGAATAGTCTTTTTACAAAGATTAAGATGCAATGATCGGAATGAATCAAATGCCCCTAAATAGATGTGTCTTATGGATGACATTTGTATGAATGCAGAATGTCATGAAAATGATTTCTTACAATGATTAGGATGCAATGACCGGAATGAATCAAATGCTCCTAAATGTGTCTTGCATGAATGCAGAATTTCATGAGAACGATCCCTGCTTAAGGTGTCATCGTTCATTGTTCATCAGGGTAATATGCTGCCCTCTTGTTCGGCTGGCATTCTCGACAGAAAACTCGAGAAGACGATTATATCTTGCTCAATAGATTTGCCCTACTGTAACTCCAGGGTTCATCTCATTGTGACTTAGGGGTATAAGATCTGAATCAAATCCACTGCAACTCCAAAATGTAGGATTTGTTTCTTCTTCCATCCATCCATTACTATTCAAAAGTGCAGGACTTGTATCATTTTCCATCCATGCCACTACAACTCGTGGGTAAAGGATCAGTAACTTGTTGATCAAGCGATCGCTTCCCAGGTGACTCAACCACATGTGTATGCATGATATTTACATGGGCGCAGAATATCATTTTTCTTGCGAATGATTGCCCAATTTTTGTCAAGATTATATCACTGACGCAGTATCTTGTCGTTTGTTCAACCACCATCTTTGACAAAAATTCGGAGAGAAAATCTCAGTTTAGACTCTTCCTTAAACTTGGTGAGTTTTAAACAATAATCCTGTTTCGGGTTCTTGTATTATTTAGAAGTTCCCAGAGTAATATGCGAAACTCATTTTATGAAAATGTTATTAGTCCACTAACCATTATTTCAATGCAAAATGTTTGAAAAAGATCATAACAATGGACAAGAAAGAAATTAATTAGGAGCATAGCTCGAAACAAATAAGCTAGGCAAAGATAGCAACTGCAATCAAAAAGGAAATTTATTGTGAACATATTTTGAAAAGAATAATATAATCACAAATAACAAATTTAAAATGGGTAAAATGGAAACTAGGTGCCCCAGATATCGCAGTCTGAGCTTCTCTGTTCCAACTTCTTGATGACCATTTTAAGCTCGACATGTGTTTAGGGGATCTGGAGTACTTTGTCGATGCCCCAAGATGTAGCATACTTCTTCATTATTAATTTAGGCATAGCAGGACTGCTATATGCCCCACTCTTGATCAAAATTTGAGTCACCCTTTTCGGGTTTTCAACTCAAATCCCCTTTGGTCTCAAAGTGCCCTTTGCGGTTTTTCACCTTGGCCTCTCCTTTTTCTTTTTCTTTTCCTCTTTTTTTTGTTTGTTTTTCTATTTGGAAAACTTTCTATTGAGTCTGAATTTACCGGATTAGGCAGGTCCTTGCTATCCATCTCGGTCAATATTCATGCTTCCCCAGAATAGGCCTTCTTTGCCGTATAAGGTTCTTCCCAGTTTGGCATCCGCTTTCTTCTGAAGTCCCTTTTGCATGGGAAAAGTCTTCTTCAAAGCCCTATCATGAAATTTTCTAGGGCGAATCATTTTTGTTGTGAGCTCGCATCACCTGACCGTGACAGATAGCTTTTAACATCAACTGATCATATTGAGATTGGATCTATCCTGCCTCATCCAATTTCAGCGCTGACAGAATTTCGACTCTAATGGGCAAAACCAATGAGAAACGTGTTGCCCCCGTGACAGTCTTGGCCAAAGTTTGATAAGCATAGAGGGTAAATAGTAACTTCTGTATGCCAATCTTTACAAGTCTCGGTCTTTTTATGATCCTTTGTTTTTCTTTTTGGCTACTTTTGCTGCACTGATATGTTGCACCTGATCTTTGAACAGACCGCAAACTTTTGACCTTTTGCGGTTAAATGTGATCTTTTTGCCCCCTTTTTTTGTCAGTATTCTTTCTTTTTCTTTTCTTTGTTTCGATGACTATCGACTTTGTAATATTGGCATATGAAGCGACTTTCACCCCCTTAGTGAAGAAATTTACACCCACGAAGATGAATTGGTGTCAGCCAGAAGCTTCTGATGAGACTGGCCTGATAACATCCATGCCCCACATATAGGAAATCTTATTTCTGCATTGAGCCAGGCTTTGATCTTCATCTCCTTCCTTGGCTCATGACGTAGGATTTGTTTTTCATCCAGTATTAACAAATCAGAAGATATGTTGCAATTTCTGTCATCTTCAAAGTCCTGCGATCCCTTAGACCCATATTTCATTCAAAAAGGGAGTCAGTAACAGTGTCGCTCATGTCATTGATATCTGGGTACCTATTGTAGGTACGAAGGCAAATTCCAAGAATAAATGATTCTAAGGATGATTATTTATGGTATGGTCATGAACAAAGCATGAAAGAATATTCTAAAAAGAATGTACAGTGTAAAATGTAAAGGCAAATATTTGTTTAAAAGGATGCATTTTATTGAAATAACAATTCTGGACACAAGCCTATTTCACAAAAAGATTCTTGTTGCTTCTAGGCTCAAAGCAACAAGCATGTTTTGAATATTGCTCTAGATTAGCTCTGTAAATACAAGGATCTCTTTCAAAATTCCATTGTTCAAAACATCTCAAGTACGTAAAGGCAGAAGCTTGGAAAAGTCTGCTCCCCGGCTCACTCTTCAGATACGTCATTAATATTCAAATTCGCCAGTATCAAGTTTTGCGCTAGAGCCCTGGACTTGAGGTACTCCTGATCTCATGCCCCCATTCATCATGGTACTCACAATAGTTATCCCTTTAACAGTATGGTTGAGTAACGGATTTTCTGCACCAGGGAGATCATAGAATCTTATGACTCCTATTTTGATAAATCTTTCAACCAGCTTCTTGAAAGCAAGGCAATCTTCTATTGAATGTCCTGTAATCCCGGCATGGTACTCACATTGAGCATTCGAATCATACCATTTGAGGTATGGGGATTGCATTGGTTTCAGGTAATGAGGAGCTACAGCATGCATTTCAAATAAGCTCTGGTATAACTCCCTATACGTCATTGGAATCGGTGTAAACTGGAGTTGCTTTGTACTGGATTCTCGTCTTGATGAGCCTTGATGGCCAGTGGTCACAACCCTCGGTTGACCTACAGTGACTAATTTGGGACGCGCTGCTTCATTCTTCGTTTTCCCTATTTCTCGGGGCCTTTGAAGTCCACTCTCCCCTTTCCTTTGTTTCGCCATTATAACCGGTTTGGCTCGATCATCCTCCGGGTTAAAATCTGAACCTATCGGGAAGTTGAACAGGGCCGAAGCATCAGTCTGACATTGGGGTCCAATAATGACGGGTACCCCATGTGAATGCGTGTCTGGCTGAGTTGGGGTATAAACGATGTCTTCATCATCATCCACACTGCCGGCCACTGGGCCACTCTTTTTTTCAAGCCCTCCGACTAGTAATTGGGTTAACTGGCGTGTCATATTCATTTGATCTCGCATATCCCGTTGAATTTTGGCTAACTGCTCTTGCATCAGTATTTGCCCCTGCTCTAATCTCTCCAACCTTTGTTCCATGTCTTCTAGGTTAACTGAAAATATTTCGCCTAATCAGGGTCTTCTCATGAAATCTAATGCATATGATGTAATGCAATGCAAATGCATGGAATGAATGCAATGCAATGCACTCAAAACAAAAGACAACATGTTAGAGAATTAATCAACATAGAACACCTGACCGGGTGACCACTAGGGCTTGGTGTGGCTCTATCTAGGGTAGGCTTTTAGGGTTCACTATATGTGGTTTAGTTCTAAAGAATGGGTACCTGAACCAGCAGATTCCTCGATTCTCACCCATTATAGGCTCATATGGATTGAGTTCGGTTCAGGGGAACACATTTCCCTATGGCCATGCGGAGATGAAAATCTAATGAAGCACATAGGTACGGATGTATCCCGGAAGCAGTCTGCTAGCCCATGCGGAGGTGAAAACCTCACGAAAGCATAGCTTCTTACTCCCACTTAAAGGTGTGACCCAGCGGTCATGCAATGCAATGCCAGAGTATTCTACGAGATTTTAATCATAACATCGGTAAATGCATTAAAAGAAACATGATTTTCCAAAACAATTTTCCAAATTTTAAATCAAAGGACAAGAATCAATCAATTTATGGCCTGACTCTCAACCAGTCCCCAGCGGAGTCGCCAAGCTGTCGAAACCATTAGTAAATCGAGTTTTGAAAAACGGGAATCGACTTTGAAAAATATAGAGTCGCCACCAATCCTTTTTGTTTAGGTGTGATCGGGTCACCTATAAAATAAATTTTGGTCTACAAATTTCCAGAAGAAAACAGGTTCGGGAGTCGGTTACGTGCGAGGAAGGATTAGCACCCTCGCAACGCCCAAAATTGGTACCAAATTGATTAATTGATGTCCTAATGTTGAAAAGTTTGAAACGATTTTCAAATTCTGTTCTTTTTTCTATAATTTTAAATAACTTGATTAAATATTATGATTCCTTTGTTCCGAAGGAATAAAGTATCACATCCAGTACGATTGGATACTACAATCTGAGTCCTCGAATTCAAGATCATCCCCAAAATTCTCCAAGCACAAGTATTGAAATTTTGAAAGGGTATTTGGTTATTTGGACAAACAAAAAACCACACCCAGCACGATTGGGCATGATTTCTTCGAATTTCCAAATGCACAAATATTACCTTATTTTGAAAATATTGACAAAATTTGAAAGGATGTTCGTTCATTTGGTCAAAAAAAAAAAAAACCACACCCAGCACGATTGGACACGATTTCTTCGAATTTCAAAACATCGAATATTACCCCTTTTTTAAAAAAACTTTTAAATAAATGATTTTAAAACCAATTTAAAATGCTTTTATTGAATTACTAGGTAATGAGAAACAAAAATATAATATCGACTATGAAATAATAACATGTGAATACAACATTTGTACAAATGGATGTCAAGAATAATGATATGAACATACAATTCAATATATACAAAATCAATAATCTCACAACTCTTATTTTGGAAATACCAACATTATTAATTAAGAAATAACGAAAGCTAAAAATATAGCTAAGTGAAAACGAATTAAACTTAAATATAGCATATTCAAAAATAATAAGCAAACAACACATGTCAATTTAGGTAATACATGTAAATAAATAAAAGAGACTTAGTATAAAATAATATACAAATAAAAATAATAATATATAAACATGTATAGAATAAGTAAATATAATTTTGAAGAAGTAAATTATACACAAATGAGATATATATATAAAATAATATAAGATATATACATAAAAATAATTTAATATAAATAATATGTATATATAAAAAGTATATATATAGAATCAATGAAAATATCATGTAAATAAAATAAATAATAGCTAAAACAATTTAAAATATTTTATATTAAATATTAATTAAAAGAATAATTAAAGAGATCAATAAACCGATAATTAATGGAATAATTTAAGGATTATATTGAAAATCAGAACGAAATTAGGGGGCTAGAAAGCAATAAATCAAAAATGAAATCTAAAAGGGTTAAAATACAATACGCGTAAGTTAATAAGGACCAAATTAGTAAATATTCCAGTTAGCCAAAACGCCGCATTCGAAAAGGACTACATTGCGACAAAATTAGAGAGTGGAGGGACTAAATGCGAAAATAATCCTTTTAAGGCAGAAAGGTGCGGATCCGGGTCACAAATCGGGTTGACGCGCGGATCTACACCCCTCCAAACGGCGCCGTTTCGCTATGAATATTAATCCCCTAAAAGCAGCGCTAATCTATCTGCTAACCCCTTCCTGAATCGCAACCCTAGCCTCCTTTCTGTTTATGCTCTCGGCCGCGCTTATGGTTTTCTCTGTTCAACCACTAAAAATGCCATCATAATCGGTGCGTAGTGGTGCACGGAGATCAGATTTACAAACGTCTTCGTCTGAACCCGATGGTGATGGATAAAACGAAGACGCACAAAGGTAATCTTTCTTTTCTTTTTATTTTATATTCGCACACAATAGACAAAAAAAAAGGGAAAAGGAAAATGAATCGTCAGTCGAGAATAGAATCGAAAGTTTGAAAGGAACTCAAAATCGGAAAATCACCTTCGGAAATTCTTTGATTTTTATATTTTTCTGTATTTTGTATTGATACTCTTCTGTTCGTCCCCCTTACAATCATTTTTTTTGGGCCTTTTAAAGGCCGAAATCGAAGATAAAATAAAAAATAAAATGAAAATACACTGTTTCCCTTTTTGTCTTCTCTGCTGCTGTTCGTCTCTCCTTGTTTTTGCAGGTACATTGGCCAGCTGTAGAGACTGTACGAGTGGTGCACGAAGGATGCGACGCGCGAGGCTTGCGTGTGAGGGTTTGTTTCGGCGTACCTTAGGCTTGCGGCGCTGGAGAAAACCTCTAGGGTTTCTGGGGATCCTTCAGCTTGGGCCATTTGGGCCGTTTTAAACATTGGGCCATGCGGAATAGGTTTTAGTAATTGGCCTGTTATCATGCTGGGTTGTAATTTGGACTGTTGGGCTATTTTCGTTATAACATTTGGGCTTTATTTTGGGACTATTTATTTTTTATTTTTGGTTTGGTTAATGGGCCGGGAAAAATGGGCCTATTACAAAGAGCTTTGTTTAGAAAAGGTCATGATATGCCAATAATAGCAGTTTTATTAGATAAAAGATTTGAAAATCCAATAAAAGCACTTATTTTTTCAAAACTTGTTTACCTTGATTTTTAACAAATTTATTTACGTACGAATGAAAAGGACTTAAAAGCATTTTTCTCATGCGACATGTCAGATTCGGGCCTAACTTATGGGCCAGGTTTGGGGTGTTACATTTTATGGTATCAGAGCCTAGGTTGCAAAACTCGGCTATGGTTTGGGTTCAAAAGCGTTTTCCAAGGCCGTTTAATTTTTTTTTATAAATGCATGTTCTGAAGGAAGTATGGCACCACGGGCATCCGGCACCAAGTCAATTAAGTATTTGTTTTCATTTTATGATTATTGTGTTATTACTATGGAAAGAAAACTCCACAAAATAGAAATACTCTAGAACTTTAAGCCGTAGAAGTTGAAACTATAGAGATTGAGACTTTAGGATGCGTTGTGTGAAAACAACTTTACTTCTTGTACTCCATAAAACATTGTTTAATAAACACTGAAATAGCATAATGATTCATAAAACTCTTAATCAGATTATATCGACCTAGCAAACATGAACACTAGAAGACGTGGACGCGGTAGACGTGGATGTGGTAGAGGTCGAGGTGCTAGGGCTAGATCTTGACGCGAGGCATGTTTACGAAAGGGAGGCGTTAGCATCGTCGATGGGTGAGACGGGGTCTCATGACTGAGCTGGGGTTGTCGAGCTGACTCAGATAGTTAAGGAGGTATTGGAAGAGGTTAAAGGAATCGATGAAGCGCTTCGAGTTGGGTCGGTGAGCTGTAAGAAGAAATTAGATCGCGGTTCTTTTGGGTCGCAGTCACGTTCTGTAAAGCATGTCAAGGCACGACCAAACTTCCCGGCTTGTGATTTTTGCAAGAGGCGTCATCCGGGAGAATGTTGGAGGAGGTCAGGAGCATGCTTGAGATGCGGGTCTAAAGAGCATAAGGCTTGGGATTGTTTCATCACCATCAAGTCAGGTATGTTTTGGTTGGATGTGATGATTGAATGTAGAGGATCTTAAGTATAAATGGTAGATAACTGTTTGCTTCTGTGACTAGATGTTTGGTTGTGTGAAAAAGGATTCAAGATTATGTTAAAGGTACATTGTGGTTATTAAGATTAGAGTGCGCAGCGAAAGCATAGTGGTGTGATTTGAGCAGTGCATTTAGTAGTTGGATGGAAATTTCGAGGACGAAATTTCTTTAAGGAGGGTAGAATTGTAACATCCCAAAATTAGGCCTAGTAGAATTGGACCTATTGGGCCTATTGGGCCTTGAGCATAGAAGCGTTTTAAAATTTTGAGAACAAGAGAATGGCATTATTTCAAGTGGGACTTATTAGTTAAGTGAATTTGGAAGGTTACGAGGTTTCTAGGAAGATCCGGGTTCAAGATGGGCTATAGGAAAAATTTTGTGTTTAAGCATTTAAGGAGAGTAGGCAAGTAGCATCGAGACTTAAGGAAATAAGTGTGCATTTTACTAGCACAAGGAGTCAATTGGTAAAGTGGCAAGTGGCGTGTGGAGTGTACTAATGGTCTAAGGTTCGAATCCCACCTAGTGCAAATATTTTGGATTAAATTTTTGTGCTATATGGTAAGTGTCGGCCAAGGCTTAAATATGGTAAGTAAGACTTTTTAATTATGGTATGATGGCTAAGGAAACAAGGAAAGGATGAAGGTAAGGAAAGGAATCAAAAGAAAACGGCAAGTATAGGGAACATGTTGGCACAAAAAGAGGAGAGTGTTATGGAAAGTTTGGATGGCCAAATTTTGACCATTATGGCCATGTATGTGGACGGTTTTATGTGTAAGGGGGTAGCGAATTTTTGTTGGTGTTTTGGTAAAGCTTTAGTGCTTGTTTTGGTCAAATTCCTTTAGCATCAAGTGTGCCATTTTCTCCAAATTACTATTCTCTTAGCCGAATTTCTCCTTTGCCTTTTGATAGAATTTTGGTTTTTGTTAGGCCAAAATCTACTCTTGCACAATTTTGTGTTTTGTCCAAATCTCTTCTTTTGCCTTGTGCCGAAATTACAAGCCATTAGTGAACATATTCTCTTCTTTTCTTTCTTCTTGTTGCCGAATGTACCCAAACCATTGAGACCAAAATTTGTTCATTCATCTCTTCTTTATCATTTTCTCAAGTGGGTTGACACTCTTTTCTTCGATTGAATCAGTAAGTGAATTCTTTTCTATGTTCATATTCTTTTCTTTCTAGCCGAATAGGTATTTATCACTATTCAGTTGTAAATCTTGATCTTAACCGAAATGGTGTTATCTTCCATTCCTTCATATTGTAATCACCCTCTTTTTCGTAGTGTTCTAAGTGGGTGGCCGTGTATCATTCTAGCCCTAAGTCAAACGGTGGAAATTGGATCCAATATCGATAAGGTAAGGAGTTCTTCATGGATTATTTGAAATCGCTCTTTATTCGTTTAAGTTGTTATCGGGATAATAGTGGCTCTGACTAATCGATTATGTTTTAGGGATGAAATCACTCGATATATTCTACCTTCGGATATAGTGGGTCAACGACGACTGGTTCTTTAGGAAATCAAAATCAGGTGTGTAATCCCGTACCTTCCGTATACGTATCTAAAATGGTGTGTAATCTCACACTTCACTGAAAGTTTGTATGAAATATTCTGTGAGTCGGTCGAAATACCGAAGAAAATCGAAAACCGGCATCCGTGATCACTCGGGCGTGCGTATGATCGTAGTGGTAATCGTATGTTGTAATAAAATAGTTTCGGTCAGAAACAGTGACATGTATTTGAAAAATCACGAAAAATAGGATAAAAGGAATTACAAAGTGAATAATATATCAGATTAAAGCTTACTGTGTCTATTTAGATATGGAAGAAACGAAGAAGGAAAAGGAATTTTATAATTTGAGATATCTTAATTTTAGTGAGACTGGTTCTGAATGACTTCGTGGTTCCCTGATCTGTCTTGGAAAAATCTTATAAAATTGTACGAATTGAATTATGAGTTATAGTTTATATGTACAGATTACTTAGTGAGTCTATTTTCAATAGAAACAAGTGGGAGCAACATATGAAAACTGTAAAGTGAGATATCTGAATTTTGGTAAGAGAGGTCAGAATCGTTGGTCAGTGAAACAAGGAAATATTTAAGGAATAAACTGTACTAAATGGCTAAGTAAAAAATTCTGGAAAAATTATAGTAATAAGATATATGAGTCTAGTCTCAAGGAAAATTTACGGAGTTAGATTTTGAGATTGCTAACTCAAGTTATAGTCAATTTAGTTAGTACGACGCAGATGGACAGTTTCGATTTTTATGCTCCATATTAGTAGTTAAGTCTAGGTTGCGAAATTTCCAAAATACCCTTAGGTTGCGAGATTACCGAATTACCATTATTGGGTAAATTATCAAAATTATGAAAATGCCCCTATGGGTCGAAATTACGAAAATGCCCCTAAAGGGCCGAATTACGAAATTGTTTAATGGGCCGATATGATATTTTGCTAGATGGGCCGATCGGTATTTTGCTATATGGGCCAATCGATATTTTGATAAATGGGCCAATCGATATTTTGATAAATGGGCGATCGATATTTTGCTATATGGGCCAATCGATATTTTGCTAAATGGGCCAAATCTGATATTTTGCTAAATGGGCCAAATCTGATATTCTGCTTAATTGGCCAACTTGATAAATTGTTATAATGGGCCATAATTTTTGTAAGAAATATCTGAATAAATTATTGTGATTCGTTATGCATTATATACATGATTTGCATGGGATGGGATAATGATGAAAAGAAGTTCTGGTAGCTCTGCTACATAAATCTGGTGGCTCTATCACAAATCTGAAAAATGGCAATGCCATGTAAATTCTGTTAATCTGGTGGCTTGTCCACAAATTTGATATAAATGGATTAATGCCTACGTTTGGTGTGTTGGCGGGGTGGGTTGACTAAAGATCACCCACAGGTGTGTTGGTTGGTACGGGTGGTGTGTAGCGGATGGAATACTAGGTTTGGTTTGGGAATTGCATTTCATACACATGACATAAATGATATATTATTATTATTGTGAATGGGCTTAGGCCCAAGATGATTGCTATATGGGTTCAGGCCCAGTGGATGACGGTAAGGGGATTTCACACTGAGTTCTTGTAACTCACCCCCTTTCTTTTCCTTAACCCTTGTAGGTAATGCTCCGTGACGAGGACTTGGGCCATGGATGACTCGGGTGGAGGCCATACTTCAGAAACGGTTTATTTGGACTTAGATTTCTATTTCGTTCACTTTATTACTTTACTATTTTGAGTTAAATGATGTAATAAGGCCTCTGGTTTATTTTGTTTTGCTTATTGTTTGACGTACCTATATTTTTGCTCAAATTACTTTAAATGAGATTTTTCTAAAAACTTAAATAAAGATTTTTCTAAAATGGATTAACAAATGGATTTCAAAATAAACTTTTACAAATATTTTTAACACGGATATTTTCTCTCGAACTATTAACGATATTTTCAAAAGACTCGGATTCTCTTTCAAATTTTCAATGTCGTTTTCAAAAGTCACGATTTTGTAAGATCATTAGTTCAAATTTATCGATTTATCAAATAATCTTCGAAGTTAGTAATATATTGTCAATTATTTTCAAAACTTGTTTACCTTGATTTTTAACAAATTTATTTACGTACGAATGAAAAGGACTTAAAAGCATTTTTCTCATGTGACATGTCAGATTCGGGCCTAACTTATGGGCCGGGTTTGGGGTGTTACATCAACATTTACCATTTTCTATTGATAAAAATTTAATTATGTTATCTGTAGAAAGAACTTCTGTAGAAATACCGTTAGTAGAAAATCATAAATTTATTTGTTGTTTAAAATATTAGAAAATAATTTTAGTGAAGAACCATTAAAATTATGGCAAAATAGCCCTAGATATTGTGAAATTAAATTGGAAAATCCCAATAAAATTATTAGAGTTAAACCAATGATCTATACTAAACAAGATATAGATGAATTTTATATACAAATTAAAGAATTATTAAAAAAATGATTAATAGAAATAACTAATTGTCCACATTCTAGTCCAGCCTTTATGGTTAGAAATCATGCCGAAATAAAAAGAGGAAAAGCTAGAATAGTTATTAATTATAAAAGATTAAATCAAAATATTATTTTTTATGGATATTTTATTCCAAGAAAGGATGTTTTAATTAATCAAGCTAAACAAGCAAAATATTTTAGTAAATTTGACTGTAAATCAGGATTCTGGCAAATCATGCTAATAGAAGAATCCAAGCCTTTAACAGCTTTTAGTGCACCTAATGGGCATTATCAATGGAAAGTAATGCCATCTGGATTATGTAATGCACCACAAATCTTTCAAAGATGGATGGATTCTATATTTAATAAATATAAAAAATTTTGTGTAGTCTATATAGATGATATTTTAATATTTTCAGATACATTAGAAAAACATAGAAAACATTTAAATATCATTTCTATAGAATTCATAAAACATGGAATCATACCAAGTCCTAAGAAAATAGAACTAGAAAAAATAGAAATAGAATTCTTAGGATTAAAATTATCTGCAGATGGTCTTAAACTACAAGATCATATTATAGTAAAAACAAAAGAATTTCCTAAAAACATTGATGATAAAAATCAGCTTTAACAATTTTTGGGAATTATTAATTATGGAAGAAATTTCTTTCCTAACTTATCTGAAAAAATAGGTAAGTTATATGAAAAACTAAAAAAGGATAAACCCTTTATCTGGTCCGAAACAGACTCGGAAATCATAAAAAATTTAAAATATGAAATAAATCATATTCCAAAAGTTTATTTACCTAAAAAAGGTGATAAATTAATTTTAGAAATAGATGCCTCACAAAATTATTGGGGTTGTATTTTAAAAGCTAAAATAATAAAAAATGAAGAATTAATATGTGGATATAGTTCGGGAAAATTTAAACCAAATGAAATTAATTATGTTATATATGAAAAAGAATTATTAGCAATAAAGAAAGGAATAAAAAACTTTCTTATATATTTAGCACCTGAAAAATTTATTATAAAAACTGATAATCAGATAGTCAAACATTTCCTTACTAATAAAAGTTTGGAAACGGTACCTAGAAGAATTAGGTGGTACAATGAATTATGTACTTTTAATTTTGAAGTCTTATATGTAAAAGGAACTAACAATATTATCGCTAATTATCTTAGCAGGCCATATAGATAGAGGTAAAAAACCTCTAAAAATAGTTGGTGAATGGACTACTATCCTGTAACACCCCTTACCAGTATTCAATGCCGGAACAGGGTACAAGGCATTACCGGACTTACAAAACAAGCATTCACAAATTCCGAGTCATAAATTTGCGTCCAAATTAAAACCATTCATATTCGAACATAAAGTCCCTAATACAAGCCTACGAGGCCCAAAACATACTTTAGAAGTGGTTCGAGACTAAACCGAGAACTCAAGAAATTTTTAAAAAACTTAGAAAATTTTTGCTAACTGCAGGGCGCACATGCCCGTGTGGTCCAAGAGACACGCCCTTGTGACCCTGGGACACGCCCATGCTTTAGACCGTGTTAAAATTAAGGTGCTCTCTGACTTGTGCCACAAGCCAGTGTGCTAGGCCGTGCCACACGCCCGTGTGCTAGGCCGTGTGGTAAATTAATTTAATTTGAATTAAGTGCAGGTTTCACAAGGCCAAGACACACGCCCGTGCTCTAGGCCTTGTAGTACACACGGCTGAGACACACGCCCGTGTCTCTGCCCGTGTGCTCAATTCTGGATATTCTGTTTTGCAACAATTAAGGTGCAGGGGACACACGGCTGAAACACATGCCCGTGGGGCAGACCGTGTGTCACACACAGCCTAGACACAGGCCCGTGTGTCTACCCGTGTGGACAAAAATAAGGCTATTTACTAAGCCATTTGCCACCCTCATTTACACCTACACTTACACCAATTCAATGACACAATTCATAGCATACTTAGGCAACCAACACATCCACAACCAAGGTATTAATATCACATCCATATGCTAACATCTAACATACTTTAACAATCATAATTTATCGACACAATTCATGAAAGTTTCCATAATCATGAATGGTATCAACATATAAATATACTCATAACCAACATTAGCCAACTTACATGGCCATATACAAAATGAAATCATTAACCATTATAAGCCAATACATTTGACCACATTACCAATGACACATATAACAAAATGACCAAGTCCCTATACATGCCATGCATTCAAAATTCTAAGACCATTAATACCCAAAATGAGAGTTTGATAGTTGATCCGAATCTCTGATGATCTCCGATTCTGAGTTAGCTTGGCGACACTATAAAAACATGGAAAATAACAGAGTAAGCTACATAGCTTAGTAAGCTCGTATGTAAGAAATAAACAACCTTACCATGCATATAACATTCAATTATTATAACATAATTAAATATAGATTTACCATGGTCTCATGATCATAATCTATTCCATCATAAAAACTTACCTCATATTCATCATTTCACATATTTATTAAACAAGGGCTTTATGTACATACCTGAGCCATCTCGAAATGAACTTACACATATTCTCATCTTTGACATACCCGTGAACCACTCGGAATAACCATATCAGATACTCGGGAAAATTTGCACACTAAGTGCCACATATGTAGCCAAAGCTACCTAAGTCTCATATTACATAATCGCTCACTGTCGAGCTATCGACGGGCCTGCTCACACAAGCTGTTAATCAAGACGTAGCTACATGGTGCTGCTCACACAAGCTGTCAAGTATCCGCAACATATGCCTGTATACTCAGCCACCGGTAGGACGTAAGAGACCAGCACCCGGATCACATAATCACATAACACATAATGACCCTAGTGACATGGCACTTGTATCCTAACCTTTTCCTAAGGTTCAAACGAGATTTCTTGCTTGTCGATTGGTCTTCGAACTCGTTCGTAGGATTATACTCATTCACAAAATCAAACATACAATTCATGCAATATTAAAGCATTTAAATACAATTATTCTAAGCTTATTTTTAACATACGAACTTACCTCGGTACAAAATGGATAATTGTTCGATTTAGTCCACAATCTTGTTCTTTCCCCGGTTTAGGTCAGAACCTCGTCTTTCGTGATCTATAATATCAAATTTAGCTTATTCAATTATCACATTATTCAATTTAATCCCAAAAACACCTTATGGCAAAAATCACATTTTTGCCCCTATCTTTTCAACATTTTACATTTTAGTCCCTAAGCTCGTAAAATGATTTTCATTCAATTTCATTACACCCAAGCCTAGCTGAACCTATTTCATGCTTTTAACAACCCACATTTGTCATTTATTCACATTTTTACACACATTATACCACTTTTACAAATAGGTCCTTATTTAACAATTTCATCAAAAATCACTTAGTAAATGTTGTTTATCCAACATCAAACTTGCATAATCTACCATTAGACATCAAAATACACAAATATCTAACATGGGTAAAATTTTAGACTTTGACATCTCTTCAAATTTGTCCTTGAAATAGCTAGATTAGGTTGAGACAACTTCAAAAACATAAAAATCATGAAAAACGGGGCAAGAACGGACTTACAATCAAGCTTGAAAGTTGGTCAAAACCCTAGCTATGGAGACCCTTCAATTTTTGGCTATGAGGGATGAAATTAGAAAGATGAACATCTTTTATTTGTTTTATTTTGGCTTTATTTACCAAATGACCAAAATACCCTTCACTTAAACTTTGATATTTTTCCCTAACCATGTCCATTTTTGTCCATACTAATGTTTAATGGTCTAATTACCATCTAAGAACCTCTAATTTAAGATTTCATAGCAATTAGACACCTCTAGCTTCTAGAACACACATTTTGCACCTTTTGCAATTTAGTCATTTTAACTAAATTGAGTGCCCAAACATCAAAATTTTCGAACTAAATTTTCACGAAATCATTCCATAAAACTGTAGACCATAAAAATATAATAAAAATAAATTTTACTGCATCGTATTTGTCGTCCCGAAACGACTGTTCCGACTAGGCTCAAAATTGAGTTGTTACAACTCTCCCCCCTTTAGGGATTTTCGTCCCCGAAAATCTTACTAGAAAAGAGGTTTGGGTACTGTTTTCTCATAGCTTCCTCAGGTTCCCACGTAGCCTCTTCGACCCCGTGTTGTTTCCATAAAACTTTCACTAGAGCTATACTTTTATTTCTCAATTGTTTGACTTTTCGAGCCAAAATCTTTATCGGTTCCTCACCATAAGTAATGTCTGGTCGAATCTCAACCTCCGTCAGAGAAATCACATGCAAAGGGTCTGATCGATAACGTCGCAACATCGACACATGAAATACATTATGAATCCTTTCCAACTCTGTTGGCAAAGCTAACCGATATGCCGCTGGCCCTATTCTTTCAATAACCTCATATGGCCCAATGAAACGCAGACTCAATTTTCCATTGTGACCAAATCTCAGAATTTTCTTCCACGGAGATACTTTCAGAAATACTTTATCACCAACTTGAAGCTCAATTTCTTTTCTTTTCAAATCCGCGTACGATTTTCGTCTATCCGAAGTTACTTTCAAACAATCACGAATTACTTTCATTTTTTCTTCAGTTTCTCTGACCAAATCAACCCCGTGAATCTGTCTCTCACTGAGCTCGGTCCAGTACAACGGAGTTCGACACTTGCAGCCATACAATGCCTCATACGGTGCCATCTTTATACTCGACTAAAAACTGTTGTTATAAGCAAATTCGACTAACGGTAGATATTTTTCCCAACTACCTTCGAACTCTAATACACAACAGCGAAGCATATCTTCGAGTACCTGAATCGTTCTCTCAGATTGACCGTCGGTTTGCGGATGAAATGCGGTGCTAAAATTTAGCTTTGTACCCAAAGCTTCTTGTAACTTTTTCAAAAATCGAGACGTAAACCTCGGATCTCTATCCGAAATAATAGAAATAGGCACTCCGTGCAATCTCACAATTTTAACAATATACAATTCAGCTAGCTTATCAAGTGAATAGTCGGTATGTACCGGAATAAAATGAACCGATTTCATAAATCTATCAACCACAACCCATACGGTGTCTTTCTTTTTCAGAGTCAAAGGCAAACCTATTACGAAATCCATCGTAATTCTGTCCCATTTCCACTCGGATACCATTACTGGCTAAAGTAAACCCGAAGGTACTTGGTGTTCGGCTTTTACTTATTGACAAATCAAACATTTCGATACAAATTCAGAGATATCTCGTTTTATACCTGAAAACCAATACAGTTTCTTCAAATCATTATACATCTTCGTACTTCCCGGATGAACAAACAGATAACCATTATGCGCCTCATGAAGAATTTTCTGAATAATCTCATCATTTTTCGGTACACATACTGAATAATCTCATCATTTTTCGGTACACATACTCTATCTCGGAACATTAAGCAATCATCAGAATCGATCCGAAAGTCTGAATCACTACTCGATTCACACTGAGCTCTTTTGGCTTGCAATTCACTATCACTTTTCTGAGCTTTACAAATTTGGTGAAGGAATACCGGTCTAGCTCTCAACTAAGCTAGAATTGAACTATCCTCAGATAAAGTCAACCTCGTATTCATAGCTCTCAAGACAAATAAGGACTTTCTGCTCAAAGCGTCTGTGACTACATTCGCCTTTCCAGGATGGTAGTCAATTACCAACTCATAATCTTTTAGTAGCTCAAGCCATCTCCGTTGTCGCAAATTCAAATCCTTCTGAGTCATCAAGTACTTTAAACTTTTATGATCCGAAAAGACATGACATTTCTCACCATACAAATGATGTCTCCAAATCTTCAAAGTAAACACTATGGCAGCAAATTCTAGATCGTGCGTCGGATAATCCTTCTCATGCGGTTTCAACTATCTCGAGGCATAGGCTATCACCTTGCCCTCTTGCATCAACACATATCCTAATCCATTCAGTGATGCATCGCTATAAATCACAAATTCTTCTCCCAGTTCAGGTTGCACTAAAACCGGCGTCTCAGTCAATAATGATTTCAACTTCTCAAAGCTTTGCTGACATTTTTTGGACCATTCAAACTTAACATCTTTTTGTAACAGCTTAGCCATAGGAGTAGCGATTATCGAAAAACACTTAACAAATCACCGATAATAGCCGACTAAGCCCAAAAAGCTTCTAACCTCTGATACATTTCTCGGCGGCTTCCAATCAACAATTGCCAAAATCTTACTCGGATCAACCTGAATACCATCTCCTGAAACAATATGTCCCAGAAATTCGACTTCTCAGAGCTAAAACTCACTTTTGCTAAACTTAGCAAACAATTTCTTATCTCTCAAAGTCTGCAACAATTCTTAAATGTTCGGCATGCTCAGACTCATCCCGAGAATAAATCAAAATGTCATCAATAAATACAACCACAAACTTATCAAAATACGGTCAGAAGATTCGATTCATCAAATCCATAAAAACACCAGGAGCATTAGCTAATCCAAAAGGCATAACAAGAAATTCATAATGCCCATACCTCGTTCTGAACGTAATTTTCAGCACATCTGAGTCTTTAACTCTCAACTGATAATAGCCAGATCTCAAATCTATCTTCAAAAATACTGTTGCCCCTTTCAACTGATCGAACAAATCATCAATCCTTAGTAAGGGATATTTGTTCTTTATCGTAACCTTGTTGAGCTGACGATAATCGATACAAAGTCTCATGGATCCGTCTTTCTTCTTGACGAATAATACTGGTGCACCCCAGGGAGAAAAACTCGGTCTTGCAAAACCCTTATCTATCAACTCTTGTAACTAAGCTTTTAATTCTTTCAATTCGGTCGGAGCCATTTTATACGGAGCAATCAATATCGGTGCAGTCCCTGGTACCAAGTCAATAGCAAACTCCACCTCTCTGACCGGTGGTAACCCTGATAACTCTTTTGGGAGCACATCCGGATATTCACAAACTACCAGTACCGATTCAATCTTCAATTCAGACACTTTCGTATTCAGTACATACGCAAGAAATGCTTCACAATCCTTTCTTACATACATTTGAGCTGACATAGACGAAATCACAACAGGCAATTCACCCGACTCATCTGATTTAACCCGAAAAATTTCATTGTTTTGACATTTCAATTCTATAACTTTTTGTCTACAATTCACTACTACAACATGTAGTGTCAACAATCCATTCCAAGAATCACATCAAACTCATCAAATGGCAAAAGCATTAACTCAGCCGGAAAACAGTGACCCCAAATCATCAAAGGATACCCTTGCAAACTTTATCGACTAATACATATTTACCTAAGGGGTTTGACACTTTAATCACAAACTCAGTAGACTCAACAGGTAAATTCTTCTTAGATACCAAATTCATGCAAATATAGGAATGAGTCGATCCAGGATCAACTAATGCAACTACATTAGTATCATAAAGAGAAAATGTACCAGTGATCACATCAGGGGAGGACGCATCCTCGCGAGCACGAATGGCATAAGCTCTAGAAGGTGCTCTAGCTTCCGATCTCACAGCTGAATCCTTGGATACACCTCTGCTACTGGTCCCATTTCTCGTATTTCTCACTGGTCTTCCTCTAGCAGCAGTGTTACTCGATCTTGCATTCTAAAAATTATCCTTTTCAACCATTTTAGGGCAATCCCGAATGAAGTGATCTTGGGAGCCACATTTAAAATAAGCTTGGTTGTTCATCCTACATTCACCGGGGTGTCGCCTACCACTGTAACATCCCGAAATTGGGCCTAGTAGAATTGGGCCCAATGGGCCTTGAGCGTAGAAGCGTTTTAAAATTTTGAGAACAAGAGAACGACATTATTTCAAGTTGGACTTATTAAGAAGGTAATTTTGGAAAGTTACGAGGTTTCTATGAAGTTCCAGGTTCAAGTTGGGCCTTAGTAAAATTTTGTGTTTAAGCCTATTAAGGAGAGATAGTAAGTGGCATCAAGGCTTATGGAAATAAAAGAGTAAATTGCTAGCATAAATGAGCAATTGGTAAAAGGGTTATGGCGCCACATGTAGTACCTTGAGGGAAGAGGTTCGAATCACTTTGTGTGCAAATTTTGACTTATATTTTTGCACCCTTTCCTTAAGTGTCGGCCAAGAGGCATTCATGGCAAGGTTGACTTCATTATTTTGGTAAGGTGGCTAAAAGAAAAAGGCAAGGTTGAAGTTGGGGAAAGGAATCAAAAGAAATAGGAAAGTAGGGGGAATAAGTGGCCTTTTTCAAGGGAAATGTTATGGAAAGTATGGTTGGCTAATTTTGACCAATTTGATCATGAATGTGGACGGTTTTGGGTGTAAGAGGGGTAGCCAAATTTTTGTTAGTGTTTTGGTAGAAACTTTGGTGCTTGGTTGGTCAAAATTCCTTCTTGCATTTTTATGCCATTTCTCTCAAATTTCTTCTCATCTTTGCCGAAACTTCAAGCCATTAGTGAGCATTTCTTTTCTTCAATTCTTTCTTGTTGCCGTAGGTACCAAACCATTGAGACCAAACTATTTTCATTCATCTTCTCTTGAAAACCGAAATTTGATAAGCACCCCTTCTCAACCTTTCTTTTCTTTTCACGAAATTCTCCAACTCTACTATCTTTTTCCTCTAATCCATACCCTCATAACCGAAACTATTCTTGCTAAATTTTCTTCCATAGCCGAAACTCACAATCCACAATCACTCCTTCATAATTTCTTTCTCGTTTGAGGTGACATTCTTTCTTCGATTAAATCGTGCTTTAACTGGGAGACCGTGTATTATTCTAGCCGAAGTCAAACGGTGGAAATTGGATCCAATATCGATAAGGGAAAAATCACTCGATATATTTCTACCTTCGGATATAGTGGTCATCGACGAGTGGTTCTTTATGAAATCAAAATAAGGTGTGTAATCTCGTACCTTCCGAATACATGTTTGATATGGTGTGTAATCTCACATCTCTCTGAAAGTTTGTATGATATGTTCTGTGATTTGGTCAAAATACCGAAGAAAACTGAAAACCGACATCCGTGATCACTCGGGCGTGCGTATGATCGTAGTGGTAATTGTATTTTGTAATAAAACAGTTTCAGTTAGAAGCAGTGACACATTTTTGAAAATCACGAAAAATAGGAGAAAAGGAATTACAAAGTGAATAAGATATCAGGTTAACGCTTACTGTGTCTATTTTGATATGGAAGAAACGGAGAAGGAAAAGGAATTTTATATTCTAAGATATCTTAATTTTAGTGAGACTGGTTCTGAATGACTTCGTGGTTCCCTGATCTATTTTGGAAAAATCATATAAAATTGTACAAAGTGAATTAAGGGTTATAATTCATATGTATGGATTCATAAGTGAGCCTATTTTCATTAGAAACAAGTGGGAGCAGTATATGAAAACCATATAGTGAGATATTTGAAATTAAGATAAGAGAGGTCAGAATCGTTGGACAGTGAAACAAGGGAGACTTTAAGGAATAAACTGTACTAAATAGTTAAATCAAAAATTTTGGAAAAATTATCGTAAGAAGATATATGAGTCTAGTTTCAAGGAAAATTTACGGATCTAAATTTTGAGTTTTCTAATCCGAGTTATGGTCAGTTTAGTCAATATGACACAGATGGACAGTTTCAATTTTCTATGCTCAAATTAGTAGTTAAGTCCGGGGTTGCCGAATTACCAAATAACCCTTGGAGGGTAAATTACCGAAATACCCCTGGGTTACGAGATTACCGAATTACTTAGTAGGTAAAATTTCCGATTTGCCGAAATGTCCTTATGGACTGATTTACCGAAATGTCCTTATGGATCGATTTACCGAAATGTCCTTATGGACCGATTTACCGAAAATGGCCCTATGGGCTGATTTGATAGAATGCCTTAATGGGCCGAATTGCAAAGTGTTATAATGGGCCGATTTATTGTAACAAATCTCTGGAGTAATAATTGTTGTTTATATTTGTAAATATGATGCCTTACTATGAATGTTGCATTTACATAATTTTGCATGGGATGGGAAACTTGAATGAAGAGAAGTATAGACCGGTGGCATTGCCACAAATTACGATAACGACTATCCGCCAACCTAAATATGGCTTTGTGCCATCGTGATTATGGCTTTGTGCTAAGCGTATTTACACGGGGCTATGTGCCTAACATATGAATGCGACGACTGTGTCGATCATTTTTTACCGAGGTCGTGTGCGGATTATATTACCGTATATGATTACGGTGGCTCGACCACAAATAGTATAAATGGCGACTTGATTTGCAAATTGGAGAGGCCGGCGGGGTGGGTTGACTTGATCCCCACAAAAGAGATTGGTTGAGTGCGGGTGGAGAGTTAGGCGGCTGGTAGGATGGGATGGGTTGCATTCATTTCATTTATTTATTATTTGTTTATAGGCTTTGGTCCAAGATGATTGCTAATTGGGTTCGGCCCAATGAATAGCAGTAAGGGGATTTCTGCTTTGAGTTCTTGTAACTCACCCCCTTTCTCTTAACCCTTGTAGGTAATGCTTGATGATATGGACTTGGGCTATGGATGACTCGAGGAGGCCATACCGGAAATGGTTTATTTGGACTTTAGACTTCTTTCTCGTTTATTTTATTACTTTACTATTTTGGGTTAAATGTTGTAATAAGGCCTCTGGACTATTTTTATTTTTGCTTTTTGGTTGGGATGTTTTTATTATTTTTCTTAAATTGTTTAAAAGGGAATTTTCTAAAAACTTAAACAATGGTTTCCAAAATCGATTAACAAATGGATTTCAAAATAAAATTTTACAAATATTTTTAACACGGATATTTTCTCTCGAACTATTAACGATATTTTCAAAAGACTTGGATTCTCTTTCGAATTTTCAACGTCGTTTTCAAAAGTCACGGTTTTGTAAGATCATTAGTTTCGATTATCGATTTATCAAACAACCTCTCAAAATACTTGTATTTTATCTACGTTTCCGCAACGTTTTCAAAATGCTTCTGCAACTCTATTTATAAACGTTACATTTTCGTAAATTATTTATTTCAAATATGCTTCCGCAAATGAAAAGGTTTTTAAAGATTATTATGTTTTCAAGTAGTTAACAATTGCTTAAGTGTTTTTGGTTTTTAACAAAGAGGCTGTATTTCTCAAGCAAGTTTTTAATAATCGCAAAGATGGTTTTTACTTCCATGTGACACACCAGATTCGGGCCTAACTTCTAGGCCGGGTTTGGGGTGTTACAACCACAGTGTTGGCATTCAGGCTTATTAGACCTAGTATTACCAACGCTCGCTATAGACGTAGTCTGGGCCTTAGAACCCGAATGTTGCTTCCCATGATCTCTGTTTGGATACCCAGCTAAAGCATTCGAATGAGTATGCATATCCCTCAATTTCTTTGATGAAGACTGAAATGACTTATTCATTGGCCTCTTTCTCAAGTCTCTAGCCTCAAACTCAGCTTTTTTTTTCTTTGCTCAACTATTTGGCTTTGCAAGCTCGCTCAACTAGCACAACAAATTCTTTCAGTTCCAAAATCCCAAGTAATAGTATGATATCCTCATTTAAACCATCTTCGAATCTCTTACACATGATAGCCTCTGTTGAAACACATTCTCGAGCATACTTACTGAGTTTAACAAACTCTCACTCATATTTAGTCACAGTCATTCGACCTTGTTTCAGCTCCAAGAACTCTTTGCGTTTCTGATCAGTAAACCGTTCGCTGATATATTTCTTTCTGAACTCCTCTTGGAAGAAGTCCCAAGTAACTCTTTCCCTTGGTACTACCGATACTAAAGTGTTCCACCAATGATATGCTGAATCCCTCAGGAGTGATATAGCACATTTCAAGCACTCTTCTAGTGTGCAAGAAAGCTCATCAAATACCCGGATAGAGTTCTCAAGCCAGAATTCTGCCCTCTCGGGATCATCATCGACATTTGCTCTAAATTCTGTAGCCCCTTGCTTTCGAATCTTATTGACTGGAGGCTTGTTCAGTTTTACCATTTCCAAACCTTGGGGAGCTACAGGAACCAGTTGAGGGTTAGGTGGGGGTGGAGGATGTTGGGCAGTCAAATTTGTCCGAACAAACTCGGCAAGCAACTCATTCAATCTTTGGAAGAAGGCTTCCCTAGCCTCTCCTCATTGACCAATTGTCACAAGTCTACTTTCAGATGGCGCAGTCCCTTGGGCGAGAGCCGGCGCATTACTTTCAACGTCATCAGCCACTTCTCGGTCGGGATCCATTTACTATATGAAAACACAGTTTAAATTGTCAGGAGTTGTAACACTATCAAAATTCATTTATGGCATGTATAGCTAGACTCTTAAACACGCTACGCTAGTCTGAGAACTGACTAAACCGTAGCTCTGATACCACTAAATGTAACACCCCTTAACCATATTCAATGCTGGAACAGGGTACGAGGCATTATCGGACTTACAACACAAGCATTCACACATTCCGAGTCATAAATTTGCGTCCAAATTAAAAGCATTCATACGCGAACATAAAGTCCCTAATACAAGCCTACGAGGCCCAAAACATACTTTAGAAGTGGTTCGGAACTAAATCGAGAACTCAGGAATTTTTTACAAAACTTAGAAAATTTTTGCTACCTGCAAAGCTCACACGCTCGTGTGGTCCAAGGGACACGCCCGTGCTTCAGACCGTGTTCAAATTAGGTTGCTCTATGACTTGTGCCACACGGCCGTGCCACACACCCGTGTGCTAGGCCGTGTGGTAAATTAATTTAATTCGAATTAGTGCAGGTTTCAGACGGCCAAGACACACGCCCGTGCTCTAGGCCGTGTAGTACACACGGCTGAGACACATGCCCGTGGCTCTGCCCATGTGCTCAATTCTGGACATTCTATTTTGCAACAATTAAGGTGTAGGGGACACACGGCTGAAACATATGCCCGTGGGGCAGACCATATGTCAGACACGGCCTAGACACACGCCCGTGTGTCTGCCCGTGTGGACAAAAATAAAGCTATTTACCAAGCCATTTGCCACCCTCATTTACACCTACACTTACACCAATTCAATGACACAATTCATAGCATACTTAGGCAACCAACACATCCACAACCAAGGTATTAACATCACATCCACATGCTAACATCTAACATGCTTTAACAATCATAATTTATGGACACAATTCATGCAAGTTTCCATAATCATGAATGGTATCAACATACAAATATACTCATAACCAACATTAGCCAACTTACACGGCCATATACAAAATGAAATCATTAACCATTATAAGCCAATACATTTGGCCACATTACCAATGACACATATAACAAAATGACCAAGTCCCTATACATGCCATGCATTCAAAATGCTAGGACCATTAATACCCAAAATGAGAGTTTGATAGTGTGATCCGAATCTCTGACGATCTCCGATTTCGAGTTAGCTTGGCGACACTATAAAAACATGGAAAATAAACGGAGTAATCTATATAGCTTAGTAAGCTCATATGCAAGAAATAAGCAACATTACCATGCATATAACATTCAATTATTATAACATAATTAAATATAGATTTACCATGGTCTCATGATCATAATTTATTCCATCATAAAAACTTACCTCATATTCATCATTTCACATATTTATTAAACATGGGCTTTATGTACATACCTGAGCCATCTCGAAATGAACTTACACATATTCTCATCTTTGACATACCTGTGAACCACTCGGAATAACAATGTCAGATACTCGGGAAAATTTGCACACTAAGTGCCACATATGTAGCCAAAGCTACCTAAGTCTCATATTACATAATCGCTCGCTCTTGAGCTATCGACGGGCCTGCTCACACAAGCTGTCAGTCAAGACGTAGCTACATGGTGCTGCTCACACAAGCTGTCAAGTATCCGCAACATATGCCGGTATACTCAGCCACCGGTAGGACGTACGAGACCAGCACCCGAATCACATAATCACATAACACATAATGACCATAGTGACATGTCACTTGTATCCTAACCTATTCCTAAGGTTCAAACGGGATTTCTTTCTTGTCGATTGGTCTTCGGACTCATTCGTAGGATTATACTCATTCACAAAATCAAACATACAATTCATGCAATATTAAAGCATTTAAATACAATTATTCTAAGCTTATTTTTAACATACGAACTTACCTCGTTACAAAATGGATAATTGTTCGATTTAGTCACAATCTTGTTCTTTCCCCAGTTTAGGTCAGAACCTCGTCTTTCTTGATCTATAATATCAAATTTAGCTTATTTAATTATCACATTATTCAATTTAATCCCAAAAACACCTTATGGAAAAATTTACATTTTTGCCCTATCTTTTCAACATTTTACATTTTAGTCCCTAGGCTCGTAAAATGATTTTCATTCAATTTCATTACACCCAAGCCTAGCCGAACCTATTTCATGCTCATAACAGCCCACAATTTTCATTTATTCACATTTTTACACACATTTTACAACTTTTACAAATAGGTCCTTATTTAACATTTTCCTCAAAAATCACTTAGTAAATGTTGTTTATCCAACATCAAACTTGCATAATCTACCATTAGACATCAAAATACACAAATATCTAACATGGGTAAAATTTTAGACTTTGACATCTCTTCAAATTAGTCCTTGAAATAGCTAGATTAGGTTGAGACAACTTTAAAAACATAAAAATCATGAAAAACGGGGCAAGAACGGACTTACAATCGAGCTTGAAAGTTGGCCAAAACCCTAGCTATGGAGACCCTTCAATTTTCGGCTATGCGGGATGAAATTAGAAAGATGAACATCTTTTATTTGTTTTATTTTGGCTTTATTTACCAAATGGCCAAAATGCCCTTCACTTGAACTTTGATATTTTTCCCTAACCATGGCCATTTTTGTCCATACTAAAGTATAATGGTCTAATTACCATCTAGGAACCTCTAATTTAAGATTTCATAGCAATTAGACACCTCTAGCTTCTAGAACACACATTTTGCACATTTTGCAATTTAGTCATTTTAACTAAATTGAGTGCCCAAACATCAAAATTTTCGAACGAAATTTTCACAAAATCATTCCATAAAACTGTAGACCATAAAAATATAATAAAAATAAAGTTTACTAAGTCATATTTTTGGTCTGGAAACCACTTTTCCGACTAAGCTCAAAATCGGACTGTTACATGTCCATAAAAGACCCAACAAAGGGAAAACAACAAATCGTAATCAAGGATTTGTGACGATACCTGCACAAGGATCCTTTTATCCTAATCAAGGATATTATATTCCATATCCAATGGTAAGACACCCAGTTGGAACTCATTTATCATTTACACCAAAAACAGTAAGTCAATTCCCTTGGTCCCAAGATCCAAACTCAGTATACCAAGCCAGCTATGCTGAAATAATAAAAGGAGTAGAACAGTTTTGTTCATCAGAAAATTTGTTGAAACAACAACAAATTCAGGAAATAGAAAGATTTTTATAATCCATGCTTACCACTAGAATTATATAATTTTATTAATGAAATATGGAAAACCCATATTTCTGAACAAAGAGCTAATTTCAGAAGAGCTTTTACTAAGCTTTCACAATTTTTAGTTGAAAAAACAATTAAAGAGAATGAAGCTCATGATTTATTACTAAAATCTATTTTATATAAAGATTGGGAAGAATTAGAAATTCGTTATTTAGATATTAAGGAGATAAATAATCTTCTTGATATATTTTAGTATTTTATTAATAAATGAACAAATAGCCCTATTATAAATAAAATGTTTAGGGTATGTTTATATAATAAGGCTAGAAATATTTTACATATTGAAATATTTACAAAAATAAATGGAGTTATATGCAAATAGCAAGCTCATTTTCAAAACGCTTTTTCAGAATATATTTTACAAGCCTATGTTTTTACAAATGATTTAAATGAAAAATTCCCTACAATAAAATTTAGACTTGATTATGAACCATTTGATATAAGCAGTATTGAATGGGGTTTTGTTAAAGAAATAACAGTTCAAAATTTCTCTTTTCATTTATTAAAAGATTTTTCTGCATTTATCAAAACTATGTTATTACGTATGGTATACGGAGATGATTTTTTATTATTATTTTCATCTTGACATTAGTAGTCGTATTGGTATAGCTGAAAAAAAATAATTCTATCAGCCATATCAAAATTGGATTCTTCAAAAATTGATTGGAGGACCCAAACTTTTTGCAGCTAGAGAAGAAAAAAGACACTTGACAAAAAAAAAAAAAAAACATTGACAAGTGTTATAATAATCCTAATTATTATCAAATCCAAGCAGGAATAGATTTAATGACCAAAACCCAATATTTACTTCAACAAAAAAACTTATAATCTTCATATTCTTCTTCAAAGACAATGTCTCTAGTTCTTCCCTTCCCTTGTTAGAAAAATCAGTTTGGAAACATTGAAAATAAGCGCAATGGAATTTTAAAAATTTTCTTTACAACCAAGCAATTGTCATGTTTATAATAATAAACTCCTTACTTGAAGCTTACCCATGTTTTTGAATTAGATGAACTTTGTCGTTCCCAGCTTTCAACCACTTTATCTTCTACACTAATCTAAACCTTGGGTTGCTAAAGTATAGGCTTTATTCAAAAATTAATGAAAAACTTTTTGTGAAACTTTCAACACCTAGAAACTCCCAAATTTTTGTAACACTAATCTATTTGTAACATCCCAAATTTTTGCTTAAAAGAATTTGAAATTATTTCAAAGATGCGTAAGTGACCCATTGGTTAAAAGAAAAATGAGGAGACAATGCAAATCGCTCAAGGTCTCGAGTTTGAATCCCTTCCCTTGCAAAATAGCTTAATTTTGCAAAATTTCTCCTTCCCCCTATTTTTGTGCCGCCCATACCTTATAACTTGGGTATAAATACCATTTTTCACTTATTTTCCAGCTTTTTTGTCAGTTTTTCCCTACCCTACCCTAGCCATCCTTCTCTTTTCTCTTCTTCCTCTCCCTCAATTTTCTTTATTTTCCCATCACTGTGTCACCCTTTTTCCCTCACTTCTTGCTGCCCTATTGTTTAAGCTTTGATTTTTATTTTCCTAACCATTAATTGCCTCCGAACGTACCAACGTATAGAGTGTGAATAATGCAATAAAATATAAAAATACAAGGCAGTATTCACAAGTATACGGGTCAAGTTGTAATATAGTTTTACAACGAAGTAGGTGAGAACTCTGAGGATTGTACCTAAGGGAGGTGAGTGCTAGATCAATTCTAACCTAAACACCAAAAGATCTAATTAGTACTTTAAATCAGTTATAGTATGAGAACAAAAAAATGGGGTTTTTTAGGGCTTTTATAATGATAAAATAAAATAACATAAAAGAAATAAAGTTCAAGAGATGGAAGAGTAGAGTGAATCAAATCTTAATTATGGGTGATTAGCTCGCTTCGGTAATCTCAATCAACTATCACCTCGGGTTCCTCATTAATCAACTAGCTGCTACACTAGCATCATCTTCCGATCTTCCACTAACATAATGAGTCAGCAATGACTAATTATCTTCTGACCTCACAGTCTAGACTGGTTTAGGGTGAAGGTGTTCACAGATGGGCAATACCAATTTTGGGTTAATTCCCACATTGATGACTTCTCGGGGTTGTCAGGCTAGGGTTTGTTTCACGTTCTTCCTTTCCCAAAGAATTGAGCTGTTGAGTAACCCTACAAAATAGTTAATAGATCATACCTCCACTCGTTAATCCCCCATAGGGGGATTAGTTCCTCATGGCTTTCATAAACAATGTGGAGTTGATGTAAAGAGAAAACATGACAAATGGATTAAAGTGTAGAGTTTAAGAAAATGCCTGATTTATATTAAAGATGGAAAACAAATCCATAGAGTTTGATGATCTCCACAAATCAAATCTCTTTACAAAGAACAACTAAAAATAAATTTTAAAAACCTAAGAAAGAAAGAAAACTAAACTAAGTTTAAAAGAGAGGATCTAGGCTAATTGAATGATGTCTATAACATGTGCCAAAGGAGCCTATTTATAGATTTTTAGTGGCCATTGTCCTTAACCCTAGGTTAGTTGAAATTCTTGAGCTTTAAGTTTGATTGTGCAGACCAAAATGCCCCTGTTACATATTTAATTTCCGTTCCATAGTCTGTGTCGCGACACACCAGGATTTGTGTCGCGACATGGTAGTTAGTGTACTCCTCTTGGGATATCTTCAGGGGTATGTCGCGACACCCTCAAACTATGTTGTGACATTGAAGGCAGTCTTGAGTTTTCTCCATTCTGCTTCCTATGTTGTGGCATCGATCATCCCATGTTGTGACGTAGCGACCATTATCAGTTTAGTATGCCTTTTAAAAGTCTCCTGCACTGTAACAGCGCACTTTCTAGTGGTGTTAGAAACAATGGTTTTGGGACCACAACTTCGATGTGTCGGTTCGTAAATATTAATTATTTAATATTTATGAGGTTATTAGTGTTGTATTAAAATTTGGTTTAGAAAATTTAACGTTTAGATAGTTAATTAAGTAAAAAGGACTAAATCTTAAAAGTTGCAAAAGTTAGTGTTAATAGTTAAGGATTGTCAATTAAATAAAGAAGGGAAGGTTAGAGGTCTTGAATGGAAAATATACCATTTAAGGTGGAAGTGGACGATTGTATATGTTAAATTATGTGAAATTTAATTATATAGTAAATGGCAAAATATTAATTAAAAATATAAGTAAATAAACAAAAAGCTAAAAGAATTATATCATATTCTAAATTAAGGAATTCCACAAAAAGCTAGGGTCGGCCAAGCTTTAACCTTCAATAGGTAAGTGAAATCTCGTCCGTTTTTAGTGATTTTTATGTTTTTGAGCTCGTATTAGCTTAACCTAGCTAACATGAGGACTAATTCGTAAAATTGTCAAACGTTATAAATTTTGACATTGATTATTTGAGATGTTTCTTGAAGTTTATGGAAGACTATTAAGCTTTGTTGTTAGATTGCACAAATTTGTCAAATAATTTTTGATGATTTTGACGTTTAAGGACTAAATTGTTAAAACGATAAAATTACTTGTACTTGATGTGAAATAATTGAAAATAAAGATTGTAAGGAAACCCTAGGTGATTCAGCTCAGCTTTGATTTAAAGAAAAATGATTAATTTGCATGTTTAGGGCTTAGGGACTATATTGAATAAAAGTATAATGTTGAGGGTAAAGTTGCAAAAATGTAGAAAATGACTGAATTGCCTAAGGTGACTTGATTTTGCTGTTGATTTAGTTAATTTAATGAAATTATTATTTTATATTAAGAACGTGTTGTTAATTGCATAAAAGATAAGGTTGCGTAGTAGTCCCTGTACTTGAGCCATTACTGCAAATTAGTCCAGTAAGTTTCGTACCATTTATTTCTATATTATATCTATATATATTTTATGTTTATTATGATTATACCCAATGTTATACTTAACTATGGACTAATTGGAGAATTTATGATAAATGAATATGGATATTAATTATCAGGCATTGAGTCGGTGATACATACCGTAGTGATGGCTGAGATCCTACATGTGTTGTAGGTTCTCTACAGCTTGTGTGAGTAGCATCGTGAGCCAGTGATTATTTAGTAGGTACTATGTACCGGTGATACAGACAGTAATGATGGCTTGAGATCCTGCATCTGTTGCAGATTCTCTGTAGCTTGTGTGAGCAACATCGTGAGCCGGTCAAAACTTTGAAATTAACTCGAATGAGTGATACCCTCTGATTACCTAAAATTAGATCTTATTCATACTATGAATGAGAATGTGATGTGAATTAATGCATTGTGTAATACTCACCTGTTTTGAGCTGGGGTAGCCACATGGCTATAAATTGGTTTAGGTACCTATGCAATTGGGTAAGGAAACAACATGATTTTGGTCAGTTTTGGGTACACACGGCTTGGGACACGGGCTATCACACAGCCTGTGTCACACATGGGCAGCCACATGAGCGTGTGTGCTGAGCGTGTTAGGTGTAGGGATCACACGGGTTGGAACACGGCTTGGGACACAGCCGTGTGACCCAAGTCAGTGAGTTACACTATTGAGCACATGGGTATGCACACAGGCATGTGGGGTAGCCACACGGGCATGTGGGGTAGCCACACGACCATGTTTGGAGCCACATGGTCTGGGCTTTATCACATGGCCAGGACATACGGCCGTGTGGCCCCTGTAGGTGAAATTCTTCAAATTTTCCTGAAATGTTCTGATTTGGTCCTTGATTACTCGAAAGCTGTTTTTAAGGCCACGTAGGCTCTATTTAAGGATCGTAAATGCATGATTTATTCCATTTTGAATTTCATATGTATTTATTAAATTAATTTAAAATTTGATTGTTGTTGGCTATAAATGTTCTATTTTTTGTGGTAATACTTCGTAACCCTATTCTGGTGACGAAAACAAATTATGGGTGTTACATTTAGTAGTATCAGAGCTACAGTTTAGTCGATTCTCAGACTGAACGTAGCGTGTTTAAAGTCTAGAATTACATGCCATATAAACCTGTGATAGTGTGATTTCGATTGATTTGATCTAACCCCTGTTTCCTTGTAGATTTTGAAAGATGTCATCTGAAACTAAACGTGATGAGACTAATGAAGTAAACAGTAATATTCCAACTACTGATTCTGATGTGAGTCATAGTATACCATTTCCCCAAATGTTTGAAAATGAAGTAAAAATATGTTTTTCAATTTAATGGGATAGTGGGTTTCTGAATTCATGAGAAATAATCCAATGGCTCAACAACCTCCGCCTCATGTTGCACACCTTGTTGTACACCCTGTTGTACCTCTTGTAGTGCCTCTACCCCCACCGATGGTCAAACCGAGTCATCGAGTTCCTATTGATAAAGTTAGGAAATATGGGGTTGAAGAATTTTAGGGTAGGATTGAGGGTGATCCATCTAGAGCCAAATACTGGTTAGTAAACATTCAACGAGTTTTTGATGAGATGACCTATTCTCCTAAAGATTATCTTTGATGTGCAATATCATTGTTAAAAGATGAATCTTATAGTTACTGGTCGATGCTGACAACGATTGTATCAAGAAAAAACATGAATTGGGAATTCTTCAAAATAGAGTTTAAGAAGAAGTACGTCAGTAAAAGGTATCTGGATAGGAAAAAGAAAGAATTCTTGGAATTGAGACAGGGAAATAAGCCAGTGGCCGAGTACGAGAGAGAGTTTGTACACCTCAGTAAGTATGCTTGGGAAATTTTACCGACAGTGGAAGAAAAGTGCATCCATTTTGAAGACGAGTTAAACGATGAAATTAAGATGATGATTGGAAGTACAGAAATATGACAGTTTGTGGTTTTGTCTGACCGATTACAGAAGATGGAAGAAATTTATAATCATAAGAGGTAAAGGGATAAGAAGGCTCGGGAATTTAGTAAAAGAAATTTTCCCATATCATTTTCTACACCACCATCAAAGAAAGTAAAAGAAGATGACAACCGTGTTACCGCATTATCCAAGTTTCTGAGCAGAAACAGACCCTGATAGTCAGATGCAAAATTTGAGACTCGACTTGCAGATAGCGTAGCTAGTGTTCGTAATGCTCTGAAACCAGTGTTTGAACACTGTGAAAGATTCTATACTAGTGAGTGTAGACTTAAAGAGGGCGCCTGCTTCAGATGCGGGGCAACTAATCATTTTGTGCGAAACTGTATAAAAATGCTGGAAGCAAAAGATGACCGAAGTGTAAAACCCCCGATTAGCTGCAAAAAGGAGGACGCCCTGGTCAAAGTAGTAATACAGATGCGAATCGTGGTGATACTAGAGACACAACTACTAGATCCCAGGTCAGAGCACCTACACAGAGTTATGCTATACGGGCCAGAGAGGAGGCTACCACACCTAATGGCGATATTGGTATATTTTATCTTTTTGATGTTAATGTATATGCTTTTATTTTTAACACCCCTTACCCGTGTCCGACACCAGAACCGAATACGAGGCATTACCATGCTTGAACTTGCTTGAACATGTAATTACGGGTAATAAAATTTTGTTTCGACTTAAAACCTTTCTTTCTTGATCATAACATTCGTATTATGGGCTTATGAGGCCTTAAACATTTTCCCGGAAGGTTTCGTAGTTCAACTGGGAACTTTCGCTTTCTTTGAAAATTTTTGTCTAAACAGGGGCCACACGCCCGTGTGGTCCAAGGGACACGCCCGTGTGCCCTTGAGACATGCCCGTGCTCGACACCCGTGGTCGACACTGACTTATTTCACACGGCTGAGCACATGCTCGTGTCTAAAACCCATGTCCTTCACACGGCCTAGACACGGTCGTGTCTCCTGCCCGTGGAGCTCTCTGACTATGACGTCACCAAATCCTTAATAACACACGGCCAGGGCACACGCCCGTGTGATGGCCTGTATGACGAATTAAATTCTCATAAATTAGTGTAGGGGACACACGGCCTACCAACATGCCCATAGGGCTGGCCGTGTGTCACACACGGCCTTGACACATGCCCGTGTGTCTACCCGTGTGGACATCTATAGGCTATTTTCCAAGCCTTTTGCCACCCTAAAACGTAAACTCACTCATGTATTCACAAATAGTGCATATCATAGCAACATTAATCTGTGATTCATCCTTAAATTATCCAACATTACAACCACAATCATACTCGACAACTTGCATGAACATTCATTTCATTATGCTCATTAACTTTAAAACATGAACTTGACAATTTTGGCCAATTCATCATGACCCTTTTACAAAATGAGTGCATAACATTGATAACCAACCCTTTTTGGCCCTAAAACATGACATGACACAAAATGATCAAATCCCTATACATGCCATACTCAAATTGAATTAACTTTACTATACCAAAAGAGTAGTTGATAGTGTGTTTCCAAGCTCCGACGTTCCGTTATCCCTGAGCTAACTTGGCGAAACTACAAGGAAAAGGGAAAAGAGAGGGGTAAGCATATAGCTTAGTAAGTTTGCATGAAAGTCAAGAACAACATAATAACTTATACATCTCATTCATAACATGAATCAATGGCAATATAAGCCTCAATAATTGAGCATACTTACTCGTACTTACTCGCACTTAATTATGCGTATTCTTACCCGTCTCATGTCACTATGGTTTCATACCTTGTACTTACTCATGCTACCTGTATCACTTAATCACGTGGCTTAGCACATATGCTGACATGAACATAAATTCCAATCATGGTCTTTCGTATCATGAATAAGACTCCAGATCATCCAAATGTTGGATTTAACTCTATACCGTTTAACATGCTCAACTCTTTTAACCGTGAACTAATCAATGTACCATAAGATATTTAATTTCATCGTGTATGAACTTTGATGCCAACGCCATATCCCGGATATGGTATTATATGGGATCACCTCTTGATGCCGATGCCATATCCCAGATATGGTGTTATACAGGATCTCATAACTCAATGGCGATGTCATGTCCCAGACATGGTCTTATACGAGATAGTATATGGATGTCGAAGCCATATCCCAGATATGGTCTTACACGAGATCATTCTTGGGTGCCGAAGCCATGTCCCAGACATGGTCTTATACGGGACCTTTCTCTCCTCATATGAATACATAATTTCATCCTTATTCCGAAACTTAATCCGGGACTTAAATTTAACTTATTCTCATCATTTTCTTATCGAGACTTCATCGCTCGATTTTAATAGTAATAACATACATTCCCATAATATTGATCAATTTCAAACATTGAAGCATTATGAAACTTTAATTTCATACAAACTTACCTCAAATATCAAAATGTGTCTCGATGCTCGATTTAGTCTTCAATTTTGTTCTTGCCTCGGTTTTAATCTGGGCTTCACATTTCTTGATCTATAATAATAATAATTTCACTTGTTAAATACTCATATTGACTAAATCGACTCATAATTCACATTTTGGCAAAATTATGATTTTGCCCCTAAACTTTTGCGTAATTACACTTTTGCCCTTAGGCTCGTAAAATGATTTTTATTCAACTTTCTTGTATTTCAAGCCTAGCCGAATCATTTTCTCAACTATAGAAACATTGAATTCCCACTATTTCACTCACATATGACCATTTCTATAACTTTTACAATTTGGTCCTTTTCATGCATCTTTCATGAAAATCACTTAGAAAAAGATGTTTATCCTACATCAAACTTTGATAATCTTACATAAAACATCAAAATACATGCATGTCGCACATGGGTAAATTTTTGAACATAAACCCTAGCTCAAAATATAGCTAAAAATAGCTAAACCGAGCTACGAGGGTTTCAAAAATACGAAAAAACATTAAAAATGGGGCTAGGATGCACTTACTATCAAGCTTGAAAGTTGAACAAACCCTAGCTATGGTGCTCCTTGAAATTTTCGTCCAAGGGAGGAAGATGGACATGTTTTTGGCCTTGTTTTCCCTTTTAAATCTTTTATTTACCAAATGACTAAAATGCCCTTAATGACCCTTTCTTGAGATTTTTCCTTCCCATTTCCATTTTTGTCCATAATCAATTATAATGGTCTAATTGCTAAATAAGGACCTCTAGAAATTTTCATAATTCAATTTCATACATGAATCTTCTAGAATCTCATATTTTCTATTCCTTGCAATTTAGTTCTAATGGACAATTTAATCACTAATTAATAAAATTTCTTCATGATATTTTCACAGAATTATATAATCACCTCATAAGCCTTATGAAATCATTTAAACTCATATTTCTACTTCCAATTTGTGGCCTCGCACCACTATTCCGACTAGGCCCTAAGTCGGGCTGTTACAATTCTCCCCCCTTAGGGATTTTCGTCCCCGAAAATCTTACCAGTGAAAAGGTTTGGGTACTGATTCCTCGTAGCCTCTTCGGGCTCCCATGTAGCTTCTTCTACCCCATGTCTTTTCCACAATACTTGCACAAGGGCTATACTTTTATTTCTCAACTTTTAGACTTCCCGTGCTAAGATCTTAACTGGTTCCTCACCATATGTCATGTCGGGTTGAATCTCAACCTCAGTCGGTGTGATTACATGTGATGGGTCTGATCGGTAGCGTCGTAAGATCGACATGTGAAACACATCAAGAATCTTTTCTAACTCAGTTGGTAAAGCCAACCGATAGGCTACCGACCCAATCCTCTTGGTGATCTCATATGGTCCAATGAAACGCGGACTCAACTTGCCTTTCCGGCCAAATCTAAGAACTTTCCTCCATGGCGACACTTTTAAGAATACTCTATCGCCGACCTGATACTCAATCTCTTTCCTTTTTAAATCCAGAGTAAGATTTGCATGCATCGAAGCGACCTTTAAATGATCTCAAATCACCTTTACTTTTTCTTTGGTTTCTCTAACCAAGTCAACCCCGTGAATCTAGTTTTCCTTAAGCTCAGTCCAGTATAAAGGCGTTCGGCACTTACGCCCATATAAAGCCTCATAAGGTGCCATTTTTAAACTTGACTGAAAACTATTATTATAAGCAAACTCTACCAACGGTAGATACTTTTCCCAACTGCCTTGAAATTCAAGAATACAACATCGAAGCATATCCTCAAGTACTTGTATTAACCTTTCCGACTGTCCGTCGGTTTGGGGGTGAAAGGCTATACTAAAACTCAACTTGGTGCCCAAGGCCTCTTGCAACATTTTCCAAAACCTGGAGGTGAATCTCGGATCTCTATCCGATATAATCGATAAGGGCACTTTGTGAAGTCTCATAATCTCAGAGATGTACAAGTCTGCCAACTTATCCAGTGAATAGTCAACACGCACTGGTATGAAATGGGCTGACTTCGTAAGTCTATCAACTACGACCCATATAGCATCTTTCTTGCTCAGTATCAACGGTAAACCTGTTACAAAGTTCGTAGTAACTCAGTCCCACTTCCACTCGGGCACCATAATAGGTTGAAGTAAACCTGAGGGTACATGATGTTCGGCCTTTACTTGCTGACAAATCAAGCATCTTGAGACAAATTTGGAAATATCTTTCTTCATACTCGGCCACCAGTACCATTTCTTCAGATCATTATACATCTTGGTACTACCCGGATGTACAGATAAACATCCGCTATGTGCCTCATGCAAAACTTTACGAATAAGCTCATCATTCCTCAGTGCACATACTCGGTCCCTAAACATTAAACATCCGTCTGGATTAATCCGAAAATCAGAATCTACACCTGACTCGCATTGAGCTTTTCTAGCTTGTAGGTCGCTGTCATCTTTCTGAGCCTCACAAATTTCTTGAAGAAACATTGGTCTAGCTCTCAACTCTGCTAGAATAGAACCATCATCTGATAAACTCATCCGTGTATTCATAGCCCTCAAGGAAAATAAGGATTTTCTACTTAAAGCATCAACGACTACATTCGCCTTCCCCGGGTGGTAGTCAATGACTAGCTCATAATATTTTATCAACTCCAACCACCTTCATTGCCTTAAATTCAATTCTTTATGAGTCATCAAATACTTTAAACTTTTTTGATCGGTGAATATCCGACATCTCTCACCATATAAATGGTGTCTCCATATCTTTAATGCAAACACGATAGCAGCTAATTCTAAATCGTGCGTAGGGTAATTCTTCTCGTGTGGCTTTAACTATCTGAAGGCATATGCTACCACCTTGCCTTCTTGCATAAGTACACAGCCCAATCCGTTTAAAGATGCATCACTGTAGTCACAAATTCCTTTCCCGGCTCAGGTTACACTAGAACTGGAGCCTCTGTCAACATTGCCTTTAATCTCTCAAAACTGTGTTGGCACTTTTCTGTCCACTCAAACTTTACATTTTTCTGTAATAATCTCGTCATCGGTTAGCTATCATGGAGAACCCTTTAACGAACCGTCGATAATAGCCAGCTAGGACCAGAAAACTTCTAGCCTCAGATACATTTTTCGGTGGTTTCCAATCAACAATAGCCAAAATTTTGCTTGGGTCAACTCGGACTCCATCTCCTGAGACAATGTGTCCCAAGAATCCAACTTCCTTGAGCCAAAACTCACTTTTACTAAACTTGGCGTACAACTGATTATATCGAAGAATCTGTAAAACTGTCCTTAGATGTTTGGCATGCTCTCCCTCATCATGGGAGTATATCAATATATCATCAATAAAGACTACCACAAACTTATCTAAGTATGGCCTAAAATGCGGTTCATTAAGTCCATAAACACCACCGGAGCGTTTGTTAAACCAAAAGGCATGACTAGAAATTCATAGTGCCCATACCTCGTTCGAAAAGCCGTCTTAGGCACATTTGAGTCTTTTACTCTCAACTGGTAATACCCCGATCTCAAATCTATTTTAGAGAACACAGTGGCTCCCTTCAATTGATCAAACAAATCGTCGATCCTTGGTAACGGATACTTGTTTTTCACTGTTACCTTATTAAGCTACCGATAATCTATACATAGCCTCATGGAACCATCTTTCTTTTTCACAAATAGCACTGGAGCATTCCATGGGGAACTACTCGGTCTTGCAAAACCTTTATCTGTTAACTCTTGTAACTGTGCCTTTAATTCTTTTAACTCCGTCGGAGCCATTCTATATGGTGCAATTGATATGGGTACAGCGCTAGGAGCTAACTCAATGCCGAACTCGATCTCTCTAATCGGGGGTAGTCCTGGCAGTTCCTCTGGAAAAACATCTGGGTACTCACATACTACCTGAACTGATTCAATTTTTAACTCAGGAGATGATGCCTCTTCGCGAGCGCGAATGGCATAGGTCCTCACAGGCGCTCTTCCCTCAGGTCTCGTAGCCTGCTCTTTTTGAGTATTCTTACTACTTACCCCAGTTCCCGAGTTTCTCTTTGGTCTCCCTCTAGCAGTGCCTCCCGGTCTAGCATTCTGGGGCTTCTCTTTCTCATCCCCCTCTGGGCAATCTCTAATAAAATGGTCTAGAGACCCACATCTGAAACAGGCATTTTTATTTGCTCGACATTCACCGGAATAACGTCTGCCACACTGCGGGTATTCCAGTCTACTCGTTCGGGCGTTGTCGACACTAGCAACCGAGGTGGTCTGGGCTTTATACCCTGAGTACTGCTTAATCTTACCTTTGTTTGAAAACCCGGCTGAAGTAGCTGATTGAGTAAAGAAGTCTCTTCACTTCTTAGATGAAGATTAAAATGACTTGCTCATCTGCCTCTTTCTCGAGTCACGAGACTCCATCTCGGCTTTTCTTTTCTCTTTCACTAATTCTTCGGCCTTACAAGCCCGATCCACTAACACCACAAACTTTTTTAACTCGAGAACACCAACAAACAGCTTGATATCTTCATTTAATTCATCCTCAAACCTCTTACACATAATGGCTTCAGAGGACACACATTCCCGAGCGTACTTGCTGAGCCTCACAAACTCACACTCGTATTCAGTTACTGTCATCTTGCCTTGCTTTAGTTCAAGGAATTCCTTTCTCTTCTGGTCTATAAATCTTTGGCTTATGTATTTCTTCCGAAATTCCTCTTGGAAAAACTCCCACGTAATTGTTTCCCTTGGTACAACCGACACAAGGGTATTCCACCACTGGTAAGCGAAATCTCTCAGAAGAGAAACCACACACTTTATGCACTCTTCAGGTGTGCACGATAACTCATCAAATACCCTGATGGTATATTTAAGCCAAAATTCAGCTCTTTCTAGATCATCATCTTTACTAGCCCTGAATTCCTCGGCTCCTTGCTTCCGGATCCTATCAACCGGAGGCTTTTCTCTTCTTACAACCTCTAACACTTGAGGAGCTATAGGGGTAGGTTGAGGAATAGGCGGGGGTGGAGGGGGTGGAGCATTCGGATTTGCTCGTATATACTTTGTATACCAATTACTCATCATTCAGAGAAAGGCTTCTCGGGCCTCTTCTCCCTGACCCAAAGTCTCGGGTCTACTCTCTACTGGCGCAGTTCCTTACGCGGGAGCCAGCGCATTACTTGCAGCATCATCAGCTGCAGCTCGGTCAGGATCAATATCCATCAACTATAAAAAAAGAATATACAATTCAAATCATTAGGAGTCGTCACACTATTATTACACAAGTACTCTTACGCATGGCATGTATAGCTAGACTCATACTCAAGCTACGTTAGTCCGAGAATCGACTAAACCACAGCTCTAATACAACTAAGTGTAACACCGCTTACCCGTGTCCGACACCGAAATCGGATACGAGTCATTACCATGCTTGACCTTGCTTGAACATGTAATTACGGGTAATAAAATTTAGTTTCAACTTAAAATCTTTCTTTCTTGATCATAACATTCGTATTATGGGCTTACGAGGCCTTGAACATTTTCCCGGAAGGTTTCGTAGTTCAACTGGTAACTTTCGCTTTCTTTGAAAATTTTTCTCTTAACAGGGGCCACACGCCCGTGTGGTCCAAGGGACACTCCCGTGTGCCCTTGAGACATGCCCGTGCTCAACACCCGTGGTCGACACTGACTTATTTAACATGGCTGAGCACACGCCCATGTCTAAAACCCGTGTCCTTCACATGGCCTAGACACGGCCGTGTCTCCTGCCCGTGGAGCTCTCTAACTATGATGTAACCAAATCCTTAATAACACACGGCCAGGGTACACGCCCATGTGATGGCCCGTGTGACAAATTAAATTCTCATAAATTAGTGTATGGGACACATGGCCTACCAATATGCCCATAGGGCTGGCCGTGTGTCACACACGGCCTTGACACACGCTCGTGTGTCTACCCATGTGGACATCTATAGGCTATTTTCCAAGCCTTTTGCCACCCTGAAACGTAAACTCACTCATGTATTCACAAATAGTGCATATCAAAACAACATTAATCTATGATTCATCCTTAAATTATGTAACACCCCAAACTCGGACAAGACACCACGCCCGAATCTGGTATGTTACGGGGAAAAACGTCTTTGAGTGATCAGATTTTTTTTTCGTTTAGAAGTGGGGTGAAAACATAGTGAATTTGAGGAAAGTTTGAGTAGGCTTGTTTGATTAGATTTTGAAAACTTCTCCAAGTATATAGTTAAAACGAGTTGATTTCATTTAGCACTTCCAATAGTTTCTTAGTGCCATTTTGAAACATTTTAGACTTAGTAGAAAATCGAGTTTGATTTGGAAATCGTTTGAGTTTATTGTATAGCAAAACATAGCGAGATACCCGATGGTATAGTTCATAACACATTGCGATAAAATTTTGAAAACGTTGTCTTTCCAAGTTTTAACAAAATTTCATGCCAAGTTATTTGTTAAGCAGGTTGAGAATCTAATTAAAACATAACCATCAAAAAAACGTAGTTTAAAGGCCTTTTACAAATCCAAATTAAAACCCAAATAACAATAATTAAACTAAAGTACCCAAATGATAGAGTTGGAGTAAAACTTATTAAGCATGGCATGAGCACCCCGAGTCCATCCCGGCTCCATGTCCGCGTCTACGAGTCACCTGAAATGTCAAAGGAGAGGGTGAGTCGAAAGACTCAGTGCATAAATCCCGCTCCCGATGAAACAACATGCTAACACACATCATACATAGCAACATAGTTAATGCAACCCGATCCTAACCATCCGTATCGCCTTTTCTACCCCGTGTGGTACCAAACCACTGGTGGTGCCAAACCACTGGTGACTTATAGTCACAATGTGTTACCAAAACACTGGTGTCCCAAAGACACAATGTGCTACCCAAGCACTGGTGACCGTAGTCACGATAATCGAATGATGGGGCCAACCCATCGTGTGATACCCAATCACTAGCAGACGATCCCATATCTCATGTGGGGCCAACCCACGGTGGTGTTAACCACAGGGACAAGTCGCAATGAGGTGCCCAACCTCTGGTGTCCCAAAGACACAAATGTGCTACCAAAGCACTGGTGACCCAAAGTCACAAGGTGTGTTACCAAAACACTGGTGCTCGTCAGCACAAAATATCGCAGCTCCCTCCTCTCATATCACCCATCAACATACCATACTCATGTAATCATGCATATCATACAAGTCATGCATATCATGCCAACATGTCTAGCATTACATCTCATAGCATACATATCATGGATCATAATACCCAAGGTATCCATAATAGAACTTGTAATAGATTAGACTTACCGGATACGTACACATACCGTTGGGTATCCAATAATCCATCATCTTTGTCATGGTTTTTAATAGGCAAACAGGTTTAATAACAATATTACTAAGTATAGTGTGTTAGTTACACACCTGTTAAGCGGAAAACCTTAATCCAACGAGCCCGAGTTAAAGCCCCCTTGATTATCTTGCACCTAAAACTTGATTTGGTTTCCTACCAAATCTCGAACCCCAGTTCCTCTTTGACAAACGGCACACCCTATTACAAGAACAGTTAATCTCTTGAAACCTTAGACTCAATCAAGACTAAATGAATAAACCATGAATAACATCTTACCAACACTTACCGATCAATCAAATCCGGATAAAAGTTTTGTCATTGCTCCGAATCCCGAATGCCCTATATCGAAATGTTCAACAAATGATTATTTCCTTCCAACCGAATTCAACATAGGCTCTTAGTCAAACCGAAAACAACATAGCACTTAGAGAAGTGGGAAATGGCCATTCGGCCAAGAACTTACCCCCAACACCAACCACCAATCGGTCAACCACACTAGGAGAGAACAAAAGAGATTCGGCCAAGCCTTGCACCAAAAGAAGAACAAAAGATCCGGCCAACAATAGCAATGGGAAAAGGAGAACAGGGGAGAGTACTTACGGTTCTTAGAAAAGGAAGAAGTGAAGAAAATGTTTTAGGAACTAACTTTCTGGCTAACAAGGTGCTAATAGGAGAAAGAAGATATGAGAACACTAGGGTAATGGTTTGGCTCAACACACAAGAAAAGAAAGAAGAAAGAATGGGAAGGAGCATTCGGCTAGCAAAGAAAGTTAGGAGAAAAACAAGCAAATTTCGGCAAGTTCTTGAGAGGTTTGGTCTTTCGGTTTCAAGATGAAAAATGGAAGAACTCTCTCTTGAAATTTCGGCAAAGGTAATTGAGAAGAAGAGAAGTGGATGGAATGAAGGTAGTTTCGGTTTGTCAACGAAAGAAGATGAAGATGTGCTTTTAGTGAATTGAGTTTGAGGCTAGCAAGAGAAGAAATGGGAAAGAATGGTTTGGAGAGATGGAGTTTGAAACACAAGGTTTCAAAAGAGAAGAAAATGGAGATGGGATGCTAGGTTCGGCTTGTCAAAGGATATTGAGAGAAAACAATAGTCAAATTCGGCAATAAGACTACTTGGACTTTCGGTTCCAAAAAAACAAAGAAAGCTGAGGCAAGACTCTTTAGAATTTTAGGCTTAGGCTAAAGACAAAAGAAGAAGTTTGCTCATAAACTTTTGACCGAAACACCAAAATGCCAAAAATGAAATCGGCACACCCTTCCTACTCACTTACCACAACCGGCCAAACACTCCCCAAGCTCCCCAAGTTTCGGCCAACACCTCCAACACACCCTAAAAATTCGGCCATAATCCCCCATTCACTCACAACCACACACTTAAACCACCTTGACCAAGTCTTCCTCCTAAACTCACTCTCCACTCTCCATTTGAATGTGTAGACTAAGTCCAAGGTAGAATTTGAACTACATACAACCTCTTCCTTCCATGCCGTCAAAAAGAGTGCAAAAAGTGGCCACTCCGCAGCTTGAACACAAGACCTCTCCCCCCTGGATGACGCCACACTCAAGCCCCCAAGTGACGCATGCCTTGCCACTCCACTAGCTTTTCTTTTGTGCTCAAGAACACCAAATAAAACTCTTATACCCCAGCTCCAACAGCTCCCCTGGCTTAACACCCAAAAACCAAAATTTTCCCATTCACTCAGGCATACACTTAGACTTCGATTAAGCCCCCAAAACATAGAAATAGCCACGCAGCACACTAGACACATGCAATATCATGCAACAACAAAACAGCCCCTAACCCGGGATATTACGGTTCTACCCCCTTAAAAATAATTTCGACCTCGAAATTACACGATCGAAGAGTTGCGGGTATTCTTTGTCTCATCATATCCTCGGGTTCCCACGTAGCTTCTTCTACGCCATGATTCCGCCAAAGAACCTTAACCAAAGGCATAGACTTCTTTACGCGAACCTTCACATCTCGATCAAGAATGCGCACGGGTTCCTCCTCCATGGTCAAATCTGGATTTACCTCGATCTCTTCCATTGCTACCACATGCGACGGATCCGAGCGGTACCTCGAAGCATCGAAGCGTGAAAAACATCGTGAATCGACTAAGCTCTGCTGGCAACTCAAGGCGATACGCTCTTTGGTCCAACTCGTCTCAAAACCTTATCGACCCAATAAACCTCGGACTTAGCTTGCCTTTCTTCCCGAACCTCAACACCTTCTTCCAAGGCGAGACCTTCAGAAAACTCGATCCCCACAGCGAACTCTATATCTCTTCGCTTAAGATCGGCATAAGACTTCCTGCCGGTCGAGAAGCTTCCTTCAATCGAGATCGAATCGGCTTAACCTTGTCTTCGGTCTCAACCAACCAACTCGGGTCCTAACAAGCGGCGTTCACCTAACTCCGTCCAACACGTAGGTGAGCGACATTTCCTACCATACAACGCCTCATACGGTGCCATCTTAATGCTCGCAGTAGCTGCTGTTGTAGGCAAACTCGGCTAATGGTAGAAACTCCTCCCAACTACCTCACGAAATCCAAGATACAACCTCTCGGCCATATCCTCTAAGATCTCGAATGACCCTTTACGATTGGACCGTCGATTTGCGGGTGAAAAGCCGTCTTGAAGTCCAAAGCAGTACCAGAGCCCGATGCAACGCTTTCGAACCTTGGCGTGAATCTAGGATCCTATCGAGATTATCAAACCGCACACCGTGCAACCTTACTATCTCGAAACATACGACCCGCGCTAAGCTTCGAAGTGAGTAGTCAACCCTCACCGGAATAAAGTGAGTGATTTAGTCGATCGATCCACCACTACCCAAACTGAATCTTTCTTGCTTGGCGTAGCGGTAACCCAGCGAAATCCATGGTTATCCTTTCCCACTTCCAGCGAGGAATCTTCACGGTGAAGCAACCCCGAGCGGCAAGCGATGTTCAGCCTTGACTGGCGACAAGTCAGACACTTCCCAACAAACTCTGTCACCTCCTTCTTCAAGCCAGGCCACCAAAACTGCTCTCTAAGATCCCTATACATCTTACTACCTCCAGGATGCATAGCATATGGACTGCTATGTGCGTCCTGAAGAATCTTCTGCCTCAGCTCAACATCTTTAGGCATACAAGCCTTACCTTGAAAACACAGAACCCCATCACCAGACAAGCTGTAACCCTCCAAACCACCATCCTGCACCTGCAACCTTCGCGCACTCAGAACCTCATCCAATAATTGTTTCTCTACGACTGCTCCAACCCAAGTAGGCTTAACCTGCAACTCTGCCAGAATACTCCCATCGTCATACAAGCTCAAGTGGGCGAACAAAGCTCTTAAGTCCGAAACAACCTTGCGACTCAACGCGTCAGCCACCACGTTAGCCTTGCCCGGATGATACTCAATCGAACAGTCGTAATCTTTCAGCAACTCGACCCATCTGCGCTGCCTCAAATTCAAATCCTTCTGAGTCAGTAGATACTTCAGACTCTTGTGATCTGTGTAGACTATCGATCTCTCTCCGTACAAGTAGTGCCTCCAAATCTTTAAAGCGAAGACTACAGCTGCTAGCTCCAAATCGTGCGTCGGATAATTGACCTCATGTGGCCTCGGTGCCGAGAAGCGTAAGCCACAACCTTACCTTCTTGCATCGAGACACAACCCAAGCCCGTATGTGATGCGTCGCAATAGGATCATGTACTCCTTACCGGCCTCGGGTTGAATTAGAACCGGAGCCTCGGTCAAAATCTTCTTTAACTTGTCGAAGCTTTCTGCTGCTTCTCGGTCCATACAAGCGGAACTTCTTTCCTCGGCAACTTGGTCATGGCGCTGCTATCAACGAGAAACCCTCAACAAACCTTCGGTGATATCCGGCCAAACCAGAAAACTCCGAATCTCGCCATCGACTTAGGCGGCTTCCAATCCAAAAGCGCCTCAATCTTACGAGGATCTACTCGAATCCCTCACCGACACTACATGACCCAAGAAAGTCACTTCTCTAAGCGAACTCGCGCCATCGAACTTAGCATAGAGTTGCTTTTCCTCAAAATCGCAACACCACTCGCAAATGCTTATCATGCTCTTCCTCTGTCTTTGAGTACACCAAGATGTCGTCTATGAAAACCACGACCAGGCCCGATCCGAGATCTTCTTTGAAACACCCTATTCATCATATCCATAAACGCTGCCGGTGCGTTAGTCAACCCGAACGGCATTACGAGAAATTCGTAGTGCCCATACCGAGTCCGAAAGCGCTGTTTTATGGATATCGGCCTCCTTAACCTTCAGCTGATGATACCCGGATCTCAAGTCGATCTTGAAAATCTTTGCGGCGCCGCCGGTGATCAAACAAGTCATCTATCCGTGGCAGCGGATACTTGTTTTTAATCGTCGACTTGTTCAAGCTGGCGGTAGTCTATACACATCCGCATCGTGCCATCTTTCTTCTTGACAAAAAGTACCGCGCACCCCACGGCGAAACACTTGGCCTAATAAAACCTCGATCCAATAACTCACGGATCTCGAGCCTTAAGCTCCACCAATTCCTTTGGCGCCATCCTATACGGAGCAATAGACCTTTGGCGCGTGATTAAGATAACAGATCAATCCCGAACTCCACCTCGCGATCTGGCGGCAAACACGGAAGCTCCTCGGGAAAAACATCAAGCAAACTCCTTAGCAGTGCGAACCTTCTCCACAGCCGGCTCTTTAGCCTCCAAGGCATACACATGAACCACATACGCTTCACGACCCCTTCACGACCATCTTCTGCGCCTTCGGAGCGGCTACCACATTAGATAAGTAATCTCTCCTATTACCTATCATAGCCACCTCTTCACCCTCAACCGTCTTAAGAACCATGCGCTGGCGCGCAATCCAACCTCGCCTGATATTTGACCAACCAATCCATCTCAAGAATCGGATCGAACTCCCAAACGGCAGTTCCATCGGATCAAGTGACAAACACTACCCCTTGGAGTTCTAAGGGTACCTCTCTAAACAGTTTATCTACTACTACTGAGTGACCTAGAGGGCTAATCACGGTCATCGCGCCTAGAAGATATCTCGAGTCTAAATCCATGGTCTCTACTATACTCGGCAACATAAGAGTGCGTCGAACCCACATCAATCAAAGCGGTATAAGGAGAACCAAAAATCAAAAACGTCTGGTTATGACGTCCGGTGCGTCGCCCTCCTCTCGGTGCCTCGCGGCATACACTAATCGGTGTCTAGCATCGAGCTACTCGCACCTCGCCGGTGCTCCACGGCCGACGGACCATTACCACCTGCTGCCATTACCACGGCCCCTCTGCGGTGGCGGTCCATTACCTCTGAACCGATTACGGCCCGCCTCTCGGTGAATCCTAGCCAACCCACGCGGACAATCCCTCACACGATGCTCCAGAGAACCACACTCGAAGCAACCTTTTCCTCGATCCAGTGACCACCCCAATGAGATTTCCCACCCGATCACTGCTGCGGCGGTCCACGCCTAGCGACAACAAACCTAGCGGTGGTTCGGCCCACTCGGTCTAGCCCTCTTCTGCGGATTACCCGGCGACCCGGAGGACCCAAAGTTCCTCTTATGTCTATTTCTGTCCATGCCTTGTCTCATGACTCCTTAACACCCTCGGCTACCTTAGCCTTCTCAACTAAGGCAAGCAAACTCGCGCTCCCTGCGAGGAGCAATCGGCGACTGAAGTCGTCTCATGAGACCATCCTCGAAGCGAACACACCTCTCATGCTCGGTGGCCACAATGCCCCACGGCATACCTACTCGACCGGGAACTCGACCTCGTACTCAAACCACCGATTTACTCCCTGAACAAGCCTCGAAATGCCTTCCGTTGGGAGTCAATATGACTAGCTCCGATGTATTTCCTTTGATTTGCGACCACTGAAATAATCCCATGTTAGATCCTCTCTGCCACCTTTGTCTCGAACCGTGAGCCACCAGCGATATGACTCATCCCGGAGAAGCGTCGGCGCCCTTGGCTTCTCTTCAGCGATCAAGTCGGATCGTCCATGATCCGCTCGGTTGCCTCGGCCAATATTCAAAGCGATCTTTGGGAGCAACACCGAAACACCTCGGAAGAATTCGGCCCCATTTGCGAAGTCGCTAAAGAGCAATTTCCTAACTCTGCATTACCACCAACACGGCTACTCTTTCCAACACTCGCGGCATCGCGCTGTGACAACTGCGTCGTCGATCGATCTTGGAACTCACCACCTCCGGTGGTGGCGGAGCCGAGTATCTCATTTTACGAACCACGACCCGGATCCTACGGGCTCGAAGCAGTCATCCTACCACGACCTCGTCGCGACCACGTCCACCTCTAGCGCTCATGACTAAACTTCCTCGTATCGATTAAGAATTTTTATGCATCGGTATTTATTCCACTTGTTTAAAAGCAAGTCTTATGAATATTTTAATAGGGTTTTGTTCGCGAGTTCACGAGAATCCTATCAGTTTCAATCTCTAAAGTAGTATACTATTGCTATTCATCAAATCATATCACATCCCATCAATTCACAAGCAATAGTAAGGGTACTCACACAGGCGGCCCAGTGTAGGAGACTCGGTGCCATGCCTTTCAAACCATACTTTAAGAATAAAGACTAACAAAACAATCTTTTGAAAACATTTTGGGCCTCGGGCCCACAGTGAGCCCTTGAACTTAGCTCGATACCACAATTGTAACACCCCAAACTCGGACAAGACACCACGCCGAATGCGGTATGTTACGGGGAAAAACGTCTTTGAGTGATCAGATTTTTTTCGTTTAGAAGTGGGGTGAAAACATAGTGAATTTGAGGAAAGTTTGAGTAGGCTTGTTTGATTAGATTTTGAAAACTTCTCCAAGTATATAGTTAAAGCGAGTTGATTTCATTTAGCACTTCCAATAGTTTCTTAGTGCCATTTTGAAACATTTTAGACTTAGTAGAAAATCGAGTTTGATTTGGAAATCGTTTGAGTTTATTGTATAGCAAAACATAGCGAGATACCCGATGGTATAGTTCATAACACATTGCGATAAAATTTTGAAAAGCGTTGTCTTTCCAAGTTTTAACAAAATTTCATGCCAAGTTATTTGTTAAGCAGGTTGAGAATCTAATTAAAACATAACCATCAAAAAAACGTAGTTTAAAGGCCTTTTACAAATCCAAATTAAAACCCAAATAACAATAATTAAACTAAAGTACCCAAATGATAGAGTTGGAGTAAAACTTATTAAGCATGGCATGAGCACCTGAGTCCATCCCGGCTCCATGTCGCGTCTCACGAGTCACTGAAATGTCAAAGGAGAGGGTGAGTCGAAAGACTCGATGCATAAATCCGCTCCGATGAAACAACATGCTAACACACATCATACATAGCAACATAGTTAATGCAACCCGATCCTAACCATCCGTATCGCCTTTTCTACCCCGTGTGGTACCAAACCACTGGTGGTGCCAAACCACTGGTGACTTATAGTCACAATGTGTTACCAAAACACTGGTGTCCCAAAGACACAATGTGCTACCCAAGCAGCTTGGTGACCGTAGTCACGATAATCGAATGATGGGGCCAACCCATCGTGTGATACCCAATCACTAGCGACGATCCCATATCTCATGTGGGGCCAACCCACGGTGGTGTTAACCACGGGGACAAGTCGCAATGAGGTGCCCAACCTCTGGTGTCCCAAAGACACAAATGTGCTACCAAAGCACTGGTGACCGTAGTCACAATAATCGAATGATGGGGCCAACCCATCGTGTGATACCCAATCACTAGCAGACGATCCCATATCTCAAAGTGGGGCCAACCCACGGTGGTGTTAACCACGAGGGACAAGTCGCAATGAGGTGCCCAACCTCGGTGTCCCAAAGACACAAATGTGCTACCAAAGCTTTGGTGACCCAAAGTCACAAGGTGTGTTACCAAAACACTGGTGGTGCTCGTCGGCACAAAATATCGCAGACTCCTTCCTCTCATATCACCCATCAACATACCATACTCATGTAATCATGCATATCGTACAAGTCATGCATATCATGCCAACATGTCTAGCATTACATCTCATAGCATACATATCATGGATCATAATACCCAAGGTATCCATAATAGAACTTGTAATAAATTAGACTTACCCGGATACGTACACATACCCGTTGGGTATCCAATAATCCATCATCTTTGTCATGGTTTTAATAGGCAAACAGGTTTAATAACAATATTACTAAGTATAGTGTGTTAGTTACACACACGTTAAGCGAAAAACCTTAATCCAACGAAATGAGTTAAAGCCCCCTTGATTATCTTGCACCTAAAACTTGATTTGGTTTCCTACCAAATCTCGAACCAACCAGTTCCTCTTTGACAAAGCGGCACACCCTATTACAAGAACAGTTAATCTCTTGAAACCTTAGACTCAATCAAGACTAAATGAATAAACCATGAATAACATCTTACCAACACTTACCGATCAATCAAATCCGGATAAAAGTTTTGTCATTGCTCGAATCCCGAATGCCCTATATCGAAATGTTCAACAAATGATTATTTCCTTCCAACCGAATTCAACATAGGCTCTTAGTCAAACCAAAACAACATAGCACTTAGAGAAGTGGGAAATGGCCATTCAGCCAAGAACTTACCCCAACACCAACCACCAATCGGTCAACCACACTAGGAGAGAACAAAAAGAGATTCGGCCAAGCCTTGCACCAAAAGAAGAACAAAAGATCCGGCCAACAATAGCAATGGGAAAAGGAGAACAGGAGAGTACTTAAGGTTCTTAGAAAAGGAAGAAGTGAAGAAAATGTTTTAGGAACTAACTTTCGGCTAACAAGGTGCTAATAGGAGAAAGAAGATATGAGAACACTAGGGTAATGGTTTCGGCTCAACACACAAGAAAAGAAAGAAGAAAGAATGGGAAGGAGCATTCGGCTAGAAAAGAAAGTTAGGAGAAAAACAAGCAAATTTCGGCAAGTTCTTGAGAGGTTTGGTCTTTCGGTTTCAAGATGAAAAATGGAAGAACTCTCTCTTGAAATTTCGGCAAAGGTAATTGAGAAGAAGAGAAGTGGATGGAATGAAGGTAGTTTCGGTTTGTCAACGAAAGAAGATGAAGATGTGCTTTTAGTGAATTGAGTTTCGGCTAGCAAGAGAAGAAATGGAAAAGAATGGTTTGGAGAGATGGAGTTTTGACACAAGGTTTCAAAAAGAGAAGAAAATGGAGATGGGATGCTAGGTTCGGCTTGTCAAAGGATATTGAGAGAAAACAATAGTCAAATTCGGCAATAAGACTACTTGGACTTTCGGTTCCAAAAAAACAAAGCGAGGCAAGACTCTTTAGAATTTTCGGCTTAGGCTAAAGACAAAAGAAGAAGTTTGCTCATAAACTTTTGACCGAAACACCAAAATGCCAAAAATGAAATTCGGCACACCCTTCCTACTCACTTACCACAACCAGGCCAAACACTCCCCAAGCTCCCCAAGTTTCGCCAACACCTCCAACACACCCTAAAAATTCGGCCATAATCCCCATTCACTCACAACCACACACTTAAACCACCTTGACCAAGTCTTCCTCCTAAACTCACTCTCCACTCTCCATTTGAATGTGTAGACTAAGTCCAAGGTAGAATTTGAACTACATACAACCTCTTCCTTCCATGCCGTCAAAAAGAGTGCAAAAAGTGGCCACTCCGCGGCTTGAACACAAGACCTCTCCCCTGCTGAGATGACGCCACACTCAAGCCCCAAGTGGCGCATGCCTTGCCACTCCACTAGCTTTTCTTTTGTGCTCAAGAACACCAAATAAAACTCTTATACCCAGCTCCAACAGCTCCACTGCTTAACACCCAAAACCAAAATTTTCCCATTCACTCGGGCATACACTTAGACTTGATTAAGCCCCAAAACATAGAAATAGCCACGCATGACACACTAGACACATGCAATATCATGCAACAACAAAACAGCCCCTAACCCGGGATATTACAAATTATCCAATATTCCAACCACAATCATACTCAACAACTTGCATGAACATTCATTTCATTATGCTCATTAACTTTAAAACATGAACTTGACAATTTTGGCCAATTCATCATGACCCTTTTAAAAAATGAGTGCATAACATTGATAACCAACCCTTTTTGGCCCTTAAACATGACATGACACAAAATGATCAAATCCCTATACATGCCATACTCAAATTTAATTAACTTTACTATACCAAAAGAGCAATTGATAGTGTGTTTCCGAGCTCCTACGTTCTGTGAACCCCGAGCTAACTTGGCGAAACTACAAGGAAAAAGGAAAAGAGAGGGGTAAGCATATAGCTTAGTAAGTTTGCATGAAACTTAAGAACAACATAATAACTTATACATCTCATTCATAACATGAATCAATGGCAATATAAGCCTCAATGATTGAGCATACTTACTCGTACTTACTCGTAATTAATTATGCATATTCTTACCCGTCTCATGTCACTATGGTTTCATAACTTGTACTTACTCATGCTACCTGTATCACTTAATCACGTGGTTTAGCACATATGCTGACATGAACATAAATTCCAATCATGATCATTCGTATCATGAATGAGACTCAAGATCATCCAAATGTTGGATTTAACTCTATACCATTTAACATGCTCAACTCTTTTAACCGTGAACTAATCAATGTATTGTAAGATATTTAATTTCATCGTGTATGAACTTTGATGCCAACGCCATATCCCAGATATGGTCTTATATGGGATCACCTCTTGATGTAACATCTCGATTTAGGGCCTAGTCAGAATAGTGGTACGAGACCACAAATCTGAGGTTTATGAATGAGTTTTTGAGGTTTATGCTATGTATGCATGCTAGTGTGAAAGTTTCATGAAGCAATTTTGTGAAATTGCGGTTGAATTGTCCAAAAGGACTAAATTGCAAAAGTTGCAAAATGTGAGATTCTAGAAGCTATTTGTGTGAAATAGCTTTAGAATATTAATTAGAGGTTTTTAAATAGCAATTTTCCCAATTTCTAATTTTTGGACAAAATTGAGCATGGATGAGTTAAAATAGAAAGTTTATCAAAAAGGGCATTTTGGCCATTTAACAATTAAGTGATTAAAATAGGAGAAAGGATGACAAAATTCATTCATCTTTTTCTCCAAAATTCTAGAAAATTGAGAGAGCCATTGTTAGGGTTCTTCAAAATTTTCAAGCTTGCTAGTAAGTGCATCTAAGCCCCGTTTTTGATATTCTTTGTATTTTTGAAGTCCTTGTTGCATGATTAAGCTATTTTTAGCTATTTGATGAGCTATGATGGATGTTAAAAAATGTGGCCATGTATGACATGCATGTATTTTGATGTTTTAGGGAAGATTATGAAAGCTTGATGTAGTAGAAACATCTTTTGCTAAATGAGTTTCCATAAAAAAATGCATGTAGGGACTAGTTTGTAAAAATCTTGAGTTTGGTAATACATGTGTGATGTAGTGAGAATTGATGATTACTTTAGTTGAGTAAGTGATTCGGCTAAGCATGAAAGGCTAGAAAGTTGAATAAAAATCACTTTACGAGCCTTGGGGCAATAGCGTAAATAGGAGAAAGTTTAGGGGCAAAAAGGGTAATTTTGCCAAAGTATGAGATGTGAGTCAATTTTGCCAAAGTTGCGAGCTAAGCCACTATTTTTTCAACAGATATGTGAGGCTCAGAGAAATGACAGTGAGATGCTAGCTAAGAGAGCTAAGTGTGAATCAGAAAGTGATTAGATTTCGAGAGTGGGCTCGAATGGTTGTTTCTTTGTGCAGTGGCGAATTTGTGTACCAAGAGATGAGAGTTAATCTGAAAGGTTTTGCATGAGGCCCACAGTGGATGTTTGTCGTACATCCAAGGCGATCTGAAAATGTACAATGACTTGGAGAAGTATTATTGGTGGCCGGGTATGAAAAGAGATATTTCAGAGTTCGTGACAAAGTGTCTGATTTGTGAACAAGTGAAAGCTAAGTATCAAGTGCCTTCGGGATTGCTTCAGCCAGTGTTGGTACCCGAATGGAAGTGGGATCGGGTTACTATGGATTTTGTGACGGGGTTGCCGATGACTCCGAAAAAGAGAGATGTTGTGTGGGTTGTTGTGGATAGACTAACGAAGTCGGCTCACTTTATTCCAGTACGTGTTAATTATTCACTGGATAAGTTAGCTGAATTGTATGTTGCAAAGATAGTGAGGTTACATGGTGTACCTGTGTCTATAATATCGGATAGGGATCCGAGGTTCACTTTGAGGTTTTGGAAGAGGTTGCAATAGGCTTTGGGAACAAAGTTGAATTTCAGTACTGCGTTCCATCCGTAAACCGATGGTCACTCTAAAAGAGTGATTCAAGTTCTCGACGATATGCTTTGATGCTGTGTGTTAGAATTCGAAGGTAGTTGGGAGAGATATCTACCTTTAGTCGAATTTGCTTACAATAACAGTTATCAGCCAAGTATTCGGATGGCTCCGTATGAGGCCTTGTATGGTCGTAAGTGTCGGACTCCTTTGTACTGGACTGAGCTTAGTGAGAAACGGATCCATAGGGTCGATCTTGTGAAAGAGACTGAGGAGAAAGTGAACATAATCCGTAATAGTCTGAAAAATGCTTCGGATCGAGAGAAGTCGTACGCGGATCTGAAAAGAAAAGAAATTGAGTTTGAAGTGGGCGAGAAAGTGTTTTTGAAAGTGCCCCCATGGAAGAAGATTATGAGATTTGGATGAAAAGGAAAATTGAGTCCAAGATTCATAGGGCCGTATGAGTTTACAGACAAAGTTGGGCCAGTAGCTTACCGGTTGGCTTTGCCGGTAGAGTTGGAAAAGATTCATAATGTGTTCCATGTGTCCATGTTGCGACGGTATCGCTCCGATCCTTCACATGTGATTCCTTCGACAAAAAATGAGATAAGACCAGATATGTCTTATGATGAAGAGCCGATTAAGATCTTGGCTCGAGAAGTGAAATAGTTGAGAAATAAGAGCATAGCACTAGTGAAAGTGTTATGGCAGAAACACGGTGTTGAAGAGGCTACGTGGGAAACGGAAGAAGCTATGAGAGAGCAACATCCAAACCTCTTTACTGGTAAGATTTTCGGGGGCGAAAATCTCTAAAGGGGGAGAGTTGTAACATCTCGATTTAGGGCCTAGTCAGAATAGTGGTACGAGACCACAAATCCGAGGTTTATGAATGAGTTTTTGAGGTTTATGCTATGTATGCATGTTAGTATGAAAGTTTCATGAAGCAATTTTGTGAAATTGCGGTTGAATTGTCCAAAAGGACTAAATTACAAAAGTTGCAAAAAGTGAGATTCTAGAAGCTATTTGTGTGAAATAGCTTTAGAATATTAATTAGAGGTCCTTAAATAGCAATTTTCTCAATTTCTAATTTTTGGACAAAATTGGGCATGGATGAGTTAAAATAGAAAGTTTATAAAAAAGGGCATTTTGCCCATTTAACAATTAAGTGATTAAAATAGGAGAAAAGATGACAAAATTCATTCATCTTCTTCTCCAAGGCTGCCAAAAATTGAGAGAGCCATTGTTAGGGTTCTTCAAAATTTTCAAGCTTGCTAGTAAGTGCATCTAAGCCCCGTTTTTGATATTCTTTGTATTTTTGAAATCCTTGTTGCATGAGTAAGCTATTTTTAGCTTTTTGATGAGCTATGATGGATGTTAAAAAATGTGGCCATGTATGACATGCATGTATTTTGATGTTTTAAGGAAGATTATGAAAGCTGGATGTAGTAGAAACATCTTTTGCTAAATGAGTTTCCATAGAAAATGCATATAGGGACTAGTTTGTAAAAATCTTGAGTTTGGTAATACATGTGTGATGTAGTGAGAATTGATGATTGCTTTAGTTGAGTAAGTGATTCGGCTAAGCATGAAAGGCTAGAAAGTTGAATAAAAATCACTTTACGAGCCTTGGGGCAATAGCATAAAAAGGAGAAAGTTTAGGGGCAAAAAGGGTAATTTTTCCAAAGTATGAGATGTGAGTCAATTTAGTCATTGTGTATATTGATGAGTTGAATTATCATTATAGATCAAGAAAGACAAAGCCCGGATCGAAACCGAGGCAAGAGCAAAGTGGTGGACAAAATTGTATGTTTCCATACTTTTGAGTATCGAGGTAAGTCTATGCATAAACAATACATTCATACTTACAATTTGTTAATGCTAGCTAGTGTATAGCATGGTTGAGAATGATTGAGAACCTATGTGGTTCAAGTGGAATGAATGTGATAGATTCTGTGAATGGATGAATGATTGAGTAAATAGATATGTGAATGTGTAGTGATAATGCTAAAGGATGGGCTAAGTGCGATACCATCTTAATGCATAATGACGATGAGCTGGCTATGTGCGATGCTATCGTTGGGTATATTGTCTAGTGGGCTATGTGCAAAACCACTACGATTACCTTTATGGTAGGCTAAGTGCGATACTACCTTATTATTTGATTGTGGTGGGCTAAGTGCGGAACCACCGAGACATAAGTTGTGTGGATTTGCTGTGTGGATTAGCTGTGTGGATTAGCTGTATGGACTTATTATCAAGAAATAATGATATGTTGTATATTGTTTAAATGTGATATTGAATGCAGGGGTGCATGTCAATGGTTATGAGTAAGTGACTCATGATGTGTTGGAAATGTGGTAAGGGATAGAAAGAGTAAGCATAGTTGTACATTATATGTTAGTATAATGCTAATTGTTGTTTAGCTTATACTATGGTGCTTAATTGTTTATGTGTAAACTTACTAAGCTCAAAGCTTACTCCTTTTCTTTTCCTTTTTCTTATAGAGAAAAAGTGTTGAATCGAGATACGATGATCAATTAGAAGATCGCCTACACTATCAGCACACTCTGGTACATGAGACTCAATGTTTTGTATATGGCATGTATAGGGGCTAGACAAGTTAGTGAATTTTGTTGTAAATGGCTATGATGTGTTGGCCTTTAGATGGATAATCTATTTTGTATAATGCCATAGTTGTTGGCACTTTATTATATGAAAAGATGTAGTTATCTATGTGAGATTGTACTTCATATGAGTTGATTATGGAGGTGTTGAATGAGTGCATGTTGTGTATGCTAGAAGGGTGAAAAGAACTTGGCATATAGCTTTGTTCTTGTCCATGTGGATAGACACACGGGCGTGTGTCTAGGCCATGTGTTACACACGGTCAGCCCATGGGCGTGTGACTTGGCCGTGTGTCCCCTGCATGTTAGTATTTTAAATCAGAATAGACCACGGACTAGCCACACGGGCGTGTGCCTAGAGCGTGTGGGTTAATCAAAATAGACCACGGACTAGCCACACGGGCGTGTGCCTAGGGCGTGTGGGTTAATCAAAATAGACCACGGACTAGCCACACGGGCGTGTGCTTAGGGCGTGTGGGTTAATCAGTGTTGGCCACGAGTTAGCCACACGGGCGTGTGTCTAGACTCTAGGCCGTGTAAGTGAAGTCAGTGTTCACCACGGTTGGAGAGCATGGGCGTGTGTGTCTACACACGGGCGTGCATCATCTTACACGGGCGTGTGAGCCCTGTATAAAAGAGAAAAAAAAATTAAGATCGTAAGAGTTTTCGATATGGTCTCGAGAGCCCTCGAGTATTTTAGTGAGGTCTCGTAAGTCGAGATTAAGGTTGTTGTGATGGCCAAAGAGAGTGGTCATGTTGAGCCTAAGTGGCGATCTTAAGGATTTTAATATGGTAACGCCTCGTGCCCGGTTCCGGCGTTGAATACGGGTAAGGGGTGTTACACTTGATGCTGATGCCATATCCCAGATATGGTCTTATACAGGATCTCATAACTCAATACCGATGCCATGTCCCAGACATGGTCTTATACGAGATAGTATATGGATGTCGAAGCCATATCCCAGATATGGTCTTACATGAGATCATTCTTGGGTGCCGAAGCCATGTCCCAGACATGGTCTTATACGGGACCTTTCTCACCTCATATGAATACATAATTTCATCCTTATTCCGAAACTTAATCCGGGACTTAAATTTAACTTATTCTCATCATTTTCTTATCGAGACTTCATCGCTCGATTTTAATAGTAATAACATACATTCCCATAATATTGATCAATTTCAAACATTGAAGCATTATGAAACTTTAATTTCATACAAACTTACCTCGAATCTCAAAATGTGTCTCGATGCTCGATTTAGTCTTCGATTTTATTATTGCCTCGGTTTCGATCCGGGCTTCGCATTTCTTGATCTATAATAACAATTTCACTTGTTAAATACTCACATTGACTAAATCGACTCATAATTCACATTTCAGCAAAATTATGATTTTGCCCCTAAACTTTTACATAATTACACTTTTGCCCCTAGGCTCGTAAAATGATTTTTATTCAACTTTCTTGCATTTCAAGCCTAGCCGAATCATTTTCTCAACTATAGCAACATTCAATTTCCACTATTTCACTCATGTATGACCATTTCTATAACTTTTACAATTTGGTCCTTTTCATGCATCTTTCATGAAAATCACTTAGAAAAAGATGTTTATCCTACATCAAACTTTGATAATATTAAATAAAACATCAAAATACATGCATGCCACACATGGGTAAATTTTTGAACATAAACCCTAGCTCAAAATATAGCTAAAAATAGCTAAACCGAGCTACAAGGGTTTCAAAAATACGAAAAAACATTAAAAACGGGGCTAGGATGCACTTACTATCAAGCTTGAAAGTTGAACAAACCCTAGCTATGGTGCTCCTTGAAATTTTTGGCCAAGGGAGGAAGATGGTCATGTTTTTAGCCTTGTTTTTCCTTTTAATTCTTTTATTTACCAAATGACTAAAATGCCCTTAATGACCATTTCTTGAGATTTTTCCTTCCCATGTCCATTTTTGTCCATCATCAAATATAATGGTCTAATTTCTAAATAAGGACCTCTAGAAATTTTCATAATTCAATTTCATACATGAATCTTCTAGAATCTCATATTTTCTATTCCTTGCAATTTAGTCCTAATGGACAATTTAATCACTAATTAATAAAATTTCTTCATGATATTTTCACACAATTATATAATCACCTCATAAGCCTTATGAAATCATTTAAACTCATATTTCTACTTCAGATTTGTGGCCTCGCACCACTATTCCGACTAGGCCCTAAGTCGGGCTGTTACATTATTGACCTCGAATAAACTCATTCATACATTTGCACCACATTGGCAACTGATAAAAATTTACCTGGTGAGTCGACTGAGTTTAATGTTCAACTTAATATTCCACTAGGTCATAGTGTAATAGTTAATTTAGTCTGTCATAAATGTCCACTGAAAGTCCAAGACTGTGAGTTTCCCACCGATGATATTATTGCCTTTCAACGAATTTAATGTAATACTGGGTACAGACTGGTTATCCTTACATGATGCAGTGGTTAACTGTCGACAGAAACATATTGAATTGAAATGTCCATCAGGTGAATTGATTACAGTTGTGTCTGGTAAGCTACATAATGCTACTAGAGTTGTTTCAGCTATTTCTGCGCAGAATATTACTCGTAAGGGCTATGAGGCATTTCTAGCTTACATATTGGATACCCGGTATTCGAAAATGAAGTTGGATCTTGTACCAGTTGTTAATGAATTTATAGATGTATTTCCTAAGGAGTTACAGGGATTGTCACCAGAGCGTGAAGTTGAATTTGTTATTGACTTGATACCCGGGACTGCACCGATATCAACTCCACCGTATAGAATGGCACCGAATGAATTGAAAGAACTTAAAGCACAGTTGCAAGAATTACTAGTTAGAGGTTTCATTCGACCAAGTGTATCTCATTGGGGTACACCAGTACTGTAACGCCCTGAATAATTTGTTTCTGTTTCTATAAATATCTGACATAACTATGTATTTGCTTCAGTGGTTTAGTGTTCTGGGTGTGTGAGAGAGGTTTTGGGTTCAAGTCCCACCTTTAGTAATTTTTTTATTTTTTATCCAAGGCTTACCCTTGTTGAGTGGGCTTATATAAAATTGTATGTTAATTCATATTAGAATGAGCCTGCTAGTTCGAGTGGTAAGGGGATTGTTATGCTGAAGGTCTTGTTTTCGAATCTTTGCATGAGCGAGGGAGTTTATTTTTGCTTTGGTTGTCTGAGAGTGTTTGGATAGAGATAGAATTCTGAAGTGGTTGTGATTGAGAAGATAGTGGGGAGTTAGGATGTGGGGAGTTATCAAAATATTTTTTTTTAATTTTTATTCCTATTTTGTTTTCAAAATTTTCTCTCTTCTCTCAAAATATTCTGACGTCAATTCTTCTATGTTCTCCACCATTTTCTTTTCTTCTTCATTTTCTGACGGTTCTATTCTTTTCTCTACTGTCGTAATCTTGTGTTTCAATAATACGGTGTTCTTCATGCGTTTTCGGTAAGTGGGGTTTCGCTTGACTGCAAGTTTTGGTTCTGTTAACTGTTTGGGATTACTCGATTTGTGGGGTTGTCATTAAGGGAGTAATCTAAGAGGATAGTAATTCATGAGAACGTTATTGTGCAAGAATTGACGGGGAACCTTTGGTTAGTGCTCTAGCAGTTTAGTACGTTTTAGCGGTGGTTGTTGTAGACGGTAAGTTCTTGTACTATTCTGGAATTATGAGTTGTTTCATAAATTGATTGCTAAGTGGTCAATGTATTACTATTTCTTAGGTTTCGGTGGGCTCGAGGTTGCTATAGCATCTTAAACGAATCAGATGTGTACCCCTTAAGTAGAAAATTGAGCTTTGACGAAAGTCGAAAAACCACACTATCGACGCCACACGGGCGTGTGCCTGGCCTGTGTAGTTGGTCGTGTATGAGACACAGCCGTGTGGTTGATGAAGGCATGGCCGTGCACAAGACACAGCCATGTGGTGGTGTGAGTGTGGCCGTGTGGGTCCACACAGGCATTCCATACAGGCGTGTGGATTTTGGGCCAGGCCGTGTGAGTCACACGGGCAGGGCCAATCTGGGCGTGTGGGCCCATACGGGCAAGCCACACGGGCACGTAGGCCCAAATTTCTCGAATTTTCCCTAGGGTCGCACGGGTAGTTCCAATCGACCGTGGGCCTACCGTAGGGTCGGTAAGGGCTAACCAAACCCTAGCTTATGTGATCTGGTATTCTAATAGTATGCTCTAAGTAAGACATTATTATGCATGTCTGACTATTCTGCTATATGTATGTCTGTTATCTGTATATAAGCATGCTAAGCATGTCAAATCTGTAATATATGTATCTGACTTCTGTAACTGTTGTGGGGTGGGATTTGTATATGTGGAAGAAGTGTTCTGTATGGCGATCACCGCCTATATTCTGGCAGCATGGCTGCATATTATCTGATATGTGTCGTAATGACACGATATGGTGTGTAGGGATGGGTGGGTGTTTTTAACCCCACATGTTGTGTTGGGATGGACGGAGTTGGTGTGTAGAGGATGGGGGTAGGATTCTGTATATTTGTTTTGCATATCTGTATTTGTTATTTGTATCTGAAATAGACATAAGTCCGTATTTGTATCTGACTGAGCATGAAATTTCTGAATGTTTTGCTTGCGTATTTCTATTAGGTTACACACTGAGTTTGTGAAAACTCGCATATGTTGTCTGTTCTGTACAGGTAATCCACAGACTTTGGCGGATCGATGCAGCGGAGACTTAGCGGTGACCACTCATACTAGAACTGATTATACTCAGTTATTATGGATTTTATTTAAATTTCAGACTTAATTGAGAGTTTGTAATTTATGGGACTCTCTGGACTGGACGGTTTTTAAACTTTTGGTTTTGGTTTGTTTGCTTGTTTATTTGCATGGTTTAACAAAACATTTAAGCAAATGACGGTTTTACTCAAACAAAAAGGTTTTTTTGAAAATACAAATTAAATTTCCAAAATATAACAGTATTCTTAAACTTCCACTGTAAAGTATGTTTTGGCAAGTAAACCAATTAACTTAACATTTTCGACAATGGATATAAAAGAATATGAGTTAATAAGCTGAGATAATTTAACGTAACGTCTCCGTTTTTGGAATCCATTCTTTATGACATCTCCAGATTCGGTCATAACGTGTAGGCCGGATTTGGGGTGTTACATTTTGTGGTATCAGAGCCAGGTTACAAAACTCGGCTGTGAATTTTGGGTTCCAAAATTGTATTTCAAAAAGAATTGGTTTTACAACTAATTTGAATATTTTGAAGAAGTATGTGGTACACCGAGTCTCTGGCACCGATCCTGTAAGTATTTCTAAACTTTAGATGGAAACTCTAAAAACACTGTAGTTAGTTCTTTCTGAAACTATACTGAGCTAGATAGAGACTGAAATATCTGAAACACTTCTAAATTACTGATAATTTATGCATAAAATATCTGCTAATAAAAACTGGAGCTGATACATAAAATTTTATAATGTAGATAAAATTTGAAATTTACGATGAGCGCTCGTGGAACATGCGAATGTGGTATTCGGGGCCGTGGTAGAGACTGTAGGGGGCTCGAGCTGAGTTTTCCTCTCTGGGCAGTATGCCACACTTAGATACGAGTGAGACACTAATTTCACCTGCTACTGAGACTGGGTCTCAAAGTCGTTCGACTGGAGATGACGCACTGTCCCAAGCCATGTTGAGGATATTGGAGAGGGTCACTGGACCCCATTCTGGATTTGGGGGCCGAGGGTCGGTAACTAAATGACTTCGGTCTAATGGTGCTGAGCTGTTTAGGGGTGTCACTGGAGTCGCCCCTACTGTGGCCGAGTATTGGTTGGAGGCCACTGAGAGGATCATGAATGATATAGACTGTACACCCGAGCAGAGACTTAAGGGTGCAGTCTCTTTGCTTCGCGATGAGGTATATCAGTGGTGGTTATTGGTTTAGGAGGGTACTCAGCCTGATCGTTTGAACTGGGACTTCTTCAAAACTGCTTCAGGGGAAAGTATGTGGGGGCGAGCTATGTAGATGCTCGTAGACGTGAGTTCATGAAGCTCACGCAAGGTGATATATTTTGTGGCCGAGTATGAGGCCAAATTTTTGAGGTTGAGCTACTACGCTCGAGGCATGGTGGCATCTGAGTATGAAAAGTGTATCCGTTTTGAGGACGGTCTGAGAGATAGTTTTAGGGTTCTGATTGCTCTACAGAGGGAGCGTGAGTTTGTAGTTCTGGTTGATAAGGCAAAGATTGCAGAAGAGGTTAAACGTGTGAAGCGCCAGAATAGGGAGCGTGAGAGAGGCAAGAATAAGAGGGATTCGGAGCCCTCTAGTTCTATTCAGAGGTCTAAGAAAAAGGCCAGACCTGATGGGCCGGTAAGAGTGGGGGTTCTTGTTGCTCCTATTAGGATTCAGTCGTGTGAAGATTGTGGTAGGCGCCATCCGGGCGAGTGTTAGAGGCGGATAGGGGCTTGTTTGAGGTGTGGTTCTCTGGAGCACCGTATTAGAGAGTGTCCATAGCGGGTAAATTAGATAACAGCTTCGAGACCGGGTACTGTACAACCTCAGAGGGCAGTTCAGCAGCCACCTAGGGGCCGTCGACCGGCTAAGGGTGGAAATGGTATGGGCCAAAGACAGATAGCACCGGGCAGAGGTGCTGGTCAGACTGAGTCGAGGCAGGCTGTGTTGGTTTATGCTGTTCGACGCCTAGAGGATAGAGATGCGCCAGATGTTATCACCGGTACATTCTTAATTTTTGATGTACCTTATACTACTTTGATAGACATAGGTTCTACGCACTCCTATGTAGCTAGTTCTGTTTCTGAAAACCTAGGGATTTCTATTGAGAGCACGTCTAGCGAGGTTACTGTACTGAGTTTGTTTGGATAGTCTCTACGGGTTAGTAAACTTTATAGAAATGTTCCGTTAGAAGTGCAAGGGGCTGAATTTCTGGAAAATCTGATGGAGCTTCCGATTCGGGAGTTTGACTTAATTCTTGGTATGGACTGGTTGGTTGAGCACCAAGTTAGTTTGGATTGCGTGACTAAGAGGGTCATTCTGAGGATCGAGTATGATAAGGAGGTGGTTGTGATCGGTGAGCGTCGAGATTATCTGTCCAATGTGATCTCCGCTTTTGTGGTTGAAAAGCTGGTTCAGAAAGGGTGTGAGGCGTATTTGGCTTACGTCAATGTTTCTGTTTCTGGGGACTCTTCTATAGGGGATATCAGAACAGTGAGGGACTTTCCAGATGTTTTCCCTGAGGAGTTACTGGGTTTACCCCCGAATCGAAAAGTTAAGTTCGGCATTGAGCTTCTACCGGGTTGTAACAGCTCGATTTTGACCCTAATCGGAACAGTGGTTTTGGGACCACGAATCTGAGTCTGAAAAATATTTTAAAATTAGTTTCAGTGTTTATTATGTATGAATTTACATGTGTGAAAGTTTCGTGAATTAGTTTTATTGTTTGTGTGCTTAATTTGAGAAAAGGGCTTAATCGCGTAAAATGAAAATTTGATGGTTAAATAGGAAAGTGCCTAATTGTTGTTGTCTTTATAATTTGGAGGTTTTATGATGCAATTAGCCCAATAATAATGGTAGTGGACGGCATTATGGTTAATATATAGTTTTAATATATTAATTATTTAACTGAAAATAATAAATAACATAATATAATGTTAATATAATAAAACAAAACATTAAAAGCCATGTTTTTTCATCTTTATTTGAACCGAAACAAAAATAAAAGAAAAAGAAATAAGAAAGCTTAGAGTTCGACCCTTGTTCAAGCAAATTGAAGTATGTTTCAGTTTCGATTTTTGATAATTTCTACGTTTTTGTAATCGTTGCTTCGAATACTACAAGACCCATGCCTGAATTTTTTAAATTGATGATGATTTTGTGTTATGCCATTGATGATAGCTTGTAATTTTTGTTTTTTGATGATGAAATGTTAAAGATATGTGAAGGATTAACATGTTTTGTCTTGGAATTTTTGATGAATTTGAGTAATTAGGGCTAAATTGTAAAAATAAATTTTTGAGGGACTTAAATGTGAAATAAATGAAATGTATGGACTTGTAAGGGCATGGGTGATATTCGGCCTAGCTATGGTGATGTGAAATTTTGTGTATTTTGTGTTTTATGCGATAGGGACTAAATTACAAAAAGTGTAAAATGTCAGGGGCAAAATGGTAATTTGCCCATTTGTGTGTTTTTGGATTAAATTGAATGAATGTGTGATTAAATTAGTTAAATTTGAATTTATTTAGATCAAGAACGAAAGAAAACGAAATTAGATCGGGGGAATCGAAAGTAGTCGAATAGTCGATTAAACCGTCCGACAACTTCTGAGGTAAGTCTATAAGATTTTAAATGTTGTTAAACTTGAGAATATATATATATGTTATGTTATGTAATGAATTATTCGAATATATATGTGTTTGGCCGAATGTGAATATGAGATAGGGAACTATGTTTCGAGTTCGATTCGATCGAGATTCAACGTTCGAAAGTCCCGTACGAACCCTAGAATAGATAGGATACATATGTCATGACATAGGATTTTCGATATGTGTTATCGTGTAAGACCACGTCTGGGATGTTGGCATCGACTTGTGTTTACATGTAAGACCATGTCTGGGACATGGGCATCGTATTTGATTCGTGTAAGACCCTGTTTGGGATAGTGGCATCGATATGTGATTACATGTAAGACCACGTCTGGGACATTGGCATTGTACGAGCTTCAGACTATCCGCGTATCCTTTTTAATTCCGAACGGTTCAACGGGCTATTTGAAGTAAAGATCGAATGTGAAATTGAATTACAGGTTCAGGTATGTGTTAGTTATTTGTTTATATGGAAACGAGGTAAGTTAGTTATTTGAAATGATAAAAGGTTATGTGAACATGAATTATGCGTTAATCTATTTGAACATATAAATGATTCGGCTTATTGATGTGTTTGTAATAATAAAAGTGAAAATTTATATATGTTTATGATTGATTACATTCAGCCATATGTTATATGTATATGAGTTTAAAATGTGATCTAGTAGTAAATGATAACTTGTATTTGATATTATGCATATTCAGCCTTGTTAACAAAATGTTAATATGTAATTGTTGTTATATATGTTTTTGCTTAAGACTTGCTAAGCTTAAATAGCTTACTCTGTGTGTGTTTTTGTTTACCTCTGTTTTATAGATTTTGGAGTCGTTACGAGCTTAGGGATCGTCAGCAAAGCTTATCACACTATCAACTATTTCTTTCGGTATTTTTCTAAGATGAATTTTGGCATATGGCATGTATAGCATAGATGGAATGTTTGATTTTGGGACATGTATATATATATAGCCATGCAAAAATGGCTAAATATGATGTTTATGTTTAATGAGTTTTGGTTATGATATATATGTGTGATATGCTTAGTATGATTTGCTATGGTGGGTTGCTATAATTTGATTCAAGAGAATTAGGTATGAATAAAGAATGAGTGTTATGTATATAGCTATGTGATAAGTCTAGATAAATGGTTGTGATATGAATGAATAGTTATGTCTTAGAATGCTTAGTTTTGGTATGGTTTGATGGCTAGTGAAATGGTAAAAATTATGGTAAGCTTATTGATGCAAAGTAAGTATATATATATTTGATTGATGGATGTCTTAATGAAATGCAAAATTTGTGATGGGTCATGTTTAGAAATACTTGTGAATAAGTTAAACTAAATAGTATATAAGATGGTATGATTGAAATGTTATTGAATAGTTAGGAATGATGAATATTTGGTATGTATTGGTTGCCTTGGAAGCTTGGTTGGATGTATAATTGTGCTTATAGGGAAGACTCAAGGTGTGGGTGGCATTTTGTCCTTGAAAATGGCCTATAATTGCCCACACGGTTGAGCACATGGGCGTGTGGCTTGACCGTGCCCTTCGTGGTTGCATTTCAAAATAAGTCAGACTCGACCACGGGCAAGACACACGGGCGTGTGACTGGCCGTGTGGTGCAAGTCAGCGTCGACCACGGGTGAGGCACATGGGCGTGTCTCAGGCCGTGTGGACAAGTCAGTATGTATGCCCTATTTTGACACGGCTTAGACACACGGGCATGTCTAAGGCCTTGGGAGGCACACGGCCTGCCCATACGGGCGTGTGACCTCTGTAACTTTGAAAATTTTTTAAATTTTTGAGAACTCCCGTATGTGTTTGGTTTAGTCCCGGCCTATTTCTATAGCATGTTTAAGGTCTCGTACACCTATTTAAGGGAGACTTTGGTTTGTTTTGTTGAATCATGATATGAAATGTCTGTGAATGTTTTCGTTTGTCCGGTAATACCTCTTAACCCTATTCTGGCGACGGTTACGGGTTCGGGTGTTACACGGGTACAGCTCCGGTGTCCATCGCTCCCTACCGAATGGCACCGAAGTAGCTTACAGAGCTTAAGGCTCAACTTCAAGAGCTTTTGGGTTGTGGTTTCATCCACTCTAGTGTGTCTCCGTAGGGGGGCACCGGTTCTATTTGTGAAGAAAAAGGATGACACCATGAGGATGTGCATTGATTATTGGCAGTTGAATAAACTGACTATGAAAAACAAGTATCCACTTCCAAGGATCGACGATTTGTTTGATCAGTTTCGAGGGGCTTCTTTGTTTTCAAAAATTGATCTCCGATCTGGGTACCATCAGCTTAGAGTTAAGGAAGTTGATGTTCATAAGACTACATTTAGGACTTGTTATGGGCATTACGAGTTCCTAGTTATGTCTTTTGGTCTGACGAATGCTCTAACTGCATTCATGGATTTGATGAGCTGAGTCTTTCAACCATATCTGGATCAGTTCATCGTGGTTTTCATCGATGATATTTTGGTTTACTCTAAGACCAAGGATGAGCATGATGAACATCTTAGAGTAGTGCTTCAGATACTCCGAGAGAAACAACTCTACGCTAAGTTGAGCAAGTATGAGTTCTGGTTGCGTGAGGTAACTTTTCTGGGGCACGTGGTTTCTACTGAGGGGATCTGAGTTGATCCTAGAAAGATTGAGGCTATGCTTGATTGGAAACAGCCCAAGAATGTATCGGAGATTCACAGTTTTCTGGGCCTTGTGGGGTATTATCGGCATTTTTTTGAGGGGTTCTCTTTGATTGCAGCTCCTTTGACTAAGCTTTTGTGTAAGAGTGTTCCTTTTGTTTGGACTGATGCGCAGTAATTGAGTTTCGAGAAGCTCAAGTCTGTTCTAACTCAGGCTCTTGTTCTGATACAGCCTGAATCTGATAAGGAGTTTGTGGTGTACAGTGATGCGTCACACGTCGGTTTGGGATGTGTATTGATGTAAGATAGAAAAGTTGTGGCTTATGCGTCCCGTCAGCTTAAGACACATGAATGGAATTATCTGACTTGTGATCTTGAGTTGGCAACGGTGGTCTTTGCGTTGAAAATCTTGAGGCACTATTTGTATGGTGAGAGGTGTATTATCTACACTGATCACAAGAGCCTCAAGTTTCTCCTTACCCAGAAGGAGTTGAATCTTAGACAGCGGAGTTGGATTGAGCTGCTCAAGGATTACGACTGCACGATAGAGTATCATCCTGGTAAGGCTAATGTGGTGGCCGACGCTCTCAGTTGTAGAGCAATGACTGATTTGAGAGCGATGTTCGCTCGACTTAGTCTGTTTGATGATGAGGGTCTGTTAGCCGAGTTGCAAGTTAAGCTGACTTGGATTGATCAAATTTGAGAGAAGCAGTTAGGGGATGAGTCTCTGGGTTTGCGGTTTCGTCAGATTGAGAGTGGCAGTACTTCAGATTTTAGGCTGAATAAGGAGGGAGTTCTGTGTTTTTGAGTTCGGATCTGTGTGCTGAATAATTCTGATTTGAGGCAGTCGATTCTGAGGGAGGCTCATATTAGCCCCCATGCTATGCATCCCGATCGTAATAAGATGTATCGCGATCTCCGTGAACTGTATTGGTGGTCGGGTTTAAAACGTGAGGTTACAGATTTCGTTGCTTGTTGTCTGTCGTGCCAGCAAGTTAAGGCTGAGCACCAGTTGCCTTTGGGTTTGCTCCAACCCGTTAAGATTCCCTTATGGAAATGGGAACGAGTGACGATGGACTTCGTTAGTGGGTTGCCCTTGACACCCACTAAGAAGGATTTTGTTTGGGTCATCGTGGATCGGTTGAACAAGTCTGCTCATTTTATTCTGGTTCAGATGGACTACTCTCTGCAGAAGTTAGCGAAGCTCTATATCTCCGAGATTGTAAGACTACATGGGGTTCTTGTTTTAATAATTTTTGATAGAGATCCTCGCTTTACTTCTCGATTTTGGAAGAAATTACATGAGGCTTTGGGTTCGAGATTGGACTTCAGTACTGCGTTCCATCCTCAGACTGATGGTCAATCTGAGAGGGTGATTCAGATACTGGAGGATATGCTTCGGAGTTGTGTTATAGATTTTCGAGGTAGTTGGGAGGTTTATCTGCCACTAGCTGAGTTCGCCTATAATAACAGTTTGCAAGCTAGCATCTAGATGGCACCTTATGAAGCTTTGTATGCTCGTAAGTGTCGTACTCCGCTATGTTGGATTGAGTTGGGTGAGCATCGTGTTTTGGGTCTTGAGTTAGTTTCTGAGACCGAAGATAAGGTTAGACTGATTCGGGGAACGTCTCAGGCGCGCTTCGATGAGCAGCGAAGTCTTATCTTTGATCAAAAAGGAGAGATATTGAGTATTCTATGGGTGATTCCGTGTTTCTTAAGGTTTCTCCGTGGATGAAAGTTCTAAGATTCAGTCGTAAAGGCAAGTTGAGCCCTAGGTTCATTGGGCCTATCGAATTCTGAAGCATGTGGGACCGGTCGCTTATCAGTTGGAGCTACCTCTAGAGTTAGACCATATCCATAATGTATTTCATGTCTCGATGTTGAGGCGATATCAGTCTCATCCATCTCATGTTGTCTCTATAGAGGAGATCGAGATTAGACCGGATTTAACTTTTGAGGAGGAGCTGGTTCCGATTCTGGATCGTGATATTAAGGTTTTGAGGAGGAAGTCCATTCCTTTATTTAATGTTCTATGGTGGAATCATGGGACTGAGGAAGCCACGTGGGAACCTGAGGACTCGATGAGTCAGTGGTATCCTTATCTTTTCTGATCACGTAAATTTCGAGGTTAAAATTTTTTAGGGGGTTGTAACACCCTTAACCCGTATCCGTCGTCGGAACAAGGTTACGGAGTATTACCGGAACATTCAGAAACTTTTACAAATAACTTATGAAAATGACTATTCATTTACCGAAATCATTCATAACGTCCCTTGATTGGGCCCTCGAGGCCCAATACGAGCATTAGAATCGAGTTAAGACTTAATCGGGAACTCTAAGAATTTTTTGCGAAATTACAAAATTTTTCCAAGGTGCAGGGCTCACACACCCGTGTGGTCCAAGCGACACGCCCGTGTTGGAGGCCGTGTTCGACCCCGTGTAACTCTCTGACTTGCACACACGGCCATGCCACACGCCCGTGTGCTAGGCCGTGTGGTTAATTAACTCAATTCGAAAATAGGTGCAGGTTTCACACGGCCAAGACACGCGCCCGTATTCTAGGCCGTGCGGCACACACGGCTGAGACACATGCCCGTGTCTCTTCCCGTGTGCTCAATTCTAAGCATTCTGTTTCTCAAAATTAAGGTGCAGGGGACACACGGCCTAACCACATGCCCATGTTACCAGGCCGTGTGTCACACACGGTCTAGACACACGCCCGTGTGTCTGCCCGTGTAGACAAAATGAAGCCATTTCTAGCTTCATTTCTCACCCAAAATTTCAAGCATGACCTGTACTTGAAATACACATCCAATACCAACCAATCCAAGCATTCAACTTAAGTAAATTTTATCATTCACAAGACATATCACTACAAGCATACATGATCACAACCTTACCTTAGTTTAACTTAGGAATTCACAACATTGATCACATATTTTTAACATAACACATGTGTATACATATATCATAATAATCTACTTAGTCATACCAAAATGAACCATTACTAGCCATTCCAATGGCTAGGTTACAAAATAACATTTCAAGCCACTATTGGCCAAATTATCCTATACATGGCATTATATCAAAATGATTTTTACTAATTATACCCAAAATGACTAGTTGATAGTGTGACGATGCTCCAGTGATCTCCAAACCTCGCGAGCTTCCGAGCACTATAAAACAGGGGAAAAATAAAACGGAGTAAGCATTACATGCTTAGTAAGTTCGTATAACGGAAACTAAACTTACCAATCCTGTTTATTAAATCTAAGCATACAATGTCATGTTTCCATCCATTTGGCTAAATTGCCTAATCACATACATTCAATCAAACATGTTAGTCACCAAAATCTTCATATCAATCAAGTAAACATAGATGAGCTCATCATGCAATATTCCTTCAAGTCATTATCATTTCATCTCATAATTCTCATGCCATATCAAGAGTTATATGTCCATTGAATCATTGAATTCCGACGGATGCTTAAGTAGTACACTGGAAGTGTACGATTCAATAATCTGTCAAATTTTCTTATTCAAGGGTACCCATTAGGGCACTTAACCAAGAAACACTCTCTCGAGCCACATATCGTATAACAAGATTACCAGTCCAGGCTAAATCCTTTATATAATGTATGCTTAGAGGAGCTCGATTAGTATTACCAGTCCAGGCTAAACCCTAATCATAACATATGCTCGAGAGGTATTATATTAGGATTACCCATCTGGGCTAAATCCTTTCTATAATAAGGTCAATAGGGTTACTCGTTCGAGCTAAATCCTGTCCGCAACAAATGCAGGACCTTATTAGTTTAGAGAAAGCGCATACAATCATCAGAATTCAACATTCGATCGGGACTTAACCCCTTTATCACCATTTCAAGCATGTATCAAATTTTCCATCATAGTATACAAGTAAAGCACATCAACATCACATTACATACAACCACAACATTCAATTAACATGATTAGATGCCCGATTAAGTTACACGAACTTACCTCGACACTTGTTCGCTTTAGAAATCTACTAATCCGAAACTTTTTCTTTTCCTCGATCTAACCTCGAATTAGTGTTGTCTGGATCTATATAAATGAATTTAACCATAAATTTCACACATTTCATATTTAAATGGACTCAATTTATGTCCTAGGCAAAATTACCATTTTGCCCCTAATTTTCTATAAATTTCAATTTTATCCCTAGGCTCGAAAAATGAAACTTGTGCAAATTACTCCCTATTCCAAGCCTAACCAAAGCCCCATTACAAAATTTACAGCACATGTACTCATAAAAATTCAGAATTTTTCATCAAATTTTACAACTTTTCATTTTAGTCCCTCAATCATGTTTTCATCAAAAATCACTTTGTAAAAGTTGTTTATCTATCAATAATCTTTCATTTTCTACCATAAATTTCTAATTTCCAGCATATACATCCATGACCCATTTTTCATACCTTGATAACTTTTCAAATTAATCCTTCAAATAGAGAGATTAAGCTATCCCAGTTTAAAAAATACCAAAATTACTAAAAACGGGACAAGGAAACTTACCCAATTAGGTCTTGAAAGTTTCTTTTCTCTCACCTAGGGTTTCCATGTGTTTTTAGGTTGGAGATGATGAAAATAAGATGATATATTTCCTTTTCATCTTTTAATTAATTAAGTATTTTGCTATTTCCAATTTAGTCCTTGCCCTTTTTCTATATTTCCATGGATGAGTCACCAAGAAAAATCTATATACTTTTCTTAATGGTCTAATTACCATATAAGGACCTCTAGTTTTGAATTCCATAGCTATTTGATCCTTATAGCTACTAGAATTTAACTTTTGCATTTTATGCGATTTAGTCCTTCTCGTAATTAAACACTTAATCGATAAAATTTTTGTATCAACATTTTCACACAACATGCCTATTATAATACAGACCATATAATGAAATAAAAATATACCTTATTTTTGGGTCAGATTTGTGGTCTTGAAACCACTGTTTCGATTTCACTAAAAAATAGGCTGTTACAGGGGTAGAGTTGTAACGCCCTGAATAATTTGTTTCTGTTTCTATAAGTATCTGACACAACTGTGTATTTGCTTCAGTGGTTTAGTGTTCTGGGTGTGTGAGAGAGGTCTTGGGTTCAAGTCCCACCTTTAGTAATTTTGTTATTTTTTACCCAAGCCTTACCCTTGTTGAGTGGGCTTATATAAAATTGTCTGTTATTTCATATTAGAATGAGTCTGCTGGTTCGAGTGGTAACGGGATTGTTATGCTGAAGGTCTTGTGTTTGAATCTTTGTGTGAGCGAGGGAGTTTATTTTTGCTTCGGTTGTCTAAGAGTGTTTGGATAGAGATAGAATTCTGAAGTGGTTGTGATTGAGAAGATAGTGAGGAGTTATCAAAATATTTTATTTTTTAAATTTTTATTCCTATTTTATTTTCAAAATTTTCTCTCTCCTTCCAAAATATTATGACGTCAATTGTTCTCTGTTCTCCACCATTTTCTCTTCTTCTTCCTTTTCTGACGGTTTTGTTCTTTTCTCTCTGTCGTAATCTTGTGTTTCGATAATACGGTGTTCTTCGTGCATTTTCGATAAGTGGGGTTTCGCTTGACTGCAAGTTTTGGTTCTGTTAATTGTTTGGGATTACTCGATTTGTGGGGATGTCATTAAGGAGTAATCTAAGAGGATAGTAACTCGTGAGAACATTATTGTGCAGGAATTGAGGAACCTTTGGTTAGTGCTCCAGCGGTTTAGTACGCTTTAGCGGTGGTTGTTGTCGACGGTAAGTTCTTGCGCTATTTCAGAATTTTGAGTTGTTTCATAAATTGATTGCTAAGTGGTCAATGGATCGCTATTTCTTAGGTTTCGGTGGGTTCGGAGTTACTGTAGCATCTTAAGCGAATAAGGTGTGTATCCCTTACGCAGAAAATCAAGCTTCGGTGAAAGCCAAAAAACCACACTGTCGACGCCACACGGGCGTGTGCCTGGCCGTGTGGTTGGCCGTGTGCGAGACACGGCCGTGTGGTTGACGAGGGCATGGCCATGGGCAAGACACGACCGTGTGGTGGTGTGAGTGTGGCCGTATGGCCACACGGGCTAGGCCAAGTTGGGCGTGTGGGCCACATGGGCGTGTGGGCCCATGTAAATTAAAAAATATATAGGATTTTTCCTATGCAATTTATCACCTTTTTACTTAAATTCTATGTTAAAACTAAGTAATTGTTTAATAAATTAATGAAATATGTGAAAATATGAAATTAGGACATAGAAATTATTAAAATGTGAATTTATGCTTTATTATATAGTTTTCATGCATAAAATGGCTTATTTTATATTTATTTGAACATATTATATTTTTAAGACATAAAATGGGCCATGCATGATTAAATTAAATAATAAAATATAAAATTATATTTAATAATTCATTTTAAAATATTTCATTAATAATTTGGGTTTTAATTAATTAATTATTTTATTCTTTGGTCCTTTAATTTATTGATTTATTTTGGACAAGTCTGATAGCTTTGTTGGATTACAAAAACTATCCAAATTAAAGACCAAGTCAACCCAATTTCAACTACACATGGCTGTCCACATAAACCACTTTCTGGTTTAATTACACAAGGTCCTTGCAATGTTGAAGAAATTAGAGACTTGCCCGAAGATTTACATTTGATCGAGTCTCAGACCTGAGTTGTTATGGCATTTAAATTACTTAAAAATCAAGCAAAATTCGACTCAAAATCCACTAATCATGGCCGGCCACTCATTGAAGAAGCTTGAAGAGACTAAACCTCTCTATTTTTAGGAAACTACTCTCCTCTCTTCACCTATAAATAAGACTTCATTTCACCATTCCTAACCATCCCTCATCCCTCATCATTCTCTCTTTTCTTTCAATTATCTTTAGCATTTTCCATTCCCCACGCCTAGCATCAATTATTCATAGAGATTTTAGCAATTAAACCTCTTAAAGAGCCCTTGGTCGGCCACCTTGGAGAGCCATCAGCAAAGGAGCAAAGTGAAAGAGTGAAGGAGCCTCGTTGGTCAAAGTCTTGGGTGACAGCCACTTTGATTTGGGTTTAATCTTTCTTTTCTTTGATTTAATCTGAAAATGTTTGCTATGTGTTCTTTGTTCTTGTTACAACAATGTTAGCTTAATTTTATTTAAGCTAGGATGATTGCTTTGATTAAATAATATTTATTTGATTCATGCTTATAATGTTTGTGCCTCAATCGATCATGTTTTCAATTAAAATCAAGTCAGTATTTCCTTCATACGTGATTGAAATGCACCTGAAATAGCTGAGCGATCCTAACCAAACGACGGCTAGTGGACACATAATTGAAATGTGCATGCTCAATTTAGATCCTAACCCGATTAAATTGCAGGTTGCATAACAACTCTAACCAAGCTTTGTTATCTGCATAGTTGTTAAATTTGTGTGATTAAACTGTTTCAAACCTAGCACGTCCCTGTTACCTCGCACGAATGCTAAGAAACCGTTAGTAATTAAGGATTAGTAAACTGCATATTTACTAAGTAAAGGATTCCGAAAGGACCTAATGTGGTTTCCAAACTCATGAAAGATCGAGTTGCCATGGAATGTTTTTCTGAATGTTATTAAGCATGTTGATAATAAATTGTGTTTAATTAAAGTAATTGTCCTATTTTTTTTATGTTATAATTGTTGCAAATTGTGGTTAATTTTGCTAAAATCTATTTCATTCATATAGTTTGTATATTTAGGATAATTTGCATTGGGGATCATTGCATTTAGATTAATATATTTAATTTTAATTATCACTTCTCAATCATATTGTGTTTCTATTTACCAAGTTGTTAATATAATTTTACAATTAAGTGATTTAACACAAATACTTCTTACTTGATAATGACTGTGTACACTTGCACAAACCTACGCGTCACAGCCCACGTGGGCATTCCACATGGGCGTGTGGATTTTGGGCCAGGTCGTGTGAGTTACATGGGCAAGGCCAATCTGGGCATGTGGGCCCACAAGGGCAAGCCACATGGGCACGTGGGCCCAAATTTCTGGAATTTTCCCTAGGGTCGCACGGGTCGTTCCGATCGACTGTAGGCCTACCGTAGGGTCAGTAAGGGCTAACCAAACCCTAGCTTATGTGATCTGGTATTCTGATAGTATGCTCTGAGTAGGACATTATTATGCATGTCTGACTATTCTGCTATATGTATGTCTGTTATCTGTATATAAGCATGCTGAGCATGTCTAATCTGTAATATCTGTATTTGATTTCTGTAACTGTTGTGGGGTGGGATTTGTATATGTGGAGGAAGTGTTCTGTATGGTGATCATCACCTATATTTTGGCAACATGGCTGCATATTATCTGATATGTGTCGTAATGACACGATATGGTGTGTAGGGATGGGTAGGTGTTTTTAACCCCACATAGTGTGTTGGGATGGATGGAGTTGGTGTGTAGAGGATGGGGGTAGGATTCTGTATATCTATTCTGCATACCTGTATTTTTTATCTGTAGCTAAAATGGACATAAGTCCGTATTTGTATCTGATTGAGCATGAAATATCTGAATGTTTTACCTGCGTATTTCTGTTGGGTACACACTGAGTTTGCGAAAACTCACATCTGTTGTCTGTTCTATACAGGTAATCCACAAACTTAGGCGGATCGGTGCAGCAGAGACTTAGCGGTGACCACTCATACGAGAACTGATTATACTCAGTTATTATGGTTTTTATTTAAATTTCGAACTTAATTGAGAGTTTGTAATTTATGGGACTCTCTAGACTAGACAGTTTTTAAACTTTTGGTTTTGGTTTGTTTGCTTGTATTTTTGCATGGTTTAACAAAACGTTTAAGCAAACGACAGTTTTACTCAAACAAAAAGATTTTTCTAAAAATACGAATTGGATTTCCAAAATATAACGGTATTCTTAGACTTCCGTTGTAAAATATGTTTTGGCAAGTAAACCAATTAATTAACATTTTCGGCAATGGATATAAAAGAATATGAGTTAATAAGTTGAGATAATTTAATGTAACGACTCCGTTTTCAAAACCCATTTTTTGTGACATCTCCGGATTCGGTCATAACGTCTAGGTTGGGTTTGGGGTGTTACCAGTACTATTCGTGAAAAAAAAGATGGTTCATTGAGATTGTGTATAGACTACCGAAAACTAAACAAGGTAACAATAAAGAACAAACATCCATTGGCTTGTATAGATGAGTTGTTCGATCAATTGAAGGGTGCAACTGTATTTTCTAAGATAGATTTCAAATCGGGATATTATCATATGCGGATAAAAGATTGTGACGTGCCGAAGACTACTTTTCGGACCCGATATGGACATTATGAATTTTTTGTAATGCCTTTTGGATTAACTAATGTTCCAGCTGCTTTCATGGATTTGATGAACAGGGTTTTTTAGCCTCAATTGGATAAATTTGTGGTTGTGTTTATTAATGATATACTGGTCTACTCCAAAACAGAATCCGAGCATGCTCAGTATTTGAGAACTGTATTACAAATTTTGCACGGAAAATAGTTGTATGCAAAATTCAGCAAATGTGAGTTTTGGCTTCAGGAGGTTGGATTTCTTGGACACGTGGATTCAGTAGATAGAATACATGTTGACTCTAGTAAGATCTCTATTATTATTAACTGGAAAGCTCCGAAGAATGTTTCAAAGGTATGAAGTTTTCTAGGGCTGGCAAGTTACTATCATTGTTTTGTTAAAAACTTCTCTATAATAGCTTTACCTGTAACACCCCTTACCCGTATTCGACGTCGGAACAGGGTACGAGGCATTATCGGACTCACATCACAAGCAAGCACACAATTTCGAGTCATAAAATTTGCGTCCAACTTAAAATCATTCCTATTCAATCATATAGTACCTTATATGAGCCTACGAGGCCCAAAACATGCTTTAGAAGTAGTTCGGGACTAAACCGAGCACTTAGGGAATTTTTATAAAACTTATAAAATTTTTGCTAGAAGTAGGGCTCACACGCCCGTGTGACCCTGGGACACACCCGTGCTTCAGACTGTGTTAGATTTAGGGGTGCACTCTGACTTGTGCCACACGGCCATGCCACATGCCTGTGTTCTAAGCCGTGCCACACGCCCGTCTGCTAGGCCGTGTAGCACACATGGCTGAGAAACACGCCCGTGTCTCTGCTCGTGTGATCAATTTTGGACATTTTGTTTTGCAACAATTAAGGTGCAGGGGACACATAGCCGGAACACATGCCCGTGGGGCAGACCGTGTGTGACACACGGCCTAGACACACGCTAGTGTGTCTACCCGTATGGACAAAATAAAGGCTATTTACCAAGCCATTTGCCACCCTTGTACACACATACACTTACACCAATTCAAGGCACATATATAACATACTTAGGTAACCAAATCATCCACAATTATGACAAACACAATATCCACATCTATTATACTCATAACATTTATTAATCCACAAATTGACTACTTTCAAGATACCTAATTGTATACCACTTTATCATCTCATCAATAGACCACATTTCCAGACATCTCAAATTCATGTCATAAATAACATTTCTATCATTCACCAAGCATACCATGACCATATCACCAAAGACATTAGCACACACATATATATATATACTTAGGCTTACAACCATGATAGCCCAAATAAACCAATTTACATGGCCAATTATCAAAACAAGCCTTTGACAATCACAAGCCAACACATTGGCTACAATCACAATGACACATTTAACAAAATGACTAAGTCCCTATACATGCAATAAACTCAACATACTTGAATTCGTCAATACGCAAAATGATAGCTTGATATTGTGATAGGATCTCCAGTGATCTCCAACCCGAGCTAGCTTAATAACCCTATAAGACATAGGAAAGGAAGGGGGTAAGCTATGTATAGCTTACTAAGTTCATATGTAAATAATAAGCAACCTCAACCATAGATATATCATACTATCAACCTAATGTAAATCCATACAAATGTCATTTAAGTCTCATAAGTATAACTTACTCAATCACATCTTACCAAGTGTTTATCATGTTCAACAATATGAACACAAATTTTATAATCTACCATAATCTCATGGTTATAATTTTATTCAGTCACAATGTTTGCTCTATCAACTTATAAGCATAATTTGACATATTCAGCATTAGCCCAACAAAGTAATCTTTCTCGTTTGTAACATATTACAACAATTAACAAATCATTTCAAACCACATAATAAACATGCATATTAATTATGAGTATTTACATTCCAAGCATATACTTTAACACCACTCAATTGCCTAAACTCTTATATTCACATACTTTCATAACCATTTTAATTGGCAATTATTCCAATCTTTCCTTTTTCACATATCCTGACAAATCACAATTTGCATGAATATAACATGCTATTTCTTAACTCATTTTGGCCCGAAAGCCAATCACATAATCATCAATAGAATTTATCATGTATTTCATACATCACAAGTTTAGACCAATAATCACAATGTTTTCGTAAAATCATTCTCGTGGAAATCAGGAACTCACAATTTCATGAAGTCAATGTATATAAACTTTACATTCATACTTGTACCAATTCGTAATAATTACATACTCTTTCTCTTCTTTGACATACCCGTTGTATTTCCCGTTGAACCACTCAGAATACTAAAGGATACTCGGGAATCTTGTATGCATAATACCGTACCAATGCCATATCCCATATATGGTCTTACATGTAATCTCATATCGATGCCAATAGCCCAGCTATGGTCTTACACGAAGTCTCATATCAATGCCATATCCCAGATATGGTCTTACACGAATGTCTCATATTGATGCCATATCCCAGATATGGTCTTACACATAATCTCAGTAAACCTAATGTCATGACATTTATATCCTATCTATTCCTAACGCTCAACCGGGACTTTCGCTGTACTGAATCTCTATCAGTCATTTCTGTAGTATCATACTCAATAGCATTCATATTTCATTTCAATAATATAAAATTTACCACAATTATATCAATTAAGAATTTATACACATATAATTTAATGCTTATTAAACATACGAACTTACCACGACATAAAAATGGCGAAAAGGACTAAATCGTCAAATACTCGTTTTTCCCCTATTCTAACTCCGAACCTCATTTTTCTTGATCTATAATATCACATTTAACTCATTTATTATTCACATTATTCAATTCAGTCCAAAAATCTTATTATCAAAAAATTACATTTTTGCCCCTAAACTTTTGACATTTTACAATTTAGTCCCTAGGCTCGTAAAATGAATTTCATTCAATTTATTCAAAGCCCAAGCTTAGCCGAACCTATTTCATGCTCATAACAGCCCGCATTTTTCATTTAATCACACTTTTACTACTCATTTTATAACTTTTACAAATTAGTCCTTTTAGGCATTTTCACCGAAAATCACTTAGCAAAAGTCGTTTAACAAATCATAAACATGCATTTTCTACCATCAAACATCAAAATACACAAATATTCATCATGGGTAAAATTTTAGACTTTGATTATGTCTTAAATTAGTGATAGAAATAGATAGATCATGTTACAAGGATTTCAAAAACGTAAAAATCATTAAAAACGAGGCTAGAACGGACTTACAATCGAGCTTGGAAGATTGAAAAACCCTATCCATGGTTTCTTCATGTAAGTTTCGGCCATGGGGTAGAATATGTACAAAGTTTGGCTTGATTTTTGCTTTTTAATTCATTTTAATTACCAAATTACTAAAATGCCCTTAATGAAAAACTTTGGAAAAATGCCTAACCATGTCCATTTTTGTCCACCAACTTAACCAATGGTCTAATTACCATTTAAGGACCTCCAATTTAAAATATCATAGCAATTGGGCACCTCTAACGTATAGAATTCAACTTTTGCACTTTTTACAATTTACTCCTTTTGACTAAATTGAGTGCCCAAACGTCAAAAGTTTCGAACGAAATATTCGCGAAATCATTCCATAAAATTATAGACGATAAAAATATAATAAAAATGAATTTTTCTTCATCGGATTTGTGGTCCTGAAACCACTGTTCTGACTAGACCCAAGATCGGGCTGTTACAACTCTCCCCCCTTTAGGGATTTTCGTCCCCAAAAATCTTACCGAAATATAAATTTGATTTCACGTAGACTCATCTATCTCGTGACACTGCCAAAGAACTCTCACTAAGGTTATGCTTTTATTTCCCAACTTTTTAATCTCTCGTGTAAAAATTTTGATCTATTCTCCATTATACAACACATCGGCTGAATCATAATCCCTACCGGAGAATTCATACTCAGAGAGTCCAATTGATACCATCGCAACATAGATACACAAATGTAACAGCCCAGTTTAGACCCTAGTCGGAACAGTGGTTTCGAGACCACAAATCTGAGGTCGGAAAAATATTTTAAAATTATCTTTGATGTTTATAATGTGTGATTAAACCTGTGTGAAAGTTTCGTGTGAAAATTTTATCGACTGTGTGTCGAATTGTGAGAAAGGACTTAATCACGTAAAGTGTAAAAGCTGTGTGCTGATTTAAAAGTACCTAATTGTTGTTGTGTTTTAAATATGGAGGCTTTATGATGCAATTATGCCATATTTAGTGATAGTGGGTGGCAATAGACTAGAATAACCTTAATATATAAAGGTTATATATGTTTAAATGAAAGGGCAAAAGGGTAAAAAGCCTATTAATATTTAATAAAGCTTAATAATAAAACAAAAACATGAAATTAGATGAGTGTTCATCTTCCACCCACCGAAATTAGAAAAGAAAGGATGGTTAGGGAGCTTTGAAGGTTTCAGCAAGCTTAGGCTCAAATTGGTATGTGTTTTCAATTCGGTTTTTAATAATTTCTACGTTTTTGTGATCGTTGCTTAGTGTACTATCCAACCCATGCTTAAACTTTAAAAATTGATGGTGATTTTGAGATATGCCATTGTAGGATATGTGAGCTTCGTGTTGTTAGTTGGTGGAATATGAAAGCTTGGTGTTGGGTTAACATAGTTTGTATTTGGATTTTTGGTGAAATTGAGTAACTTGGGCTAAATTGAGAAAAGTGTAAATTGAAGGACTAAAATGTGAAATAAATGAAATGTGTGGGCTTGTATTAGCATGGGAAGAATTCGGCTAAGCTTGTGTAAGTAGAAATTGGTGTATTTTATGATTTTGTGAAATAGGGACTAAAGTGTCGAAATATGAAAATGTGAGGGCTATTTTGTAAAATGCCCTAAATATGTGTGTATGGATTAAATTGAATGAATTGGTGATTGAATGAGTTGAATTTAAATGTGTATAGACCAAGAACGGAGAGGTTAGGATCGAGATCGAGACAAAGACAAAGTGCTCGATTAATTGACCGTTTCAGTATTTTGACGTCTGAGGTAAGTTCAGACATAGTACAAGTTGTTAATTTACCTTCTATGTGATGTGAATTGAATGATAGATATTGAATTAGAAATGTAATGAATGGAATTGAGTAACGAGGCACTAAGTATGCGTAATTGAATTGAGACAGAGTTGATTAGCACTGTGTGTGCAAAATAATAGAAGCTTTGGCTTCATAGTTGGCACTGTGTGTGCGATTCCAAATTACGTTCGGTTTTGTATTGAGGCACTAAGTGTGCGACGTTATATAAGCTTCAGCTATGAATTGAGACAGTAAGTGTGCGAAGTTAATTTAGTTTCGACTACAAATTGGGCACTAAGTGTGCGATTAAATCTAATGAATAATGAAGGCTGGATCGAGATACAATATCGAGTATAAATTAGCCTGGATGGTGAGTAACTATGTGTTGGCTAAGGTATGTATTGAACCTTTGTGGTTGAAGAGATTGTGTATGACTTCATGAGTGGTTGAGTAAGATTATTGGCTATGAATGATATGGTATAAACGTTTGGAAATTGATCTATGTGATGAGTTCTTACTGTGCATTGTATTTGAACTATTAAGTTGAATGTATTATATTACGAACTTATTAAGCTTTTGAAAGCTTACTGTGTGATTTGTTTTTTCTGTTTTACAGTGTCAGTAAAGCTAGCTCAGATTCGGGGATCGTCAGCATCTCTATCACACTATCGGAATCTATTTTTGGGTACTTTTGGAAAAATGTATATAGTTGAAATATGGCATGTATAGGCTAGAAGTTATGGCATGTTTTGAAATGCTTAATCCTTGCCATGTGATTTGGCTTGGAAGTTGAATGATATTGAACTTATGAATGAGCTATGAATATGGTATATTTCATGATTATGTGGTTGATGAAAGATGTGGATTGAAGATGAATTATGGCATGAATTACATGATGTTTTGTCTATATGTTTGAGATGTGAATTTTAGTACTTTGATTGAACCAATGTGAGATGAAATTGAATATTAGTATAGATGGTATAGTTGGTGATTAATTGATACATAAAAAGGTATGTTTGGATGCATTTTGAGGCATGAATTGGTAATGTTTTGAAGCTTGTAGGTATGACCCAAGTGTGGGTGGCAAATTGGCCTTGCAAATAGCCTATTTTGCATACATGGCTGTGGTACACGGGCGTGCCTGGTGGCCATGTGAATAAGTCAGTAGCTAGCATAATTACACACGGTCATGGCACACAGGCGTGTCTGGTGGCCGTGGGAATAAGTCAGTATACATGCTCTGTTTTGGCACGGCCAGGACACATGGGTGTGTCTGGTAGCCGTGGAAGGCACACGGCCTGCTTGCACGGGCGTGTGACCTCTGCAGTCTTGAAAAATGTTCAAATTTCCAAGAATTTCATATGTGTTCGGTTTAGTCCCGACCTCTTTCTAATACGTGTTTAAGGTCTCATAAACCGTAATAAGGGACTATATGTTTATGTTTGAATATGTTTGATTGATGATTGACTTTGTGTCGTGAAATGGATGTGAATTGTTCCGATTGATCGGTAATGCCTCTTAACCCTATTCCTGCGACGGTTTCGTGTTAGGGGTGTTATATTTTATTGGTATCAGAGCTACAGTTTAGTCGATTCTTGGACTAACGTAGCGTGTGTGAGTCTAGCTATACATGCCATATAAATAATTGCGATAGTGTGATAAATCCTGATAGTTGAAAATGTGTTTTCATATAGTAATGGATCCCGATCGAGCAGTTGCTGACGATGTTGAGAGTAATGCACCTGCTCCCGCTCAAGAGACAGTGCCGGCCACATCTAGGCCGAATGATAGTAGTGAGGGAGGAGAGGCTAAGCAAGCCTTCTTCCGAATGATGAGTGAGTGGTGTTCGGAGTTCGTTCGAATGAATCCGGCTGCTCCACAACCTCCACCCCCACAAGTACTGGTTGTGCCATAAGTTACAAATTCGATCCGATTGAATAAGCCTTCTGTGGATAAGATTCAAAAGTACGGGCTGAAGAGTTTAGGGCCACAGCTGATGATGATACTGAACGAGCCGAGTTTTGGCTCGAGAATACAATTTGGGTATTCGATGAGATGTCGTTGACTCCTGATGAATGCATTAAGTGTGCAATTTCTTTGTTGAGAGATACGACTTATAATTGGTGGAAAATGTTGATTTCTGTGGTTCCGAGAGAGAGAATCACTTGGGATTTCTTTCAAGTTGAATTTAGAAAGAAGTATATCAGTCAATGATTCATAGATCAAAAACGTAAGGAGTTTCTAGAGTTGAAACAGGGCCGTATGTCCATTATCGAGTATGAACGAGAGTTTGTGAGATTGAGCCAGTATGCACGGGAATGTGTTTCGACCGAAGATACTATGTGTAAACGCTTTATAGAAGGGCTGAATGAAGATATTAAGTTGTTGGTCGGGATACTTGACATAAACGAATTTGTTGTGTTAGTTGAAAGAGCCTGCAAAGCCGAGGAGCTCAGTAAAGAAAAGAAGAAAGTCGATTCTGAAGCTCGAGATGAAAGAAAAATATCGATGAGTAAGTTATCTCAACCTTCGACGAAGAGATTTAGAGATGTAAGCAATCGATCAAATGCTTTGTTTGGACATCCGAGTAGAGATCGTGTGAGACAAAGCATCGGTCCACGAGTTCAAATTCTGACCGAAACAAGTGTTGGAAGTGTCAAAAGCAACAAACCTGAGTGTAGACAGTGTGGAAGACGACATGTGGGAGAATGTTGGGGCAAGTATAATAATCAAACTTGTTATAAGTGTGGATCACGAGATCACTTCATTAGAGATTGCCCAAGGTTAACTGAAGAAGAAAATGTTCAGAGTGTGAGACCGAGTAACACGACGGATAGGGGTAGACCACCTAGAAACACTGGAAATGAGAGTGGAAATCAAAGAGGGACTACCGATACAACTGTGAGATCGAGGGCGAGAGCACCTGCCCGAGCCTATGCTATACGTGCACGAGAGGAAACGTCATCTCCAGACGTCATCACTGGTACTTTTACTCTATTTGATACTGATGTGATTGCATTGATAGATCCAGGTTCTACTCATTCCTATGTGTCTGTGAATCTAGTATCGAGTAAGACTCTACCTGTTGAGTCTACTGAATTCGTAATTAGAGTATCAAACCCCTTAGGCAAGTGTGTCTTGGTGGATAAAGTGTGCAAGAATTGCCCATTGATGTTTCGGGATATATGCTTTCCGGCCAATTTGATGTTTCTACCATTCGATGAATTTGATATTATTCTGGGTACGGATTGGATCACTTTGCATAATGCCATTGTGAATTGTAAAAGAAAGAGTATTAAATTGAGAAGTCAGAACGGTGAGATAGTACGAATTGAATCTAGTAATATTAAAGGGTTACCAGCTGTTGTATCTGTGATGAAAGCTTTGATCTATGTAACAAAGGGTTACGAAGCTTATCTGGCATATGTGATTGATACAAAAGTGACAGAAAAGAAAGACGACACCATGAGAATGTGTATTGATTACCAAAAATTGAACAAAGTAACGATAAAGAATAAATATCCGTTGCCTCGTATTGATGATTTGTTTGATCAACTGAAAGGAGCTACAGTGTTTTCGAAAATAGATTTGAGATTGGGCTATTATCAGCTGAGAGTTAAAGAATCAGATGTGCCGAAAACTACTTTCATAACGAGGTATGGACATTACGAATTCTTAGTTATGCCTTTCAGACTAACGAATGCTCCTGCAGTGTTTATAGATCTGATGAATCGAATATTCAGACCGTATTTGGATCGTTTTATTGTAGTATTTATTGATGACATTCTGATTTATTCATGTGATGAGACACAACATGCCGAGCATTTGAGAGTTGTGTTACAGACTTTGCGCGAGAAGCAATTGTATGCAAAGTTTAGCAAATGTGAGTTTTGGTTGCGTGAGGTTGGATTTCTGGGGCATATTGTATCAGCTGCGGGAATACGAGTTGATTAGAGTAAGATCTCAGCTATTTTAGAATGGAAGCCTCCAGAAATGTGTCTGAAGTCCGTAGTTTTCTGGGACTAGCGGGATATTATAGACGGTTTGTGAAAGGCTTCTCGATAATTGCGACTTCGTTGACCAAGTTGCTACAGAAAGATGTTAAATTCGAGTGGTCAGAAAAGTGCCATCAGAGTTTTGAGCAGTTGAAAGCGTTGTTGATGGAAGCACCAGTGTTAGTTCAACCTGAATCGGGTAAAGAATTCATAGTTTACAGTGATGCATCGTTGAATGGTTTAGGCTGTATGCTGATGCAAGATGGTAAAGTCATTGCTTATGCTTCGAGGCAGTTAAAGTCGCATGAAAAGAACTATCCGACGCACGACCTTGAATTAGCTGCAATTGTGTTTGCATTGAAAATTTGGCGACACTATCTATTTGGTGAGAAATGTCATATTTATACCGATCACAAGAGCTTGAAGTACTTGATGACTCAGAAAGAATTGAATTTGCGACAGAGACGATTGTTAGAATTGTTGAAAGACTACGGACTTGTGATTGATTATCATCCGAGTAAAGCTAATGTTGTTGCTAATGTTTTGAGCCAAAATTTTATATGTGCTTTGCGAGCAATGAATGCTCAGATAGATCTGTGTGATGATTATTCAGTTTTAGCTGAGTTGAAAGTGATGCCGGTGTTCGTAAGCCAGATTTGCAATGCTCAGAAAAGTGATGATGAGATAATAGCAAATCGAGCTCAATGTGATTCGAATTCCGATTCAGAATTTCAAATCGATAGTGATGATTGTTTGAGATTCAGAGATCGAATTTGTGTTCCGAAGAATTCAGAGTTGATTCGGTTGATTTTGAACGAAGCTCACAATAGTCGCTTGACTGTTCATCCGAGGAGTACGAAAATGTATAACGATCTGAAACAGCTTTATTGGTGGCATGGTATGAAAAGAGATATTTCTGACTTTGTGTCGAAATGTTTAATTTGTCAAAAAGTAAAAAGTAGAACATCAGGTTCCGTCCGGTTTGTTACAACCGATTATGATTCCTGAGTGAAAATGGGAAAGGATTACGATGGACATTGTGTTGGGATTGCCTTTGTCTCCGGGAAAGAAAGATGCAATCTGGGTGATAGTTAATAGATTGATGAAACCAGCTCATTTCATTCCGGTGAGAACAGATTATTCACTTGATAGATTGGCTGAATTATATATTGCAGAGATTGTGAGATTGCACGGGGTGCCATTATCTATTGTATCTGACATAGATCTGAGATTTACCCCGCGATTTTGGAAGAGATTGCAAGAGGCTTTAGGCACAAAATTGCATTTCAGCACTCCATTTCATCCGCAAGCGGATGGAAAAACTAAACGGATCATTCATGTAACATTTGAGGCATTACCTAACTAATCTTGCTTAAACATCTTGAATATGGTTATTAAATTTTGTTTAAACCTATTACTTGCACATACTCGGCCTAGGAGGCCCTAACATACTTCCGAGAGGTATCAGAACTATTCCAGGAACTTTTACGAGTTCGATAAACTTTTCAACGAAACAGGGGCCACACGCCCGTGTGGGTCTAGGGACACGCTCGTGTGCCCCTAAGACATGCCCGTGTCTTCCACCCATGGTCGACACTGACTAATTTCACACGGCCCTGACACGCCCGTGGCCCTGGCCCGTGTGCCAAACCTTGGCATTCTGACTTATCCACATGGCCTATACATACGCCCGTGTGCTTCAGCCGTGTGGCGGTTTAAATCCCAAGTGCAAGGTGCAGACTTCACACGGCCTGGGCATACGCCCGTGTGCTAGCCGTGCCTCCCACACGGTCTAGACACACGCTCGTGTGTCTACCCATGTGGACAATTAGCAGGCTATCTACCAAGCCCTTGCCACTCTACATTGCACACATACATACACCATTGCCGAATCTTCCCATTTCATCTATGGCTATACACAACCAAACCATAAACTCTCTTAGGCCAACACAATTTGGCTACATCAATTAGGACTTAATAAACTTAAAAAAATATCCCTATACATGCCATAACTCACAAGGACTTAAAACCTCATACCAAGCGTCTGCTCGATAGTGTGAAACATCTCCGGCGGTCTCCAACCCGAGCTAGTTAAATTAATCTATAAGAGATGAGAAAGGAAGAGGAGTAAGAAATAATGCTTAGTAAGTTCATATGCACATAACAATCAACTATTGATATTCATCGATTATACTCAACCATAAGGTATTATAATGAGTTTTACTCTTAAACTCATGGTTACTTACTCAACCATTTTTGAGACTTACTCATTCTGCCTCTTACCACATTCTAACCATGCCATAAGCTAATTGCTCACGTTAACTTGCATACATCCCTGCACTTGTCACCACATGATCTCATAAAACAATACATCAAACATTTTCAATAAGTCACTCATACTACAATCTTTCATTGGTTTAGCACTTAGCCTACCCTCAATTTCTAATATGGTGGTATCGCTCAGAGCCCACCATTTACAATTTAAGGTGGTATCGCACATAGCCCACCATTATTATACATTTACGAATATTTATCCACATACATTTCTCTATTTCAAATGTCTATTCGGGAACATCCTCACACATTATCATTCTTACTTAGCTTTCTATGATAATCGTTCGCATTCACACAATGCATTAATAATTATAACTTACGCAACCAAGGTGCATCATTTACACATACCCACTATGGGTTTATCATATACTGAATTCCTCTCAATTCAGTTGTAACACATACATGTACCTCTCGTGGTGCAACCACATTCATTCTCATTCTCAACATACTTGTTGAATCACTCAAATTGTTAAATAACACTATTGAGTCTCATACACATAGTGTCACATTGACATCATACCCCCGATAGGGTCTTTTATGAATTAATGTATCGATGCCATATCCCCGAAATGGTCTTATACAAAATCCCACACCGAGGCCATATTCTAAATATGGTCTTACACGAGGCCTTAATTACCATCGTATCATGATTTTTGCATTTAGACTATTCATGGATTAAATCAAGACTTTCATTTCTTGACATCACAAAAAAACGTATTTAACGTATACATGGAGGCAACAACAAATCTATATAACATCAAAAATTAAAAAAACTTCAGTTGGACTTGTACAATTTAACACATGAAATTACCTCGATACCGAAAAGGGTCGAAAGGGACATATATGTCCACATTTCTCTTTTCTCCCGTTCTAGGTCCGAATCTCATTTTCTTCAATCTAGAACAATAAAATTTACTCATTTTATCACCACACTAATCAATACATTTTAAAAATTCTACTTTGGCAAAATTACCATTTTGCCCTTGGACTTTGGCAAAATTATGATTTTGCCCCTAAGCTCGTAAATAAATTTTTATCACATTTTCTTATTAAAAAAGCCTAGCTGAACATTTAATCCTCTTGCAACTATTCACATTTCCAACTATTTCATGCATTAATGAACAATTTACCACATTTGCATCTTAGTCCTAATTTGGTGTTTTCATGACAACACCTTTCACAAAAGTTGTTTCTCATCTTCCTAACATTCATTTTCTTCCATAAAAACTCAGAAACCAACATAAACTCTCTCATGGGATGTCCCTAAACTTTCAACCATAATGCAAATTAGTCCCCTCATTAGCTAGCTTAAGCTTTGGGGACTCCAAAAGTACAAAATCATTAAGAAAAACCTCAAAAATCACTTACTTGCTAGGGAATATGTTGGCTGAAATTTTTGAGCTTCAAAACCCTTATTTATCTTCAATTTTCAGTGGATGAAAGTGGAGGAATAGTGAAAAGATGATAACATCATTATTCATCTTATTTTATTCATTTCTATCACCTAATATCCACTAAATTTGACAAAATTTAAAATCTTGTCTCCCTAGCTCCTATATGGCCGGCCATCACTAATTCAATGGCCTAATATCACTTTAAGGACCTCCAATTTATAATCCTTAGCTAATTGGCACCTCTAGCAATTCAAATAGAACTTTCGCACTTTATGCGATTTAGTCCTTTTTTGCAATTAAGCCCTCAATCGCTAAAATTAAAGCACCAAAATTCTCATGCCTCTTTATAAACATATTATAACACATAAAATAATATCAAAATAATTTTCTCCAACCTTGGATTAGTGATCCCGAGATCGCTGTTCCGACTAGCTCCTAAATCGGGCTGTTACAATTCTCTCCCCCTTAGGGATTTTCGTCCCCGAATATCTTAACAGGAGAAGTTGCTCTTAACACTCCTGAAACGTTTTCACCAACTCATCAAAATCACAAATCGAATTATCCTTAAGTTTCTCTCGCCAACAGCCTTTAAGCTGTAATACACAAGGTCTAAGCACAATTTGAGACCTAGATTACTCTTCCTCCCGACACATATACTCAGAAATCTTACAACTGTGAACTCGGCACATGCCAAAATGATCATTCGGATCTTAATCGCATACTTCACTAAAATTTGGATGACATTCCCCTCCTTGGAAATCAAGTCACTTCAAATTTGAAATCTATTGTATTTTATCTCACTTTATTACTAGGATATTCACCGACTGTAATAGTCTTGACTTGCACGCTTTGAAAATTTAGCTTTTAATGGTCGACTACTTCTGACCATAAACTCAATAATATCATGAAATGTACTCAATTGTCAAAACATTTATGCATATAACTGTGCTTTTTGTTAGTCTTGCATAAGTAGGCATGCTATTATTAAGTCTCATGCCAAAACCTTTTGTATAAGTTCTGAATTTATCAACATACAAATTCTACCTTAAGGAATCATCAACAATGGAAATCTTATTTGACCTGAACTTTAACGTCTTAGTCAAACTCACTCAGAGCTTATTTAAAATGCCATCCATGGCATTAATTAACCGTACACAAGTCATAGGCTTCTTGCCATACTTACTTACAATTGCCTTTATTTAGCACATACCGTGCCACACATCATACTCGTTTCTTCGTGACTCGTTCACGAGTACCTGTATTTACTCATTCACATGAATTTAGTACAATTCTCATTTCTACTTCTAATCTCATCTACTTATCCCATTAATCGCTAGGGATAGTCAAAGACGCATATTCATCATCACTACTGTAGGTACGAAGCCAATGCAACATTCCCGGAGTGGTCTTACATGGAGTCACTTCTAAATGCCAATGCCATATCCCGGATATGGTTCTATATGGACTTTCACCTCAAGTATCGATGCCACATCCCGGAGATGGTCTTATACGATTTTCATATTCATTACCGAAGCCATATCCTGGATATGGTCTTATACGGGATCTCAACTCGGTGCCGAGGCCATGTCCCGGACATGGTCTTATATAGGACCTTATCTATTTCATATCTCGATGATAGCATTTTCATATTCACATGGTCCACTAGGACTTCAACATCTCATTCAACATCAACTACTCAATTTAGTAGAGTATCATACATAAATATGATACCAAGCATTCTCAATTATGCCAACATGAATGTTGCATTAATCACATACAAACTTACAAACTCTTTCTCTCGATTCATACTGAACTCAATACTAAGACTTTCAGTTAATAGTACCTTTAATGACTTTCAACTTAACCATCACGGTTAAAATGTTTCAATGAGCATACCTCTGTATCATGCTCCTTACTCATGTACACCTAGAATTTCATTCTCCCTATTGATTCATGCGTAAATATACACATAACTAGAATCGTATCTCAATTCATCAATCTACTCTTTTCTCCTCACTGAGAATATATTTCAAACACACTCTCGTTTGAGTTTCTCTTTACGTGCTAATTTAAAACCTTTACTAACGTCATATCCCAAGATAGCAGGGACATCTCAATCGAGTGCATTAACTCTATTCGGCTTACCCGAAAACCCATCGTACAACATGAAACTTGTGATTTCACTTCTTATACTAGAATTATCACCTTTCTATGATTAAAACAAAAGTGCAATCATAGTAGATATAACTATCACAACTCAAAGAACACACACTTTAAAGATAATCATGATCAACAGAATTATAAGAGAAATCTCACATAAAGTTTTATCACCAACTTCCTCCTCAAAGTACCAGAATAAGGTTACGAAGAGATAAAGGAATGTCGATTTCAATTGACTAAATCGACAACTATTTTGTCTGATCTTACAGTCAGCTAACATTCTCACACGATCATGATTCATGAAAAGGACAACTACATCACCCCTGAAAGGCAACAGATATTAATACGTAATACTCAAAGAGATCATTATAATCCATACAACTATGGTTGTCATGATCAAACACTTTCGCAGTTCAAATATTGTTTCTCTAACCATTTCCGTCATCAAAACTCCTTGACTATTCCTTTCATTAGTGAACATCAATTCAGGAAGGTCTCGATAAACAATCACCTCAGGCTTCCTACTCGATTGAGTCAAATAGCCTAGGCTAACTTTCTCTTTGCTCTTAACATTGCATAATCAGTACAATCTTCAAAGCATTCAGACATTCTTATCAAAACTATTTTTCATCTTCTAACTACCTTTATATCTATATACAATACTAATTGTTTCGCCACTGAACTCTTTTATTCCATACCCATGAACTTACTCAACTTGATTCTCATAAACATCTCATCATGATTCAACAGTGGTAAGGGGGGTGAGGTCATAGAGCCCCTAACTTGACTCTCGTGACTACATACATGTGATTTAACATTCATCATTAATGAAATATCATCGTAGTCACACAACTCGCTCCAGGCGAGTTTTCACGCTTACTCATGCTATAATTATTTCTATCACTCATAATCTCGAACAGTGACTTCACATACTCAAGTTCCACATTAATGTCTGCTCGAGTACTCAACATTTAACTCCAATTTCTCTTACCATCACTTATCAAATTAAAGAATGTCTTACGGGTTTGAGTACGTCGTTCACCTGATTGCCATAGTCCAACTATGGTCTTACTCGTATCATAACATCATAGCCCAGCTATTACCTTACATGTCGTCACGATGCCATAGCCTCGCTATGGTCTTACACGAAATCTCATATCGATACCAATGCCATATCCCAGATACGGTCTTACATGGAAACTCATGTTGATGCCGATGCCATATCCTAGATATGGTCTTGCACGAGATCTTCTATCAATATCGACGCCATATCCCAGATATGGTCTTACACGATTTCATGCCGAAGCCAGGTCCCGAACGTGGTCTTACACAGAACCACTATTCAATGCCGATGCCATATCCCAGATATGGTCTTACACGGGATCACGTGTCATTGCCAATGCCATGCCCCAGACATGGTCTTATATGGGATCACATGTATTGCCATGGTCCAACCATGGTCTTATTCATCAATTTATCATTGAACGACCGTACTCATCTCCTGCATTCTATTTAGTCAAACTTCTCAGTTTAACTCCCACGCTATAATATGTGTGGCTTCATAATAGAGTCATAAAATAAAACATTATACATCTTCTACTTTAACAATCGCACATGAGATTCAACTATGTGGACATATTGATCATACATCATTCAAATAGTCGTACATACACACATATCCCGTTCTCTGGATATATTTACTCACTATATGCACCTAAACCAATAGGTTGAGTATATAACACCGTATGCATATCAAGCCAATACAGATAAGCTTATCACTTTATAGCTCTCATTTCAATCATCAACTTAGAATTATCTCATTTCATACCTTATCACACACATGCCATAAACTTCTATTCATACCTCTCTAAATTTCAACAATGCATAAGCGCATTCCAATTACCTCATTATCACTTACAACATTATTGGATTTAGCTCGGTTGGGAATCATCTCTATCTTAACAAAACAATTTTGTTAGAGCTGGGAGATATCACACTATCACGGTCCACATATGGCATGTATAGCTAGACTCTTACTCACGCTAGCTTAGTCCGAGAACCGTCTAAACTATAGATCTGATACCAATAAATGTAACACCCCTTACCCGTATTCAAGTCGGAACAGGGTTTGAGGCATTACCTAACTAATATTGCTTAAACATCTCGAATAGGGTTATAAAATTTCATTTAAACCCATCACTTGTACATACTCGGCCTAGGAGGCCCTAACATACTTCCGAGAGGTATCGGAACTATTCTGGGAACTTTTACGAGTTCGAGAAACTTTTCAACGAAATAGGGGCCACACGCCCGTGTGGGTCTAGGGACACGCCATGTGCCCCTAAGACATGCCCGTGTCTTCCACCCGTGGTCGACACTGACTAATTTCACACGGCCTTGACACGCCCGTGGCCCTGGCCCGTGTGCCAAACCTTGGCATTCTGACTTATCCACACGGCCTATACACACGCCCGTGTGCTTCAGCCCTGTGGCGGTTTAAATCCCAAGTGCAAGGTGCAGACTTCATACGGCCTGGGCATACGCCCGTGTGCTAGCCGTGCCTTCCACACGGTCTAGACACACGCTCGTGTGTCTACCCATGTGGACAATTAGCAGGCTATCTACCAAGCCCTTGCCACTCTATATTGCACACATACATACACCATTGCCGAATCTTCCCATTTCATCAATTATAAATCTTAAATTATCATATTTAAACTATAAAATAAAGTCTTCATCCCATACACGAGAGAGAACTAATTCTGGTAATTACAAACGACTTAAGCCATCATCTATGGCTATACACAACGAAACCATAAACTCTCTTAGGCCAACACAATTTGGCTACATCAATTAGGACTTAATCAACTTAAAAAAAGATCCCTATACATGCCATAACTCACAAGGACTTAAAACCTCATACCAAGCGTCTGCTCGATAGTGTGATACATATCCGGCGGTCTCCAACCCGAGCTAGTTAAATTAACCTATAAGAGATGAGAAAGGAAGAGGAGTAAGCAATAATGCTTAGTAAGTTCATATGCACATAACAATCAACTATTGATATTCATCGATTATACTCAACCACAAGGTATTATAATGAGTTTTACTCTTAAACTCATGGTTACTTACTCAACCATTTTTGAGACTTACTCATTCTGCCTCTTACCACATTCTAACCATGCCACAAGCTAATTGCTCATGTTAACTTGCATACATCCCTGCACTTGTCACCACATGATCTCATAAAACAATACATCAAACATTTTCAATAAGTCACTCATACTACAATCTCTCGGTGGTTTCGCACTTAGCCTACCCTCAATTTCTAATAGGGTGGTATCGCTCATAGCCCACCATTTACAATTTAAGGTGGTATCGCACATAGCCCACCATTATTATACATTCACGGATATTTATCCACATACATTTCTCTATTTCAAATGTCTATTCGAGAAAATTCCTCATACATTATCATTCTTACTTAGCTTTTTATGATAATCGTTCGTATTCACACAATGCATTAATAATTATAACTTATGCAGCGAAGGTGCATCATTTACACATACCCACTATGGGTTTATCATATACTGAATTCCTCTCAATTCAGTTCTAACACATACATGTATCTCTCGTGGTGCAACCACATTCATTCTCATTCTCAACATACTTGTTGAATCACTCAAATTGTTAAATAGCACTATTGAGTCTCGTACACATAATGTCACATTGACATCATACCCCCGATAGGGTCTTTTATAAATTAACGTATCGATGCCATATCCCCGACATGGTCTTATACGAAAACCCACACTGAGGCCATATTCTAAATATGGTCTTACACGGGGCCTTAATTACCATCGTATCATGATTTTTGCATTTAGACTATTCATGGATTAAATCAAGACTTTCATTTCTTGACATCACAACAAAACGTATTTAACGTATACATGGAGGCAACAACCAATCTATATAACATCAAAAATTAAAAATACTTCACTTGGTGTTGTACAATTTAACACATGAACTTACCTCGATACCGAAAAGGGTCGAAAGGGACATTTATGTCCACATTTCTCTTTTCTCCCATTCTAGGTCCGAATATCGTTTTCTTCGATCTAGAACAATAAAATTTACTCATTTTATCACCACACTAATCAATACATTTTAAAAATTCTACTTTGGAAAAATTACCATTTTGCCCTTAGACTTTGGCAAAATTATGATTTTGCCCCTAGGCTCGTAAATAATTTTTTATCATATTTTCTTATTAAAGAAGCCTAGCTGAACATTTAATCCTCTTACAACTATTCACATTTCCAACTATTTCATGCATTAATGAACAATTTACCACATTTGCATCTTAGTCCTAATTTGGTGTTTTCTTGACAACACCTTTCACAAGAGTTATTTCTCATCTTCCTAGCATTCATTTTCTTCCATAAAAACTCAGCAACCAACATAAAATCTCTCATGGCAAGTCCCTAGACTTTCAACCATAATGCAAATTAGTCCCCTCATTAGCCAGCTTAAGCTTTGGGGACTCCAAAAGTACAAAAATCATTAAGAAAAACCTCAAAAATCACTTACTTTCTAAGGAATATGTTGGCCTAAATTTTTGAGCTCCAAAACCCTTATTTCTCTTCAATTTTCGGTGGATGAAGGTTGAGGAATAGTGAAAAGATGATAACATCTTTATTCATCTTATTTTATTCATTTCTATCACCTAATATCCACTAAATTTGACCAACTTTAAAATCTTGTCTCCCTAGCTCCTATATGGCCGGCCATCACTAATTCAATGGCATAATATCACTTTAAGGACCTCGAATTTATAATCCTTAGCTAATTGCCACCTCTAGCAATTCAAATAGAACTTTCGCACTTTATGCGATTTAGTCTTTTTTCGCAATTAAGCCCTCAATCGCTAAAATTAAAGCACCAAAATTCTCATGCCTCTTTATAAACATATTATAACACATAAAATAATATCAAAATAATTTTCTCCAACCTCGGATTAGTGATCCTGAGATCACTGTTCCGACTAGCCCCTAAATCGGGCTATTACAATTCAGGTTCTCGAAGATATGTTGAGGTGTTGTATACTTGAGTTTAAAAGTACGTGGAAAAAACATTTACCGTTGATTGAGTTTGCGTACAACAATAGTTTTCAATCTAGCATTAAAATGGCACCGTTTGAGGCTCTTTACGGTAAAAAATACCGAACTCCATTGTATTAGACTGAACTGAGTGAGAATAAGATTCACGGGGTTGATTGAATAAAAGAGACTGAGCAGAAAGTGAAAGTGATTCGTGACAGTTTGAAAGCGGCCTCAGATCGTCAAAAGTCTTACGCAGACTTGAAACAGAAAGATATAGAATTTGAGATTGGTGACAAAGTGTTTCTGAAAGTGTCTCCGTGGAAAAAGATACTTTGATTTGGCCGGAAAGGCAAGCTGAGTCCGAGGTTCATCGGACCGTATGAGATCATTGAACGAGTTGGGCCGGTTGCTTATAGATTGATGTTGCCACTTGAGTTAGAAAAGATTCATAATGTATTTCATGTGTCATTGCTTCGATGGTACAGATCTGATCCATCACATGTGATTGCTCCTACTGAGGTTGAAATTCAGTCAGACTTGTCGTATAGTGAAGAACCGATTCGAATTTTGGCACAAGAGATCAAAGAATTGAGAAACAAGAGAGTATCCTTAGTGAAAGTGTTGTGGCACAAACACGGAGTTGAAGAGGCTACGTGGGAGCCTGAGGATGTAATGAGAGAGCAATATCTGAACCTATTCACTGGTAAGATTTTCGGGGACGAGAATCCCTAAGGGGGAGAGTTGTAACAGCCCGATTTAGAGCCTAGCCAGAACAGTGGTTTTGAGACCACAAATATGAGGTCGGAAAAATATTTTAAAATTATATTTGATGTTTATAATGTGTGATTGAGGCTGTGTGAAAGTTTCGTGTGAAAATTTTATCGACTGTGTGTCGAATTGTGAGAAAGGACTTAATCGCGTAAAGTGTAAAAGTTGTGTGCTAATTTAAAAGTACCTATGTAATATCCCGGGATAGGGGCTATTTTGTTGTTGCATGAAATTGCATGTGTTTAGTGTGCTGCATGGCTATTTCTATGTTTTGGGGGCTTGGTTGTAGGCTAGGAGTATGCCGGAGTGAGTGGGAGAATTTTAGTTTTAGGCTTTATAGGAGGGGAGCTGTTGGAGCTGGGGTTTAAGAATTTTACTTGTTGTTTTGTTGCACAAAAAGTGAGCTGGAAAGGTGGCAAGCATGCGCTTCATGGGGAGCTTGGGGTGGCGTCAACTACATGGAGTGGAGGTCTAGTGTTCGAGCTGCGAATTCCCCATTTTGGCTACATTTTGGGACGGCATGGAGGAGAGGTAGAAGGCAACTAGAATTCTACCTTGGACCAAGTCATACCTTTCAAATGAAAGGTGGAGAGCATTTGTAGGAGGGAGACTTGGTCTTGTTGGTTTGAATGTGTGGATGTGAGTGAATGGGGGGATTTGGCCGAATGTTGGGGGAGTGGTGGAGTGTATGGCCGGTTTTGGGAAGTGGGGAGAGAGAAGGCCGAATTATTCCTTTTGGAATTTGGTGAATATTCGGCCATTAGGAGACCAAATCAAATTCTTTTTTTTTGACAAACCAAAGCCGAAATTCTAAAGAATTCTCTCATCTTTTTCTCACTTCTTGAACCGAGATACCAAGTCCCTTTAGTTGCCGAAATTGTCTTGTTCACATGGTTTGTGTGTAGCCGAATACACTCTTGCATCTATCCTTCTTTCTTCATTTGTGTAAGTTTTGAATCGGGTATCCTTTCTTCTCACACTTTCATTCATTTTCTTTTGTCATACTTGTGCCGAAATCATACTACTTCTAAACCAAGTTCTCTATTTTTACTTCTCCATTACTAGTAGTTTCGAAACCATATCATCTTCTTCCCTCAAACTCTCATTTGCTTTTCTCAATAATCCTAGCCGAATCTTTCATTTGTGCCTTACCATTTCATTAAGCCGAAACACTAGTTCCCAAAACACATTTTTATCTCTTTTTTCTTTCAAAACCGTAAGTACTTGTCCCCATCCATTTTCTTTTTTTTTCTTTCTTTCTTTCTTCCATTTCAAAAGCTCTTGAGCCGAATCTCCCTTTTCTCCTAGGGGTTCTTGTGGCCGAATTTTTGGTGGTTGGTAAGTAGGGGTAAGTATTTGGTATTGTTTTTATTTCAATCTTTTAGGTTCGATTAAGGCAAGGGTAACAAAAGATTAACAGTTCTCTTTTGAAGGTGTAGACAATTGTTGGAAGGAGAACCTTTGTGGTTCGGGTTTGATAAGAAATCAAACCATTAGCAAGGTAAGGGTTCGATATTAACCCCCTTTGGTTAATTGTTATTGGCCGAATGTTATAGATGCCTAACCCCTATGTTTGGCCGATTTTAGGAGCAAGTCACTCGGGGGACCAAGATCGTTTCGTTGGGATTTTTAGACTCGTGTATACCAGGTGTGTAAACTAACACACTGATACCTAGTAATGTTATTAATAAACCTGTTTGCCTGTTAAAAACTATACCAGTATGACGGATAATTGGATACCCAAACGGGGTATGTGTACGTATCCGGGTAAGTCTAATTTATTACAAGTTCTATTATGGATACCGTGGGCATTATGATCTATGTTATGTATGCTATGAGATGTAATGCTAGACATGTTGGCATGATATGCATGATTTGTATGATATGCATGATTACATGAGTATGGTATGTTGATGGGTGATATGAGTGGAGGAGCGGTGATATTTTGTGCTTTTTGAGCACCAGTGTTTTGGTAACACACTTTGTGACTTTGGGTCACCAGAGGTTTAGCACCACCTCAGAGGTTTGGCACCTCATTGCGACTCGTCCACGTGGTTTGACACCACCGTGGGTTGGCCCCACTTTGAGATATGGGATCGTCTGCTAGTGATTGGGTATCACACGATGGGTTGGCCCCATCATTCGATTATTGTGACTACGGTCACCAAAGTGGTTTGGTACCACATTTGTGTCTTTGGGACACCGAGAGGTTGGGCACCTCATTGCGACTCGTCCCCGTGGTTTGACACCACCGTGGGTTGGCCCCACTTGAGATATGGGATCGCTCGCTAGTGATTGGGTATCACACGATGGGTTGGCCCCATCATTGGATTTGTGACTTTGGTCACCGGTGCTTTGGTAGCACAAACGTGTCTTTGGGACACCGGTGGTTTGGCACCACATTGATGGATATTGTGTCTTTGGGACACGGTGTTTTAGTAACACATTGTGACTATATGTCACCAGTGGTTTGGCACAACGGTGTGGTTTGGTACCACACGGGGTAGAAAAAGGAGATACGGATGGTTAGGATCGGGTTGCATTAATCATGTTGCTATGTATGACGTGTGTTAGCATGTTGTTTCATCGGGGAGCGGGATTTATGCATCGAGTCATTCGACTCACCCTCTCCTTTGACATTTCAGTGACCCGTGACGCGGACATGGACAGCCAGGGTGGACTCGGGGTGCACATGCCATGCTTTAATAAAAGTTTTGCTCAGACTATTCACTTTGGGTACTTTAGCTTATTTATTTTTATTTGAGATTTCATTTGGATTTGTAAAAGGCCTTTAAATTATGTTTTATGATGGTTATGTTTTAATTAGATTCTCAACCTGCTTAACAAATAACTTGGTATGAAATTTTACTAAAAAAATTGGTAAGATAATGTTTTCAAAACTATAACGCAATGTGTTTTAAACTATACCATCGGGTATCTCACTATGTTTTGCTATAAAGTAAACTCAAGTGATTTTTAAACCAAACTCGATATTCTACTAAGTCAGAAATGTTTCAAAATAGCACTAAGAAACTATTGGGAATGCTAAATGAAATCAACTCGTTTTTAACTATATACTTTGGATAAGTTTTCAAAATCTAATCAAACAAGCCTACTTCAATTTTCCTCAAATTCACTATGTTTTCACCCCGCTTTTAAACGAAAAATCTGATCACTCAAAAACGTTTTTCCCCGTAACATACCAGATTCGGGCGTGGTGTCCTGTCCGAGTTTGGGGTGTTACAATTGTGGTATCAGAGCCAAGTTCAAAGGCTCGGCTGTGGGCCTGAGGCCCAAAATGTTTTCAAAAGATTGTTTTGTTAGTCTTTGTTCTTAGGGTATGGTTGGAAAGGCATGGCACCGAGTCTCCGGCACCAGTTCGCCCAGGTAAGTACCCCGAACTATTGCTTGTGATTTGACTGGATGTGATATGATCTGATGAATAGCAATAGTATACTACTCTAGAGATTGAACTGATAGGATTTTGTGAATTCGCGAGAATAAATCCTCTTTAATATTCATAAGACTTGCTTTAAAACAGTGGAATAAATACTGATGCATAAAATTCTTAATCAGATACGTAGAAAGTTTAGTCATGAGCACCCGAGGCGGACGTGGTCGTAATACTCGTGGTAGAGGTAGGGGTAGGATGACAGTTTCTGAACCCGTAGGATCTGGTCAGGGGTCAAAAAATGAGATACCGGTTCCGCCACCAGCTGGAGGTGGTGAGTTCCAAGATCAGACCGGGGATGACGCAGTGTCACAGGCGATGCTGCGAGTGTTGGAAAGGGTAGCTGGTGTAGGTGGTGGTGCAGAGCTAGAAATGCGTCTGAGCGACTTCGGGCAAATGGGGCCGAATTCTTTCGAGGTGTATCTGGTGTCGCTCCCAGCACTGCTGAGTATTGGCTGGAGGCAACTGAGCGGATCATGGATGATCTGGACTTAACTGCTGAAGAGAAGCTGAAGGGCATCGTATCGCTTCTCCGGGATGAGTCATATCAGTGGTGGCTCACGGTTCGAGACAGTGTGGCAGCAGAGGATCTGACATGGGATTATTTCAGGGCTGCATATCAAAAGAAGTACATTGGAGCTAGTTATATTGACTCCCAGCGGAAGGCATTTCTGAGGCTTGTTCAGGGGAGTAAATCTGTTTCTGAGTACGAGGCTGAGTTCCTGAAGCTGAGTAGGTATGCCAGGGGCATTGTGGCCACTGAGCATGAGAGGTGTGTTCGTTTCGAGGATGGTCTGCGAGACGAGTTGAGGCTGCTGATTGCTCCTCAGCAGGAGCGCGAGTTTGCTGTCTTAGTTGAGAAGGCTAAGGTAGCCGAGGGTGTTAAGGAGTCGTGAGACAGGGCATGGACGAGAAATAGGCATAAGAGGAGCTTTGGGTCTTACGGATCGTCGGGTAATCCGCGAAGAGAGCTAGACCGAGTGGGCCGAACCAGCTGCTAGGTTTGTTCTTTGCTAGGCGAGGGACCGCCGCAGATGTGATCGATGTGGGAAATCTCATTGGGGTGGTTGCTTTGGATGGAGGAAAGGGTTGCTTTGAGTGTGGTTCTCTGGAGCACGTGTGAGGACCCTGTCCGCGTAGGTTGGCGAGATTCGATCGAGAGTCGGGCCGTAATCGGATTCAGAGGTAATAGACCGCCACCGCAGAGGGGCCGTGGTAATGGTTCTGGTCGGGGCCGTGGAGCACCGGGCAGAGGTGTGGGTAGTTACGAGGCCGCGCGTACTGGATTAGTGTATGCTGCGAGGCGCCGGGAGGAGGGCGACGCACCGGACGTCATAACCGGTACGTTTTTGATTTTTGGTTCTCCTTATACTGCTTTGATTGATGTGGGTTCAACGCACTCTTATGTTGCCAGTAGTATAGTAGAGACCATGGATTTAGACTCGAGATATCTTCTAGGCGGATGACCGTGATTAGCCCTCTAGGTCACTCTGTAGTAGTAGATAAACCGCATTTAGAGAGGTACCCCTAGAACTCCAAGGGGTAGTGTTTGCTGCTGATCTGATGGAACTGCCGTTTGGGGAGTTCGATCTGATTCTTGGGATGGACTGGTTGGTCAAGTACCAGGCGAGGTTGGATTGCGCGGCCAAGCGCATGGTTCTTAAGACGGTTGAGGGTGATGAGGTGGCTATGATAGGTAATAGGAGGGATTACTTATCAAATGTGGTATCCGCTCTCAAAGCGGAGAAGATGGTCGTGAAGGGTCGTGTGAAGCATATGTAGTTCATGTGTATGCCTTGGAGGCTAAAGAGTCTGTTGTGGAGAAGGTTCGCACCAGTTAAGGAATTTGTTGATGTTTTTCCGAGGAACTTAGGGTTTGCCACGGATCGTGAGGTAGAGTTCGGAATAGATCTGTTATCGGAGAATCTGCGCCGGTGTCTATTGCTCCGTATAGGATGGCGCCAAAGGAATTGGTGGAGCTTAAGGCTCGGATCCCAGGAGTTATTGGATCGAGGTTTTATTAGGCCTAGTGTTTCGCCGCGGTAAGTGCGCGGTACTCTTTGTCAAGAAGAAAGATGGCACGATGCGGATGTGTATAGACTACCGCTTGATTGAATAAGCCGACGATTAAAAACAAGTATCCGCTGCCACGGATAGATGATTTGTTTGATCACCCGGGCGCCGCGGTATTTTCGAAGATCGACTTGAGGTCTGGGTATCACCAGTTAAGAGTTAAGGAGGCTGATATCCATAAAATAGCGTTTCGAACTCGGTATGGGCACTACGAATTTCTGGTAATGCCGTTCGGGTTGACTAACGCACCGGCAGCGTTTATGGATATGATGAATAGGGTGTTTCAACAGTATCTGGATCAGTTCGTCGTGGTTTTCATAGACGACATCTTGGTGTACTCAAGGACAGAGGAAGAGCATGATAAGCATTTGCGAGTGGTGTTGCAGATTTTGAGGGACGAGCAGCTCTATGCTAAGTTCAGTAAGTGTGAGTTCTGGCTTAGGGAAGTGACTTTTTGGGTCATGTAGTGTCGGCTGAGGGGATTCGAGTAGATCCTCGTAAGATTGAGGCAGTTTTGGATTGAAGCCGCCTAGGTCGATGGTGAGATTCGGAGTTTTAAGGTTTGGCCGGATACTACCGAAGGTTTGTTGAGGGTTTCGTTGATAGCAAAGACCGATGACCAAGTTGTTTGAGGAAAGAAGTTCCGTTTGTATGGACCGAGAAAGCAGCAGGAAAGCTTTGATAAGTTAAAGAAGATTTTGACCGAGGCTCTCGGTTTGATACAACCCGAGGCTGGTAAGGAATTCACGATTTATTGCGATGCATCACATACGGGCTTGGGTTGTGTGTTGATGTAAGAAGGTAAGGTTGTGGCTTACGCTTCTCGGCAGTGAGGCCACATGAGGTCAACTATCCGACGCACGATTTGGAGCTAGCGGCCGTGGTCTTCGCCTTAAAGATTTGGAGGCACTACTTGTACGAGAGAGATCGATAGTCTACACGCAGATCATAAGAGTCAAGTATCTATCGACTCGGAAGGATTTGAATTTGAGAGGCGCGCAGATGGGTTGAGTTTTGAAAGATTACGATCGCTCGATTGAGTATCATCCGGGCAAGGCTAACGTGGTGGCAGACGCGTTGAGCCGTAAGGTTGTTTCGGACTTAAGAGCATTGTTTGCCCACTTGAGTTTGTATGACGACGGGAGTATTTTGGCAGAGCTGCAGGTTAAGCCTACTTGGGTTGAGCAGATCAGAGAAAAACAGCTAGAGGATGAGGTTCTGAGTGCGCGAAGGTTACAAGTACAGAATGGTGGTTTGGAGGGTTACAGCTTGTCTAGTGATGAGGTGTTGTGTTTTCGGGGTAAGGCTTGTATGCCTAAAGATGTTGAGCTGAGGCAAAGGATTCTTCAGGACGCACATAGCAGTCCTTATGCTATGCATCCTGGAGGTAGCAAGATGTATAGGGATCTTAGAGAGCAGTTTTGGTGGCCTGGCTTGAAGAAAGAGGTGACAGAGTTTGTTGGGAAGTGTCTGACTTGTCAGCAGGTCAAGGCTGAACATCAGTTGCCGTCGGGTTTGCTTCAGCCTGTGAAGATTCCTCAGTGGAAGTGGGAAAGGATAACCATGGATTTCGTCAGTGGGTTACCGCTTACGCCAAGCAAGAAGGATTCAGTTTGGGTAGTGGTGGATCGTCTGACTAAATCAGCTCACTTTATTCCGGTGAGGGTTGACTACTCACTTCAGAAGCTAGCGAAGCTGTATGTTTCAGAGATAGTGAGGTTGCACAGGGTGCCAGTTTTGATAATCTCGGATAGGGATCCCAGATTTACGTCAAGGTTTTGGAAAGCGTTGCATCAGGCTTTGGGTACGCGTTTGGATTTCAGCACGGCTTTCCACCCGCAGTCTGACGGTCAATCAGAAAGGGTTATTCAGATCTTAGAGGATATGCTGAGAGGTTGTATCTTGGATTTCAGAGGTAGTTGGGAGGAGTTTCTACCATTAGCTGAGTTTGCCTACAACAACAGTTACCAAGCGAGCATCAAGATGGCACCATATGAGGCGTTGTATGGTAGGAAGTGTCGCTCACCTACGTGTTGGACGGAGTTAGGTGAACGTCAGTTGTTGGGACCCGAGTTGGTTGCTGAGACCGAAGACAAGGTTAAGTTGATTCAGTCTCGATTGAAGGAAGCTTCGGACCGGCAGAAGTCTTATGCCGATCTTAAGCGAAGAGATATAGAGTTTGCTGTAGGGGATAAAGTGTTTCTAAAGGTCTCACCTTGGAAGAAGGTGTTGAGGTTCAGAAAGAAAGGCAAGCTGAGTCCGAGATTTATTGGGCCGTATAAGGTATTGAGACGAGTTGGACCAGTAGCGTATCAGCTTGAGTTGCCAGCAGAGCTTAGTCAGATTCACGATGTTTTTCACGTTTCGATGCTTCGGCGTTATCGTTCAGATCCGTCACATGTGGTAGCAGTGGAAGAGATCGAGGTGAATCCAGACTTGACTATGGAAGAGGAACCTGTGCAGATTCTTGGTCGAGATGTGAAGGTTTTGCGTAGAAAGTCTGTGCCTTTGGTTAAGGTACTTTGGCGGAATCATGGCGTAGAAGAAGCTACGTGGGAACCCGAGGATATGATGAGACAGCAATACCCGCAACTCTTTTGATCAGGTAATTTCGAGGTCGAAATTATTTTAAGGGGGGTAGAACTGTAATATCCCGGGATAGGGGCTATTTTGTTGTTGCATGAAATTGCATGTGTTTAGTGTGCTGCGTGGCTATTTCTATGTTTTGGGGGCTTGGTTGTAGGCTAGGAGTATGCCGGAGTGAGTGGGAGAATTTTAGTTTTAGGCTTTATAGGAGGGGAGCTGTTGGAGCTGGGGTTTAAGACTTTTACTTGTTGTTTTGTTGCACAAAAAGTGAGCTGGCAAGGTGGCAAGCATGCGCTTCATGGGGAGCTTGGGGTGGCGTCAACTACATGGAGTGGAGGTCTAGTGTTCGAGCTGCGAATTCCCCATTTTGGCTACATTTTGGGACGGCATGGAGGAGAGGTAGAAGGCAACTAGAATTCTACCTTGGACCAAGTCATACCTTTCAAATGAAAGGTGGAGAGCATTTGTAGGAGGGAGACTTGGTCTTGTTGGTTTGAATGTGTGGATGTGAGTGAATGGGGATTTGGCGAATGTTGGGGAGTGGTGGAGTGTATGGCCGGTTTTGGGAAGTGGGGAGAGAGAAGGCCGAATTATTCCTTTTGGAATTTGGTGAATATTCGGCCATTAGGAGACCAAATCAAATTCTTTTTTCTTTGACAAACCAAAGCCGAAATTCTAAAGAATTCTCTCATCTTTTCTCACTTCTTGAACCGAGATACCAAGTCCCTTTAGTTGCCGAAATTGTCTTGTTCACATGGTTTGTGTGTAGCCGAATACACTCTTGCATCTATCCTTCTTTCTTCATTTGTGTAAGCTGAATCGGGTATCCTTTCTTCTCACACTTTCATTCATTTTCTTTTGTCATACTTGTGCCGAAATCATACTACTTCTAAACCAAGTTCTCTATTTTTACTTCTCCATTACTAGTAAGCCGAAACCATATCATCTTCTTCCCTCAAACTCTCATTTGCTTTTCTCAATAATCCTAGCTTGAATCTTTCATTTGTGCCTTACCATTTCATTAAGCCAAAACACTAGTTCCCAAAACACATTTTTATCTCTTTTTTCTTTCAAAACCGTAAGTACTTGTCCCCATCCATTTTCTTTTTTTTTCTTTCTTTCTTTCTTCCATTTCAAAAGCTCTTGAGCCGAATCTCCCTTTTCTCCTAGGGGTTCTTGTGGCGAATTTTTGGTGGTTGGTAAGTAGGGGTAAGTATTTGGTATTGTTTTTATTTCAATCTTTTAGGTTCGATTAAGGCAAGGGTAACAAAAGATTAATGATTCTCTTTTGAAGGTGTAGACGATTGTTGGAAGGAGAACCTTTGTGGTTCGGGTTTGATAAGAAATCAAACCATTAGCAAGGTAAGGGTTCGATATTAACCCCCTTTGGTTAATTGTTATTGGCCGAATGTTATAGATGCCTAACCCCTATGTTTGGCCGATTTTAGGAGCAAGTCACTCGGGGGACCTAGATCGTTTCGTTGGGATTTTTAGACTCGTGTATACCGGTGTGTAAACTAACACTTGCGATACCTAGTAATGTTATTAATAAACCTGTTTGCATGTTAAAAACTATACCAGTATGACGGATAATTGGATACCCAAACGGGGTATGTGTACGTATCCGGGTAAGTCTAATTTATTACAAGTTCTATTATGGATACCGTGGGTATTATGATCTATGTTATGTATGCTATGAGATGTAATGCTAGACATGTTGGCATGATATGCATGATTTGTATGATATGCATGATTACATGAGTATGGTATGTTGATGGGTGATATGAGTGGAGGGAGCAGTGATATTTTGTGCTGACGAGCACCAGTGTTTTGGTAACACACTTTGTGACTTTGGGTCACCAGAGGTTTGGCACCTCAGAGGTTTGGCAACCTAATTGCGACTCGTCCCTGTGGTTTGACACCACCGTGGGTTGGCCCCACTTTGAGATATGGGATCGTCTCGCTAGTGATTGGGTATCACACGATGGGTTGGCCCCATCATTCGATTATTGTGACTACGGTCACGGTGGTTTGGTACCACATTTGTGTCTTTGGGACACGGAGGTTGGGCACCTCATTGCGACTCGTCCACGTGGTTTGACACCACCGTGGGTTGGCCCCACTTGAGATATGGGGAAATCGCTCGCTAGTGATTGGTATCACACGATGGGTTGGCCCCATCATTGGATTTGTGACTTCGGTCACCAGTGCTTTGGTAGCACAAAGCGTGTCTTTGGGACACCAGTGGTTTGGCACCACATTGATGGATATTGTGTCTTTGGGACACGGTGTTTTGGTAACACATTGTGACTATATGTCACCGGTGGTTTGGCACCACCGGTGGTTTGGTACCACACGGGGTAGAAAAAGGAGATACGGATGGTTAGGATCGGGTTGCATTAATCATGTTGCTATGTATGACGTGTGTTAGCATGTTGTTTCATCGGGAGCGGGATTTATGCACTGAGTCATTCGACTCACCCTCTCCTTTGACATTTCAGGTGACCGTGAAGACGCGGACATGGAGCCAGGGGTGGACTCGGGGTGCACATGCCATGCTTTAATAAAAGTTTTGCTCAGACTATTCACTTTGGGTACTTTAGCTTATTTATTTTTATTTGAGATTTCATTTGGATTTGTAAAAGGCCTTTAAATTATGTTTTATGATGGTTATGTTTTAATTAGATTCTCAACCTGCTTAACAAATAACTTGGTATGAAATTTTACTAAAAAAATTGGTAAGATAATGTTTTCAAAACTATAACGCAATGTGTTTTAAACTATACCATCGGGTATCTCACTATGTTTTGCTATAAAGTAAACTCAAGTGATTTTCAAACCAAACTCGATATTCTACTAAGTCAGAAATGTTTCAAAATAGCACTAAGAAACTATTGGAAATGCTAAATGAAATCAACTCGTTTTTAACTATATACTTTGGATAAGTTTTCAAAATCTAATCAAACAAGCCTACTTCAATTTTCCTCAAATTCACTATGTTTTCACCCCGCTTTTAAACGAAAAATCTGATCACTCAAAAACGTTTTTCCCCGTAACATACCAGATTCTGGCGTGGTGTCCTGTCCGAGTTTGGGGTGTTACAACCTAATTGTTGTTGTCTTTTAAATATGGAGGCTTTATGATGTAATTATGCCATATTTAGTGATAGTGGGTGGCAATAGACTAGAATAACCTTAATATATAAAGGTTATATATGTTTAAAGGAAAGGGCAAAAGGGTAAAAAGCCTATTAATGTTTAATAAAGCTTAATAATAATGAAAAAAAACATGAAATTAGATGAGTGTTCATCTTCCACCAACCGAAATTAGAAAAGAAAGGATGGTTAGAGAGCTTTGAAGGTTTCGGCAAGCTTAGGCTCAAATTGGTATGTGTTTTCAACTCGGTTTTTAATAATTTCTACGTTTTTGTGATCGTTGCTTAGTGTACTATCCAACCCATGCTTAAATTTTAGAAATTGATGGTGATTTTCAGATATGCAATTGATGGATATGTGAGCTTTGTGTTGTTAGTTGGTGGAATATGAAAGCTTGGTGTTGGGTTAACATAGTTTCTATTTGGATTTTTGGTGAAATTGAGTAACTTGGGCTAAATTGAGAAAAGTGTAAATTGAAGGACTAAAATGTGAAATAAATGAAATATGTGGGCTTGTATTAGCATGGGAAGAGTTCAGCTAAGCTTGTGTAAGTAGAAATTTTGTGTATTTTATGATTTTGTGAAATAGGGACTAAAGTGTCAAAATATGAAAATATGAGGGCTATTTTGTAAAATGCCCTAAATATGTGTGTATGGATTAAATTGAATGAATTGGTGATTGAATGAGTTGAATTTAAATGTGTATAGACCAAGAAAGGAGAGATTCGGATCGAGATCGAGACAAAGATAAAGTGCTCGATTAATCGACTGTTTCGGTATTTCGACGTCCGAGGTAAGTTCAGACATAGTACAGGTTGTTAATTTACCTTCTATGTGATGTGAATTGAATGATATATATTGAATTAGAAATGTAATGAATGGAATTGAGTAACGAGGCACTAAGTGTGCGTAATTGAATTGACACAGAGTTGATTAGCACTGTGTGTGCGAAATAATAGAAGCTTTGGCTTCATAGTTTGCACTGTGTGTGCGATTCCAAATTACGTTTGGTTTTGTATTGAGGCACTAAGTGTGAGAAGTTAATTTAGTTTCGACTATAAATTGGGCACTAAGTGTGCGATTAAATCTAATGAATAATGAAGGCTGGATCGAGATACAATATCGAGTATAAATTCGCTTGGATGGTGAGTAACTATGTGTTGGCTAAGGTATGTATTGAACCTTTGTGGATGAAGAGATTGTGTATGACTTCATGAGTGGTTGAGAAAGATTATTAGCTATGAATTATATGGTATAAACATTTGGAAATTGATCTATGTGATGAGTTCTTATTGTGCATTGTATTTGAACTATTAAGTTGAATGTATTATGTTACAAACTTACTAAGCTTTTGAAAGCTTACTGTGTGATTTGTTTTTTTCTATTTTACAGTGTCAGTAAAGCTAGCTCAGATTCAGGGATTGTCAGCATCTCTATCACACTATCGGCAATCTATTTTTGGGTACTTTTGGAAAAATGTATATAGTTGAAATATGGCATGTATAGGCTAGAAGTTATGGCATGTTTTGAAATGCTTAATCCTTGCCATGTGATTTGGCTTGGAAGTTGAATGATATTGAACTTATGAATGAGCTATGAATATGGTATATTTCATGATTATGTGGTTGATGAAAGATGTGGATTGAAGATGAATTATGGCATGAATTACATGATGTTTTGTCTATATGTTTGAGATGTGAATTTTAGTACTTTGATTGAACCAATGTGAGATGAAATTGAATATTAGTATAGATGGTATAGTTGGTGATTAATTGATACATAAAAAGGTATGTTTGGATGCATTTTGAGGCATGAATTTGTAATGTTTTGAAGATTGTAGGTATGACCCAAGTGTGGGTGGCAAATTGGCCTTGCGAATGGCCTATTTTGCATACACGGCTGTGGCACACGGGCGTGCCTGGTGGCCATATGAACAAGTCAGTAGCTAGCATAATTACACACAGTCATGGCACACGGGCGTGTCTGGTGGCCGTGGGAATAAGTCAGTATACATGCTCTGTTTTGGCACGGCCAGGACACATGGGTGTGTCTGGTAGTCGTGGAAGGCACACGGCCTGCCTGCACGCGCATGTGACCTTTGCAGTCTTGAAAAATGTTCAAATTTCCAAGAATTTCGTATGTGTTCGGTTTAGTCCCGACCTCTTTCTAATACTTGTTTAAGGTCTCATAGACTGTAATAAGGGACTATATGTTTATGTTTGAATATGTTTGATTGATGATTGACTTTGTGTCGTGAAATGGATGTGAATTGTTCCGATTGATCGGTAACCCTATTCTGGCAATGGTTTCGGGTTAGAGGTGTTACAACAAAACACATTTTGAATCTTTTTCCAAGGCAATACTTTCGGAAGCATGCTATCGCTGAACGGGAATTTCATATCCCCATGTTTCAAATTCACATACATTTTCTGACAATCTGAAGTGGATTCTAAACTGCCACGAATCACTTTTACTTTCTGTACGTTTTCTGATCAGATAGTCTCAGAAACATATAACTCAACTAATCTATCAGGTTACGTTACCAATCACCAGAACATCTATTTCAAATAACTGTACATTTCATTACTCCCTGAATGAACAAATGAGCTACTATTGAGTCTCGTACAACCTTTTCTGCATAAGCTCTAGATAATTCATTGCACGGATTCTATCTCGGAGTAATAATAACAAAAATCAGAATCAAAAGTCGTGTCACACTGTACTCGTTCAATTTACCACTCACTATCACATTCCTAAGGTTCTCAATCTTGCAAAGAAAACATCGTTTTAGCTTCTAACTTAGCTAGATACAGACCGCCATCAATTAAGATTAATCATGTATCCAATACACAAAAAATATTCTAAGGCTTTCCATTCAAGCATTTGCAACTATATCTGCTTTCCCAAAGGTTAATCGATAACTGCTCACAATCTTTCAATAGTTCAAGCCATCTATGATGTTTTAAATTCAAATTCTTCTGTGAAATTAGATACTTTAAACTCTTGGGATCAGGAAACATATGACATTTTTCGTCGGTCAACCGACGCCATCAAATTCTCAACACAGACATAAAAAGTGGCCAACTTTAAATCACCCGTCGGAAAGTTTCTTTCATGTGACTTTAACCGTCTGAAAGCATAAACTATCACTTTACATTCTTGTATTAAAACACATTCAAATCCGTTCGATAGTGCATCGCTGAATAATCACAAACTCTTTACTCAATTTAAACTGGACCAGAACTAGTGCTTCAGTTAACAATACCTTCAACTATTTTCAACTTTGCTAACACTCAACAGACCATTCAAATTTTCACAAATGTGATAACTTTATTAATCAGAACAACTTTAACTCATAAGAATATCATCTAATTAGAATTGATCTAATAAATATGTCCTCGTATCACACCCTTTTTGAATATAAATTCTTCATTCAGATTGTTCGCCAATTTACCCATGAATGTACAAGATTTTATCCTTTTACCTGAGGATAAACTTAAATGCATATAACTCAAATTACCTTTCAACTGACCATCTCGCTCAGATAAAAAAACAACTGAGTCGATTTCAATAATAAAATAATAACATATCAAAATACTCATTTCTTCATGCTGTTAAACAACTCAAACATACAATCTTTTATAATTCCCTTAACATGCTAATCAAGGATCTTTACAACTGCATTAGCTCAAGGAAACAAAATATCTTGATTGAATTCAATGACCTTAATCAAACTTACCTGAGAGAAGAAAACCATTCATACAATTTGAGCTTGAGCTTTCACTATCTATACCTTTGCCGATGTCAATTCCTTTCACGGAGATTAGAGAAATCCCGATACCAAAATCACCACGTTCTTATGATCGAACCAGGAATACACTCATAATAGACATAGTTACCACAAGCCAAAGAACATACTTTAAAGATGAGCCATGATTGATAATTTACAAAATAAGGATGATAAGAAAACTGAGATAAAGAAATCCAAGATGCGATATATTACTGGAAGTCTGAGAACATAACTCATAAGAAAATAATAAAGATCTTGATGATTCCTCAAAGAAAACCAGAAGAAAAAAAATGCTTACACGCTCTGGAATCAATTGTAACAGAGATAATATATTTTCCAAATATATATACAAAATAACACAACATCCGGTAGAAACAGAAGAATAGCCTCACATAAATTTTCACCAACAACTTTTATTCCAAACATAATAGAATAGAATCCCATAGAGAGAGATAAGAAATGCTGCTCATCAACCAACCAGATCAACAGTGCTCTCATCTAACATTATAAGCAGCTAGCATTCTCATACGATAAGAATTTCATCAAAAAACGAACAATCACATATATCTCTGAGGATAAATGAGTACATAAAATACCCAGGAGAGATCATCATAATCTATTCAATTACAACTGTTACACTCAGACATCTTTACGATTCAAATATCATTTCTCTAACTAATTCTGTCATCACTAATCTCGTATTATTCCATTTACTAGCGAAAATCAATCCAGAAGAAATTCCAGCAAATACATACTTTAGACATCATACCTGAATGAGTCGATTAGCCGAGATTAACTTTTTCTTTAACCGTGACATCGTAAAAACTGAATGATCTTTAGAATAACCTGACATCTTTTCCAGAACTGTAGTCACTTGCCAAACTATTCTTAACTCTGACCACATTATTAGTCCTTCCGCTACTGAACTTTTTAGTCTCTTACTTGTGAGCTCATTCAATATAAATCTCGTGAGATTTCGTTATAAAATACCACATTGGTAAGGGGGTGAGGTCGTAAAGACTCTAACTACACTATCATAAATACACACATATAACTTAGCATTCATCAACAACGTAATATCTTCACAATCATATAATTCACTTCAAGCTAATTAACGTACATATTTATGCCACACAAACTTTCCGATTAGCTTTATTCAAGCAAGTGTACTTAAACATACATTCCATAAATTTTGAGTAAGTTTACTTATCACATTCAGTTAACCAACAAATTAGGCACATAACATCATACGAATACAAAATAAGCATAGATGAGCTTATCCCAATATAAACTTTCATTTTCATTTCACCTTTTCATATTTCAAGAATAATTCCCATTGAACCTTTGTAATTTCGATGGGTACTTGAGTAGTATACTCAAGGTATGCATATCAACAATCCGTCAATTCATATTCAAAAGTGCCCTTTTGGCACATACTCATAGAGCACACTCTCGAGCCACATATGACATAACAAGATTGCCAATTCAGGCTAAATCCTTTCGATAACGTATGCTCTAAAGCCTTACTCTTGATTACCCGCCGGGCTAAATCTATTTCATAACATATGCTCGAGAGGGCTTTGTAACATCCTGAAATTCGAGATTTTATAATTTACTTTACATCATGCGTTAGACTAGTTAAGAATGTTAATTGTGTATGTATAGGGGTTCTAAGAAGGCTCAGGGTTGAGTTGGGCCTTAGCAAAATTTTTGTGTTTAAGCACTTTAAGGAGAGAAGGTAAGTGGCATCAAGACTTAAGGAGATAAGTGTGCATTTTGCTAGCATAAGTGAAGCTAGTAGAGGAGTGGTGTGGCGTTGCATGTATGGGCTTGAGGGGTGGAGTTCAAATCCCACCTATTGCAAATTTTGGATTATTTTTTTGTGCTTCCTTTCCAAGTGTCGGCCAAGGTTCTAATTATGGTAAGGAAGACTTTTTATTGTTGGTAAGAAGAATAAGAAAATATGGTAAGGAGGTAAACAAAAGAAAAGGAAGGAAAGAAATAAAAGAAAGGGATAAGGTGGGGGAAACATGTGGCCGAATTTTAGGAGTTGCCTAAGGGAGAGAATTTTGGTCAACACTCACCTTTTGGTAATGAGGATACACAGTTTTGGTTAGGGGATTAGGGAGAGCCGAAATTCCTATTGCATTTTGCAAATATTGTGCATGAAAAGTTTTGTTTCTTCTTAACATTTTGGCATTTTCTTTTTCCAACTTCTTTTCCTTTGTTTTGGCCGAATCACTATATCCTTCTGTTCTTTTCTCCTTTCTTTTGTTTTACCAAAATACTCAATCCAATTTGGTTCATTTTCTTTTGGTAATAGCCGAACCTCTATACTCCATTGTCCATCACTTCTTTTCTTCTTCACCATCTCTTCAACCATTTTTCCTTTCTCTTTAATCGACACAACTTTGTTTGGCCGAATCTTCTTTATTCTTTTCTCATCAATAGCCAAATTTTGTCATCTTCTCTTCTCCATCTTGCGAGTTGAGTATCTCTTCTTTGATAGAATCGGTAAGTGGCTCTATTCTATCCTTGTATTTTCTTTTCTTCATGCCGAATATGTACCTTCTCTTTGGATAGTTCTCTAAACTGAAACATTCCTCTCTTCTACTCCCTCATTTCGTGATCATCTCCTATTTTGTAGTGTTCTTGTGGGGTTGGCCGAATCTTTCATTTTGTCGATTCATCCGTAGTCGTAAGCCCAATCGGTGGAAATCGGATCTATTATCGTAAGGTAAGAAGTTTCTTTATGGATTATTTCGATCTCGCTCATTGTTTGATTAGTTTGCTAAATGGAATGATGGTTGTGACTAATCGTTACTATAGGGATTATATCGATCGTTTTTATTCACTTGTTAATCCTACGGAAATAGTGGTAAGCCGAACCTTTTCCTTAAACAATCGATTATATCATCATAATATCATTTTGATTAAGACTTTTTCCAATGGAGGCAAGTGGTATCGATTCGAAAGGAAAAGCGATAGGAGAGCACAAAAGGAGTGGATTTGTAATTCCTACTCCTAAGTTCAAACGTAGGGCGGTATCGACAGTTCAAGATTTTCCACCGGGTTGTGGACCATCATCCGGTGAAAATAGACAAATCGCGGTTGTTCACGATACTAAGGGTAAGCGTTTCATTAGATCGTCTGATTTAGATATTAGATTAATAAAATCTAGTTTATTGGTTAATCGAGTGTAATGGTGATTTAGGTGCCGACGATCAAGAATGTTTAGTCCTTACCGTAATTAGGTGTGTAATCTCACACTGAAATCTTGTAGATTTGTGATTCGATGTCATGTTGGAAAATAGATCGTTATCATTTATAAGGCTAGAAATTGTAATATGGCATAGATCGAGTAACTTGTTTAAATTACATTATTTCTAAAATTTGTTAAAATAGGTACAAAATTTGTAAGATTTACCAAAATGCCCCTATGGGCCGATTTACCAAAATGCCCCTATGGGCCGATTTACTAAAATGCCCCTATGGGCCGATTTACAAAAATGCCTCTATGGGCTGATTTACTAAAATGCCCCTATGGGCCGAATTGCTAGAATGCCATAGTGGGCCAAATTACAAAGTTCTATAATAGACCGATTCACCGTAATAAATATTGGATTAATGGTCGATTATATATGTGGATATTATCCTATGTATATTGCATTTCACATTTTGCATGGGATGGGAAAATTGTATGGAGAGCAGTGTAGCCTGGTGGCATTGCCACAAAATATTCATTATTATGCTTAATTATGATTTCGGTGGCTTGGTCACAATATAAATATATGATAAGCAGCTTGACTGCAAATTTTGGTGTGAGCGGTGGGGTGGGTTGACTTGATCCCCACAGGTGTGATTGGCTGGTCGGGGGTGTGATGGTTGGATGGGTTGGGTTGCATGCATTCACTTCATTTTAATATTATTATGTTAATGGGCTTCGGTCCAAGATGATGCTATACGGGTTCAGGCCCAGTGGATGACGGTAAGGGGATTATGCATTGAGTTCTTGTAACTCACCCCTCATTTCTTTTTCTTAATCCCCTCAGGTAATGCCCAGTGACGAGGACTTGGGGCCATGGATGACCCGGTGGAGGCCATACTTTAGAAATGGTGTTTTCGAACTTAGTAAATTCATTTTTCGTTTCTTTTCGTTACTTTTACTATTTTGGGTTAAAGTTGTAATAAGGCCTCTGGGATTTTAAATTTGGATTTTATGTTTGATTATTTATTTTCTTTCATGGTTTGATTTAAACGGGAATTTTTCTGGAAATCATAAACAATGGTTTTTCATAAAATTTATCTACAAACGGATTTCATAACCAATATGTTCGAATAAATTACTTTGGACTTTCCTTCGAATTAATTTTATTTTTTAAAAAAAATTACGGATTTAAATGATCACTAATTCAATTATCGATTTTTTTCAATTTAACCTTTCAAGAATTGTAGTATTTCTATCAAATATTTTTGATCAAAAATTTGTTTTCTTAAACTAAATTCTAATCGTTAGTAAGAGGCGCAAGTTCTTTACTCGTTTTCTTCATGTGACATGTTAGATCCGGTCATACCGCATAGGCCGAGTTTGAGGTGTTACCTTTTGTGATATCAGAGCCAAGTTACAAAACTCGACTGTGATTTGGGTTCAAAAGCGTTTTCCAAAGCTGTTTAAAATTTTAAATTATAAATGCATGATCTAAAGGAAGTATGGCACCACGGGTATCCGGCACCAAGTCAAGTAAGTTTATGTTTTCATTTTATGATTATTGTGGTATGATTGTAGAAATACTCTAGAACTTTTAGCTTTAGGAGCTGAAACTATAGAGATTGAGACCTTATGATACGTTTTGCGAAAACGACTTTACTTCCTATACTTCATAAAACATTTGTTTAATAAAAATTGAATAGTATAATGATTCATAAGACTTTTAATCAGATTAAATCGACTTAGCAAACATAAGCGCTAGAGGATGTGGACGCGATAGACGTGGCCGTGGTAGAGGCCGAGGTGCTAGAGTTGTATCTGAGGCATCGGGACATATGCCGGAGATGGACGCACCTGCGTCACTTGTGACTAAAGCTGGGTCACATGATCGAATGAGAGAGGACAACGCTCTGTCCCAAGTGATGTTGCGAGTTCTGGAAAGGGTTGTTGGGGCAAGAACTGGGTCGGCAGCTCGTGGGTCAATTTTGGAGCGACTCAGATCGAATGGGGCTGAAGTTTTTAGGGGTATTTCGGGTGTAGCCCCTAATGTAGCGGAGTACTGGCTTGAAGCGGTGGAGAAGATTATGGACGACCTGGATTGCACCGCCGAGCAGAAATTGAAAGGGGTTGTGTCATTGCTGAGAGACGAAGCGTATCAGTGGTGGCTCACTGTTCGGGAAGGCACTCAGGCTGATCGTATTACATGGGAATTCTTTAAGACAGCATTCCAAGGAAAGTATGTCGGGGCTAGTTATGTGGATGGCCAAAGGAAGGAATTCTTGAATCTGGTCCAAGAAGGTAAATTCGTGGCAGCTTACGAGGCGGAGTTTCTGCGTCTGAGTCGGTATGCTCGGGGAATAGTGCCGACTGATTATGAACGCTGTGTGCGTTTTGAGGACGGGTTGCGTGATGAGTTGCGGGTACTGATAGCCCCACAGAAGGAGAGGAATTTTGCCACACTTGTGGAAAAAGCTAAAATAGCTGAAGAGGTTAAACACTCGGAATGGCAAAACTGAGACAAGGATAGGGGCAGCAACAAGAGAGACTCTAGGTACTCAGGTTCTGCTAGAAGGTTTCAGAAAAGGCCCAGGAATGAGGAGCCAGCTCGAGTAAGAGTTCAAACTAATACCAATCAGTTACAACCTTACGTGGATTGTGGGAAACTTCACTCGGGTGAATGCTGGAAGAGAACTGGTGGTTGTTTCAGATGTGGATCTAAGGACCATCGATTTAGGGATTGCCCTCGAAAGCCTGATCAAACTCAGGCAGTTCATAACAGATTTGAGTAGCCAGCAGGAGGTGCTATGCAGCCACAAAGAGGCCATGGGCCAGGTCGAGGTGGTAATGGTGTAGGACGACGTCAGGGTACACCGGGTAGAGGTACCGGTAACAGGGGTAATACAGAGGCGAGACAGCCAGGGTTGGTTTATGCGGTCAGACGTCGAGAGGATGGCGATGCACCGGATGTCATAACTGGTACGTTCTTCATATCTAATGTACCTGTTATTGCTTTGATAGATATTGGATCCACCCATTCGTATGTTGCTCGTGCTGTGTCTAGAACTTTGAATATTAGATCTGAGATTACTGCTAGAGAAACAACTATAATTAGCCCATTAGGATAGTCGATAGTAGTAAATAAGTTGTTTAGAGATGTGCCCTTAGAAGTTCAGGGGGAAGTATTTCTGACGGATTTGATGGAACTGCCATTCGGTGAGTTTGATCTTATTTTGGGCATGGACTGGTTGGTTAAGCATCGTGCGAATTTGGACTATGCTGCAAAGCAGATGGTATTAAGAACTTCAGAGGATAAGGAAGTGATGATGATAGGTGAAAGAAGAAACTATCTGTCTAATGTGGTATCTGCTATAAAGGCAGAGAAGTTGGTGCGGAAGGGGTGTTGAGCGTTCTTAGCCTTTATCAGTGCTTTGGATGCCAAAGAGTTGTCGATTAAGAGTGTTAGAACGGTGAAAGAGTTTTCAGACGTCTTTCCCAAGGACCTTCCAGGATTGCCTCCGGATCGGGAGGTGGAGTTTGGCATTGAGCTATTGCTAGGGACGGCTCCGGTGTCCATTGCTCCTTATAGAATGGTGCCGAAGGAGTTAGCGGAGCTTATGGCTCAAATTCAGGAGTTTTTGGATTGCTGATTTATTCGACCAAGTGTGTCACCATGGGGAGCGCTGGTTTTGTTCGTTAAGAAAAAGGATGGGGCGATGCGTATGTGCATCGATTATAGACAATTGAATAAGTTGACGATCAAGAACAAGTATCCGTTACCGAAGATCGATTATTTGTTCGATCAGCTGTGAGGAGCTTCAGTTTTCTCAAAAATAGACTTGAGATCAGGATATCACCAGCTTAAGGTCAAGGAGGTGGATATTCACAAGACTGCGTTCCAAACCCGATATGGGCATTACGAGATTTTGGTGATGCCGTTTGGGTTGACTAATGCACCAGCTACATTTATGGACATGATGAACCGAGACTTCCAACCCTATCTAGACCGGTTTGTGGTGGTGTTCATAGATGACATCTTGGTGTACTCAAAGACTGAAGAGGAGCATGATTCGCATCTACGGATAGTATTGCAGATTTTGAGGGAGAAACAGCTGTATGCCAAATTCAGTAAGTGTGAATTTTGGCTAAAGGAGGTGACCTTTTTGGGCCACGTTGTGTCTGCCGAGGGAATTAGAGTTGATCCCCGAAAGGTCGAGGCTGTATTCGATTGGAAGCCACCGAAGTCAGTGGCAGAAATTCAGAGTTTTCTAGGTTTGGCTGGGTATTACAGGCGATTCGTTGAGGGGTTTTTGTTGATTGCTGCACCCCTAACTAAGCTGTTGCGTAAGGGAGTATCGTTTGTGTGGTCAGATAAGCAGCAAGAAAGCTTTGAGAAATTGAAGAAGATTCTGATAGAAGCACCAGTATTGATTCAACCTGAGGCTGGTAAGGTGTTTATCGTTTATTGTGATGCGTCACACACGGGCTTGGGTTGTGTGCTGATGCAAGGGGGAAAAGTGGTGGCTTATGCATCTCGTCAATTAAGGCCGCATGAGATAACTTATCCCACTCATGATTTGGAGTTAGCTGCAGTGGTGTTTGCTCTAAAGATTTGGAGACACTATCTGTACGGGGAGAAGTCGATTATCTATACGGATCATAAGAGTCTGAAGTACCTCCTTACCCAGAAGGAGTTGAACTTAAGACAGCAGAAGTGGATAGAATTGTTGAAGGATTATGACTTCTCAATCGAGTATCCCCCAGGTAAAGCTAACGTAGTGGCAGATGCGTTGAGTCGTAAGGTGATATCGGATTTGAGAGCAATGTTCGCTCATCTCAGCCTTTATGAAGATGGTAGTCTGTTAGCCAAACTTCAAGTGAAGCCTGCATGGGTAAATCAGATTAAGGAAAAGCAGTTGTCAGATGAAAGATTGAGTTCTCGACTTTAGCAAGTGGAAAGTGGTGAGATAGGGGATTTTGGATTAAATAGTGATGTAGTATTGTGTTTCCGCGGAAGAGTTTGTATGCCTAGGGATTCAGAATTGAGACAAATGATTCTGCGTGAGGCGCATAGTAGCCCATATGCTATGCACCCGGAGGAAATAAGATGTACCGAGATCTCCGTAGCGTATTGTGGCGGGGTTGAAACGAGAGGTTACTGACTTTGTGAGTAAGTGCTTGACATGTCAGCAGGTGAAGGCGGAACATCAACTGCCGTCAGGGTTGCTACAACCGGTGAAAATTCCACTATGGAAATGGGAAAGGATAACGATGGACTTTTTTAGTGGGTTACCCTTAACGCCTACTAAGAAAGATTCAGTATGGGTGATAGTGGATCGGTTAACGAAGACTGCTCATTTTCTACCTGTTCGTACGGATTATTCGTTGCAGAAGTTAGCCAAGTTGTATGTAGCAGAAGTCGTGAGGTTGCATGGGGTACCATTGTCTATCATATCAGACAGGGATCCTAGGTTTACATCACGGTTTTGGAAGGCTCTGCATGAAGCTTTGGGAACAAGACTAAATTTCAGCACGGCGTTTCATCCACAGACTGATGGTCAGTCGAAGAGAGTAATCCAGATTCTAGAAGACATGCTAAGAGGCTGTGTGATCGATTTCAGGGGTAGTTGGGAAGATTTCCTACCGTTGGTAGAGTTTGCATACAACAACAGCTATCAATCCAGTATCCAGATGGCAGCCTACGAGGTGTTGTATGGTCATAGGTGTCGTACTCCTACTTGCTGGACTGAATTGGGGGAGTGACAGTTATTGGGTCCAGAGTTGATCTCGGAGACGGAGGAAAAAGTTAAGGTAATTCAGGCACGGTTAAAAGAAGCTTCGGACAGACAAAAAATTGTGCAGCGGATGCAAGCGGAAGGAGATAGAGTTCTCTGTGGGTGATCAGGTCTTTTTGAAGGTCTCACCTTGGATAAAGATCTTAAGATTTGGACGGAAGGGCAAGTTGAGCCCTAGATTCATCGGACCATACCGTGTATTGAAGCGTGTTGGGCCAGTGGCTTATCAGCTTGAGTTACCTCAAGAGTTAGGACAGATACATAGTGTATTCCATGTCTCTATGTTAAGGCGTTATCGCTCGGATCCATCTCATATCGTACCAGTGGAGGAAGTTGAGATAAGACCTGACTTGTCTTTTGAAGAGGAGCCAGTACAGATTTTAGATCGGGATATTAAGGTGCTAAGAAAGAAGTCGGTTCCATTAGTCAAAGTTTTATGGCGTAATCACGGGTCAGAGGAAGCTACATGGGAGCCAGAGGACACAATTCGACAGCAATATCCTCATCTCTTTTAATCAGGTAAATTTCGAGGCTGAAATTTCTTTAAGGGGGTAGAATTGTAACATCCTAAAATTCAGGATTTTATAATTTACTTTACAACATGCGTTAGACTAGTTAAGAATGTTAATTGTGTATGTTTAGGGGTTCTAAAAAGGCTCGGGGTTGAGTTGGGCCTTAGCAAAATTTTTGTGTTTAAGCACTTTAAGGAGAGAAGGTAAGTGGCATCAAGACTTAAGGAAATAAGTGTGCATTTTGCTAGCACAAGTGAAGCTAGTAGAGGAGTGGTGTGGCGTTGCATGTATGGGCTTGAGGGGTGGAGTTCGAATCCCACCTAGTGCAAATTTTGGATTATTTTTTTGTGCTTCCTTTCCAAGTGTCGGCCAAGGTTCTAATTATGGTAAGGAAGACTTTTTATTGTTGGTAAGAAGAATAAGAAAATATGGTAAGGAGGTAAACAAAAGAAAAGGAAGGAAAGAAATAAAAGAAAGGGATAAAGTGGGGGAAACATGTGGCCGAATTTTAGGAGTTGCCTAAGGGAGAGAATTTTGGTCAACACTCACCTTTTGGTAATGAGCATACACAGTTTTGGTTAGGGAATTAGGAAGAGACGAAATTCCTATTGCATTTTGCAAATATTGTGCATGAAAAGTTTTGTTTCTTCTTAACATTTTGGCATTTTCTTTTTCCAACTTCTTTTCCTTTATTTTGGCCGAATCACTATAGCCTTCTGTTCTTTTCTCCTTTCTTTTTTTTTTTTGCCAAAATACACAATCCAATTTGGTTCATTTTCTTTTGGTAATAGCCGAACCTCTATACTCCATTGTCCATCACTTCTTTTCTTCTCCACCATCTCCTCAACCATTTTTCCTTTCTCTTTAATCGACACAACTTTGTTTGGCTGAATCTTCTTTATTCTTTTCTCATCAATAGCCGAATTTTATCATCTTCTCTTCTCCATCTTGCGAGTTGAGTATCTCTTCTTTGATCGAATCGGTAAGTGGCTCTATTCTATCCTTGTATTTTCTTTTCTTCATGCCGAATATGTACCTTCTCTTTGGATGGTTCTCTAAACCGAAACATTCCTCTCTTCTACTCCCTCATTTCGTGATCATCTCCTATTTTGTAGTGTTCTTGTGGGGTTGGCCGAATCTTTCATTTTGTCGATTCATCCGTAGTCGTAAGCCCAATCGGTGGAAATCGGATCTATTATCGTAAGGTAAGAAGTTTCTTTTTGGATTATTTCGATCTCGCTCATTGTTTGATTAGTTTGCTAAATGGAATGATGGTTGTGACTAATCGGTTATTATAGGGATTATATCGATCGTTTTTATTCACTTGTTGATTTTACGGAAATAGTGGTAAGCTGAACCTTTTCCTTAAACAATCGATTATATCATCGTAATATCGTTTTGATTAAGACTTTTTCCAATGGAGGCAAGTGGTATCGATTCGAAAGGAAAAGCGATAGGAGAACACAAAGGAGTGGATTTGCAATTCCTACTCCTAAGTTCAAAGCGTAGAGGCGGTATCGGCGAGTTCGGGATTTTCCAGGGTTGTGGACCATCATCCGGTGAAAATAGACAAATCGCGGTTGTTCACGATACTAAGGGTAAGCGTTTCATTAGATCGTCTGATTTAGATATTAGATTAATAAAATCTCGTTTATTGGTTAATCGAGTGTAATGGTGATTTAGGTGCCGACGATCAAGAAGGTTTAGTCCTTACCGTAATCAGGTGTGTAATCTCACACCGAAATCCCGTAGATTTGTGATTCGATGTCATGTTGGAAAATAGATCGTTATTATTTAGAAGGCTAGAAATTGTAATATGGCATAGATCGAGTAACTTGCTTAAATTACATTATTTCTAAAATCTGTTAAAATCGATACAAAATTTGTAAGATTTACCAAAATGCCCCTTTGGGCCGATTTACCAAAATGCCCATATGGGTCGATTTACCAAAATGCCCCTATGGGCCGATTTACTAAAATGCCCCTACGGGCCGAATTACAAAAATGCCTCTATGGGCCGATTTATTAAAATGCCCCTATGGGCCGAATTGCTAGAATGCCTTAGTGGGTCGAATTACAAAGTTCTATAATGGACCGATTCACCGCAATAAATATTGGATTAATGGTCGATTATATATGTGGATATTATCCTACGTATATTGCATTTCACATTTTGCATGGGATGGGAAAATTGTATGGAGAGCAGTGTAGCCTGGTGGCATTGCCAAAAAATATTCATTATTATGCTTACTTATGATTTCAGTGGCTTGGTCACAATATAAATATATGATAAGCAGCTTGACTGCAAATTTTGGTGTGAGCGGCGGGGTGGGTTGACTTGATCCCCACAGGTGTGATTGGCTGGTCGGGGGTGTGATGGTTGGATGGGTTGGGTTGCATGCATTCACTTCATTTTAATATTGTTATGTTAATGGGCTTCGGTCCAAGATGATGCTATACGGGTTCATGGCCAGTGGATGACGGTAAGGGGATTATGCACTGAGTTCTTGTAACTCACCCCTCCTTTCTTTTTCTTAATCCCCTCAGGTAATGCTCAGTGACGAGGACTTGGGGCCATGGATGACCCGGTGGAGGCCATACTTTAGAAATGGTGTTTTCAAACTTAGTAAATTCCTTTTTCGTTTATTTTCATTACTTTTACTATTTTGGGTTAAAGATGTAATAAGGCCTCTAGGATTTTAAATTTGGATTTTATGTTTGATTATTTATTTTCTTTCATGGTTTGATTTAAACGGGAATTTTTCTGGAAATCATAAACAATGGTTTTTCATAAAATTTATCTACAAACGGATTTCATAACCAATATGTTCGAATAAATTAATTTGGACTTTCCTTCGAAATATTAATTTTATTTTTAAAAAAAAATTACGGATTAAAAAGATCACTAATTCAATTATCGATTTTTTCAATTTAACCTTTCAAGAATTGTAGTATTTCTATCAAATATTTCTGATCAAAAATTTGTTTTCTTAAACTAAATTCTAATCTTTAGTAAGAGGCGCAAGTTCTTTACTCGTTTTTTTCATGTGACATGTCAGATTCGGTCATACCGCATTGGCCGGGTTTGGGGTGTTACAAGATTAATACGAAATTACCATTCTGGGCTAAATCCTTTTTGCAACATTTAAAACATTTTATCCATTTCATTAAATGTAACAGCCCGATTTAGACCCTTGTCGGAATAGTGGTTCTAGGACCAAAACTTCGAGTCTAAAAAATATTTTAACATTATTTTCTGTGCCTACAGTATGTGATTAAGCATGTGTGAAATTTTCGTGATTTAATTTATCCGTTTGTGTGTTTAATTTGCAAAAAGGACTAAATTGCAGAAATTGTAAAAGTAGCTTTCTATTTGATAAAGTGCTGAATTGATGTGTCTTTATTAATATGAGGTCCTTATAATGCAATTGGACCATTTGATTTATGGATGGACATTAATGTACATAGATAGTGAATTTTTAATGTTAATATTAAAAGGATAAATATGTAAATTGGTTATTAATGATATTATAATTAAAACAAATCATAAAATAGCTATGATAGCCAAATAAGAAAAGAAAAGGAAGGTTTTAAAGCTCTTGCATATTCTGCCATTGTCTAAGCTCAATCGAGGTATGTTTTGAGCTCGATTTTTAGTGATTTCTATATTTTTGTGATCGTTGCTTCGTGTTCTCTCAAGCCCATGCTTTAATTTTGGAATTTAATGAAGATTTTGAGATATGCCATTGATGATTTTGTAAGCTTTATGATGTTAGTTGGTAAAATATGAAAGCTTAAGGTTGGGTTAACATAGTTTGTATTTGAATTTTTGATGAAATTGGCTATTTTGGGCTAAATTGTGAAAATGAGAAATTGAAGGACTAAAATGTGAAATAAATGAAATATATGGGCTTGTATGAGCATAAGGAAAATTCGGCTAGGCATGTGTGAAGTAAAATTATGTGAATTTGATGGTTTTATGAAATAGGGACTAAAGTGTCGAAATGTGAAAATGTGAGAGCTATTATGTAAAAATGCTCTAAATATGTGTGTTTGGACTAAATTGAATAATTTGGTGATTGAATGAGCTAAATTTGAATATGTATAGATCAAGAAAAAAGGGATTTGGATCGAGATTGAGGCAAAGATAAAGTGCTCGAATAATCGACTCGTTTTGTTACTTCAACGTCTGAGGTAAGTTCGGATATAATACGAGTTGTTAAATTTATGTTTAAGTGCTATTAAATGAATAAAAATGTGATTATTGAATTATAAATACTATATGTGGAATTGAGAAATGTGGCACTAAGTGTGCGTAATTAGAATCAGGACAGAGGTGAATAGCACTGTGTGTGCAAAGTAATGGAAACCTCGGCTTTATTGATTGGCACTGTGTGTGCGATACTGAGATAAATTTAGTTTAATGTAAAGGCTCTAAGTGTGCGATGATATTTAAGCTTCGGCTATGAAATTGGCACTAAGTGTGCGATTTAAACGATTGAATAATGAAGATTGATCGAAAGGTGGTATCAAGCATTTAGTATCAAGAATAATCGTTAACTAAGTGTTGGCGAAGGTATGTACGAAACCTATGTGATTGATGATTTTGGAAATAGATGAATGGATGAGATTGTGCATTCTTGTGAAATAATCTATGTGATGATTTATTTTGTTTATTGATTTTGAATCATTGAGTTAAATGTATTATATTACGAACTTAGTAAGCTTTAAAGCTTACTGTGTGAAGTTTTCTCTGTTTTACAGTGTATTTAAAGCTAACTCGGATTCAGGGATCGTCAGCGACTAAATCACACTATCGGCTATCTATTTTGGTACTTTTGAAATATGTATATATAGTTGGTATATGGCATGTATAGGCTAGTAATTATTGAATGTTTAGAAGTGTATAAGCTTTGCCATGTGTTTTGGTTTGGTAATTTGGTGGTTTGGTATATGTTTTGAACATGTGAAAAGAATCACTTATATGTGTATGTGTATGTTCTATGTGAATAATTATTATGGCATAAATTAGAAAAATGGAAAAGGTATGTTTCAGGATAGAATTGGTAAGGAATGAATGATGAATAGATGATATGATTTGGGATGTGAAATTGATATTTTAGATGGACTTATTTGAGCTGAAATTGAGTATGGAAATAAATGGTGTGGTTGATGACTAGTTGGTGCATATATTAGTATGTTTTGGTTGCCATTTGAGGTATTAATGTATATGGATTGATGATTGTAGGTGATTCCAAAGTGTAGATGGCAAATTGGCCTTGCAAATGGCCTATAATTGCCCACACGGTTGAGCACACGGGCGTGTGGCTCGATCGTGTCTTTCGAGTTTGCAAATTGAAAAAAGTCAGGCTCGCACACGGGCTAGACACACGGGCGTGTGACTGGCCGTGTGGTGCAAGTCAGTGTCGACCACGGGTGAGACACACGGGCGTGTCTTAGGCCGTGTGGACAAGTCAGTATGTATGCCCTGTTTTCCCACGACTTGTACACATGGGCGTGTCCTATGTAGCTCCCCAAGTCATAGAAGTGGTAAGAAGGGAAAATACCCCTGTTGATAGAATCCAGAAACAAGGAGCTGAGGAATTTTAAGCTAATAAAGATGATGATCCGAAAAGAGCAGAATTCTGGCTTGAAAATACCACCAGGGTATTTGATGAACTATCTTGCACACCCAAAGAATGTATAAAGTGTGTGGTGTCTCTCTTAAGAGATTCGGCTTACCAGTGGTGGAACACCCTTGTGTCGGTCGTACTAAGGGAGAAAGTTGATTGGGAATTTTTCCAAGAATAGTTCCGAAAGAAGTGTATTAGCCAAAGGTTTATCGATCAGAAGAGAAAGGAATTCCTTGAGCTAAAACAAGGTCGAATGACGGTAACCGAATATGAACGTGAGTTTGTAAGGCTCAGTAAATACGCTCGGGAGTGTGTATCCAAAGAAGCCATCATATGCAAAAGGTTTGAGGACGGATTAAATGAAGATATTCGATTGTTTGTCGGCATTCTAGAACTAAAGGAATTTGTTATGCTAGTAGAGAGAGCTTGCAAGGCCCAGGAATTGGCCAAAGAGAAAAGAAAGGCTAAAATTAAGTCTTGTGACTTGAGAAAGAGACTATTGGGTAAGTCATTTCAATCCTTGTCCAAGAAATCAAGAGAGTTCATTACTCGATCAGCTGCTTAAGTTGGGTTCTCTAACAGAAGTAAAGGTAAACAATACTCGAGTTCTAAAGCTCAGACCACTTCGGTTGCTAGTGTCGGTAATGCTCGAGCAAGTAGACTGGAATGTTCACAGTGTGGCAGACGTCACCTCGGTGAGTGCCGAGCAAATGAGAGAGCTTGTTTTAAGTGTGGTTCCCAAGATCACTTCATTAGAGATTGTCCCGAGATGGTTGAAAAAGAGAAGATTCAGAGTGCAAGATCGGGAAGTACTACTAGAGGGAGGCCACAGAGAAATCTGGGAAATGGAACGAGTAGTAAGAATACACTTAGAGGGCAGACTGCAAGACCTGAGGGTAGAGTGCCTGCGAGGACTTACGCCATTCGCGTTGGCGAAGAGGCGTCCTCCCCTGATGTAATTACGGGTACATTTACTCTCTATGATACTCATGTTGTTGCTTTAATTGATCCGGGATCTACCCACTCGTATGTTTGTATGAAATTAGTGTGTAGTATGAACATGCCTGTTGAGTCTACAGAATTTGTGATAAAAGTGTCAAATCCCCTAGGAAAATGTGTGTTAGTTGACAAAGTATGCAAATATTGCCCTATGATGATTAGAGGTCATTATTTTCCGGCAAATCTCATGCTATTGCCATTTGATGAATTTGATGTAATTCTTGGTATGGATTGGTTAACTGCTCATGGTGTGATAGTAAATTGTGGAAACAAATATATTGAATTGAAAAGTGAAAATGGTGACACTCTTCATGTTGAATCAAATGAACAGGACAGATTGCCTGTAGTGATTTCTTATATGTCTGCTCAGAAATACGTAAGAAAGGGATATGAAGCTTATCTTTCCTTTGTGATGAATGCCAAAGAGACTGAGTTAAGAATTGAATTAGTACCGATAGTATGTGAGTATCCAGGTGTATTTCCAGAAGAATTGTCAGGGTTGCCCCCGGTTAGAGAGATTGAATTTGGCATTGAGTTAGCCCCTGGTACTGCCCCCATTTCAATTGCTCCGTACAGGATGGCTCCAAACGAGTTGAAATAATTGAAGGCACAGTTACAAGAGTTGATGGATAAAGGTTTCGCAAGACAAAGTTATTCTCCGTGGGGTGCTCCCATATTATTTGTGAAAAAGAAAGATGGTTTTATGAGGTTATGTATAGATTACCGGCAACTTAATAAAGTAATCGTAAAGAACAAGTACCCATTACCAAGGATCGATGATTTGTTTGACCAATTGAAGGGAGCCACTGTGTTTTCCAAGATAGACTTGAGGTCTGGTTATTACCAGTTGAGAGTCAAAGACTCAGATGTGCCGAAAACTGTATTTCGGACAAGGTATGGTCACTATGAATTTTTAGTATTGCCTTTTGGTTTAACAAACGCCCCTGCTGTATTTATGAATTTGATGAACCGCATTTTTCAGCCATATTTGGATAAATTTGTTGTAGTCTTTATTGATGATATATTGATTTACTCTCGTGAAGAGAACGAGAATGCTGAGTACATGAGGACGGTTCTACAAATTTTACGAGATAATCAGTTATATGCCAAGTTTAGTAAAAGTGAATTTTGGCTTAAAGAAGTCAGATTTTTGGGGCACATTGTTTCGGGAGATGGAATTCGAGTTGACCCGAGTAAAATTTCGGCAATTGTTGAATGGAAACTGCCGAAGAACGTATCAGAGGTTAGAAGTTTTCTGGGCCTAGCTGGTTATTACAGATGGTTTGTCAAGGGATTTTCCATGATAGCTACTCTGATGACGAGGCTATTACAAAAAGATGTTAAGTTCGAATGGATAGAAAAGTGCCAACAGAGTTTTGAGAAACTAAAGGCATTGTTGACTGAGGCTCAAGTTTTAGTGCAACCTGAACTGGGAAAAGAATTTGTGGTTTATAGTGTTGCATCTTTGAATGGATTGGGTTGTGTACTCATGCAAGAGGGAAAGGTGATAGCTTATGCTTCAAGACAGTTAAAGCCGCACGAGAAGAATTATCCGACACATGATTTGGAGTTAGCTGCCATTGTGTTTGCGTTGAAGATTTGGAGACACTATTTGTATGGTGAGAAATGTCGGGTATTTACTGATCATAAATGTCTAAAGTACTTGATGACTCAAAAGGAATTGAACCTAAGGCAGCGAAGATGGTTAGAGTTGATAAATGATTACAAGCTAGTGATTGACTACCACCCGGGAAAGGCGAATATAGTCGTCGATGCCCTGAGTAGGAAATTTTTGTTTGCATTGAAAGCTATGAATACACGATTGGCCTTATCGGATGATGGCTCTATTCTAGCTGAGTTGAGAGCTAGACCGACGTTTCTCGAAGAGATTTGTGAAGCTCAGAAAGGCGACAGTGATTTGCAAGCCAGAAGATTTCAGTGTGAGTCGGGTGTTGAGTCAGACTTTCGTATTAGTTCTGATGGATGTTTGATGTTCCGGGATAGAGTCTGTGTGCCAAGAGATGATGAACTTATTCAAAAAAATTTGCATGAAGCACATAGTGGATGTTTATCTTTACATCCAGGCAGTACAAAGATGTATAATGACTTGAAGAAATGGTATTGGTGGCCGAGTATGAAGAAAGATATTTCTGAATTTGTATCGAGATGTTTGATTTTTTAGCAAGTGAAAGCTGAACACCAAGTACCATCGGGTTTAATTCAGCCTATTATGGTTCCCGAGTGGAAATGAGACCGTATTGCTATAGATTTTGTGACGGGTTTGCCTTTGACACCGAAAAAGAAAGATGTTGTGTGGGTTGTGGTTGATAGGCTCACGAAATCGGCCCACTTTATACCGGTACGCATTGACTATTCACTTGATAAGTTTGCGGATCTGTATGTTTCAGAAATCATGAGACTGCACGGAGTACCGTTGTCAATTATTTCGGATAGAGATTTGAGATTTACATCGCAATTTTGGAAAAAGTTACAAGATGCCATGGGTACAAAGTTGAATTTTAGTACAACTTTCCACCCGCAAACCGATGGAAAGTCGGACAGGGTAATACAGATACTTGAAGATATGCTCTGATGCTGTGTTTTGGAATTTCAAGGTAACTGGGAAAAATATTTACCGTTAGTGGAATTTGCCTACAATAACATTTTTCGGTCGAGTTTGAAAATGGCGCCATATGAGGCATTATATGGGCGTAAGAGCCGAACGCCCTTGTATTGGACTAAACTCAGAGAAAATCAGATTCATGGGGTCGATCTGGTCAGAGAAACTGAAGAGATGTAACACCCCAAACCCGTCCTAGAAGTTAGGCCCAAATCTGGCGTGTCACATTGAAGAGTCTTTTTGAAAACTATGAGTTCATTGGAAACCCTTCTTACAATTTAAAACTTTCTGCCTTTAAAACCTCAGATTTCATTTGCTTAGTTTCAAAACGTGGTTTATTAAAAGCCATTCTCTTGTAAAACATTATTATCTTTAAAACCCTACTTGTTATGAAACTTAATTTAAAGCAGATTTATGAAGCATGATATTTTGAAAAATAGTAGTTAATTTGGAAAACCATGTTCTACTTCTAGCAATTATAAAACCATAACAAAAACCCACAACTTCACTTACAAGGCCTTATTACAAAAATTAAAACCCAAACAAGATTCTCAAAAATATAGTCCAAAGTATAAAGAAAGCAGAGACGTGTGGCCATCTCCGAGTCCCTCACAAAGACCGATCCTCCTAAAGCCGGGGATTACCCGCACGATTAAAAGCAGGGTGAGTTTACAAAAACTCAGTATGCAATCCCCTATTACGGTCATGTGCTGGGCCCAAGCCCTATTCGGTGACAATCTGAGCCTAAGCCCTATATCATATCAATGCAAAACATGCATGTACCCCAACCCTGTCCAGCCAACTCTCCACCCGTACCAACCAATCTCTCCATGTGGGGACCATGTCGACCCACCCAGCCAATCTCTCCAATAATGCAGCCTAGCTGCTAGTATTTATACGGCTTTAAGCCTTCAATAACGGTCTCATAATTGGCACATAGCCATCGGTAACTGTAATAAGATCGACACATAGCCATCAGCTACGGTAATATAACCGGCACACAGCCACGGGTAAATATGATCGACACAAAGTCATCGGTATATATGTTAGGCACATAGCCACGGGTAAATACGACTGGCACAAAGCCATAATCAAGATGGCACAGAGCCATATTTAGGTTGGCACAAAGCCATAATCAGATTACGCGGCTTTGAGCCGTCCGTCGGATCCACGATCGTCATGCGACCGCGCGACCTTAACATATCAATCTTTGGATCCACGATGCGTCATGCGACCGTGCGACCCTATCGGAACTTCCTCCGTATCAAAGTTCCAACCTCATGCAATATGTCGTGTATGTCATGCTCAATCATTACACGTGTATGCAAAATGGCCATGCTCAGAAACAGTCATTTATACACATATTGAAAACATATCAGCCATATAATCCCATCCAAATCAGTTAAAACACAGTCATACATTCACAGTTAGATCCATCATAGTCCTAATCAGTCAGTTACCCGCAAGGGAAAAATATTCATTTTACCCTATAAGGGTATTTCGGTAATCCTACCCTATAGAGGTATTTCAGTAATTCTACCCTACAGGGGTATTACGGTAATTCTACCCTACAAGGGTATTTCGGTAATTCTACCCTACAGGGGTATTTCACAAATCAGGGGTATTTCGATAATTTTACAAATCAAGGGTATTTTGGTAATTTTGCAAATTAGGGGTACTTTGGTAATTTCACAAATCGAGGGTATTTCGGTAATTGTACAAACCGAGGGTACTTTGGTAATTTTACAAGTCGAGGGTGTTTCAGTAATTTTGTATACCAAGGGTATTTCAGTAATTTTGTAAACCAAGGGTATTTCAGTAATTCTGTAAACCAAGGGTATTCTCAACAGAGATAGCGATGCGAATGGACCTAGGGCCCATTCTCGGCCCAAATGGGCCCACACGCTCGTGTGGCCCATTTAGCCCAAATCTAGCCACATATATGAGATTCACATAGACCAGTCCAATATCTACTACACAATCATACAATTTATTCACATGGGCCCACGGGCCCATTGGGTCCACTCGGCCCAAGGCAGCCTAAACCCATGAGAACACTCATGAGGGCCTTAACTATCGCGTCGAAGCTCCCACACGTGCGCTCGCACGCTCGTGTGGCTACCATCGTCGTGTGACCGGCATTTCGGCATTTGTCGCTCTACAGCTAGAGTAGTGCGAAAAACACATACCTGATAGGGATCTGAAGTTAATTCGCGCTCTGAACACTATTCTGCGCAGAAGCCAACAATGATCGCACCCTTGACCCCCAAGGGGTGTGTCGATCAACTTCGGTCACCACCACCGTGACTCAACGGCATACAGATCAACGAATGATCCAACGCCTAACCCAAACGAGCACGCCACAAAGCGAAAGGGGTAAGCCAAGAAAGGTATGCTTACTCTCCTCATGGTTTACTCTATTTAAAGCCAACTTCTCACCTACTCTCATGCTAGCTTCCCGATGTGGGATCCCTCCTTCAGCAGAGTTTAAATCAAACACAAACTTTGGCTGTCCAATACGCAAAATAAACACTCCCTTGCTTGACATGAGATTCGAACCATTGCCCTCTCCTATGCTCCAGACGCTACATGCCACCACAACACAAGCTCCTTTTGTGACTTAGAACATGCGCAACTAAAAATAAGCCTATGGGCCAAAGTTTAAGTTCATTTAAAAGAAAAAACAAAATGAATTGCAAGCGCCAAGACTTGAACCTTGGACCCTTTACTTCCTTTATGGCGTCACTTCCTTGTCTCCCATGTGCCACCATTTGCCACTAGACCACAACTGTAACACCCCAAACCCGGCCTAGACATTACGACCAGATCTAGCATGTCACATAGATAGGTTGTTTAAAAACTGCGTTCTCATTAAAAACTTCGTATTCTTTTTGAAATTCCGAGCTTTATTGTTTAGTGAAATTCAAATCTGCTTTTATGGTTATCTTGTAAAAAACGTTAAAAATGTTATTCGCGAAGACTTTGTTTATAGCAGAAATCGGATCTAGTAATTTACGAAAATGTGATATTTTGAAAAACTGTTAATGATGTTTTAAGAAAACCTGGAGTTTAATCATTTATAGTTTGCGTATAACTGAAATGAACATTTAAAAGAAAAACTAAAGTCCAATGGCCTTATTACAAAATATTTAACCCAAAGTAAATTAAATTTAAAATAGAGCGAAACGAAAGTTACTAAAGTTCATGAGAAGTATTCCGATGTATGGCCACCATAGAGTCCTCCGCTGCACCAAATCCTCTAATGCTGGGGATCACCTGCAAGGTTAAAGCAGAGGGGTGAGTTACGAGAACTCAATGTGTAATCCCCTAAATGGTCATTAACTGGGCCCGAGCCCATACAGAAGCAGACTGGGCCGAAGCCCATACAGAAACAGATTGGGCCTTAGCCCTATAAACAAGATAGTGCAAACAATGTAATGCAACCCAACCTAATAATCCATCCGCTACACACCCCTGTACCAGCCCAACACACCTGTGGGGACCAAGTCAACCCACCCAGCCCAACACACCAATATGACAGATAAGCTACTCATCACAGAATTTGTGGCGGAGCCACCAGAATAATAGAATATACGTGGCATAGCCACCAGACAGAATTGTGGCAGAGCCACCAGAATAACACTTCCTCCGATCATCAATCCCACCCCATGCACATATCATAAATGCAATGCAACAGACGTATAACAATGTAAATAAAGCATATACATAATAACTAATAATAATCAGGGGTATAACGATAATTTACCCTCCAGGGGTGTTTCGATAATTTTACCCTCCAGGGGTATTTTGGTAATTTTACATTTAACGGCCTTTCCGAAGGCCTACTGTAGCCTCGAGTGACACGGGACCCTTTTTGGGTCTCTACGGAACTATTGGGCCTAAAATCCATTTTAGGCCCAAACAGGCCCACACGCTCGTGTGGCCCAAAACGTATGGTTTCAGTTTCAGATTTGCAGATTTCGCATTCGGACCTATCATTTGATAGTTTTCCAACAGTTTTGCCCAGGTGGGCCGGATAGCCTATTGGGCCCATTTGGCCCGTTTCGGCTCGATTAGGCCCGTTACGGCCTCAGTTTCGCAAGAGTGCTCATGACGCTTCCAACGACTTACCATCATTATTCGTAATTTGATTTACCACTACGAGCGTTCACACGCTCAAGTGGTCACAGATGCTGGTTTTCTAGCTTTTCGACTTTCGGCCGAATCACAGAACATTGCAAGCATGCATTCGGAGGGGTGTGAGATTACACACCTGTTTACGATTTGCGGCACTCGGCACTTTTCCGATCATCTGAGATCCAAATCGACTAACAGTTAGTCCCCCGTTCGTTAATCCCAAAATGTGAATACGGAGGACTATAGGCTTAACTTACCCACAAAAATTAGCCTTCCTTCTGAAAAGGGTTTTTGATCCACTTCTACCATTCAGAGATCCGCCCCTCTAATGAAAGAAAATGCGTTAGAACGCCAATCCAGATAATAGTAATAAGAGAAGTGGCCTTTCGGCCCTAACAAAATCAATCCAAATAAGCGAACCATCACCCCCAGTCCACCATGTCCTCACTTACCAACAATAAGACAATATCCCGAAGCAGTTGAACCAACACGACACGAGTTTGCAACCTAGAGAATTCGACCCTTACCAAAAGAGAGCAAGAGGGGTTCAAAAATAGAAAGAGTGATCAGATTCGGCTTTAGAGAGAAGAGGAGAGAAAGAAATGATGGAAAAGAAAAAGAGAAAAGATATTACCTTGTGAACACAGACGAACTGAATAGACAAGATAGGTTCGACGATCAAGAGGACACCAAGCTTCAAACCAGCCAATGTTCGGCTATTGGCAAAAGAAAAGAGAAGTCGATTCAAATGGGATAAAAGAGGAGGTTCGACTTTTGGAGAAATTCTAGAGAAAAGAGATGAGAGGAGAGTGGAAAGAATGGATGAAAGAAGATGGAAGAACGAAGCTTCGACACAAGTCAAAAGAGGAAGAGAACCCGAAATGTCTCAGGAGAAAATGCTAAGACCCGAAATGGCAAGAAGAAAAGAATGCTCAAAACGCACAAATGCACATAAAAAAACACTAAAGAATTTCGACACTCTTTTCCTACTCAAGGCCGAATATGCACTCTTCCAAATGACCAACTTGACCGAAACTCCCCCATCCACTTCCCCATATTCGGCCACTACCTCCTCTCACTCCATTCCCACGATTCTCTCCTCCATTTACTCCACCAAACACTCTCCACCTCCCATTCAAACCATTTGACCACGTCTTCAACCACCAAGGCAGAGTTTGGTCACAACTCTGCTTCCTCTTTTCCTGAGCACAAAATAATAGCCTCCAAAATACCACTTGTGAGATTCGAACCTCCAACCTCCTTGCACTCCCCCTTAACGCCACACCACCTTGCCACACACTCCACTTGTGTCTTTTAAACACACACAATTTTACTTAAGTCCTACTTTCAGTAGCCCTCTCCACTAAAGAACCAAAAAGCAAAATTTCACTAGGGCTTGGGCTCGAACCCGAGCCTCCCTAGGATCCCCAAACACACCCAAATAACAAGCTAAACAAGCTCAACACATGCAATAGTGCAAAAATGCCAGATCCCTAATTTTAGGATGTTACAACAAATCCTTTTGTGTCTTTTTTTTCCCACAATTTATTCTTAAAGCCTACTTACCTACCCCTAGGGCTTTATTCACCTAAAACCAAAATTTGTCCTAAAGCCCAGGTTTGAACCCGGGACTTCATGGAAGCCTCCTAACCTTCCAAAATCACTCACCTAATAGTCCAACTTGCATTAGTGTCGTTCTCTTATTCCCAAAAATTTTAAACGCTCCCATTCCCAAGGCCCAATGGGCCCAATTCTACTAGGCCCAAATTCGGGGCGTTACAAGAGAAGGTAAAAGTAATTCGTGATTGTTTAAAAGCTACTTCAGATAGACAAAAGTCCTATGCAAATTTGAAACGGAAAGAGATTGAGTTTCAAGTTGGTGATAAGGTGTTTTTGAAAGTATCACCATGGAAGAAAGTTACCAGATTTGGCCGGAAAGGCAAATTAAGTCCATGCTTTATCGGACCGTATGCGATTACCGAGAGAATAGGGCCGGTAGCCTATCGTTTGGCTTTACTATCTGAGTTGTAAAACATCAATGAAGTGTTCCACGTGTCTATGTTACATCGTTACCAGTTAGACCCTTCGTATGTGATTGTACCGACAGAGGTTAAAATTGAACCCGATATGACTTATGGCGAAGAACCTGTTAAGATTTTGGCACGGGAAGTTAAACAGTTAAGAAATAAAGGTATAGCTCTTGTGAAAGTACTATGGCAAAGACATGGGGTAGAAGAGGCTACATGGAAGCCCGAGGAGGCTATGGGAAACCAATATCCAAACCTTTTTACCGGTAAGATTATCAGGGACAAAAATCCCTAAGGGGGGAGAACTCTAACAGCCCGATTTAGGGCCTAGTCGAAATAGTGGTTGCGAGACCACAAATCTGAAGTAGAAATATGTGTTTTATGGCTTTTATGTGGTCTATGGCATGTTTGCATGATTATGTGAAAATTTCATGAAGAAATTTTATAAATTAGTGATCAATTTATTCATTAGGACTAAATTGCAAAGATTGAAAAATATTAGATTCTAGAAGTTTCAAGTATGAGATAGTTTTAGAAAAATTATTAGAGGTCCTTATTTAGCAATTAGACCATTATATCTCATGATGGACAAAAATGAACATGGGAAGGAAAAATCTCAAGGAAGGGCCTTAATGGCATTTTGGTCATTTGGTTAATAAGTTAATAAAAAGGGAAAAATAAGTCAAAAATCTTGTCCATCTTCTTCCCTAAGTGCCAAAATTTGCAAGGAGCCATAGCTAGGGTTTTGCTTCACTTTCAAGCTTGATTGTAAGTACCTCCTAACCCCGTTTTTGATGTTCTTCGTATTTTTGAGATCCTCGTAGCTTTCATGTCCAAAAATTTACCCATGTATGACATGCATGTATTTTGATGTTTAATGGAGGATTATGAAAGTTTGATGTATGATAAACATCTTTTTCTAAGTGATTTTCATGGAAAACTCATAAAAAGGACCTATTTGTAAATGTGATAAAATGTGTAGTAAAAATCAGTTTTGAAGGAAAATATGAGCTATTCTAAGTTTAAGATAGGTTCGGCTAGGCTTAGGTAACCAAGGAAACGAGTACATTTCATTATACGAGCTTAGTGACCATTTTGTAAATATGTAAAAGTTTAGGGGCAAAATTATAATTTTGCCAAAGTATAATTCATGGGCTATTTTAGACAATGTGATGATTAAATAAATGGAATTTGTCATTATAGAGCAAGAAACACGAAGTCCGAACCTAAACCGAGGAAAGAATAAGGTGGTGGACTAAATTGAACAACTATGCAGATTTTGGTACCGAGGTAAGTTTGTGTGTAGTAGTTCAATATCAAGTTACTATGCTTTTATATACTTGACATTTCGTGTAATGTATGTTAATTCTATGAAATTGGCTAATGAGGTCTCGATGAAAGTATGATGAAATTATATTACGTCGAAGTCCCGGTTGAACATTAGGAATATGAAGGATACCATTGTCACGATATGAGATTAATAAGGCCCCGTATAAGACCATGTCTGGGATATGGCTTCAGCACTGAATTGAGATCCCGTATAAGACCATATCTGGGATATGGCATCGGTATTGAGTAGTAATTCCGTGTAAGACCGCGTCTGGGACCTGGCCTCAATATGAAATCGTGTAAGACCATGTCTGGGACATGGCTTCGATATACGATCTCGTATAAGACCATATCTGGGTTATGCCGTCGACATCGATAAGAGATCCGTATAAGACCATATCTGGGATATGGCATTGGCATCAATATGTGATCCCATGTAAGACCATATCTGGGATATGGCATTGGCATCTTATTACGTGTATGACGAGTTCGAGTATCCTTCAATATTCCAAATGGTTCGACGAGGTAAAAAGTTAAGTTTATGTTCAATATGAAAAAAGTACTAAAGATATGTGATGAAGTGATACAGTTACATATGAGAAACTCAAGAGAAATGAGTCCAATATGTGATATGTGATTGGTAAGAGTAATAATGAGTAAGCTATGTCAATGCGCTTGAGAACTTGTGTTATTACTTAACATAATGTATGGATGTATCATAAGATTTTGTGTTACTATCTATTACATGCAAACTTACTAAGCTTATTGCTTACCCCTCTCTTTTCCCTTTCCTTGTAGTATTGCCAAGCTAGCTCGGGGACTATAGGACGTCGGAGCTCGATTCACATTATCAAGCTATTCTTTTGGTATAGTAAAGTTTGATTATTTTATGTGTGGCATGTATAGGAACTTGGTCATTTTGTTATATGTCGTATTGGTTAGCCAAGGTGTTGGCTATTAATGTTACTCAATCCATTTTGTAAATGGCCATTGGAAATGGGCCTATACTAGTTAAGTTATATCTATTCAATGATGATGAAATTCATGAAGTGCCAGTTTATGCAATTGAGTGAATAATATATGAAATATGTGCATGATGAAGTAGAGTGAGAATTTAGGGTGTGGATATCTCGATAGTAGATATTCGAAGTACATTATTATCTTGCTATGTGGTACTTGAAATGGAATAAGTGTGGTTGCTTTTCGGGGTGGCAAATGGTTTGGTAGATAGCCTTGCATTTGTCCACACGGTCTGCCCCATGCGCGTGTAGCCTGGCCGTGTGTCCCCCGCATCTAATTTGCGAAAAAACTCAGTTCGTCACACGGGCTAGCACACGAGAGTGTGACCTGGCCGAGTGACCCTAGGTGTTTGCTAACGTCATGAACAGAATATCAAGGTTTTCGTACACGGGCTAAGACACGGGCGTGTCATGGCCGTGTGAGGGACACGGGCCATAGACACGGGTGTGTGCCAGGCCGTGTGAAAACCCCTGAAGGTTTGAACTGAAAAATAAAATCCACACGGGCTAGAGACATGGGCGTGTGTGACCACACGGCCTGCCCACATGAGCGTGTCCTAAGCCACACGAGCATGTGGCCCTGTTTTGTGGTAAAATTTTCTAAGTATTACAAAGTTCTCGGTTTAGTCCCGAACTACTCCCAATATATGTTTTGGGCCTCGTAGGCCTCTATAAGGGACAGTATGATTATGAATGAAAATTTTTAAATTTGAATGGAAATTTGTGACTCAAAAATGATCGGTAAAATGTGATTAAGTCTGGTAACACCTCATACCCTATTTCGGTGAAGGATACGGGTAAGGGGTGTTACAGGAAGTCGGAATGAGTTGCGATGGATTTTGTTTCGGGACTACTGATGACACGGAGGAAGAAAGACTCGATCTGAGTTGTTGTTGACAGATTAAGGAAATCGGCTCATTTAATTCCAGTCCGTACTGATTTTGTAATAGCCCGATTTAGGGCCTAGTTAGAATAGTGGTTGCGAGACCACAAATTCGAGGTTGAAATATGTGTTTTATGGTTTTTATGAGGTCAAAGACATGTTTGCATAATTATGTGAAAATTTCATGAAGAAATTTTATTATTTAGTGATCAATTTATTCATTAGGACTAAATTGCAAAGATTGAAGAATATGAGATTCTAGAAGATTCAAGTATGAGATAGGAATAGAAAATTTATTAGAGGTCCTTATTTAGCAATTAGACCATTATATGTCAAGATGGACAAAAATGGACATGGGAAGGAAAAATCTCAAGAAAGGGGCCTTAAGGGCATTTTGGTCATTATGTTAATAAGTTAATAAAAAGGGAAAAAGAAGTCAAAATTGATGTCCATCTTCCTCCCTGTTGCTGAAAATTTCAAGCTCACCATAGCTAGGGTTTTGTCATCTTTCAAGCTTGATTGTAAGTACCTCCTAGCCCTGTTTTTCATGTTCTTCGTATTTTTGAGATCCTCGTAGCTTAATTTAGCTATTTCTACCCTTATTTTGAGCTAGGGTTCATGTTCAAAAATTTACCCATGCATGAAATGCATGTATTTTGATGTTTAATGGAGGAATATGGAAGTTTGATGTATGATAAACATCTTTTTCTAAGTGATTTTCATGGAAAATTCATAAGAAGGACCTAATTGTAAAAGTGATAAAATGTGTAGTAAAAATCAGTTTTGAAGGAAAATATGAGCTACTATAAGCTTAAGGTAGGTTCGGCTAGGCTTGGGTAACTATGGAAATGAGTGTATTTCATTATACGAGCCTAGGGACCATTTTGTAAATATGAGAAAGTATAGGGAAAAATTGTAATTTTGCCAAAGTATGATTTATGGTTTGATTTAGTCAATGTGATCATTAAAAGAGTGAAATTGTCATTATAGATCAAGAAACACGAAGTCCGGACCGAAACCGAGGAAAGAACAAGGTGGTGGACTAAATTGAACAACTATATATATATTTTGGTACCGAGGTATGTTTGTGTGTAATAAATTAACCTTATGTCATTATGTATTGAAATGCTTGAGATTACATGAAATGAACATTATTGATAAACCGTAATATATACATATTTTAATCCCACATTTAGCATATTTTTGGATGATTTAATCCCTTGAATTGTGGAATTTGATGCTCCTAATCCTTTAAATTTATGTTTTATACTTAGGAGAGCATCAGAGGATGAAAAGAACGAGAAACGGGCCAAAAACAGAGAAAATGGGCCAAAGTAGGAAATCAACATAGCCTGGAGTTCATCACACGGTCGTGCCACTTTAGCAGACTTGAACACGGCCTGGGCTCGATTCACACGGGCGTGTCCCTGCCGTGGCCAAGATGAATTCTACTCGGAGAAGGTTACTTAGAGGCGAAGAAAGACATTTCGAAAGTCTATATAAACACCCTAAGTGTAACCTAAAAAGGGGGCGAAGCCAGAGAGGGCTGAACACAGGAAATTAATCGAAGACATTGATAAACCGTAATATATACATATTTTAATCCCACATTTAGCATACTTTTTGGATGATTTATCCCTTGATTCGTGGAATTTGATGCTCCTAATCCTTTTATTTCATGTTTTATACTTAGGAAAGCATCGGAGAATGAAAAGAACACAAAACGGGCTAAAAACGGACCAATTGGGCCAAAGTAAGAAATCAACACGGCCTGGGCCCAATCCACACGGCCGTGCCCCTTTAGCAGGCTCGACCACGGCCTGGATCCGATTCACACGGGCGTGTTGCACGGGCGTGTCCCTGCCGTGACAAAGAGGAATTTCATTCAAAATAGGGTACTTAGAGGAAAAGAAAGACATTCCAAAAGCCTATATAAACACCCTAGAGGCCAACCTTGAGAGGGGCGTCCAGCTAGGCCAATGAGCCAAGCCAGAGAGGTCAGAATTGTAGGACCTACTCGAAGAAATCCAATTGATTCATCTCAAGAAGCTTAAATCATACTCAAGATGGCGGATCTCTCCTTCAATTCCTTCAGGGGGTTTTAGGGTTTTCTTATGTTTTGTTTTGTCTTTTCTTCTGAGATGTATTCTTTTATGATTATGAACTAAACCCCTCAGATACCTGAGGGGGATGAAACCTAAGACGGATCTTGTTATTGTTTTCTGAACTATATGATAAATACTTGATTTGTTCTTAATTATGTGTTCTTAATTCTTGTTTTGATATTTCAGGATATTGATTCAAGTATTAATGTGCTTAGGCAGTGGAGGAATAGACCCTGTCTAAGAGTAGATCTAGCATAATTAAGCGGAGTTGATCGCAACCCTTGAGATAGGATGACGAAAATCTACCGGATTAGGGTCAAACCTAATATGGGAGTCCATAGATCGAGTTAATGCAATCCTAGAGGTTTTAATTAGAAAGAGATTTCAATTAATCAACCTAGGGTTAGACGTTAGTAGCCTCGAGAGAGGTATTAATGTAAATTAGGGAATCCTACGGATCAAGTCAAGTGAATAAATCGTCTGGTTTAGAGTTAAATAACAAGTGAAGTCTAGGCAGATTCTTCCTTGGGTATCGTCTTAATCAATTGGTTTTTCCCACAAGTATTTTCCCCAATTCATTCTCTGTGCCTTAGCGTCTTTAGCTTAGTAGTTAGTTAATTTTAGAATAAACAACAAATCCCATAATTCTTAGGCTAAATAATAAAATGAAAGTCAGTGTTAGTACTTTTTGTTCCTTTGGATTCGACAATCCGGTCTTGCCACTAAGCTATATGATAAACCAAAATAGTAACACATTTTAGGCCCACATTTAGTATGCTTTTGGATGATTTATCCCTTATTTTATGTAATTTGGTGCTCTTAATCCTTTCTTTTCATGTTATATACTCAGGAGAGCACCAGGGGATGAAAAGAACGCAAAACGGGCTTAAAATGGGACAAATGGGCCAAAGCATGAAATCGACATGGCCTGGACCTTAGCCCACCCGGCCGTGCCTCACTGATCATCTAGAACAGGTCTTCCCTCCATTCACACGGCTGTGTCTCATTAAAGAAGTCTGAGCACGGCCTGGCCACGATTCACACGGGCGTGTGCCATGGCCGTGACCCTGTCGCTGGAAAGAGCAATTTCACTCAGATTTGGATGCTTGGAGGCAAAGAAACACACTCCAAAGTCTAATTAAACCCCCAAATAGGAATTGCACTCAAATTAGGATACTTGGAGGCCAAGTAACACATCTCAAAGCCTATATAAACACCCTAGGGGGCAGCTTAATGGGAGGAGTTGGACAGAAACCCTCTGTCGAGGGGAGCCCAAAGCCATCGTCTAGGGGCGTCATGCTAGGCCAATGAAGGAAGATTTGTGGGGATTCACTCAGGGATAGCCAGTTGATCCATTTCAAGAAGCCAGAATTATACTCAAGACGCAGGATCACTCCTTCAATTCCTTCAGGGGGTTTTAGGGATTTCTTATGTTTTGTTTTATCTTTTCTCTTGAGATGTTTTCTTATTTTGTTATGAACTAAACCTTTCGGATACCCGAAGGGGATGAAACCTATGATGAATCTTGTTATTGTTTTCTGAATTATATGATAAATACTTAGTTTGTTCTTAATTATGTGAGGTTAATCCAAATTTATTGTGCTTAGGTGGAGGAGGAATAGACCCTGCCTAAGAGTAGATCCAACATAATTAAGTGGAGTTGATCGCACGCCTAGAGATAGGGTGACGAGATTTTGCCGGATTAGGGTGAAACGTAATATGGGAATCCATAGATCGATTTACTGCTATTCTAGGGGGTTATTATAAAAGAACGAGAGTTCCACTAATTAACCTAGGGTTAGACATTATTTGCCTCGAGAGAGGCTTTAATATACGTTAGGGAGTCTTACGTATCAAACTAAGTGAATAAATCGTATGGTTCAGTGTTAGATAACAAGTGAAGTCTAGGTGGATTCTTCCTAGGGTATCATCTAAATCAACTGAGTTTTCCCAAGTTATTTTCCAAATTCATTCTTCTTTTTCTTAGATTCTTTAGTTTAGTAGTTAATTAATTTAGATTAGATAAACAAATTCACTTATTTTAGGCTAAATAATAGAAAGAAAGTTAGTATTAGTACTTTTAGTTCCTTTGGGTTCGACAATCCGGTCTTGCCTCAGCTATACTACTATTCGATAGGTGCACTTGCCTCAATCGTTGTCAGAGTTAGTTTCCAGGTGCGATCATTCTTTTTATAAATTTTAAAACTCTGATTCACAGCGATCAAGTTTTTGGTGCCATTGCCGGGGAACTAAAATATTAAGAAAACTCTTTTTTTTATTACTTTAGCCATTTTTTATTATTGCAATTTATTTTCATTATTATTATTTTTATTATTATTATTATTATTATTATTATTATTATTTTTACTTTGCTAATTTTTCCTCCATTTGCTTTTGGCATATAATTTTAGTCTATAGAGAAGATGGCACTGAATAATTATCAGTGGCAAACAATGAGGACAATTCCTACTAAAGCAGCCAGTGTCTTCAACCTCGACGTGGTCACCAGGTTATCTAATCAATTAGAGATGATGAATAAAAAATTTGATGGTTTGAATAGTCTCTCGCAGGTACACCCAGAAATCCAATATGATTCGAATTTAGGAGGCGTGGCAAATCCTGAGTACCCACTCTACGGATATGGCATGGAAAACGAGCAAGCTCACTATACGGGTAACTATTCTAGACCAAAAAATAATTTTTATGATAACACTTATAATGCAGGTTAGAGGTACCATCCCAATTTCTCGTGGGATGATCAAAGTAGCCAAGGGCCAGAATTTCCTCCAAACTTTCAACAACCACTTCACAAACAGGAAGAGGAGTCGAACCTTGAAGAGATGTCGACAAAATTCATGGCGACTACAGATGCTTAAAATCTCCAAAAAGCGAGACAACACTTAATGACCAACAAGCATCGATCAAAGGGATCAAGAACCAAGTTGGAGAACTTACTGAGTCAGTTGGGGAACTTACTAAGTCAGTTATACAACTTACTAAGCTAATCTCAGAACTACCACAAGGAAGCTTGCCAAGCAATACTGAAACTAACCCGAGAGAGCAAAATCAAGCCATTTACGATAGTGAAGGGCTAGACGAACCAAACTCAAGGGAAGAACCTGTGGTAAGTGAAGGTAAGGTTGAAGTGTGCCATGATATACTAAAACCGGCAGTTACAGAGTACCAACCTCGTGTCCCATATCCTGATGCAATAAAGAAAGACCACACAGAGGAAGAAGTGTGTAGACGATGAAACAATCACTCTTCAAGCTCTTGACTCAGCTAGGACATCGAGTAATAAAGGTACGAACGTTAATTCTATTGATAACTATTTGGTTCAACCTTCTTTACAGAAAGCATCACGAAATCACCTAGCTGAGCTAGATCTTAGACCTCGTACCCATAAAGAAATAATTCATGAAGAACTAAGGCTTCAGGTCGATGAATTAGACAAGTGGAAAACACACTTTAAAGAGAAACTAGGAATACACGAAGTGAAACCAAAGGAAACCCCAGACGAGCTGATAGGAACAACAAATCACTTCAAAGTAGGGGATCAGGTATTGTTGAATAAGGAAGACCCTCGAATCACCAATTCAGATCTCAAGACAAACGAAAAAATCACTTTTGAGGTACTTAATGTCTTCCTATACGGCACAGTCGAGGTAAGCAATCCTAAATTCAACACTTTTGAGGTAAACATTACTCGACTTAAACTAGTTATCAAAAACCGAATTGATCGCATGAGAAAGGATTTTTGCCTCCTCAAACCACCATGACCATACGAATGAGAGGTAAATTCGAGCTTAAGACTATAAATGAGCGCTTCTCGGGAGGCAACCCGAGCACTAACCCCATTATTTTTTACATTTTTTTTTTCTTCTTTTACTTTTATTTTCCATTTTTAGCACCTAACTATAAACTAACCAAAGTGCAGATTTCCAGACAACACGGCCATACACACGGCCCTGGCCGTGGCCGTGTGGCCACCACAGGAAGGTACAATGGAGGTGGTAACCACCAGATCCATAATTCTTATTTAACCCCTTTCTTCCTTTTTCTTTTCTAGTTGTTTTTCTTTTTTTTTCATTTTCCATTATTTACTTTTATTTTTATTATTATTTTTATTTCTTTTAATTTTCTTTAATTTTCTTTATTATTTTCTTCTTATTATTCATTCCATTTAGATTTAGCTTAGGATACAATAAAATTAGGACGGCTGCTTCGAGGACTCTAACGGTTCGAGACGCTTTCCCACGTTCACCCCCAATCCTATCCGGTTTCTTTTCATTGACTTCATCCAAAATTCAGGAAGTTTCACTTCTCTCCCTATCTTATGATTTTATGATTATTTTGCTATTATCTATCTTTGTACATTGAGGGCAATGTACATCTTATGTGTGGGGGGTTAACTATTGTATTATTTGAAAATCCCTGAATTACGCCTTGTCTTAAAGTAAGTTTCTCATATTATGATTAGAATGAAATTTTTGATGATTTATGATTTTTATTGTTATGTTTTAGATTAAGTCAGTGATAATTGTGAATATATAATTAAATTCTAAAATACTAGAGAATCAGGCATGATAAGTCTATTTTTCAAGAATTAATTTTTTTTTAGGATGTCTACCTGAATTTAAATATTACTTTGAAGTTTGAAATTTATGAGGTTGACATCAAAATACCCATAATTTTTGTGAGATTTTGAGCCTTATAGAGCATAAATTCTTTTTCTTGCTCACTTTATTGATTATGAGTATGTCAACAATGATTTGTTATTCTAGAACTTGCATCGATTATACATGTCGAGACCACACTTTTGATTTGATATACAGAGATGATAAAGGCACCTAGGTTTTAACCCACTAACTCCATTAAAAGCCTACCTTAATAAATTAACCCCTAGTGAACCCCTTTTAATCCTAACAACCCTATTTATTGACTCACCCACTAATATTAACCCAAAACCCTTTGTAATTGTTATCACCATTCTTTCTAACTACCCCTATATCGAGATTTGATCTGATTAGTTGCCTAATTATGAATTTTAGTAATTTATCCTTTATTATATATTTAGTTTGTTCTTAAAAAAATGACAAAGTATATTCATTATTAGTTATGTGATTAAACGAGCTTATACATTTATTTAAATCCCAAATATCAAAGAAGAAGCTCGTATTATTAGTATTATTAGTTTTCAATTGATGTAATTATTATTATTAGTTCATTAGTTCTTAGTTAGGTAATTTTTCAATTCAATCTCGATTCTAACCCTCTAAGTCAGCCTTATTCCACACCTTAACCCAAGCCCCGTTACAACCCTTTCAAAGACATTTTGATTTGTGTTTCATCTCATATTTTAGTGGTGGAGATTTGATTCTCATGCAAGCCTATGGGATTAACTCTTCATGTTTGACCTTTGAGTGCCTAATTTTGAACCTTAAACACTTTGAGTGATTTGAGTGAATCTTTAAGTGAGGATGTCAATCCTTGTCAATTTTAAATCAGAGGTAATTGTTTAGATGAAGGGAAACACCTATGTTTTGTGCTACAAATGTATGACTTAGACTGTTTGAATCTTTAGGACTCTTTGAGTTGAATTATCCATGTATGAATTATCTCTGAATTATGATGAAACACTATTAATGACTATTATGAATTGAGGGAAGTTCGTTTTAATTATGAGTTGAGAATTTTTCTTGAGGACAAGCAAAAGCATAAGTGTGGGGGTATTTGATAAACCGAAATAGTAACACATTTTAGGCCCACATTTAGTATGCTTTTGGATGAATTATCCCTTATTTTATGTAATTTGGTGCTCTTAATCCTTTCTTTTCATGTTATATACTCAGGAAAGCACCAGGGGATGAAAAGAACGCAAAACGGGCTTAAAATGGGACCAATGGGCCAAAGCATGAAATCGACACGGCCTGGACCTTAGCCCACACGGCTGTGCCTCACTGATCATCTAGAACACGGTCTTCCCTCCATTCACACGGCCGTCCCTCATTAAAGAAGTCCGAGCACGGCCTGGCCATGATTCACACGGGCGTGTGCCATGGCCGTGTCCTCGTCATTTGGAAAGAGCAATTTCACTCAGATTTGGATGCTTGGAGGCAAAGAAACACACTCCAAAGTCTAATTAAACCCCCAAATAAGAATTGCACTCAAATTAGGATACTTAGAGGCCAAGTAACACATCTCAAAGCCTATATAAACACCCTAGGGGGCAGCTTAATGGGGGGAGTTGGACAAAAACCCTCTGTCGAGGGGAGCCCAAAGCCATCATCTAGGGGCATCGTGCTAGGCCAGAGAGGGAAGATTTGTGGGGATTCACTCAGGGATAGCCAGTTGATCCATCTCAAGAAGCCAGAATTATACTCAAGACGGAGGATCTCTCCTTCAATTCCTTCAGGGGGTTTTAGGGATTTCTTATGTTTTGTTTTATCTTTTCTCTTGAGATGTTTTCCTTTATTGTTATGAAGTAAACCCTTCGGATACCCGAAGGGGATGAAACCTATGATGAATCTTGTTATTGTTTTTTCAATTATATGATAAATACTTAGTTTGTTCTTAATTATGTGAGCTTAATCCAAACTTGATGTGCTTAGTTGGAGAAGAATAGACCCTGCCTAAGAGTAGATCCAACATAATTAAGTGGAGTTGATCGCACGCCTAGAGATAGGGTGACGAGATTTTGCCAGATTAGGGTGAAACCTAATATGGGAATTCATAGATCGATTTACTACTATTCTAGGGGGTTATTATAAGAGAACGAGAGTTCCACTAATTAACCTAGGGTTAGACGTTATTCGCCTCGAGAGAGGGTTTAATATACGTTAGGAGTCTTACGGATCAAACTAAGTGAATAAATCGTATGGTTCAAAGTTGTTAGATAAGAAGTGAAGTCTAGGTGGATTCTCCCTAGGTTTCCTCTAAATCAAACTGAGTTTTTCCCAAGTTATTTTCCAAATTCATTCTTCTTTGTCTTAGAGTCTTTAGTTTAGTAGTTAATTAATTTAGATTAGATAAACAACTTCACTTATTTTAGGCTAAATAATAGAAAGAAAGTTAGTATTAGTACTTTTAGTTCCTTTGGGTTCGTCAATCCGGTCTTGCCTAAGCTATACTACTGTTCGATTGGTGCACTTGCCTCAATCGTTGTCAGAGTTAGTTTCCAGGTTCGATCATTCTTTTTATAAATTTTAAAACTCTGATTCACAGCGATCACTATACTACTGTTCGATAGGTGCACTTGCCTCAATCGTGGTGATAGTTAGTTTCTAGGCTAGATCATTCATTATATAAATATTAAGACTATCGATACCAACGATCAAGTTTTTGGCGCCGTTGCCGGGGAACTAAATTATTAAGAACGCTTAATTTTTATTACTTTAGCCATTTTTTTTATTTTTGCAATTTAATTTTATTTTTTTCAACTTTGCTAATTTTTCTTCTTTTATTTTGTTCCTAGCAGGTACCCCTAGTTTATGACTAGAAGGAACCCGACAGGACCGCTACTTTACGATAGTGAAATTGAAAGCACAGTTCGCAGAAACCGAAGAGAAATTAGGAGAAGCCTACAGTACATACAAGAAGAGCAAGAGAACGAAATTTATACCACCGAAGAGATGGCTGAGAATAATCCGCTACCTCCGGAAGTGGCCGAAAATCATGTTCCTCGAACTATGTATGATTATGCTAAACCTAATTTAACAGGAACTGAGTCAAGTATTGTTAGACCTGCTATTGCTGCAAATAATTATGAACTGAAACCTAACACAATTCAAATGATACAACAATTTGTTCAGTTTGATGTTTGCAGGATGAAGATCCAAAAAATCACTTAGCGAATTTCCTAGAATTTTGCGATACTTTCAAAATAAATGGTGTTTCTGATGATGCCATCCGTCTTCGGTTATTTCCATTTTCTTTGAGGAATAAGGCTAAACAGTGGTTGAATTCTCTTCCACGAGGATCAATCACTACATGGGAACAAATGACCGAAAAATTTTTGTTGAAATATTTTCCGCCGGCCAAAATGGCTAAGTTGAGGAATGGTATCTCTTCTTTTGTGCAGATGGATTTAGAAACACTTTACGATGCATGGGAAAGATACAAGGATCTATTGAGAAGGTGCCCACACCATGGATTACCCTTGTGGCTACAGGTTCAAACTTTTTACAACAGCGTGAACCCCTCAATGAGACAATTGATTGATTCGGCTGCCAGCGGAACCCTGAATAATAAAACACCTAAGGCTGCCTACTAATTTATTGAAGAGATGTCACTGAATAACTATCAGTGGCAAGTCACGAGGACAAGGCCAACAAAAGCCGCCAGTGTTTTCAACCTCGACGCAGTGACCATGCTATCAAATCAGGTAGAGATGTTAAATAAAAAGATTGATAGTTTTTGTGGTTCTTCACTGGTGATCGCTGCGAATCAGAGCTTTAAAATTTATAAAAAGAATGATCGAACCTGGAAACTAACTCTGACAATGATTGAGGCAAGTGCACCTATCGAACAGTAGTATAGCTTAGGCAAGACCGGATTATCGAACCCAAAGGAACTAAAAGTGCAAATACTAACTTTCTTCTTATTATCTAGCCTAAAAAATAAAGAGAGATTGTTTATCTAATCTAAATTAATTAACTACTAAACTAAAGACTCTAAGACAAACAAGAATGAATTTGGAAAATAACTTGGGAAAAACTCAGTTGATTTAGATGATACCCTAGGAAGAATCCACCTAGACTTCACTTGTTATCTAACACTGAACCATACGATTTATTCACTTAGTTTGATCCGTAAGACTCCCTAACGTATATTAAACCCTCTCTCGAGGCGAATAACGTCTAACCCTAGTTTAATTAGTGGAACTCTCGTTCTCTTATAATAACCCCCTAGAATAGCAGTATATCGATCTAGGGATTCCCATATTAGTTTTCACCCTAATTCGGCAAAATCTCGTCACCCTATCTCTAGGCGTGCGATAACCTCCGCTTAATTATGTTGGATCTACTCTTAGGTAGGGTCTATTCCTCCTCCATCTAAGCACATTAAATTTGGATTAAGCCCACATAATTAAGAACAAACTAAGTATTTATCATATAATTGAAAAAACAATAACAAGATTCATCATAGGTTTCATCCCCTTCGGGTATCCGAAAGGTTTAGTTCATAACAAAATAAGAAAACATCTCAAGAGAAAAGATAAAACAAAACATAAGAAATCCCTAAAACCCCCTGAAGGAATTGAAGGAGAGATCCTCCGTCTTGAGTATAATTCTGGCTTCTTGAAATGGATCAACTGGCTATCCCTGAGTGAATCCCCACAAATCTGCCTTCTCTGGCCTAGCACGATGCCCCTAGACGATGGCTTTGGGCTCCCCTTTTTAGGTCATACTTAGGGTGTACTTATAGGCTTTTGAAATACGTTTCTTTCTCCCTAAGTATCCTTTCCCGAATGAAATTGCTCTTCTCCACGGCAGAGGCACGGCCATGGCGCACGCCCGTGTGAATCATGGCCAGGCCGTGTTCGGATTTCTTTAATGAGACACGGCGGTGTGAGTCGGGGTTAGACCGTGTTCTAGATGATTGACTTGGCACGGCCGTGTGGGTCTAAGTCCAGGCCGTGTCGATTTCCTCTTTGGCCCGTTTTGGTCCGTTTTGAGCCCATTTCTCGTTCTTTTTATCCTTGGGTGCTTTCCTAAGTATAAGACATGAAAAGAAAGGATTAAGAGCACCAAATTACATAAAATAAGGGATAATTCATCCAAAAGCATACTAAATGTGGGCCTAAAATATGTTACTATTTTGGTTTATCAAATACCCCCACACTTAAGCTTTTGCTTGTCCTCAAGCAAAATTCTCAACTTACAATTAAAACGAACTTCCTATAATTCATAATAGTCATTGATAGTGTCTCATCATAATTCAGGGATAATTTATACATGGATAATTCAACTCAAAGTGTCTTAAAAATTCAAATACTATAAGCCTTATATTTTGTAGCACAAAACATAGGTGTTTCCCTTCATCTAAATAATTACCTCTGATTCGAAATTGTCAAGGATTGACATCCTCACTAAAGATTCACTCAAATCACTCAAAGTGTTTAAGGTTCAAAATTTAGGCACTCAAAAGTCAAACATGAAGAGTTAATCCCATAGGCTTGCACGAAAATCAAATCTCCACCACTGAAATATGAGATGAAACACAAATCAAAAGGTCTTTCTCTAGGGTTGTAACGGCTAGGGTTAAGGTGTGGAATAAGGTGAATTAGAGGGTTAGAATCGAGATTGAATTGACAAATTACCTAACTACGAACTAATAAACTAATAATAATAATTACATCAATTGAAAACTAATAATACTAATAATACGAGCTTCTTCTTTGATATTTGGAATTTAAATAAATGTATAAGCTCGTTTAATCACATAACTAATAATGAAAATGCTTCGTCATTTTTATTAAGTACATAATAAAGGATAAATTACTAAAATTCATAATTAGGCAACTAATCAGATCAAATCTCGATATAGGGGTAGTTAGAAAGAATGGTGATAACAATTACAAAGGGTTTTGGGTTAATATTAGTGGGTGAGTCAATAAATAGGGTTGTTAGGATTAAAAGGGGTTCACTAGGGGTTAATTTGTGAAGGTAGGCTTTTAATGGAGTTAGTGGGTTAAAACCTAGGTGCCTTTATCATCTCTGTATATCAAATCAAAAGTGTGGTCTCGACATGTATAATCGATGCAAGTTCTAGAATAACAAATCAGTGTTGACAACTCATAATCAATAAAGTGAGCAAGAAAAAGAATTTATGCTCTATAATGCTCAAAAACTCACAAAAATTATGGGTATTTTTGACATCAACCTTGTAAATATCAAATTTCAAGGTAATATTTAAATTCAGGTAGACGACCTAGAAAATTTTTAATTCAGAAAAATAGACTTATTATGCTTGATTCTCTAGTATTCTTAGAATTTAATCATTAATGCACAATTATCAATGACTTAATCTAATACATATCAATAAAAATCATAAATCATCGGAAATTTCATCCTAATTAGTTATATGAGTAAATTACTTAAAAACAAGACTAAATTCAGGGATTTTGAGAATAATGAAAAAAGTTTGGTACTATGTCTAAGATTCACCCCCCACACTTAAGATGTACATTGCCTTCAATGTACAAAGATAGATAATATAAATGTAATGTTCGGATCAGAAGATATGGGGATAATTGAAACTCCCTGAATTATGAATGAAATCCTTGAGTTGGCAGTGGTCGTGGTGAAACATAAGTTGGAGGGCCGGTCTGGATGACGATCCTGCTCTAGATGAAGAAATTGGGTAGCTCATGCAGGATTATCCAGGATATACTAATAATAATTAAAATTATACCAATTCAATAATTAAAGAAAAGCAAGCTAAAGTGGAGAAAAATAAAGATGAAACGAAAACTAAAAGAAAAGAACAATAGACTATGGAGTCCTTATTGTTGGGTGTGATTTCTAAGGCAGTGGATATGGTGGTGGTCGTGTAGTGCTTCCCTAGCAGCCTTTAGAACCTGACACTAAGAAGTTAAAATAAAATAAACTAATTTAAGCAGAAGAGAAGTACAGATAAGGAAATTCAAGGAAAATAGAAAAAACGAATTAAAAACTAGATAGCCTCAAATATCCTTGGCTTGTCATGAGAATGAAGCGGCCGGCATGAACTTATGTAGATCGGTCTCCTTTGAGGAGATTGTGCTTGATTCCTTCCGCTTCTTTGGCATGGTTCTAGCGTAGATCAAGAGTGATAGAGGCTTTGTTTCTAAGGAAAGGAGAGAGATTTTTGAAAGAAAAAGAAGATGGAAGAAGGTGGGGTGAAGGGGGAGGGCTGTGGGGTTTAAATAAAATTTTGTATTTGAGGCTCTCCCACACCCGTGGATGGAGGGTGTGTCGATTCACACGGCTGACTCGCACGGCTGTGTTCCTAGGTGTGTTGGTTACCTCACGCTCGTGTCTAGCCTGTGTTCGACAAGTCAGTATGTTGGCACGATTTTAAGGCACAGGCGTGTTCTGTCCGTGGTTGGAAAGTCAGTAGCTTCACACGGTCATGGGACACGGCCGTGCCCCTTTGTCGGTGCCCGTGGTGTAGTGGTTGGATCTGGGACGTCGAAAAGTTGTTGGAACTGATTCGCACGGCCTCTACTATGTTAGTACGGGGATTCTTATGGTCCACTCGTCCACGGCCACGGTCGTGTGCAAGGCCGTGTGACTTAGAAATCTGCACTTCTGGTTAGTTTATAACTAGGTGTAAAGAAAAGAAGAAAAAGAAAAATAAATTTCAAGCAAGATGTAAAATTAAATTGTGTTAGTGCTCGGGTTGCCTCCCGAGAAGGCTAGTTTATAGTCTTAAGCTAGACTCCTCTCATTTGCATTGTCAGGGTGGTTTGAGGAGTTGGAAGTCCTTCCTCATGCCATCGTTTGTATCCTCCTGAAAAGATTTAAGTCGAAATGTGTTTATAGTAAAAGTACCAAAAATAGGATTACTTACCTCGACTGTTCCATATGGGAAAACACTGGTTACCTTAAAAGGTATTTCTTTGTTTGTGTTAGGGTCCGGAGGAGATATTCGAGGATCTGCCTGATCTAACAGTACCTGGTCCCCTATTTTGAAGTGGTTTGTTGTTCCTATTAGCTCTTTTGGGGGCTCCTTCGGTTTTATCTTGTGTGGTTCCGGTTCTTCGTTGTGTATCCCTAATTTCTCCTTGAAGTGTGTCTTCCACTCGTCTAGATCATCGATCTGAATCCCTCGTTCCTCATGAGTTATTTCTTTGTTGGCATGGGGTTTAGGATCGGGTTTAGTTGTATTCTTTGGTGGTGCTTCCTGAAAATAAGGGTTAACCGAATTGTTATCCGTAGAATTTACGTTCTCACCTTGATTACTCAATGTTCTAGCTGAGTCGAGAGCCTTGAGGGTGACCGTCTCATTACCTACACAAAGTATGAGTTCTCCTGCATCAACATCAATTTTAGTCTTGGCAGTCGCTAAAAAGGGTCTTCCTAAAATTAGGGGAATCGAATTATCCTCATCCATGTCTAAGACAACAAAATCTACTGGGAAAACGAATCTGTCAATTTTTACACGAACATCTTCGATAATACCCCTAGGAATTCTAACAGTTTTATCAGCTAATTGAATGCTCATCCTAGTTTGCTTGGGTTTCCCTAGACCTAGTTGTTTAAATAATTTATAAGGCATGACATTAATGCTTGCCCCTAAATCAGCTAATGCATTATCAATAGTTAGTCTAGCAATTAAACATGGAATTGTAAAACTCCCTGGATCTTTAGCTTTTGTGGTAGTCTATTCTGTAACATTGCTGAGCATACTGCGTTTAATTCCACATGTGGATCCTCGTTTAACTTTCGCTTATTCGTTAAGAGATGTTTTAAAAATTTCCTCGAATCTGGCATCTGTGAAAGAGCTTCAAGTAGCGGTAAGTTAATATGTAATTTCTTTAAAAGTTTAAGAAACTTACCGAACTGTTCCTCTGTATCGTCTCTTGTTAACGCTTCGGGATATGGTATGCGAGGTTGGTATTCCTTGATTACCGATTTTGGCTTGTCTTGTGTTACCTCAACTTTACCTTTTTCTACCTTGTTTCCTTGTGTTAGACTGGGTTCATCTACTTCTTCGCTTTCTTGAGCTGTTATGGCTTGGATTTGCTCCTTTGGATTAATTTCAGTATTACTCGGTAGACGCCCTTGCGGTCGTTCGGATAGTAGCTTCACAATTTGTCCGACTGACTGGGTAATTTCCCCGATTGCCTTTGTAAGTCCTCCAACTTGGCTCTCGATCATTTTGATCGATGTTTGTTGGGTGTCGAGTGTTACCTCAGTTTTTTGGAGACGGGCTTCTGTGGATGCTATGAATTTGTTCAACGCCACTTCAAGATTCGGCTTCTTTTCCTGTGGATAGGGCTGATTTTGGAAATTTTGAGGAGGTTGTTGTCTTTGATTTCCTTGATTTCCTTGTCCTCCCCACGAAAAATTTGGGTGGTTCCTCCAACCTGGATTATAATTATTACTATATGGGTTATTATTAGATCGGAAATTGTTACCTATATAGTTCATCCTGCTCACTCGTGCTGCAGGTTGGTAGGGTGGGTACTGGGATTCGCCACAGTTCCACTTATGTCGCATGCGCACATTGGATGTGCTGCGAAGAACACAAACTATCAAGTTTTTATTCATCATCTCTACCGTGTTGATAGCATGGTTACTGACATCTATGTTGAAAACTCCTACGATTTTGTTGGTTTGGTTCTTGTAACTCGCCATCGATAGTTATTCAGTGACATCTCTTCAAAAAACTCGTGGAGTTTTCGGGAGTTTTATTGTTCAGGTTCCACCGCGGTTGAATCTATTAGTTGCCTCGTTGAGGGGTTTACACCGTTATAGAAAGTCTGGACTTGGAGCCACAAGGGTAAACCATGGTGCAGACACCTTCTCAAGAGATCCTTATATCTCTCCCATGCATCGTATAATGTCTCTAAATCCATTTGCACAAAAGAAGAGATATCATTACGTAATTTGGCCGTTTTGGCCGGTGGGAAATATTTTAATAAAAAAATTTCGGTCATTTGATCCCATGTAGTGATTGACCCTCATGGTAGCGAGTTTAACCACTGTTTAGCTTTATTCCTTAATGAAAAGGGAAATAACCGAAGACATATGGCATCATCAGAAACACCATTTATTTTGAAGGTATCACAGAACTCTAAAAAATTAGCTATATGAGTGTTTGGATCTTCGTCCTGCAAACCATCAAATTGAACAAACTGTTGAATCATTTGTATAGTGTTAGGCTTTAATTAAAAATTATTAGCAGCTATAGCAGGCCTAACAATACTTGATTCGGCTCCTGTTAAATGAGGTTTAGTATAATCAAATATAGTACGAGGAGCATTATTTTCTCCCACATCTTGTGGTGGTGGGTTATTTTCGTCCATCCCTTCAGTAGGATTGGATCTGTCTTCTCGCTCTTCTTCCGTATAATTTAGGGCTCGCCTAATTTCTCTGCAATTCCTACGAACGGTAGTGTCAATATCACTGTCGTATACTAAAGGTCCTCTCGGGTTCCTTCAAGTCATAAACTAGAGGTACCTGCTAGGAAAAGAAAGAAAAAAAAATTTAGCAAAATTTAAAAACAATAAAAATAAAAATAAATTGCAGAAAATAAAAATAATGGCTAAAGTAATAAAAATAAAGCTTTCTTAATATTTTAGTTCCCCGGCAACGGCGCCAAAAACTTGATCATTTGTGAATCGGAGCTTTAAAATTTATAAAAGAATGATCGAACACGAAACTAACTCGACAACGATTGAGGCAAGTGCACCTATCGAACGAAGAGTATGGCTTAGGCAAGACCGGATTATCGAACCCAAAGGAACTAAAAGTACAAATACTAACTTTCTTCTTATTATCTAGCCTAAAAAATAAAGAGAGATTGTTTATCTAATCTAAAATAATTAACTACTAAACTAAAGACTCTAAGACAAACAAGAATGAATTTGGAAAATAACTTGGGAAAAACTCAGTTGATTTAGATGATACCCTAGGAAGAATCCACCTAGACTTCACTTGTTATCTAACACTGAACCATACGATTTATTCACTTAGTTTGATCCGTAAGACTCCCTAACGTATATTAAACCCTCTCTCGAGGCGAATAACGTCTAACCCTAGGTTAATTAGTGGAACTCTCGTTCTCTTATAATAACCCCCTAGAATAGCAGTAAATCGATCTATGGATTCCCATATTAGGTTTCACCCTAATCTGGCAAAATCTCGTCACCCTATCTCTAGGCGTGCGATAAACTCCGCTTAATTATGTTGGATCTACTCTTAGGAAGGGTCTATTCCTCCTCCAACTAAGCACATCAAGCTTGGACTAAACTCACATAATTAAGAACAAACTAAGTATTTATCATATAATTCAGAAAACAATAAAAAAGATTCATCATAGGTTTCATCCCTTTCGGGTATCCGAAGGGTTTAGTTCATAACAATAAAGGAAAACATCTCAAGAGAAAAGATAAAACAAAACATAAGAAATCCCTAAAACCCCCTGAAGGAATTGAAGGAGAGATCCTCCATCTTGAGTATAATTCTGGCTTCTTGAGATGGATCAACTGGCTATCCCTGAGTGAATCCCCACAAATCTGCCCTCTCTGGCCTAGCACGATGCCCCTAGACGATGGTTTGGGCTCCTCTTTTAGGTCATACTTAGGGTGTATTTATAGGCTTTTGAAATACGTTTCTTTCTCCCTAAGTATCCTTTCCCGAATGAAATTGCTCTTCTCCACGGCAGAGGCACGGCCATAGCGCACGCCCGTGTGAATCGTGGCCAGGCCGTGTTCAGATTTCTTTAATGAGACAAGGCCGTGTGAGTCGGGGTTAGACCGTGTTCTAGATGATTGACTTGGCACGGCCGTGTGGGTCCAAGTCCAGGCCGTGTCAATTTCCTCTTTGGCCCGTTTTGGTCCATTTTGAGCCCGTTTCTCGTTCTTTTTATCCTTGGGTACTTTCCTGAGTATAAGACATGAAAAGAAAGGATTAAGAGCACCAAATTACATAAAATAAGGGATAATTCATCCAAAAGCATATTAAATGTGGGCCTAAAATATGTTACTATTTCGGTTTATCAATAGGTACATCAAGTTATGCAGTGCGATACAAATGGATGAGGAATGAGCAACACAGAATATCCACTTTACAATCTGAGCACTGAAAACGAGCAAGCTCACTATATGGGTAACAATTTTAGACCTCAAAATAACCCTTATAGTAATACTTATAATCCAGGTTGGAGGAACCACCCTAATTTCTCATGGGGTTGCCAAGGAAATCAGAGACAACAACCCCTCCCAGGCTTCCAACAACAGCCCTACCCACAAGAGAAAAGGCCGAACCTTGAGGTGATGCTAACAAAATTCATCGCGGTGTCAGAAACATGTTTCCAAAACACCGAAACAACACTCAAAAAGCAAGAAGCATCGATTCAAGGGATCAAGAATCAGTTAGGACAACTTACCAAGACCATATCAGAACTACCACAAGGTAGCTTGCCAAACAACACTTAAACTAACCCAAAGGAGCAACTTCAAGCCATAACCGCTCATGATAGTGAAGGGTTAGATGAGCCCAAATTAAGGTAAGAGAATGTGGTAGAGGAAGGTAAGGTCGAGGTAAGTCATGATAAGCCAAAACCGGTAATTAATGAGTACCAACCTCGTGTGCCATATCCATATGCGATGAAGAAAGACAACACAAACGAACAATTCGGTAAATTTCTTAAACTTCTAAAGAAATTACATATTAACTTACCGTTTCTTGAAGCTTTTTCACAGATGCCAGATTCAAGGAAATTTTTAAAAGAGCTTTTGACAAACAAACGGAAGTTAGACGAGGAATCGCATGTGGAACTAAACGCAGTGTGCTCAGCAATGTTGCAAAATAAACTACCACAAAAATTAAAAGATCCAGGGAGTTTTACAATTCCATGCTTAATTGATAGTTTATCTATTGATAATGCTTTAGCTGATTTAGGGGCAAGTATAAATGTTATGCCTTATAAAATGTTTAAACTACTAGGTCTAGGGAAACCCAAACAAACTAGGATGAGCATTCAATAAGCTGATAAAACTATTAGAATTCCTAGGGGTATAATCGAAGATGTTCTAGTAAAAATTGATAAATTCGTATTCCCAATAGACTTTGTTGTTTTATACATGGATGAGGACAATAATATCCCTTTAAATTTAGGAAGACCCTTTTTAGCAACTGCTAGAACCAAAGTTGATGTTGGTACAGGAGAACTCATACTTTGTGTAGGTGATGAGATGATCACTCTTCAAGCCCTTGACTCGGCTAGGACATCAAGCAATCAAGGTGAGAACGTAAACTATATTTATGACCATTCGGTTAAACCTTCTTTTCAAGAAGCACCGCAAAATTACACAGCTGAGCCATGCCTTAGACCTCGTGCCAACAAAGAAATAGCTTATGAGGAGCGAAGGCTTCAAATTGATGAACTAGACGAGTGGAAGACACATTTCAAGGAGAAACTAGGAATACACGAAGCAAAACCAAAGCAACTCCATGACAAACCTAAAGATGGGACAAGCCAATTTCAGATCGGGAATAAGGTATTGTTGGATAAGACAGACCCTCAAATCTCCACTTCAGACCTGAATACAAATGAAGATATCCCTTTTAAGGTACTCAATGTCTTCCTATACGGGACAGTCGAGGTAACTAATCCTAAGTTCGGAATGTTTAAGGTAAACACCACTCGACTTAAACTATATATCGATAACCGAATTGATGGCATGAAAAAGGATTTTCACCTCCTCAAACCACCATGATTACGCGAATGAGAGGTAAAGTCTATCTTAAGACTTTAAACAAGCGCTTCTCGGGAGGCAACCCGAGCAATAACTCCACTAATGTCATATTTTCGATTTTTAGCACCTAACTACAAACTAACAAATTTAATAAAGCGCAAGTTTCTCTCCCCACACGGCCTTGCACACGGGCGTGGCCGTGGCCATGTGGACACCATGAATAGGTACATGGGCTTGGCAAAGATCGTGCAGAAACAGGACGAAAATTTTTCCCAAGACACGGGCATCGACTAAACGCCACGGCCGTGGTCAAAACTGCCTAAAGAACACGGGCTGAGATAAATCAACACGACCGTGCGAGGTGGCCGTGGTCGTCATTATCAGTCTTTTCACATATCACCGCCACCACCACCTCGAGATCACTCCGATGATGAGAACCTTTGAGTCTTTTTCTTTTCTTTATTTTTATTTTTATTCTTATTTTTATTTTTATTTTTATTTTTATTTTTTTATTCTTATTTTAGTTCATTTTCCTTTATTATTAAACTCTTTAAACTTTTAAGTATAATTTGATTTCCTTTATCTCTGGCTGTTTAACTCTCGAGTATCTATAACAAATGTCCATTAAATAAGAACTCCCTAAAAACTTTACTGATGACTTCACAGTTTAAAAAGGTTTAACGTGCCAATCAAGGAACGAACACACCAACGAAGTATTCTCCACCACCTTCACCTATGCCTAGTCATCATGTTCATAATTGATCATCATCCAAGGATTTCATCCAAAATTCAGGAAGTTTCACTTCTCCCTCTCTCTTATGATATCATGCTATTAATCTCTAGATATATATATCTTTGTACATTGAGGACAATGTACATCTTAAGTGTGGGGGGTGAATTTTATTTTGAAAAGTTCCTAACTTTCTGCATTATTCTCAAAACCCTGAATTATGTCTTGTTTTTAAGTAATTTTCTCATGTTACTATTAGAATGAAATTTCCTTTGATTTATGATTTTTATTGATATGTTTTGGATTAAGTCATAGATAATTGTGCAGTGATGATTCAAACTTTAGGAGACTAGAGAATCAAGCATGATGAGTTTATTTTCAGAATTAAAAATTTGTTAAGCTGTTTACCTGAATCTAATTATTACCTTGAAGTTTGAAATTTACAATATTGACATCATAAGCCCATAATTTTCTGTGAGATTTTGAGCCTTTTAGAGCATACATTCTTTTTCTTGCTCACTTTATTGATTATGAGTGTGTCAACATTGATTTGTTATTCTAGAACTTGCTTCGATTATACATGTCGAGACCACACCTTTGATTTGATATACAGAGATGATAAAGGCACCTAGGTTTTAACCCGCTTACTCCACTAAAAGCCTACCCTCACAATTAACCCCTAGTGAACCTCTTTGATCTTAACAACCCTTTTTATTGACTCACCCATTAATATTAACCCAAAACTGACTTTTTATTTGTTATCGCCATATCTCTTGACTACCCCCATATCGAGATTTGATTTGATCGGTTACTTAACTATTTCCTTTATTTCAGTTATCAAATTCTATATTATTGTACTTAAATATTTGTTCTTAAAAAAAAACTATTATTATTTGAAGTTCATCCATTATTAGTTCTATGTTAATTGAGCTTATACGTTTAAATTCCATATCTTGAGAAGAAGCTCGTGTTATGGAATTTTAATGTAACTATTCAATATTAGTTTATTTTTTCTAGTTAGGTAATTTATCAATTAAATATCGATACTAACCCTCTAATTCAGCCTTTATCCACACCTTTAACCCAAGCCCCAATTACAACCCGTTAAAGACCTTTTGATCTGTGTATCATTTCATTTTATAGTGGTAGAGATTTGATTTTCATGCAAGCCTATGGGATTAACTTTTCATGTTCGACTTTTGAGTGCTTAATTTTGAACCTTAAACACTTTGAGTGATTTGAGTGAATCTTTAGTGAGGATGTCAACTTTTGTCGATTTTGAATTAAAGGTTATTATTTAGGTAAGGGGAAACACCTATTTTTCGTGCTATAAAAACTATGACCTTGATTGTTTGAATCTTTAGGAACCTTTTTGGTTAAATTATCCATGTATGAATTATCTATGAATTATGATGAAGGTTATGAATTGAGGAAGTTCGTTTTAATTGTAAGTTGAGAATTTTGCTTGAGGACAAGCAAATGCTTAAGTGTGGGGGTATTTGATAAACCGTAATATATACATATTTTAATCCCACATTTAGCATACTTTTTGGATGATTTATCCCTTGATCCATGGAATTTGATGCTCCTAATCCTTTTATTTCATGTTTTATACTAAGGAAAGCATCGGAGGATGAAAAGAACACAAAACGGGCTAAAAACGAACCAATTGGGCCAAAGTAAGAAATCAACACGGCCTGGGCCCAATCCACACGGCCGTGCCCCTTTAGCAGGCTCGACCATGGCCTAGATTCAATTCACACGGGCGTGTTGCACGGGCGTGTCCCTGCATTGACAAAGAGGAATTTCATTCGGAATATGGTACTTAGAGGCAAAGAAAGACATTCCAAGAGCCTATATAAACACCCTAGAGGCCAACCCTGAGAGGGGCGTCCAACTAGGCCAAGAAGCCAAGCCGGAGAGGTCAGAATTGTGGGATCTACTCGAAGAAAGCCAGTTGATTCATCTCAAGAAGCTGAAATCATACTCAAGACGGCGGATCTCTCCTTCAATTCCTTCAAGGGGTTTTAGGGTTTTCTTATGTTTTGTTTTATCTTTTCTTCTGAGATGTATTCTTTTATGATTATGAACTAAACCCCTCAGATACCCGAGGGGGATGAAACCTAAGACGGATCTTGTTATTGTTTTCTGAACTATATGATAAATACTTGATTTGTTCTTAATTATGTGTTCTTAATTCTTGTTTTGATATTTCAGGATATTGATTCAAGTATTGATATGCTTAGGAAGAGGAGGAATAGACCCTATCTAAGAGTAGATCTAGCATAATTAAGCGAAGTTGATCGCAACCCTAGAGATAGGATGATTTAAAATCTGCGGATTAGGGTCAAACCTAATATGGGAGTCCATAGATCGAGTTAATGCAATCCTAGGGGTTTTAATTAGAAAGAGATTTCAATTAATCAACCTAGGGTTAGAAGTTAGTAGCCTCGAGAGAGGTATTAATATAAATTAGGGAATCCTACGGATCAAGTCAAGTGAATAAATAAATGCAGTTGAGTTAAATAACAAGTGAAGTCTAGGCGGATTCTTCCTTGGGTATCGTCTTAATCAATTGGTTTTTCCCACAAGTATTTTTTCCACTTCATTCTCTGTGTCTTAGCGTCTTTAGCTTAGTAGTTAGTTACTTTTAGAATAAACAACAAATCCCTTAATTCTTAGGCTAAATAATAAAAAGAAAGTGTGGGTTCGACAATCCGGTCTTGCCACTAAGCTATACTACTGTTCGATAGGTGCACTTGCCTCAATCATGGTGATAGTTAGTTTCTAGGCTAGATCATTCATTATATAAATATTAAGACTATCGATACCAATGATCAGACAGCCAGTTGATTTATCCCAGAAGCCGAAATCACACTCAAGACGGAAGATCTTCCCTTCAATTTCCTTCATTGGTTTAGGGTTTTTCTTATGTTTTGTTATTTACTTTCTTCTGAGATGTATTCTTTATTAAACATGAACTAAACCCCTCAAATACCTAATGGGGATGAAACCTAAGACGAATCTTGTTATTGTTTTCTGAACTGTATGATAAATACTTGATTTGTTCTTAATTATGTGTTCTTAATTCTTGTTTTAATATTTCAGGATATTGATTCAAGTATTGATGTGCTTAGGCAGTGGAGCAAAAGTCCCTGTTTAAGAGTAGATCTAGCATAGTTAAGCGGAGTTGATCGCAACCCTAGAGATAGGATGACGAAAATCTATCGGATTACGGTCAAACCTAATATGGGAGTCCATAGATCGAGTTAATGCAACACTAGGGGTTTTAATTAGAAAGAGATTTCAATTAATCAACCTAGGGTTAGACGTTATTAGTCTCAAAAGGGATAATAATATAAATTAGGGAATCCTACGGATCAAGTCAAGTGAATAAATCATCTGGTTCAGAGTTAACTAATAAGTGAAGTCTAGGTGGATTCTTCCTCGGGTATTGTCTTAATCAACTAGTTTTCCCAAAAGTATTTTCCCAATTCACTCTCTGGTGTCTTAGCATCCTTAGTTTAGTAATTAGTTAATTAAACATCGATTCTCTTAATACTTAGGCTAGATAATAAAAAGATACTAACTACTAGTACTCTTGGTCCTTGAGGATACGATATTTTCGGTCTTGCCATAGCTATACTACCGAACGATAGGTGCGCTTGCCTTAATCGTTGTCATAGTTAGTTTGGACACGATCAAGTTTTTGGCGCCGTTACCGGGGAGTAATATATTAGGAAAACTAAATTTTTATTACTTTAGCCATTTTATTTATTTGCAATTTATTTTTATTTTTTATTTTATTTTAACCTTGCTAATTTTTCTTTTATTTGCTTCTGGCAGGTAATTCTAGTTTATGACTAGAAGGAACCCGTCCAGACCATTACTCTTTGATAGTGATATAGAAGGAACCGTTCGCAAAAATCGAAGAGAGATAAGGGGAAGCCTACAATACATACAAGAAGAGAAAGAGGACGATACTAATAACATGGAAGAGATGGCTGATCCTCAGAATAATCCACTTCCTCTTGTGGTTGCCGAAAATCCTACTCCTCGAACTATGTATGATTATGCTAAACCTAATTTAACAGGAACTGAATCAAGTATTGTTAGACCTCCTATCACTGCAAATAATTTTGAACTGAAACCTAACACAATACAAATGATTCAGCAGTTTGTTCAGTTTGATGGTTTGCAGGATGAGGATCCAAACAATCACTTGACAAATTTTCTAGAGTTTTGTGACACTTTCAAAATAAATGGCGTTTATGATGATGCCATTCGTCTTCGGTTGTTTCCCTTTTCATTAAGGAACAAAGCTAAACAGTGGTTAAACTCGTTACCACGAGGATCAATCACTACATGGGAACAAATGACCGAAATTTTTTTGTTAAAATATTTTTCGCCGGCTAAAACGGCTAAGTTGAGGAATGATATTTCTTCTTTTGTGTAGATGGATCTAGAAACACTCTACGATGCATGGGAGAGATATAAGGATTTACTAAGGAGGTGCCCTCAACATGGGTTACCCTTGTGGCTACAGGTTCAAACCTTTTACAATGGTGTGAACCCCTCGACTAGGCAGTTAATTAATTTAGCCACCGGTGGAACCCTGAACAAAAAAACACCTGAAGCAGTTTATGAGTTTATAGAGGAGATTTCATTGAATAACTATCAGTGGCAAGTTACAAGGACAAGGCCAACAAAAGCCACTAGTGTTTTCAACCTCGACGCAGTAACCATGCTATCAAATCACGTAGAACTTTTAAATAAGAAAATTGATGGTTTATATGGTTCTTCACAGGTACACCCAGTGATGCAGTGCGATGTAAATGGAGGAGGGATAAGCAATACAAAATACCAACCTTACAACCCAAGCATTGAAAACGAGCAAGTTCACTATACGGGTAACAATCCTCAACCTCAGAATAATTCTTACTGTAATTCTTACAATCCAAGGTGGAGGAACCATCCAAATTTATCATGGGGAGGTCAAGGAAATCAGAGACAACAACCCCCTCTTGGATTTCAGCAACCACCTTATCGACGGGAAAAGAAACCAAACCTTGAGGAGATGCTGGAAAAATTCATCTCGACATCAGAGACTCATTTCTAGAATACCGAAACGGCGTTGAAAACTCAACAAGAATCAATTCAAAGGATTGAGAATCAAATTGGACAGCTAGTCAAGTTAGTTTCTGAAAAGCAACCAGGTAATTCACCTAGTAACACTAATTCAAAAGAGCATGTGAAAGCAGTTACACTAAGGAGTGGAAAGGAGTTGGTTGAAACTGAAAGGAAGATGCCAAAAGAAATTACTAAGGAAAAATAAGAGGAAGTGAATGAAAATGTAACGCCGTCACTTAAGAAATAAACCACCAATCCCATATCCAGCACAGTTGAAGAAAGACTGCATGCACGCACAATTCGGTAAGTTTCTTGAACTCATTAAACAATTACATATTAACCTACCTTTTGTTGAAGCTATTTCGCAGATGCCTACATACGCAAAATTTTTAAAGGAGCTCTTAACGAATAAAAGAAAGCTTGAAGAACTGTCAACCATGGAGCTTAACGAGGAATGCTCAACTATTCTCCAGAATAAGTTGCCAACCAAATTGAAAGATCCAGGAAGTTTTACTATTCCTTGTTTAATTGGTAGTTTAAATATTGAGAAAGCATTAGCTGACTTAGGTGCCAGTATTAATTTAATGCCTTATAAAATGTTTAAGAACCTCGATCTTGGGGAACCAAAACCCACTAGGATGACTATCCAACTAGCCGATAGATCTATTAAATACCCTAGGGGAATTATTGAAGACGTTTTAGTTAAAGTTGATAAATTCATATTCCCTGTTGACTTTGTTGTGCTTGACATGGATGAGGATGTTGAAGTACCTTTAATTTTAGGAAGCCCATTTTTAGCCACTGCTAGGGCTAATATTGATGTAGGTAATGGTAAGCTTGCGCTTAGGGTAGGTGATGAGGAGATTATCTTTAAAATCTATGATGCTATGCGATACTCTAAAGAGCAAGATGATTCCTATTATTTTATTGACTCTATTGATCATTTTATTCAAGATTCTTTTCAGGAAATAATACATAAAGACACGTTGGAACTGTGTCTTGGCCAAGGCGAGGGGGCAGATGATGATGCCAATGAGATAGGGGAGATAAAAATCAAAATAAATCCTAATAGCTCCTCCCCAAGACAGAAAGAGTATGAGGGCATTGAAATAAACGTCGAATCTAAACAAAGGCCCTCTATTGAAGAACCCCCAAATTGGAATTGAAACTATAATAGTCTGGTTTATACCCTAGTCAGAATAGTGGTTTTGGGACCACAAATCCGACTTTGAATAATATTTTAATATTATATTCTGTGTCGTTGATATGTGATTAAGTATGTGGTAAATTGTCGTAAGCTAAATTGTCTGTTTGTGTGTTTAATTTGAGTAAAGGATTAAATTGCATAAAGTTTAAAAGTGACTTTTCATTTGATTAATGATCAAATTGAGATGGCTTTATTATAGTGAAGTCCTTAAAGGGCAAATAGCCCATTTTTATTTATAGTGGACGGTAACATGGTTTTATAACATGTTTTTATATGTTATTTTATAATTTAAAAGTTATATTATATTTATTTTATAAGTTATAATTATATTATAATAAAAGAAACATGAAAGTTGAGCTCATTCTTTCATTCTCCACCGAAAATAGCAAGGAAAGGAAAGAAGAAAATGTTCTTTTGATTTTCGACACTTGTAAGCTTAAATTAAGGTATGTTTTGAGTCAGTTTTCGATAATTTCTACGTTTTTGCAATCGTTGCTTTGAGAGCTACAAAACCCATGTATTCATTTTGTGAATTGATGATGTTTGTGTGATATGCCATTGATGATATATCAAGCTTTTTGATGGTTTATGGTGTTAAATGAAAGATTTGAGCTAGATGAACATACTTTGTTCTTGAATTTCGATGAATTTAGCTAATTAGGGCTAAATTGAGAAAAGATTATTTTGGAGGACTAATTTGTGAATTTGATGAAAAAATATGGACTTATATAGTCCCTAGGGAGATTCGACTATGCATGGATGTGAACAAATTATGTGAATTTGATGATTTGTGAAAAATGGACTAAATTGATAAATTATGCAATTATCAGGTCTAATTTGCAAATTACCCTAAATGTATGTCTTTGGATTGAATTGAATGAATTAGTGAATAAAAGAGTTAATTCTGAATATGTTTAGATCAAGAACCGAGGAAAACAGACTTAGATCGGGGGAAAGCGAAAGTAATCAAGTAGCCGTTTCCATTCCCGATAAATTGAATCTGAGGTAAGTCATTATGCAAATAAACGTACTTGTATGAAATTATAATTGTTCATATGAAAAATGTTGATAATGGATGCTTATGAGAGGTTATGCATATGAATTTCGAGATAAGTTCGATATAGTAACTAAGTCCGTGAAGTCCCGTACAAACCTAGGAATAGATAGGATTAGCTATGTCATGACATAGGTTTCTGTTCTGTTTTATCATGTAAGACCACGTCTGGGACGTTGGCGTTGATTTGAGATTTTGTGTAAGACCTCGTCTGGGACGTAGGCATCGACATGAGTATTACGTGTAAGACCACGTCTGGGACGTTGGCATCGATATGATCTTTATGTGTAAGACCATGTCTGGGACATTGGCATCGTATTTATTCGTGTAAGACCCTGTCTGGGACAGTGGCATCGATATTTGACTACATGTAAGACCTCGTTTGGGACGTTGGCATTGTACGACCATTCCGAGCTTTCTAAGTATCCTACTAGATTCTTATCGGTTCAACGGGCAAGTCAGAGATACGAACAGCAAATCTGAGTTTTGATAAGTTAAGTGAATGAATATCCGTTACAGGTACGTTGCTTATATACTAATTGTGTATATAAGGTAAGTATCCATGTGAGCATATTATAATGTTAAGTATATGGAATTGATAATGTGATATGTAAATTCTTGACTAGATGAACTATATGTTATGTGATTTGGAAATATTGCAAGTTATGGCTAAGCATATGAGCTCAAGAAAGAATGAGGTGATTTTGTCATGAGAACCATATTGGTTATCTTATTAATTCTGTTATGTGCAATTCATGCTAAGTTTGTTTGTATATTGACTTACTAAGCTTTTGGAAAGCTTACTCTGTGTGTGTGTTTTCTCCATTTTATAGGTCGTTAAAGCTACTCAAGGCTCGGGACCGTCACGGATCATCATCACACTACTAAACTCTTTTTGGTACATTATGGAAATGTTTATATCTAGATATGGCATGTATAGGCTAGTTTTTTATATAAGTTGATGTATAGACTTGGTCATGTGATGTGGCTAGTATTTTGGTATATGTTGTTATATAAAATTTAGTTATGGTATTTGGCTAAGATAAGTTGAGAATATGCATTATGATTATGATATGTGAAGCATGTTTTGGAATGGTAAATGATTCATGAAATGGTCAAGCTTTTGAGTTAAGTAAATGAATGTATTATGCTTTTGTTATATAGGTTTTTGTCTTGAAAGTTGTCATGAATGAAATGGGTATTGAATGTGTAAATTGAATGGTCAATTTAATATGTTTTTGGGTTACCATATTTGTATGATATGTTTTGGTAATTATTGCTGATAGGTGAGACCCAAATGGGTGGCATATTGGTCTTGGAAATGGCCTATAATGTCACACGATCATGGCACACGGGCGTGCCTTCTGCCTAGTAGCCGTGTGATTTTTGGCAGAATCGACCACGTCCTGAGTACACGGGCGTGCTTGGTGGCCGTGGAAGGTAAGTCAGTTTCGACCATGGCCATGGCACACGGGCGTGCTTGGTGGCCGTGGAGCTTAAGTTAGATTCGACCACGGGAAGGACACACGAGGGTGTCTAGCAGCCGTGGAGGGCACACGATTTCCTCCCACGGGCGTGTATCCCCTGTACTTTAGAAAAGTTTTAAATTTTCCATGAAATTTTGTAAGTGATTCTATTTAGTCCCAACCCAATTTATAAGCATGTTTAAGGTCTCGATGTCCGTATTATGGGATACTATGCTTGAGAATGATGAATGCATGTATGAATTTCTGTAAATTGTTTTTGATCTGTTCGGTAGCACTCCTAACCCTAATCCGGTGACGGACACGGGATAGGAGTGTTTCATTTGGTTGGTATCAGAGCTACGGTTTAGCCGATTCTCGGACTAACGTAGTGTGTCAGAGTCTAGCTATACATGGCATATGTCTGAATTGTGATAGTGTGATGAATCCTGATGTATAAATGTGATTTCTATATAGTAATGGATCCCAAAAGAGCCGTAGCTGACGACGTAGAAAGCAATACGCCTGCTCCCGCGCAAGGGACAATGCCCTCTGATCCGAGACCGGCTACTAGCGGTCAAGGGGAAGAAGCTAAAGAAGCTTTCTTCCAGATGATGAGTGAATGGTTCACTCAATTCATAAGGAATAACCTGACTGTTTCACAGCCTCCACCCCCGGTTAATCCCCCTCAGACATCAGTTGTGCCTCCGGTGATGGGTATAAATCTGTTGAATAAGCCTCCGGTTGACAAGATTCGCAAGTATGGGGCTGAAGAGTTCCGGGCTACTAATGATGATAATGCCGAGAAGGCAGAGTTTTGGTTAGAAAACACGATCCTGGTATTCGATGAGATGTCTTTGACTCTGGAAGAATGCATAAAGTGTGTTGTATCTTTGCTTCGAGATGCAACGTACCAATGGTGGAAAACTCTGATATCTGTTATTCCGAAAGAAAGAGTGACATGAGACTTCTTTCAGAGCGAGTTCCAGAAGAAATATATCAGTGAGAGATTCGTAGATCAGAAACGAAAGGAATTTCTAGAATTAAAACAAGGTCGAATGACTGTTTCGGAATATGAACGAGAGTTCGTGAGACTGAGTCAGTATGCTCGAGAATGTGTATCATCTGAAGCTATAATGTGCAAAAGGTTTGAAGATGGGCTTAATGAAGACATCCGTTTACTAGTCGAGATTTTAGAGATAAAAGAGTTTGTTGTACTCGTTGACCGAGCTTGCAAAGCTGAGGCACTCGGTAAAGATAAAAGAAAAGCCGAGTCTGAAGCTCGAGATATGAGAAAGAGATTTCAGAGTAAATCATTTCAGTCTACTCCGAAAAGATTCAGAGATAATCAAAGTCATTTCAGAGATAATGTGGGACATTCGAATAGAAATCAATCTAGACCGCAAATGAGTTCTAAAACTCCAATAGCTTCAGTGGCTAGTGATGGTAATGCTCGATCTGAGAGACCTGAATGTAAATATTGTGGAAAAAGGCATCCGGGAAGCTGTAGATTAAATGACAGAGCTTGCTTCAGATGTGGATCACTTGATCATTTTATCCGTGATTGCCCTGAGTTTGTCGAGCCTGAGACTGTTCAGAATCTGAGATCTGATAATGCACCTGTGAGAGGTAGACCTTCGAAGAATGTAAGAAATGTCAGTGGTAGTCAGAGAACTATGAGAGAGACTGTTACGAGATCTGAAGCTAGAGCGCCTGCCAGAGCGTATGGTATCCGAGCTCGTGAGGAAGCTTCATCTCCTGATGTTATAATGGGTACTTTTACTCTTTATGATACTTCTGTGATTGCATTGATAGACCCTGGTTCTATGCATTCATATATATGCATGAATTTAGTATTCAGTAAGACTTTGTCTGTAGACTCTACTGAGTTTATTCTAAAAGTATCGAACCCCTTAGGTAAAAGTGTCCTGGTTGACAAAGTATGCAAGAACTGTCCATTAATGTTTTGAGATATTTCTTTCCCTACTAATTTGATGCTTTTGCCATTTGATGAGTTTGATATCATTCTGGGTACGGACTGGTTGTTTTCGCATGATGCTATTATGGATTGTAAAAGAAAGACTATTGATTTGAGATGTCTGAATGATGAAATTGTACGGATTGAATCTAATGATTTGAATGGTTCGCCTGCTGTGATATCGGTGTTAAAAGCTCAAAAGTATGTGAAAAGGGGATATGAAGCATATTTTACTTATGTAATTGATTCGAAAGTATCTGAAAGGAAAGTTGAGTCAGTGCCTATTGTCTGTGAGTTTTTTGATGTATTCCCAGAAGAGTTACCGGGTTTGCCTCCGATTCGTGAAGTTGAGTTTGGTATTGAGTTGTTACCTGGTACTACACCTATTTCGATAGCTCCGTATAGAAGGACACCAACAAAATTGAAAGAGTTAAAGTCGTAGTTGCAAGAATTAACTAATAGAGGGTTTGCTAGACCGAGTTTCTCGCCTTGGGGTGCTCCTGTTCTGTTTGTGAAAAAGAAAGATGGCACGATGAGGATGTGTATCGATTACCGTCAGTTGAATAAAGTGACGATAAAGAATAAATATCCATTGCCCAGGATTGATGATTTATTCGACCAATTAAAAGGAGATACTGTATTTTCTAAGATTGATCTGAGATCGGGATATTACCACTTGAGAGTTAAAGATTCAGACATTTCGAAGACTGCTTTCAGAACGAGGTATGGGCATTATGAGTTTTTAGTTATGCCATTTGGACTAACCAATGCTCCTGCTGTTTTTATGGATCTGATGAACAGAATTTTCAGACCGTACCTAGATCGATTTGTTGTGGTGTTCATAGATGATACTTTGATTTATTCACGGGATGAAATGGAGCATGCTGAACATCTGAGGATTGTGTTGCAAACTCTGAGAGAAAAGCAATTGTACGCAAAATTCAGCAAATGTGAATTCTGGTTACATGAGGTTAGTTTTCTGGGGCATATTGTGTCAGCTTCTGGGATTCGAGTTGATCCGATCAAGATTTCTGCTATTCTAGATTGGAAACCTCCGAGGAGCGTGTCTGAAGTCTGTAGTTTTCTGGGCCTAGCTGGTTATTATCGTCGATTTGTGAAAGGATTTTCAGTGATAGCTACTCCGTTCACAAAACTACTTCAGAAAGATGTTAGATTTGAATGGTCTGATAGATGTCAGAAAAATTTTGATTAGTTGAAAACTTTGTTAACAGAAGCTCCGGTGTTAGTACAGCCAAAATCGGGCAAAAAATTTGTGATTTACAGTGATGCTTCATTAAACGGTTTGGGATGTGTTTTGATGCAGGAAGACAAAGTTGTAGCTTATGCCTCAAGACAATTGAAGCCTCATGAAAAAAACTATCCGATGCACGACCTTGAGTTAGCCGCAATTGTGTTTGCACATAAAATTTGGCGCCACTATTTATATGGTGAGAAATGTCACGTGTTTTCAAATCATAAAAGTCTGAAATATCTGATGACTCAGAAATATTTAAATCTGCGGCAGAGAAGATGGCTAGAGCTGTTAAAAGATTTTGAACTTGTGACAGATTATCATCCGGGTAAAGCAAACGTTGTTGCTGATGCATTGAGTAGAAAATCATTGTTTGCACTACGTGCCTTGAATGCTCAGTTAGATTTATCTGATGATAGTTCTGTGATGGCTGAATTAAAAGCGAAATCGTTGTTTATACAACAGATTTGTGATGCTCAGAAATCTGATAATGAGTTATTAGCAAAACGAGCTCAGTGTGGTTCGAATTCTGAATCTAAATTTCAAGTTGTTGATGATTGTTTGAGATTTTGAGATAGTATCTGTGTTCCAAGAAATCCGAAATTGATTCAGTTGATTTTGAGTGAAGCTCATAACAGTTGCCTATCTATTCATCCGGGAAGTACTAAGACGTACCATGATCTGAAGCAACACTATTTGTGGTCTGGTATGAACGGGACATTTCGACTTTGTTTGAAATGTTTAATCATCAACAAGTTAAAGTTTGAACATCAAGTCTAAATGCAGGTTGCTGTTGCAACGATTTTGATTCCTGAGTGGAAATGGGTTAGAGTAATGATGGACTTTGTTTTTGGATTACCTCTGACTCCGAGAAAGAAAAATGCGATATGGGTCATTGTTGATCGATTGACGAAAGCTGCCCATTTTATTTCGGTAAAATCTGATTATTCACTTGATAGATTAGTCGAGCTTTATATTTCTGAGATTGTGAAATTGCACGGAGTGCCACTATCCATTGTGTCAGATAGAGATCCTAGATTTACATCGAGGTTTTGGAAGAAATTGCAAGAAGCTTTAGGCACGAAACTGCATTTCAGTACAGCTTTTCATCTGCAAATAGATGGTCAATCCGAGCAGATTATTCAGATACTTGAAGATATGTTAAGATGCTGTATACTTGAGTTTAATGGTTCGTGGGAACAATATTTGCCATTGATTGAATTTGCATACAATAACAGTTTTCAGTCAAGCATCAAAATGGCACCTTACGAAGCTTTGTACGGACGTAAATATCGTGCGCCTCTGTTTTGGATTGAACTTAGCAAAAATAAGCTACATGGGGTTGATTTGATAAAAGACTCAGAACAGAAAGTAAAACTAATTCGAGATTATTTGAAAACAACATCTGATCGTCAGAAGTCATATGCGGACTTGAAACGAAAAGACATAGAATTTTAGATCGGTGACAAAGTGTTTCTGAAAGTGTCACCGTGGAAGAAAGTACTCCATTTCGGACGTAAAGGCAAGTTGAGTCTGAGATTCATCGGACCGTATGAGATCATTGAGCGAGTTGGACCTGTCGCATATCGATTGTTGTTGCCATTTGAGCTTGAAAAGATCCATAATGTATTCCATGTATCGATGCTCTGTAGATATCGATCAGATCTGTCACATGTGATTGCTCCATCTGAAATTGAAATCCGATCTGATATGACATATCAAGAGGAACCGATCTGTATCTTAGCTCGTAAAGTAAAAGAGTTGAGAAACAAGAAAATTCCGTTAGTGAAAGTATTATGGAATCGACACGGAATTGAAGAGGCAACATGGGAACTGGAAGATTCAATGAGACAGCAATATCCGAATCTGTTTAACGGTAAGATTTTCGGGGATGAAAAGCCCTAAGGGGGAGAATTGTAATGATCAGGTTTATACCCTAGTTAGAATAGTGGTTTCGGGACCACAAATCCGAGTCTGAATAATATTTTAATATTATATTCTGTGCCGTTGATATGTGATTAAGTATGTGGTAAATTTCTGTAAGCTAAATTGTCTGTTTGTGTGTTTAATTTGAGTAAAGGATTAAATTGCATAAAGTTTAAAAGTGACTTTTTCATTTGATTAATGATCAAATTGAGATGGCTTTATTATAGTGAAGTCCTTAAAGGGCAAATAACACATTTTTTATTTATAGTGGACGGTAACATGGTTTTATAACATGTTTTTATATGTTATTTTATAAGTTAAAAGTTATATTATATTTATTTTATAAGTTATAATTATATTATAATAAAAGAAACATGAAAGTGGAGCTCATTCTTTCATTCTCCACCGAATATAGCAAGGAAAGGAAAGAAGAAAATGTTCTTTTGATATTCGGCACTTGTAAGCTTAAATTAAGGTATGTTTTGAGTCGGTTTTCGATAATTTCTACGTTTTTGCAATCGTTACTTTGAGAGCTACAAAACCCATGTATTCATTTTGTGAATTGATGATGTTTGTGTGATATCCCATTGATGATATGTCAAGCTTTTTGATGATTTATGGTGTTAAATGAAAGATTTGAGCTAGATGAACATACTTTGTTCTTGAATTTTTGATGAATTTAGCTAATTAGGGCTAAATTGAGAAAAGATTATTTTGGAGGACTAATTTGTGAATTTGATGAAAAAATATGGACTTATATAGTCCCTAGGGAGATTCGACTATGCATGGATGTGAACAAATTATGTGAATTTAATGATTTGTGAAAAATGGACTAAATTGATAAATTGTGCAATTATGAGGGCTAATTTGCAAATTACCCTAAATGTATGTCTTTGGATTGAATTGAATGAATTAGTGAATAAAAGAGTTAATTATGAATATATTTAGATCAAGAACCGAGGAAAACAGACTTAGATCGGGGGAAAGCGAAAGTAATCGAGTAGCCGTTTCCATTCCCGATAAATCGAATCCGAGGTAAGTCATTATACAAATAAACGTACTTGTATGAAATTATAATTGTTCATATGACTAATGTTGATAATGGATGCTTATGAGAGGTTATGCATATGAATTCTGAGATAAGTTCGATATAGTAACTAAGTCCGTGAAGTCCGTGCACGAACCTAGGAATAGATAGGATTAGCTATGTCATGACATAGGTTTCATTGCTTTATCATGTAAGACCACGTGCGGGGCGTTGGCGTTGATTTGAGATTTCGTGTAAGACCTCGTGCGGGGCGAGGTATCGACATGAGTATTACGTGTAAGACCGTGCGGGGCGTTGGCATTGATATGATCTTTTGTGTAAGACCATATGCGGGACATTGGCATCGTATTTATTCGTGTAAAGACCATGCGGGACAAAGTGGCATTGATATCTGATTACATGTAAGACCTCGTCTGGGACGTTGTCATTGTACGACCATTCCGAGCTTTCTGAGTATCCTACTAGATTCCTATCAGTTCAACGGGTAAGTCTGAGATACGAATAGCAAATCTGAGTTTTGATAAGTTAAGTGAATGAATATCCGTTATAGGTACGTTGCTTATATACTAATTGTGTATATAAGGTAAGTATCCATGTGAGTATCCATGTGAGCATATTATAATGTTAAGTATATGGAATTGATAATGTGATATGTAAATTCTTGACTAGATGAACTATATGTTATGTGATTTGGAAATATGGCAAGTTATAGCTAAGCATATGAGCTCAAGAAAGAATGAGGTGATTTTGTCATGAGAACCATATTGGTTATCTTATTAATTCTGTTATGTGCAATTCATGCTAAGTTTGTTTGTATATTGACTTACTAAGCTTTTGAAAAGCTTACTCTGTGTGTGTGTTTTCTCCGTTTTATAGGTCGTTAAAGCTACTCAAGGCTCGGGACCATCACGGATCGTCATCACACTACTAAACTCTTTTTGGTACATTATGGAAATGTTTATATCTAGATATGGCATGTATAGGCTAGTTTTTTAATATAAGTTGATGTATAGACTTGGTCATGTGATGTGGCTAGTATTTTGGTATATGTTGTTATATAAAATTTAGTTATGGTATTTGGCTAAGATAAGTTGAGAATATGCATTATGATTATGATATGTGAAGCATGTTTTGTCATGGTAGATGATTCATGAAATGGTCAAGCTTTTGAGTTAAGTAAATGAATGTATTATGCTTTTGTTATATAGGTTTTTGTCTTGAAAGTTGTCATGAATGAAATGGGTATTGAATGTGTAAATTGAATGGTCAATTTAATATGTTTTTGGGTTACCATATTTGTATGATATGTTTTGGTAATTGTTGCTGATAGGTGAGACCCAAATGGGTGGCATATTGGTCTTGGAAATGGCCTATAATATCACACGGTCATGGCACACAGGCGTGCCTTCTGCCTAGTAGCCGTGTGATTTTTGGCAGAATCGACCACGTCCTGATTACACGGGCATGCTTGGTGGCCGTTGAAGGTAAGTCAGTTTTGACCACGGCCATGGCACACGGGCGTGCTTGGTGACCGTGGTGCTTAAGTCAGATTTGACCACGGGGAGGACACACGGGGGTGTCTAGCAGCCGTGGAGGGCACACGGTTTCCTCCCACGGGCGTGTATCCCCTGTACTTTAGAAAAGTTTTAAATTTTCCATGAAATTTTGTAAGTGATTTGATTTAGTCCCGACCCGGTTTATAAGAATGTTTAAGGTCTTGATGACCGTATTAAGGGATACTATGCTTGAGAATGATGAATGCGTGTATGAATTTCTGTAAATTGTTTTCAATCTGTTCGGTAACGCTCTTAACCCTAATCTGGCGACAGACACGGGATAGGGGTGTTACAGAAACAGTTACCAACACACTTAGATTACGCATTCCTTGGGAGCAATTCTACACAACTGGTAATTATTTCTTCAGACCTAGAACCCAATGAGAAAGAAGAGTTACTACAGGTGTTAAAGGAGCATAAAAGAGCCATAGCTTGGAAAATCTCTAACATTAAACGGATAAGCCCATCGTTTGGCAACCACAAAATCTTAATGGAAGATGAATATAAACCATGTGTGCAACCTCAAAGATGATTAAATCCCAATATGAAGGAAGTTGTCAAAACCGAGGTAATTAAACTTCTAGATCTTTGGAATTATTTATCCTATTTACGATAGTTCTTGGGTAAGTCCTGTGCATGCAGGTTGTTCCAAAGAAAAAGGCATGATTTGTCATAGCTAATGAAAAGAATGAATTAATTCCGACAAGAACGATCCACGAGGTTGGAGAGTTTGCATTGACTATAGGAAGCGCGAACGATGCCACAAGAAAAGACCACTTTCCTTTACCCTTCATTGATCGGATGCTAGAAAGATTATCGGGCATATGTACTCTCGCTTCCTAGACGGACTCTCTGGCTACTTTCAAATCCCCATAACTCCTGAGGATCAAGAAAAGACAACATTCACATGTCCATACGGTACGTTTGCTTATCGAAAAATGCCTTTTGGATTATGTAACACTCCTGCTACTTTTCAGCGCTGCATGCTAGCCATCTTTGACAACTTGTGGAAGATATCATGTAGGTATTTATGGATGACTTTTCGGTATTCAGTAATTTGTTCCACCTTTGCCTTAAAAATTTAAAACGAGTTTTAATGAGATGTGAGGAAACGAACCTTGTGCTTAAATGGGAAAAATGTAACTTCATGGTTCGAGAACGGATTGTGTTAGGTCATAAAATTTCTAGTAAAGAGATTGAGGTTGATAAAGCAAAAATTGAAACCATAGAAAAATTACCTCCTCCCAGTTCAGTTAAGGCTATTAGAAGTTTTTTAGGACATGCTGGTTTCTATAGAAGATTTATTAAGGATTTTTCTAAAATAGCTAAGCCTTTGACGAAATTACTAGAAAAAGATGTACCTTTCAATTTTGATTAGGAATGTTTAGATGCATTTAATACCCTAAAAACTAAATTAACAAATTCCCCAATTATTATTGCACCTGATTGGAATTTACCCTTTGAACTAATGTATGATGCGAGTGATTTTGTAGTAGGTACAGTTTTGGGTCAACGAAGAGATAAGCATTTTCAACCGATCTATTACGCTAGCAAGACACTGACAGCCGCACAAGAGAATTACACCACCACAGAAAAAGAATTGCTAGTTGTGGTTTTTGCATTTGATAAATTTAGACAATATTTAATATTATCTAAAGTCATCGTTTACACTGACCATTCAGCCCTCCATTATCTTTTAACTAAATCTGATGCAAAACCTCGACTCATAAGATGGATTTTTACTTTTACAGGAATTTGATTTGGAAATTCAGGATAAGAAAGGAGCTGAAAACCTTGTAGCAGACCATCTTTCTAGACTTGAAAATCCACATCTTAAAGAACTTGATGAGAGTGAGATTAATGACTCGTTTCCTGAAGAGCAACTCTTGGCTATATCCGATGCCGAGGTACCTTGGTTTGCAGATATCAGAAATTATTTAGCTGCTAACGTCTTACCAAAAGGGTTGACACATCAGCAAAAGAAGCGATTCTTTACTGATGTGAAAAACTATTTTTGGGAGGACCCTTTTCTTTTTCGTATATGTGAAGATCAAGTAATTCAGAGATGTGTCGCGAAGGAAGAAGCAAGCAAAATCCTAGAACATTGCCATTCAGGACCAACAGGAGGACATTACAGTGGGACGAAAGTAGCACATAAAGCACTCGAATCAGGTTTTTATTGGCCCACTCTGTTCAAGGACGCTAACAGGTATGTTAATTCATGTGATAAATGTCAGAGAACAGGTAATATCTCTAAACTCGATGAAATGCCTCAAACATATATGCTATCATGTGAAATATTTGATGTATGGGGTATCGATTTTATGGGTCCATTCCCTAGCTCATTTGGGAATAAATACATCCTCGTAGCGGTTGATTATATGTCGAAATGGGTGGAAGCTCAAGCTTTACCCACCAATGATGCAAGAGTGGTAGTGCGATTTCTTAAGAAACTTTTCTCTTGATTTGGAACACCTAGAGAAATTATTAGTGATAGGGGTACTCATTTTTGTAACGCCCAATTCGAGAAAATCTTAAAAAAATATGGAGTACACCACAGAACACCTACCCCTTATCACCCTCAAACCAGTGGACAAGTCGAATTATCCAATAGAGAACTTAAACGTATCCTAGAGAAAACTGTAGAATCAAACAGGAAAGATTGGGCATCAAAAGTAGACGACGCTTTATGGGCCTATAGAACCGCCTTTAAAACTCCTATAGGAACATCCACATACAAACTTGTTTACGGGAATAGCTGTCATTTACCATTTGAACTCGAACATAAAGAATTTTGGGCTATAAAATTCTTAAACTACGATCTTAAACTTGCAAACGAGAAAAGATTGATGAAGTTGAATGAGCTTGATGAGTGGCGAGCAAACGCCTACGAGAACTCACGATTATACAAAGAAGCAACAAAGTGACACCATGATGCTCGTCTAAAGTGACCAAAACAATTCGAAGTTGGAGATCTCGTGTTACTTTATAATTCAAGACTCAAATTATTCCTCGGAAAGCTGAAATCAAGATGGTCAGGTCCATTTGTAATCAAAACCATTTTCCCTTATGGCACAATCGAGGTAACTCATCCTACTTATGGCACATTCAAAGTGAACGGTCAACGACTTAAATTATATAACAGTGAGAACTTTAGGGACATTAGAGAGAAGCTTCAGCTCCATGAACCTCCATAAAGAACTGAATACAAGGTAAGTCGAGCTTATAACTATAAACAAGCGCTTCTCGGGAGGCACCCCGAGCACTAACCTTTCTAATTAGTTATTTTCACTTTCGTTCATGTTTTAGGTGTAGGTTTCCACACCACACGACCTTGCACACGGGCGTGGCCATGGCCGTGTGGACATCACAGATTTGCACATCGGCGTGGCAGAGATCGTGCGAGCCAAGGATGAAATTTTTTCCCAAAACACGGGCTACGATAAAACACCACAGCCGTGCGACACAGCCGTGGTCAAAACTGACTCAAAAACACGGGCTGCAATAAAGGGCCATGGTCGTGCCATATGGCCGTTGTCGACACTGAGTAAGTGACACGAGCAAGTAACACGCCCGTGCCTATAGGGCGTAGTCGACACTGACTAAATTAACACAGGCGTGCTAACAGTCACATGGGCGTGGGAGAAGCGAACAAGATAGTACACGGTCGTGCGAGACGGCAGTGTGATCCAACATGCCCAGGTAACACGGGTGTGGGACACAACTCAGACATGCTTAAATTCAAAATTCTCGCGACACATGGGCTAAATAAAGGAAACACGGGTGTGGCCCCTAACCGTGTTCCCCATTTCCTATTTAAACCAACCCACTATTCATCTTCTCCCCAAATCCTTAACCTCAAAACCCTAGCCATTTCTCAATCTCCCCTATTGAGTCCAGCCATCACCGTCAACACCCACCCCAAGCTTTCTCCTCTCTCTTTTTCCTCATTCCCTTTCTTCTTTTCCCACCCCTCTTCTTCTCCACACAAGTCCACGCCCGTGCGACTCCTTTCCCGCATACCACGCCCGTGCACCACCGCCACGACCGTGTGCCACCACCTCGATCGTGCTGTTTCGTTCAACACCTCCATCGGTTCCCCTCTTCACCATTTATTATTTATTACTTTATATTATCCCTTTTTTCACATTTTCATGATTTAAATTCCTATTTATTTCTCATTTTCTTGTGTTATTTAGTTTGGGTTAGTTTGATGGTTTGTTACTTTGGTGTTAATAATGCTATCAAACCCGCTTCGAATGAGGACTAGTATTTACATTCTACACTATTTGATGAAATATAATAGGATTCTACTAGAATAGAACAATTGTTTGGATGGTAATGATATTGGATTTAGGGAAACTCTTTCGCATTTTCAGGTACATAATGTCTTCTTCCCGCGGCAAGAAAACTGCAGTCCCTGTTTCGAAAAAACGAAAGGGGCCCAGTTTATCATCGGCACGCGCATCTACTGAAGTACGACACCCATTTCTACAGTTTCCTCTGGGAACCCAGGAGGAGCATTTTCAGATACTACGGGCGCGACCCCTCGGCGTGGGGATATGCATCGACTGGGCCGCCCTGGAGCAAGTACAACTTGCTGATGCCGTTCGGACCCTACTGTCCACCAACCCTTGGGAGCGGTTCTTCAGTATTGTCGAGCCCACATACCTTGAACTAACATTAGAGCTTTGCTCTACTTTTCATTTGCAGGAGGTAATGACGAACCACGATGACCCAGGCACCATACAGTTCTGCCTAGGAAGTTTGGTTCGTGAAATGAGTGTCCCTGAATTTAGAATCGCTCTAGGACTCTACACGAAAGATTTCATGGAAGAGAATGAACTCGACACTCTCCACCGCCACATCCACTATTCACCTTCCAAATGTTGGCAGGCCTTGGTTCCAGTTTCAGCAACATACGACCCTAGTCGCACCAAAGCGACCGCTCTTTCCCCATCACTGAGGTACCTCCATTCCCTCCTTGCACATACATTGACAGGAAGGCACGAGAGCACCGGCATCGTTAATACCCACGATGCCTATTTTCTGTGGAACATGGCGCACAGCCACGTGTTCGACCTTGCCTACTTCATCGCTCTCACCATCCAGCATCAGACGGAGCGGCATCTTAGGGGGTAATTTCCATGTGGCACTATGTGACATGACTAGCAAGACACTTTGGCGTCCTCAACACCATGGCACAATCATCTTCCCTCACCTTGATAAGTCAGATGTGTCCACAGGGCATCTCGACCATGATAAACATTAGGATGATCAAGCGTCGCCGTGGGACCGATCCTCCCCAATACCGTCTAGCCCATACCACAAAGGAGGAAGAGCCTGAGGACATTACTGACGATGTCCCCCCACCACACGAGGAGCCACTACCGAGCAATCGCCCAGCTCATGCGACAGCTTCTATTTTAGACATATCTGAGCGCCTAACACGATTCGAGCAGTAATGCTTCCAGCGTTTCGATCACATCGATGCCACCCTCCACCAGATATGTCAGCACATTCACATTTCATCGTCGCCCCCACCTCGCGAGCCATCTGTCGATGAGGACTTCTGAGTCCTCTTTCATTTGTTATTTTCCTTTAAATTTTAGAATACTAATTTTCATTTTCATTTTATTTTTATTTTATTTCTGACTCATGTTTATTTTAAGTTATTTTTAGGTTTCATAACTACTATTACCTATTTTACATCTTTTGGCAATCTTTGAGTAATCCTTATAGTCTAAAGAACCCACTGATTTATTCGCAGTTAAAAAGCCTAAAATAGCACTCTGGAATACCCAACTCTAATGAGGAAAATCTACCACGCCTCCTTCAAGTTTTACTACACTTCCAACTCAAGGAACCCATCCAAAATTCAGGAAGTTTCACTTCTCTATCTCTCTCTTATGATATCATGCTATTAATCTCTAGAAAGCATATTTTTGTACATTGAGGGCAATATACATCTTAAGTGTGGGGGGGTGAACTTTATTCAAGTTCCTAACTTTTTGCAGTATTCTCAAATCCCTGAATTTTATCTTTCTCTCAAGCTACTTTCTCATATTACTGTTAGAATGAAATTTCTTTTGATTTATGATTTTCATTGATATGTTTTGGATTAAGTCATAGTTAATTGTGCATTGATGATTTAAACTTTAGAAGAATAGAGAATCAAGCATGATGAGTTTATTTTCAAAATTAAAAATTGATAGGTTGTCTACCTGAATCTAATTATTACCTTGAAGTTTGAAATTTACAAGGTTGACATCAAAAACCATAATTTTTGTGAGATTTTGAGCTTTTAGAGCATACATTTTTTCGTGCTCACTTTATTGATTATGAGTATGTCAACATTGATTTGTTATTCTAGAACTTGCTTCGATTATACATGTCGAGACCACACTTTTGATTTGATATACAGAGATGATAAAGGCACCTAGGTTTTAACCCACTTATTCCACTAAAAAGCCTACCCATTTAATTAACCCTTAGTGAACCCCTTTGAATCCTAACAAACCATTTCTTGACTCACCCATTAATATTAACCCAAAACCCACTTTGTATTTGTTATCACCATTTCTCTTGACTACCCCTATATCGAGATTTGATTTGATCGGTTACTTAACTATTTTCTTTATTTCAGTTGTTAAATTCTATCTTATTATTATTGTATGTGATTTGTTCTTAAAAAAAATACTGGGAATTTATTCATTATTACTTCTTCGTTATTGGAGCTTAAGCAGTTAATTGTACATTTTGAGAAGAAGCTCGTGTTATTAGTGATGAATTCTTAATTGATGTAATTATTTAAGCTTTAGTTATTTTTCTAGTTAGGCAATTTATCAATTCAGTCTCGATACTAACCCTCTAATTCAGCCTTTATCCACACCTTTAACCCAAGCCCCGTTACAACCCCTTTTAAAGACCTTTTGATTTGTGTATCATATCATTTTACAGTGGTGGAGATTTGATTTTCATGCAAGCCTATGGGATTAACTTTTCATGTTTGACTCTTGAGTGCTTATTTTTGAACCTTAAACACCTTGAGTGATTTGAGTGAACCCTTGGTGAGGATGTCAATTTTTGTTGATTTTGAATTAAAGGTGACTATTTATGTAAGGGGAAACATCTATTTTTCGTACTATAAAAACTATGACTTTGATTGTTTGAATCTTTAAGAACCTTCTGGTTAAATTATCAATGTATGAATTACCTATGAATTATGATGAAACATTACTGATGAAGGTTATGAATTGAGGAAATTCGATTTTAATTGTGAGTTGAGAATTTTTCTTGAGGACAAGAAAATGCTTAAGTGTGGGGGTATTTGATAAACCGTAATATATACATATTTTAATCCCACATTTAGCATACTTTTAGATGATTTAATCCCTTGAATTGTAAAATTTGATGCTCCTAACCCTTTAAATTCATGTTTTATACTTAAGAGAGCATCAGAGGATGAAAAGAACGAGATACGGGCCAAAAACGGAGAAAATGGGCCAATGTAGGAAATCAACACAGCCTGGAGTTCATCACACGGCCGTGCCACTTTAGCAGACTTGAACACAGCCTGGGCTCGATTCACACGGGCGTGTCACACGGGCGTGTCCCTGCCGTGGCCAAGATGAATTCTACTCGGAGAAGGTTACTTAGAGGCGAAGAAAGACATTCTAAAAGTCTATATAAACACCCTAAGTGTAACCTAAAAAGGGGGCGAAGCCAGAGAGGGCTGAACACAGGAAATTACTCAAAGACAGCCAGTTCATTCATCCTAGAAGCCGAAATAACACTCAAGATGGAATATCTTCCCTTCAATTTCCTTCAGGGGGTTTTAGGGTTTTTTTTATGTTTTTTTATTTACTTTCTTCTAAGATGTATTATTTGTTAAACATGAACTAAACCCCTAAAATACTTGAAGGGGATGAAACCTAAGACGGATCTTGTTATTGTTTTCTGAACTGTATGATAAATACTTGATTTGTTCTTAATTATGTGTTCTTAATTCTTATTTTAATATTTCAGGATATTTATTCAAGTATTGATGTGCTTAGGCAGTGGAGCAAAAGTCTCTATTTAAGAGTAGATCTAGCATAGTTAAGCAGAGTTGATCGCAACCCTAGAGATACGATGACGAAAATCTACCGGATTAGGGTCAAACCTAATATGGGAGTCCATAGATCGAGTTAATGCAACACTAGGGGTTTTAATTAGAAAGAGATTTCAATTAATCAACCTAGGGTTAGACGTTATTAGTCTCGAAAGGGATAATAATATAAATTAGGGAATCCTACGGATCAAGTCAAGTGAATAAATCGTCTGTTTAGAGTTAAGTAATAAGTGAAGTCTAGGTGGATTCTTCCTTGGGTATTGTCTTAATGAACTGGTTTTCCCAAAAGTATTTTCCCAATTCACTCTCTGTGTCTTAGCATCCTTAGTTTAGTAATTAGTTAATTAAACATCGATTCTCTTAATACTTAGGCTAGATAATAAAAAAGATAGTAACTACAATTACTCTTGGTCCTTGAGGATACGATATTTTCGGTCTTGCCATAGCTATACTACCGAACGATAGGTGCGCTTGCCTTATTCGTTGTCGTAGTTAGTTTGGACACGATCAATTATTTCTATGAAAATTGATCAATGATGTTCGATGAGAATATGATGAAGATTTATGATGTGAGAGTCCCGGTTGACCTTAGGAATAGAAAGGATACCATCGTCAAGACATGATATTTATAAGGTCTCATATAAGACCATATCTGGGTTATGGCCTCGGCACCGAATTGAGATCCTATGTAAGACCATATCTGGGATATGGCATCGCCATCGAATAAGAGATTTCGTGTAAGACCATGTCTGGGACATGGCATTGATATACGATCCCGTATAAGACCATGCCTGGGATATGGCATCGACATCGATATGAGATCCCGTCTAAGACCATATCTGGGATATGGCATCGGCATCGACATGTGATCCCATGTAAGACAATATCTGGGATATGGCATTGGCATCTTATTACGTGTATGACGAATCCCGGGTATCCTTTGGTATTCCAAGTGGTTCAACGGGTAAAGGGCTAAATTTTATGTTAAAGATAGTAAAGAGCTAAGTTAATGTTCAAGATGTAAGAGTTCTAAGGTTATGTGATGAAGCGATAGAGGTGTATATAAGAACCTCACAAGAAATGAGTTCGATATGTGTTATGAGATTGATAAGACTAAGCATGAGTAAGTCATGTAAATGTGCTCAAGAATTTGAGTTATTACTCAATATAACCTATGAATGTTATCATAAGATTTATGTTGCTATTTATTTCATGCAAACTTACTAAGCTTTATGCTTACCCCTTCTCTTTTCCCTTTCCTTTTAGTATCGCCAAGCTAGTTCGCGGATCGTAGGACGTTGGAGCTCGGTTCACACTATCAAGCTAATCTTTTGGTATAGTAAAGTTTGATTATTTTGAGTATGGCATGTATAGGAACTTGGTCATTTTGTTATATGTCATATTGGTTAGCCAAGGTGTTGGCTATTAATGTTATTCAATTCATTTTGTAAATGGCTATTGGAATAGGCCAAAATTGATTAAGTTGTATCTATTCAATGATGAGAAAATCATGAAGTGCAAGTTTATGCAATTGAGTAAGTAAAGTATGAAGTACGTGTATGATGTACGTAGTGGAATTCAAGGCGTGAATGTCTTGATTGTGAAGGTTTGAGGTGCATTATTGTTATGTAATGTGTTTCTAGAAATAGTATAAGTGTGGTTGCTTTTCAGGGTGGCAAATGTCTTGGTAGATAGCCTTGCATTTGTCCACACGGGTAGACACACGGGCGTGTGTCTAGGCCGTGTGTGACACACGGTGTCCCCCATGGGCGTGTGGCCTGGCCGTGTGTCCCCTGCATCTAAATTGCGAAAAATTGAGTTCGTCACACGGGCCAGCACATGGGCGTGTGTCTAGGCCGTGTGACCTAAAATGTGTGCTGATGTCATAAGCAGAATACCCAAGTTTTTGCATACGGGCTAAGACACGGGCGTGTCAGGGCCGTGTGAGGGACACGGGCCATGGGCATGGGCGTGTGCTAGGCTGTGTGAAAACCCCTATAGGTTCGAAATGAAAAATAAAATCCACACGGACTAGGGACATGGGCGTGTGTGACCACACGGCCTGCCCACATGGGCGTGTCCCTATCCACACGGGCGTGTGGTCCTGTTTTGAGTAAAAAGTTTCTAAGTGTTCGTAAGTTTCTGGTTCAGTTCCAGATCACTCCATGTGTATGTCTTGGGTCTCGTAGGCCCATAATAAGGATGTTAAGAGTTCGAATGAAAAAAAAGTTTAAGTTGAAAAGAAAGTTCATTGCCTGATTTTGTATGAATAAGTAAGTTAAGTTCTGTAATGCCTCATATCCGGTTCCAGCGACGAATACGGGAAGGGGTGTTACATTTAGTGGTATCAGAGCTATGGTTTAGTCAATTCTTGGACTAACGCAGTGTAAGCACGAGTCTAGCTATACATGCCAGACATATGAGTATTTATATATAATGATAGTGTGACGAATCCCGACAACTTAAATTATGTTTTCATATAGTAAATGGATCCCGACAGAGTAATGTCGGATGATGTAGAGAGTAACGCGTTGGCTCCCGCCCAAGGGACGGTGCTGACTGAAAATGAGAATAGACCAATGACTGTGAGTCAGAGAGGAGAAGAAGAGGCTAGGGACGCCTTTCTCCATATGATGAATACTTGGTATACGGAGTTCGTTCGAACGAACCCGAACGCTCAGCCCCCTTCTCCCCCACCTATTCCTCAGCCTACCCCTGTAGTTCCCCAAGTTGTAGAAGTGGTAAGAAGGGAAAAGCCCCCTTTTGATAGAATCCGAAAACAAGGAGCTGAGGAATTTCGATCTAATAAAGATGACGATCCAGAAAGAGCATAATTTTGGCTTGAAAACACTACTAGAGTATTTGATGAACTATCTTGCACACCCGATGAGTGTATGATATATGTGGTGTCTCTTTTAAGAGACTCGGCTTACCAGTGGTGGAATACACTTGTGTCGGTTGTGCCAAAGGAGAAGGTTAATTGGGAATTTTTCCAAGAAGAGTTCCGAAAAAAGTACATTAGCCAAAGGTTTATCGACCAGAAGAGAAAAGAATTCCTTGAGCTAAAACAAGGTCGAATGACGGTAACCAAATATGAAAATGAGTTTGTATGGCTCAGTAAATATGCTTGAGAGTGCGTATCCACTGAAGCCATTATGTGTAAAAGGTTTGAGGACGGGTTAAATGAGGATATCCGATTGTATGTTGGAGTCCTAGAACTAAAAGAATTTGTTGTGTTAATAGATAGAGCTTGCAAGGCCGAGGAGTTGGCCAAAGAGAAAAGAAATGCTGAAATTGAGTCTCGTGACTCAAGGAAGAGACATTTGAGTGAGTCATTTCAATCCTCATCCAAGAAATCAAGAGAGTTTACTACTCGATCAACCACTTCAGCTGGGTTTTCAAACAAAAGTAAGGGTAAACGGTACTCGGGGTCTAAAGCTTAGACCACTTCGGTTGCTAGTGTTGGAAAAGCTCGACCAAGTAGACCGGAATACCCACAGTGTGGCAGATGTCATTTCGGTGAGTGTCGAGCAAAAGAGAGAGCTTGTTTCAAATGTAGAGCTCCAAATCTTTTTATTAGAGATTGTCCCGAGATGGTTGAAAAAGAAAAATCTCAGAGTGCAAGATCGGGAAGTACTGCTAGAGGAAGGTCACAGAGAAATCCGAGAAACGGAATGAGTAGTAAGAATACACCTAGAGAGCAGACTGCAAGATCTGAGGCTAGAGTGCCTGCGAGGACTTATGGTATTTGCGCTCGCAAAGAGGCGTCATCCCCTGATGTGATCAGGGGTACATTCTCTCTCTATGATACTCATGTTGTTGCTTTAATTGATCCGGGATCTACCTACTCGTATATTTGCATAAAATTAGTATTTAGCATGAACATGCCTATAGAGTCTACAGAATTTGTGATAAAGGTGTCAAATCCCCTAGGCAAATGTGTGTTAGTTGATAAAGTATGCAAAGATTGCCATTTGATGAATTCGATGTAATTCTTGGTATGGATTGGTTAACTACTCATGATGTGATAGTAAATTATGGAAGGAAATTTATTGAGTTAAAATGTGAAGATGGGGATATTCTTCGTGTTGAATCAGATGAACAGGACAGATTTCCTGTAGTGATTTCTCATATGTCTGCCCAAAAATTTGTAAGAAAGGGATATGAAGCTTATCTTGCCTTTGTGATGAATGCCAAAGATATTGAGTTAAGAATTGAATCAGTGCCCATAGTGTGTGAGTATCCATATGTATTTCCAGAAGAATTGACAGGGTTGCCTCCAGTTAGAGAGATTGAATTTGGCATTGAATTATCCCATCGTACTACCCCTATTTCAATTGATCCGTACAGGATGGCTCCAACCGAGTTGAAAGAATTGAAGGCTCAACTGCAAGAGTTGATGGATAAAGGTTTTGCAAGACCAAGTTATTCCCCGTGGGGTGCTCCTGTATTATTTGTGAAAAAGAAAGATGGTTCTATGAGGTTATGTATAGATTATCGGCAACTGAATAAGGTAACCGTAAAGAACAAGTACCCATTTCCAAGGATTGATGATTTGTTTGACCAATTGAAGGGAGCCACTGTGTTTTCCAAGATAGACTTGAGGTCTGGTTATTACCAGTTGAGAGTCAAAGACTAAGATGTGCCAAAAACCGCATTTCGGACAAGGTATGGTAACTACGAATTTTTAGTCATGCCTTTTGATTTAACCAATGCCCCTACTGTGTTTATGGATTTAATGAATCGCATCTTTCGGTCATATTTAGATAAATTTGTTGTAGTCTTCATTGATGATATATTGATTTACTCTCGTAATTAAAACGAGCATGCTGAGCATTTGAGGATAGTCTTACAAATTTTACGAGATAATCAGTTATATGCCAAGTTTATTAAAAGTGAATTTTGGCTTAAAGAAGTCGAATTTTGAAGTTTGAGTGGACAGAAAAGTGCCAACAAAGTTTTGAGAAATTGAAGGCATTGTTGACTGAGGCTCCAGTTTTAGTACAACCCGAACCAGGAAAAGAATTTGTGGTCTATAGTGATGCATCCTTGAATGGATTAGGTTGTGTACTCATGCAAGAAGGCAAAGTAATAGCCTATGCCTCTAGACAGTTAAAGCCGCACGAGAAGAATTACCCGACTCATGATCTGGAATTAGCCGCTATTGTATTTGCATTGAAAATATGGAGGCACCATTTATATGGTGAGAAATGTTGGATATTCAGTGATCATAAAAGCCTAAAGTACTTGATGACTCAAAAGGAATTGAATCTAAGGCAACGAAGATGGTTAGAGTTGATAAAGGATTACGAGTTAGTAATTGATTACCATCCGGGAAAAGCGAACGTGGCCACCGATGCCTTGAGTAAGAAATCGTTGTTTACATTGAGGGCCATGAATACATGAATGGCTTCGTCAGATGATGGTTCTATTCTAGCCGAGTTGAGAGCTAGACCGATGTTTCTCTAAGAGATTTGTGAAGCTCAGAAAGGCAACAATGATTTGCAAGCTAAAAGAGTTCAATGTGAGTCGAATGTTGAGTCGAACTTTTGGATTAGTCCTGATGGATGTTTGATGTTCAGAGATAGGGTCTGTGTACCTAGAGATGATGAGCATATTCAGAAAATTTTGCATTAAACACATAGTGGGTGTTTATCTATTCATCTAGGCAGTACAAAGATGTATAATGATCTGAAGAAATGGTATTGGTGGCCGAGTATGAAGAAAGATAATTCTGAGTTCGTATCGAGATGCTTGATTTTTCAGCAAGTAAAAGCTAAGCACCAAGTACCTTCTGGTCTAGTTCAACCTATTATGGTTCCCGAGTGGAAGTGGGACCGTATTACTATGGACTTTGTGATGGGTTTGCCTTGACACCGAAAAAGAAGGATGTTGTATGGGTGGTGATTGATAGACTTACAAGTCAACCCTTTTTATACCAGTGCGCATTGACTATTCGCTTGGTAAGTTGGCGGATTTGTATATGTCAGAAATTGTGAGACTTTATGGAGTACCGTTGTCGATTATATCAGATAGAGATCCGAGATTTACATCACGATTTTGGAAAAAGTTGCAAGAAGCCTTGGGCACAAAATTGAGCTTTAGTACAGCTTTCCATCCGCAAACCGACGGACAGTCGGAAAGGATAATTCAGATACTTGAAGACATGTTTCGATGTTGTGTGTTAGAATTTCAAGGTAATTGGGAAAAGTACTTACCATTAGTAGAATTTCCTAAAATAACAGTTTTCAGTCGAGCTTGAAAATGGCGCCTTATGAGGCATTATATGGGCGTAAGTGCCGCAACCCTCAGACAATGAACTTAGAGAGAATCAGATTCACGGGGTCGATTTAGTCAGAGAAACTGAAGAGAAGGTAAAAGTGATTCGCGATTGTTTAAAAGCTGCATAGGATAGAAAAAAGTACTACGCGGATTTGAAATGAAAAGAGATTGAGTTTCAAGTTGGTGATAAAGTATTTTTCAAAGTGTCACCATGGAAAAAATTTCTCAGATTTGGCCAGAAATGCAAGTTGAGTCCGCGCTTTATCGGACCGTATGAAATTATCGAGAGGGTAGGACCGGTAGCCTATCGTTTGGCATTTCCATCTGAGTTGGAAAAGATTCATAATGTATTCCATGTATCTATGTTACGTCGCTACCGATTAGACCCTTCGCATGTGATTGTACCGACAGGGGTTGAAATTAAACCAGACATGACTTATGGAGAAGAGCCGGTTAAGGTTTTTGTACGAGAAGTTAAATAGTTATGAAATAAAAGTATAGCCCTTGTGAAAGTACTATGGCAAAGACATGGGGTAGAAGAGGCTACATGGGAGCCCGAGGAGGCCATGAGAAACCAATATCCCAACCTTTTTACTGGTAAGCTTTTTGGGGACGAAAATTCCTAAGGGAGGAGAATTGTAACAGCCCGATTTAGGGCCTAGTCAGAATAGTGGTTGCGAGACCACAAATCTGAGGTTGAAATATGTGTTTTATGGTTTTTATGAGGTCAAAGACATGTTTGCATAATTATGTGAAAATTTCATAAAGAAATTTTATTATTTAGTGATCAATTTATTCATTAGGTCTAAATTGCAAAAATTGAAGAATATGAGATTCTAGAATATTCAAGTATGAGATAGTAATAGAAAATTTATTAGAGGTCCTTATTTAGCAATTAGACCATTATATGTCAAGATGGACAAAAATGGACATGGGAAGGAAAAATCTCAAGAAAGGGGCCTTAAGGGCATTTTGGTCTTTATGTTAATAAGCTAATAAAAAAGGAAAAAGAAGTCAAAATTGATGTCCATCTTCCTCCCCGTTGCCGAAAATTTCAAGCTCACCAAAGCTAGGGTTTTGTCATCTTTCAAGCTTAATTGTAAGTACCTCCTAGCCCCGTTTTTCATGTTCTTCGTATTTTTGAGATCCTCGTAGCTTAATTTAGCTATTTATACCCTTATTTTAAGCTAGGGTTCATGTTCAAAAATTTACCCATGCATGACATGCATGTATTTTGATGTCTAATGGAGGAATATGGAAGTTTGATGTATGATAAACATCTTTTTCTAAGTGATTTTCATGGAAAATTCATAAGAAGGACCTAATTGTAAAAGTGATAAAATGTGTAGTAAAAATCAGTTTTGAAGGAAAATATGAGCTACTATAAGCTTAAGGTAGGTTCGGTTAGGCTTGGGTAACCATGGAAATGAGTGTATTTCATTATACGAGCCTAGGGACCATTTTGTAAATATGGGAAAGTATAGGGACAAAATTATAATTTTGCCAAAGTATGATTTATGGTTTGATTTAGTCAATGTGATCATTAAAAGAGTGAAATTGTCACTATAGATCAAGAAACACGAAGTCTGGACCGAAATAGAGGAAAGAACAAGGTGGTGGACTAAATCGAACAACTATATATATATTTTGGTACCGAGGTAAGTTTTTGTGTAATAAATTAACCTTATGTCATTATGTATTGAAATGCTTGAGATTACATGAAATATACATTATTTCTATGAAAATTGATCAATGATGTTCGATGAGAATATGATGAAGATTTATGATGTGAGAGTCTCGGTTGACCTTAGGAATAGAAATGATACCATCGTCAAGACATGAGATTTATAAGGTCCCGTATAAGACCATATCTGGGATATGGCCTCGGCACCGAATTGAGATCCCGTGTAAGACCATATCTAAGATATGGCATCGCCATCGAATAAGAGATTTCGTGTAAGACCATGTCTGGGACATGGCATCGATATACGATCTCATATAAGACCATATCTGGGATATGGCATCGACATTGATATGAGATCCCGTATAAGACCATATCTGGGATATGGCATCGACATCGACATGTGATCCCATGTAAGACCATATCTGGGATATGGCGTTGGCATCTTAATACGTGTATAATGAATCCCGGGTATCCTTCGGTATTTCAAGTGGTTCATCGAGTAAAGGGCTAAATTTTATGTTAAAGATAGTAAAGAGCTAAGTTAATGTTCAAGATGTATGAGTGCTAAAGTTATGTGATGAAGTGATACAGGTGTATATAAGAACCTCACGAGAAATGAGTTCAATATGTGTTATGAGATTGGTAAGAGTAAGCATGAGTAAGTCATGTAAATGTGCTCGAGAATTTGAGTTATTACACAATGTAACCTATGAATGTTATCATAAGATTTATGTTGCTATTTATTTCATGCAAACTTACTAAGATTTATGCTTACCCCTTCTCTTTTCCCTTTCCTTGTAGTATCGCCAAGCTAGCTCGCGGATCGTAGGACGTCGGAGCTCGGTTCACACTATCAAGCTAATCTTTTGGTATAGTAAAGTTTGATTATTTTGAGTATGGCATGTATAGGAACTTGGTCATTTTGTTATATGTCATATTGGTTAGCTAAGGTGTTGGCTATTAATGTTATTCAATTCATTTTGTAAATGGCTATTGGAATAGGCCAAAATTGATTAAGTTATATCTATTCAATGATGATGAAATTCATGAAGTGCAAGTTTATGCAATTGAGTAAGTAAAGTATGAAGTACGTGTATGATGTACGTAGTGGAATTCAAGGCGTGAATGTCTTAATTGTGAAGGTTTGAGGTTCATTATTGTTATGTAATGTGTTACTAGAAATAGTATAAGTGTGGTTGCTTTTCAGGGTGGCAAATGGCTTGGTAGAAAGCCTTGCATTTGTCCACACGGGTAGACACACGGGCGTGTGTCTAGGCCGTTGATGTGTCTCTAACTAACTACGATTACTATAAAGGCAAGCGCACCTATCGAACAGTAGTATAGTTATGGTAAGACCGAAAATATCGTATCTACAAGGACCAAGAGTACTAGTAATTACTATCTTTTTATTATCTAACCTAAGAATTGGAGTGATTTCTTTTAAACTAAAACTAATTACAAGCACGACAGAGAATGAATTGGGAAAATACTTTTAGACAACTTTATGAGATAGACAATAACCAAGGAAGAATCCACCTAGACTTCACTTATTACTCCTGATTCATATGATTTATTCACTTGACTTAATCCGTAGAAATCCCAGAATTATGTTAATATCTATTTCAAGACTAAAAACAACTGACTCTAGGTTGATTAATTGAAATCTCTTTCTAATTAAAACCCCTATCGTCGCATTAACTCGATCTATGGATTCCCTTATTAGATTTGACTCTAATCGATGATTTATGTCGCCTATTTCTAGGGTTGCAATCAACTCCGCTTAATTGTGTTGATCTACTCTTAAACAGGGACTTTTGCTCCTCTGAATAAGCACATTCGACTTGAATCAATAACCTGAATTATCAAAACAAGAATAAGAATTCACAATTAAGAATAAGAACAAGTATTTATCTTATAAATCAAATAGTAATAAGATCAGTCTTAGGTTTCATCCCCTTAGGTATTTAAGGGATTTAGTTCATACTAATAGAGGGAAACATCATAGAATAGGAAAAATAACAAAACATAAGAAAACCCAAAAACTTCAAGAGAAATTGATAGGAGATCTTCAGTCTTGACGGAGATTCTTCTTCCGAGCTACTACCGATGGCTGTCTTCGAGTATTTTCTGCCTTCTACTCTGTGTGTCTCTTTAGGTTACCCCCTAGGGTGTTTATATAGGCTTTGGAGAACTTCTCTTGGCCCAAAATTAGTCTTTTCCAAACAGAATTTGACTTGGGTTCGGCAGGGACACGCCCGTGTGTGATAACTTAGGCCGTGCTCAATTCTGCTCATCACACACGGCCGTGTGATCTTCCCGTGTGCTATAGTCCAGGCCGAGTTCGATTCTAGTTGTCACACACGGCCATGTGGTCTACCCGTGTGAGGTAGTCCAGGCCGTGTTGATTTCTGAGGTAGGCCCATTTTGTCCCTTTTTGGCCCGTTTATCGTTCTTTTCGACTCCCTAAGCTCTCCTGAGTGTAAAACATGAAATTCAAGGATTAGGAGCATCGAATTCATCAAATCTAATGAAAATTCATCCAAAATTAAGCCAAGCATGGAGTCAAAATATGTATAAATTATGGTTTATCAAATATCCCCACACTTAAGCCTTTGCTTGTCCTCAAGCAAAATCCTCAATTTACAATTAAAGCTAACTTCCTTAATTCATAATTTTCATCAATAATGTCTCATCATAATTCACAGATAATTCATACATTGATAATTTTAACTAAAAGATTTCTAAAGATTCAAACAATCTAAGTCACAAATTTTTATAGCACGAAAACATAGGTGTTTCCCCTTGCCTAAATAATCACCTTTAATTCAAAATTGACAATAATTTACATCCTCACTAAAGATTCACTCAAATCACTCAAAGTGTTTAAGGTTCAGATTAAGCACTCAAAAGTCAAACATGAAAAGTTATTACCATAGGCTTGCATGAAAATCAAATCTCCACCACTATAAAATGAGATGATACACAAATCAAAAGGTCTTTAAAAGGGCTGTAATGGGGCTTGGGTTAAAGGTGTGGATAAAGGCTGAAAAAAAGGTTAGAATCGAGATTAAATTGACAATTTACCTAACTAGAAAAATAAACTAATACTGAATAATTACTACTTATCACTAATAACACAAGCTTCTTCTCAAAATGTAAAAACTGAATCGTTTAAGCTCAAATACATAGAACTAATAATGAATATATTTCCAACTTTTTTTTAAGAATAAGAACAAGTACAATGAATAGAAAGAATTTAACACTGAAATAAAGAACATAGTTAGGCAACTGCTCAAATCAAATCTCGACAAAAAGGAGTTAAAACAATGGGAAAAATTCTCAATGAAAAAAAAATGAGTTTTGGGTTAATATTAGGGGTAAATCAAGAAACGGTTTATTAAGATCAAAGGGGTTCACTAGGGGTTAATTTTGAAGGTAGGCTGTTTATGGAGTAAGTGGGTTAAATCCTAGGTGCCTTTATCATCTCTGTATATCAAATCAAAAGTGTGGTCTTGACATGCATAATCGAAGTAAGTTCTAGAATAACAAATCAATATTGACACACTCATAATCAATAAAGCGAGCAAGAAAAATATATGCTCTAAAAGGCTCAAAATCTCACAAAAATTAGGGTTTTTGATGTCAACCTTGCAAATTTGAAACTTCAAAGTAATATTTAAATTTAGGGAAACAACCTAAACAAATTTTTTATTCTGAAAATAGACTTATCATGCTTGATTCTCTAATGTCTTAAAGTTTAAACCATCACTGCACAATTACCTATGACTTAATCCAAAACATATCAATAAAAATCATAAGTCAATAGATATTTCATTCTAATAGTAATATGATAAAATTACTTAAGAACAAGACATAATTCAGGGATTTTCTGATAATACTATAATAAACATCCCCACACTTAATATGTACATTGTTCTCAATGTACAAAGAAAGATAATAACAATGTAAGCAGAAATTCATAAGAGAGGGAAGGAGGTGAAACTTCCTGAATTATGGATGAAATCCTTAGGGAGTGAAAATTGTAGAAATAGATCCATTGATAAGCATGATGAACTAGGCAGTGGTGAAGGTGGGGGAGAATACTCCGGTAGTTTGTTCGTTCTTTAATAGCACCTTGAACCTTTTGAAACTGTGGAATCATCAGTAAAATTTTAGGGAGTTTTATTAATGGACGTTGTTATGGTTACTCGATGATAGACAGCCAGAGATATAAAGAAATCAAAATATACTAATATAAATTAAAGACAAGAAAGATAAAGAGAAATAGTTTAAAAATTAAAATAAAAGGAAAAGAAAAAATAAATGGACTCAAAGGTCCTCATCAGCAGATGGATCGCGAGGTGGGGGTGGCGGCGAGATGTGAAAATGCTAAAAAATATGTTGAAGGGTTGCCTCAATGCCGTCGAATCGTCGAGCATTGTCGTTAAATTGCTGAGTATAGTACTGCTCAAATTGAGTGAGGCGCTCAGAGATGTCAGTCAGTGAAGTAGCCGCATGAACTGGTCAATGTGGAGGTTGTGGCTCAGAAGGTGGCGCCTCATGATGTAGAGGGACATCATCAGTATTGTCCTCTGGGTCGTCCTGCTCGGTGGGTTGTGATAGTCGGTACTTGGAAGGATCGAACCCACGTCGGTGCTCAATCATCCTCATGTGAAGCATCCTCTGGATGCCCTGCGGGGACATCTTCCCGATAAGGGTGAGGGAGGAGGACTGAGCTGCAGTGTTGATGAGCCCAAAATATCGAGCCAAGCGCGTGATGTATAGGCCCATGGAGATGACTCCTCTTCTATGTCGCTCCATCTGATGCCGAATGGCGAGGGCGATGAAGTAAGTTAAGTCAAAGACATGCCTGTACGCCATGCACCACAAAAAGTAGGCGTCGTGAGTGTTGACGACGCTGGTTCTCTCTCGCCTACCCATCAAAGTTTGAGCTAGGATAGCGTGTAAGTACCTCAATGATGGGGCGAGAGTTGATGCCTTGGAGCGACTGGGGTCATTGGTGGCCGAGGCGGGGACTAAGTCTCTCCAATAGGAGGAAGGGGAGTAGTGGATGTGGCGATGGAGGTCCTCGAAGTCGTCGTCCTCCTTGAACTCCTCGGTGTAAAGCCCTAAAGCAACCCCGAACTCTGGGATACTCAGCTCACGAACTAGGCCTCTAAGACGAAATTGGACTGTGCCGGGGTCGTCAAAGTTCATCATGACCGTCTGGAGGTGGAATGTGGAACAGAGCTCCAAAATGAGCTCTAGGTATGTCAGCTCGACAATCTCAAAAAAGGGCCCCCATGGGTCAGTCGTCAAGAGGGCTCGAACGATGTCAGCTAGTGAGACCTGCTCTAAGGCGGCCCAATCGATACATCTCCCTACGTCAAGGGGTCGTGCACGAAGAATCTGGAAGAGTTCTGATCGTATGTCTGTCGAGTTTTAAAATTTATAAAGAGAATGATCGAACATGGAAACTAACTCTGACAACGATTGAGGCAAGTGCACCTATCGAACAGTAGTATGGCTTAGGCAAGACCGGATTATCGAACCCAAAGGAACTAAAAGTACTAATACTAACTTTCTTTCTATTATTTAGCCTAAGAATTAAGGGAATGGTTCTTTAATCTAAATTAATTAACTACTAGACTAAAGACTCTAAGACAAAGAATAATGAATTTGGGAGAATACTTGAGGAAAAACCAATTAATTAAGACGACACCCAAGGAAGAATCCACCTAGACTTCACTTGTTATCTAACTCTGAACCAGACGATGTATTCACTTGACTTGATCCGTAAGATTCCCTAATTTATATTAAACCCTCTCTCGAGGTGAATAACGTCTAACCCTAGGTTGATTAATTGAAATCTGTTTCTAATTAAAACCCTTAGAATTGCATTAACTCGATCTATGGACTCCCATATTAGGTTTCACCCTAATCCGGTAACGCCTCGTCACCCTATCTCTAGACGCGCAATCAACTCTGCTTAACTATGCTAGATCTACTCTTAGGCAGGGTCTTTTGCTCCTCCACCTAAGCACATCAAACTTGAATCGATATCCGTGAAATATCAACACAAGAATTAAGAACACATAATTAAGAACAAATCAAATATTTATCATATAGTTTAGCAAACGATAACAAGATTCATCTAAGTTTCATCCCCCTCAGGTATCTGAGGGTTTAGTTCAAAACTATAAAAGAAAACATCTCAGAAGAAAAGATAAAACAAGACATAAGAAATCCCTAAAACCCCTTGAAGGAATTGAAGAGAAGATCCTCCATCTTGAGTATAATTCCGGCTTCTTGAGATGGATCAACTGGCTATCCCTGAGCAAATCCCCACAAATCTGCCCTCTCTGGCCTAGCAAGACGCCCCTAAACAATATCTTTGGGCTCTCCCTTTCAGGTCATATTTAGGGCGTATTTATAGGCTTTTGGAATGTGTTTCTTTGCCCCTAAGTATCCAAATCCAATTGAAATTGCTCTTTGCCACGACAGGGGTACGGCCCCTGCCACATGCCCGTGTAAGTCGTGGCCAGGCCGTGTGGACTTTGTTGATGAGGCACGGTCGTGTATCTCGTGGCTAGACCGTGTTCGATATTATTGAGGAGGCACGGTCGTGTGCTCTTGGGTCCAGGCCGTGTCGATTTTGTGCTTTGGCCCATTTGGCCCATTTTAAGCCTGTTTCTCGTTCTTTTCATCCTCCGGTGCTTTCCTGAGTATATAACATGAAAAGAAAGGATTAAGAGCACCAAATGACATAAAATAAGGGATAATTCATCCAAAAGCATACTAAATGTGGGCTTAAAATATGTTACTATTTCAGTTTATCAAATACCCCCACACTTAAGCTTTTGCTTGTCTTCAAGCAAAATTCTCAACTTAGAATTAAAACAAACTTTCCATAATTCGTAATAGTCATTAATAATGTTTCATCATAATTCAAGGATAATTTATACATGGATAATTACACTCAAAGAGTTCTAAAGATTCAAACAGTCTAAGTCATACATTTGTAGCACAAAACATAGGTGTTTTCCCTCATCTAAATAATTACCTCTGGTTCAAAACCGACAAGAATTGACATCCTCACTAAAGATTCACTCAAATCACTCGAGGTGTTTAAGGTTCAGAATTAAGCACACAAATGTCAAACCTGAAAAGTTAATCCCATAGGCTTGCATGAAAACAAAATCTCCACCACTATAAAATGAGATGATACACAAATCAAAAGGTCTTTAATAGGGTTGTAATGGGGCTTCTGTTAAGGTGTGGATAAAGGCTGAATTGGAGGGTTAGAATCGAGATTAAATTGACAAATTACCTAACCAGAAACAACGAACAAAGTAAAAGTGATTACATCAATTTGAAAAATTACTAATACTACGAGCTTCTTCTTTAATATTTGGAATTCAAACGTATAAGCTCTTTAATCGCAAAACTAAAAATGAATAAACTTTTGATTGAATTTTTTTACATCATAAATACATAATAAAGGATAAATTACTGAAATAAAAAACATAGTTAGGCTATTAATCAAATCAAATCTCGATATAAGGGTAGTTAAAAAGGATGGTGATAACAAATAAAATGGGTTTTTGGGTTAGTATTAGTGGGTAAGTCAATAAAAAGGTTGTTAGGATTAAACGGGGTTCACTAGGGGTTAATTATGAAGGTAGGCCACGGGCACGCCCGTGTGTAAGGCCGTGTGGTATTAAAACATGTGCTTTATTGGATTAGATAATATGGAGTTAGATGCTAACAATTAAAATTATAATGTTAGTAAAGTTAGTGCTCGAGTTGCCTCCCGAGAAGCACTCGTTTAAAGTCTTAAGCTAGACTTACCCTGTTTTCATTTCTAAAAGAAGGTTCCGGAGCTGAAGCTCCTCTCTCATATTCCTAAAATCTTCACCATTATAGATTTTGAGTCGATGACCATTTACCTTAAATGTGCCCTAAGTTGGATGAGTTACCTCGATTGTGCCATAGAGGAAAATTGTTTTGATCACGAATGGACCTGACCATCTTGATTTCAGTTTCCCAGGAAACAGTTTAAGCCTTGAGTTGTATAGCAGGACCAAGTCCCCTACTTCGAATTGTTTTGATTTCTTTAGACGAGCATCATGCCGTCGCTTTGTTGCCTCCTTGTATAGTTTTGAGTTCTCGTAGGCATCAGCTATCCATTCGTCTAGCTCGTTCATCTGCATCATTCTTTTCTCTCCTGCAGTTTTAAGATCGTAATTTAAGAATTTTATAGCCCAAAAGGCTTTATGTTCTAACTCGAATGGCAAATGAAAACTTTTCCCGTAGACAAGTTTGTATGGGGACGTCCCTAGGGGGTTTTAAATGCTGTTCTATAGGCCCATAGGGCATCATCTACTTTTAATGCCCAATCTTTTCTGATTGATTCAACCATTTTTTTGAGAATACGCTTAAGTTCTCGGTTTGCTACTTCAACTTGCCCACTGGTTTGAGGGTGATATGGGGTAGCTATCCTGTGGTGTACTCCATATTTTTTTAAGACTTTATTAAATTGGGTATTACAAAAATGAGTACCCCTATCACTAATGATGGCTCTAGGTGTTCCAAATCGAGAGAAAAGTTTCTTGAGAAACTTAACTACTACTCTGGCATCATTGGTAGGTAAGGCTTCAGCTTTTACCCATTTTGACATGTAGTCAACTGCTACTAGGATGTACTTATTTCCGAATGAACTAGGGAATGGACCCATAAAATCAATACCCCATATGTCGAATATTTCATATGATAGCATGTATGTTTGAGGCATTTCATCGCGTTTAGAAATATTACCTGTTCTTTGGCATTTATCACACGAAGTGACGTACCTATTGGCATCTTTGAATAGAGTAGGCAAATAAAAACCTGATTCGAGTATTTTATGTCTTTGTCTTAATGCCATTGTAATGTCCCTCTGAAGGTCTGAATGGTAATGTTTTAGGATCTTGCTTATTCTCGCCTTTGTAACGCATCTTCGAATTACCTGATCTGCACATATACGGAAAAGAAAGGGGTCCACCCAGAAATAGTTCTTCACATCAGAAAAGAATCGCTTCTTTTGATGATGTGTTAGCTTTTTCGGTAGGACGTTAGCGGCTAAATAATTCGCAATATTTGCAAACCATGGTACCTCAGAGCAGGTTATAGAAAAGAGTTGTTCCTCAGGTAATGAGTCGTTAATCTCTCTTTCATCAAGTACTTTGATGTGTGGGTTCTCAAGCCTAGAGAGGTGATTCGCGCAAGATTCTCGGCTCCTTCTTATCACGAATTTCCAAATCAATTCTGTAAGAGTAAGATCCATCGTATGAGTCGGGGTTTTGCATCAGGATTATTTAAAAGATAACAAAGAGCTGAATGGTCAGTGTAAATGACAACTTTAGATAATATTAGATATTGCCTAAATTTGTCAAATGCAAAACTCTGACTAGCAATTCTTTCTCTGTAGTGGTGTAGTTTTCTTGTGCGAGAGTCAATGTTCACTTTGGCATAATAAATTAATTTGAAAATGCTTGTTTCTTCGCTATCCCAAAACTGCACCTACTGCAAAATCACTCGCATCACACATTAGTTCAAAGGGTAGATTCCAATCAGGTGCAATTATAATCGGAGCATTTATTAGTTTATCTTTAAGGATATTAAATGCATCTAAACATTCCTGATCAAAATTGAAGTGAACATCTTTTTCTAGTAATCTTGTTAAAGGTTTAGCTATTTTAGAGAAGTCTTTAATGAATCTTCTATAAAATCCAGTCTAATAGCCTTTGCTGAACTAGGCGGAGGTAATTTCTCTATGGTTTCGATTTTTGCTTTATCTACCTCGATCCCTTTACTAGAAATTTTATGTCCTAGCACAATCCCTTCTCGTACCATAAAGTGGCATTTTTACCAATTTAAAACAAGGTTTGTTTCCTCACATCTCATTAGAACTCGTTTTAAATTTTTAAGGAAAAGATGGAAAGAATTACCGAATACCGAGAAATCATCCATAAATACCTCCATAATGTCTTCTACAAGTTCAGTCAAAGATTGCCAACATGCGCACTGAAAAGTAGCAGGAGCATTACATAATCCAAAAGGCATTCTACGATAAGCAAGCGTATCAGTATGGGCATGTGAATGTTGTCTTCTCTTGATCTTGGTGCTATTGGGATTTGGAAATAGCCGGAGAGTCCATCTAGGAAGTAATAGTACATATGCCCGGATAACCTTTCTAACATTTGATCAATGAAAGGCGAGAGGAAGTGGTCTTTTCTAGTGGCGTCGTTCAGCTTCCTATAATCAATGCAAACTCTCCAACTCGTGGATTGTTCTAGTGGGAATTAGTTCATTCTTTTTGTTGGCTACCACTGCAGTCATGCCCCCTTTCTTTGGAACAACTCGCACAGGACTTACCCAATTCTTTGTCGGAAATAGGATAAATTATTCCAGCATCTAGAAGTTTAATTACCTCAGCTTTCACAACTTCTTTTACATTGGGATTCAATCGTCTTTGAGGTTGCACACATGGCTTGTATTCCTCTTCCATTAAAATTTTGTGGGTGCAAAGCGATGGGCTTATTCCCTTAATGTCGAGAGATTTTCCAAGCTATAGCTTTCTTATGTTCCTTTAGTACTGTATTAACTCCTCTTTTCCTTGGGTTCTAATTCTCGAAGAGATAATTACAGGTAGCGTAGAAGCCCTGTCCCCAAGGAATGCGTGCTCTAAATGTTTCAGCTTGTTTTAATTCTAATTTGGGTGGTTCATCAATGGAGGGTTTTGTTTTAGTTAGTCATTGACTTCAATGATCTCTTTTCCGTTTGTCTAGATAAAGATGTTTTTAAATTTAGCTCATCGACTTCATCTTCTTCCTCCTCTTCTTGAGTAAGACACAGTTCCATCGTGTCATCATGTATGATTTCTGTAATGAGTTTTGAATAATATGATCGAGTGGTATCAACAAAATAACAGAATCATCTTGTTCTCTAGAATATCGCATAGCATCATAAATTTGAAAAATAATTTCCTCCTCGCCTATCCTTAATGCAAGTTTACCATCACCTACATCTATAACAGCCCTAGCAGTAGCTAAGAAAGGGCGCCCTAAAATTCAAGGAACTTCAATATCCTCATCCATGTCAAGCACAACAAAATCAACAGGGAAATTAAATTTATCAATTTTTACCAAGACATCTTCTATAACTCCTCTAGGATATTTAATAGATCTATCGGCTAACTGAATACTCAACCTAGTGGGTTTTGGTTCCCCAAGATCTAGCTGTTTAAACATTTTATAAGGCATTAAATTAATACTGGCACCTAGATCAGCTAATGCTTTCTTAATATTTAAACTACCAATTAAACAGGGAATAGAAAAACTTCCTGGGTCTTTTAATTTGGTTGGTAATTTGTTTTGGTGGATGGCTGAACATTCTTCATTAAGCTCCACTGTTGATATTTCTTTGAGCTTTCTTTTATTCATCAGGAGTTCTTTTAAGAATTTTGCGTACGTCGGCATCTGTGAAATGGCTTCAACAAAGGGTAAGTTAATATGTATTTGTTTAAAAAGTTTAAGAAATTTACCGTATTGGGCATCTAATCGGTCTTTCTTCAACTTTGCCGGATATGGGATTGGTGGTTTGCTTTCTTTGCGCACTGGAGTTACATCCTCAACTCCCTCATCCTTTGCTTTGTCATCTTCATGTGGTATTTTTTTCTTTGGTTCGACTAACTCCTTTCCACTTCTCAGTGTAACCGCCTTTACCTGTTCGGTTCCTTTAGAAAAAATCTCTGATCGAATTTCATAAACTATCTCAGTAAGTTGTCCAACTGTGTTAGCAAATTGTCCAACTGACTTAGCGAGTTCCCCAACTTGGCTCTCGATCCCTTTGATTGATGCCTGTTGATTCTTAAGGGTGGTCTCAATGTCTTAGAGACGGTTATCTGTAGCTACCATGAATTTTGTCAGCATATCTTCAAGGTTCGTCTTCTTCTCCTGTGGATAGGGCTAATTTTGGAAATTTTGAGGAGGTTGTTGTCTTTGATTTCCTTGTCCTCCCCATGAAAAATTTGGGTGGTTCCTCCAACCTGGATTATAAGTATTACTATAAGGGTTATTATTGGATCTGAAGTTATTACCTATATAGTTCATCTGTCCACTTTCTGTGCCTGGTTGGTAGGGTGGGTACTTAGGATTTGCCACAGTTCCACTTGCGCCGCACTGCATTACTGGATGTACCTACGAAGAACACAAACTATCAAGCTTTTTATTCATCATCTCTATTTTTGTTGATAGCATGGTTACTGCATCAATGTTGAAAAATCTGGCTGATTTTGTTGGTTTTGTCCTTGTAACCGGCCACTGATAGTTATTCAGTGACATCTCTTCAATAAACTCGTAGGCTGCTTCAGGAGTTCTGTTGTTTAGGGTTCCACCTGTGGCTGAATCAATTAGTTGCCTCGTTGAGGGGTTTACACTGTTATAGAAAGTTTGGACTTGGAGCCACAAGGGTAAACCATGGTGTGGACACCTTCTCAAGAGATCCTTATATCTCTCCCATGCGTCATATAATGTCTCTAAATCCATCTGCACAAAAGAAGAGATATCATTCCGTAATTTAGCCGTTTTGGCCGGTGGGAAATATGTTAATAAAAAATTTTCGGTCATTTGATCCCATGTAGTGATTGACCCTCGTGGTAACGAGTTTAACCACTGTTTGGCTTTATTTCTTATTGAAAAGGGAAATAACCGAAGCCGTATGGCATCATCAGAAACGCCATTTATTTTGAAGGTATCACAGAACTCCAAAAAGTTAGCTATATGAGTGTTTGGGTTTTCGTCTTGCAAACCATCAAATTGAACAAATTATTGAATCATTTGTATAGTGTTAGGCTTTAATTCAAAATTATTAGCAGCTATAGCAGGCCTAACAATACTCGATTCGGCTCCTGTTAAATAAGGTTTAGCATAATCATACATAGTACATGGAGCATTATTTTCTGCCACATCTTGTAACATCCTGAATTTGGGGCTATGCATTTGATGTGTTTTGTGTGTAAGCTTTGTTTAATGTGCTAGTTTAGGGTGTATGGGAGTCTAGGAAAGGCCCGGGGATAAGCCGAAGCCCTGGCCAAAATTCTCTTTTTGGGCACTTCAGTGGAAGAGCTAGCTGGAATAGGACCTAAGGGATATTGGTTGTGTTTGGTTGACACAAGCAAGGTGTTGATAAAGTGGCAAGGTGACGCCACATAAGGGTTGGAAGGTGACGCCACAAGAAAGCAGAGAGGGAGCAGGTTCAAGTCGCATGGAGCTCATTTTGGGAGTTCTTTTTGGCGTCAGGGAGAGCAGAAGCAGAATTCGACTGGGACACTACAGGATGGGAGAGTGGACTGAGTCAAGATATTCGAATGTGTGGCTGAGAGAAAATAAAGGAGTTTGAATCATTCAAATCGTTTTGAATGAGTGATCAGGAGTGAATTAAGGAGAAAAGTAAGGGATTAGCATGTGAAGATGGTGGTGGCCGAATTTTGGAGTGCTTGGGGGGGAGCAAGAATCGGTTTTGGCTTGTTTTGGGGTGTGCCAAAATTATATTAGCCAACATCTATTCTCCTTTATTTTTCTCCTTTAGTCGAATGTGATAGACCATTTTCAGGCACCTTCTTTTCTTCATTTCCTTTTCTCCTTCTAAGACTCTCAAGCCGCATTTTAGCATCGTTTTTACTCATCCCTTCCATTATTCTCTTATTCATTTTCTCCTCCTCTCATAAGCCGAAACCTTCTACCATTCTCTCGATATTAATTTTCTTTCTTCTCATTTGCATTACCTAAAGCCGAAACCCCATTCCTCTATTCTTCTTCTTGATCGAATCATCTCCTTCCATCATTCATTTCTGTTGACACCTTCATACCTTAGCCGTCCCACTTGCTTTTCTCCTCTTTCTTCACTTTATTTCAATTGTTCCTGTACCAGTTACCCTTGTGAGCCGAATCTAAGCCTTGCTACAGATTATTTTCTTCAAGGCTGATTTCAAAGATCCATTGGTGAGTAGTTAATCATTTCCTTTTTATTTTCTTCCTTCTTTCTTGACAAAGCCGAATCTTCTCTCAGGGCCGAATCTTCTCTCTGTGCCGAGTCTCTGAGTGTCGTTTCTTTTTATTTTTTTAGGGGATATTATCGGTGTTAACTTATTACGTGGAGCAAGGTGATAGAGATCTGTTTCAGAACTCAAGCCGATTTGGGTTGATATAGGTAAGAGGGATTCTATTGTGATTTCTTATTTTTCTTTCAGTTCTTGGTAGCCAAAGCCGAATGGCTAGTTAGCTTGATGAATTGGATGCTTTGGCCGAATATAGGTAGGGGTCGTGTTCGTATTTTCTTCTACGTCGGGGCTGCAGTTAGAAGACTATCGGGATTCACTCGATTTGTGAACCAAGCCTGAAACTTTCGGCTCTTGTCGATCTAGGTAAGGAAATCTATTCAGTTAAACGTATAATCTTACCCTTATCCTATTCAATGCTTTAACTCGGTCTTTTGACCAAGACCTTTTGATGGAATCCAATACCAATCAGGCAAAGGAGGGGGTTGGACCCGTAAACCCACCCCTAAGTTTAAGAAGCGTGCGGTGTCGTGATCCGAGATTGGCCACGGGTTATGGACCCGGCTTTGAGCAGTAGTAGGCGGATAGCGATCGTTTACGCTATCGTTAGTGTTGATGTAGAAAGTATTATTTTGCGTGTTATCGGTGTGTAAACCTCACACACTTTATTTTAAGCGTAATATAAATTGTATGGGCTGAAAAGCAGGAAAAAGCTGTGTATCTGATCGAAATACCCCTTGTGGGTAAGGCAAGGAGTGCAGTGCGTATATCTGTAATAACAAAATGTGAGGTTGGATGTATGTGATAATTTATTGCCTTAATAATAGCATGTTGCATTCATTATGACATATATGTTGTGCATGGGATATGGATGTGATGATAAAGGGGAAGTCTTGATTATAAGGTCACATAGTGATCGGTGGCGCTGCCACAATTGTTTATAAGGTCACATAGTGATCGGTGGCACTGCCACATCTGTTTATAAGGTCATATCGTGATCGATGGCTAAGCCATAGTTGATTTTAAGGTCACATAGTGGTCGGTACTATAATGGACAGCATGACTGTCAAGACGACGTGTAGCGGATGGAGGGTTGATTGTAGAAATCCCCACGGTGTGATGGCTGGTACGGGATGGCGTGTAGAGGATGGAAAAACAACTAGGTTGGGCTGGGCTTAATGCATTCATGTAGTTGTATGATACCATGTGTGAGCTAGATATGAGGTTGTGGGCCGTGGGCCGTTTTTATGTGTTTGATGGTTTTACACACTGAGTCTCTATGACTCACCCTTTCCCCAACTTTTCAGGTAATCAGTAGATCGTGGATTTGGGAGCCGAGGCGGACTCGTGGAGGCCATGAAGTCTTTTCTTTTCTTAAACATCTTACTGCTTTAATTTAATTTTTAATTGGGGATTTTGTTGTAATAAGGCCTTCCTGATTTGATATTTGGTTTTATCTAATAATTACACCCGACGCTATGCCTACTTAATTACGAATTTTTAATGATGAGGTTTTAAAAATACGAGTTCACAAAATAACGTTTTCTTTCAAATTGCACCTAGTATAGTAGGTAATTGATTAATTAAAATTTGGAACTTTTCCTAAGCTAACAAATCTTAGTTTTCAAGACATCGCTTTAATCGGAAGGTTTTCAAAACTATGGTTTTCCCCGAAGTAGTCAGAAAAAATCGTTTTCACTTAACCCTATAACATACCAGATTCGGTCATAGCGTTTAGGCCGGGTTTGGGGTGTTACACATCTTGTGGTGGTGGATTATTCTCATCCATCCCTTCAGTAGGATTGGATTTGTCTTGTTCTTCTTCTTCTTGGTAATTTAGGGCTTGCCTAATTTCTCTACGATTTCTACAAACGGTAGCTTCAATATCACTGTCGTATACTAAAGGTCCTCTCGGGTTCCTTCTAGTCATAAACTAGAGGTACCTGGAAGGAAGAAGTAATAAAAGAAGAAAAATTATAAAATAAAATAAGAAATAAAATTAAATTGCAAAAAAAATAAAAATGGCTAAAGTAATAAAAATATAGTGTTCTTAATATTTTAGTTCCCTGGCAACGGTGCCAAAAACTTGATCATATGTCTGTCGAGTTTTAAAATTTATATAGAGAATGATCGAACCTGGAAACTAACTCTGACAACGATTGAGGCAAGTGCACCTATCGAACAGTAATATAGCTTAGGAAAGACCGGATTATCGAACCCAAAGGAACTAAAAGTACTAATACTAACTTTCTTTCTATTATTTAGCCTAAGAATTAAGCGAATGGTTGTTTAATCTAAATTAATTAACTACTAGACTAAAGACTCTAAGACAAAGAAGAATGAATTTGGGAGAATACTTGAGGAAAAACCAATTAATTAAGACGACACCCAAGGAAGAATCCACCTAGACTTTACTTGTTATCTAACTCGAACTGCAGACGATGTATTCACTTGACTTGATCCGTAGGATTCCCTAATTTATATTAAACCCTCTCTCGAGGCGAATAACGTCTAACCCTAGGTTGATTAATTGAAATCTGTTTCTAATTAAAACCCCTAGAATTGCATTAACTCGATCTATAGACTCCCATATTAGGTTTCACCCTAATCCGGCAACGCCTCGTCACCCTATCACTAGGCGCGCGATCAACTCCGCTTAACTATGCTAGATCTACTCTAAGGCAGGGACTTTTGCTCCTCCACCTAAGCACATGAAACTTGAATCGATATCCGCGAAATATCAACACAAGAATTAAGAACACATAATTAAGAACAAATCAAATATTTATCATATAGTTCAGCAAACGATAACAAGATTCATCTAAGTTTCATCCCCCTCAGGTATCTGAGGGTTTAGTTCATAACAATAAAAGAAAACATCTCAGAAGAAAAGATAAAACAAGATATAAGAAATCCCTAAAACCCCCTGAAGGAATTGAAGAGGAGATCCTCCGTCTTGAGTATAATTTCGGCTTCTTGAGATGGATCAACTGGCTATCCCTGAGGGAATCCCCACAAATTTGCCCTCTCTGGCCTAGCAAGATGCCCCTAAATGATAGCTTTGGGCTCTCCCTTTTAGGTCATACTTAGGGTGTATTTATAGGATTTTGGAATGTGTTTCTTTGCCCCTAAGTATCCAAATCCGATTGAAATTGCTCTTTTCCACGGTAGGGGCACGGCCTCTGCCACACGCCCGTGTAAGTCATGGCCAGCCCGTGTGGACTTCGTTGATGAGGCACGGCCGTGTATCTCGTGGATAGACCGTGTTTGAGATTATTAAGGAGGCACGGCCATGTGGTCTTGGGTCCAGGCCGTGTCGATTTCATGCTTTGGCCCATTTGGCCCATTTTAAGCCCGTTTCTCGTTCTTTTCATCCTCCGGTGCTTTCTTGAGTATATAACATGGAAAGAAAGGATTAAGAGCACCAAATGACATAAAATAAGGGATAATTCATCCAAAAGCATACTAAATGTGGGCTTAAAATATGTTACTATTTCAGTTTATCAAGTTCCTCCTGGGGTCCCAGGGGAAATTGTAAGAAAGGGCGGCGCACTTCGGTAGAGGCGCTCGCAGAGGTGGCTCCGGGTCCCTTCTGATTTTTTGAAGTAGGAACGGTGGTCTTTTCCCACTTGGGGGATTCATTACGTACCTAAAAAGAAATCAAATATCATTGCCAGCCAAAAAATTGTTTTATCCTAATAGTCCTACATAGTATAATCCTATAATAGTTAATTAGATTATCAAGTAATGCTAAAATCACTAAGAAGTAATATAATGACTAAACTTAGTAATGAAATCAAACTAAATAAACAATCAAAATAAAATAAGGAATTAGAAATAGAAATCTAAATCATGATGAAAATAAGAACAAAGAATAAGATCAGATAAATGAATAGAAATGAAAGAAATAAGTAATAATGGTGGAGAAAGGTGAACCGATGGGGGTGTTGAAGCGGTGGCACGGACGTGGTGGTGGCGCACGGGCATGGTGGTCTTACACGGGCGTGGTCTGTGGGGCTGTGCGTATGGAGAAGAAAAAGGGGGAAGAAGAAAGGGAAAGGAAAAATGAGGGGAAGAGGGGAAGGGGCGCGAAGGAGGAGGGGAAGTCGACGGTGGTGGTCGGAGTAGGGAAACTGAGTTGAGAGGGTAGAGAGCGGTTAGGGTTTTTAGGAGGGGAAATTTGGGGAGAAGATGAACAGTGGTGTAGTTTAAATAGAAATTGGGGCACACGGTCAGGGGCCACACCCATGTGCCCTGTTTTTAGCCCGTGTGTTTCGTAAATTTTGAATTAGGGCGCGTCTGAGTCGTGGCCCACGCCTGTGTTCCCTGGGCGTGTTGGGTCACACGGCTAAATCGCATGGCCATGTGATGCTTCTTTCGCTTCTCCCACACCCGTGTAGAGGTTCACACGCCTGTGTTAATTAGTCAGTGTCGACCACGGTTCGTAGGCACGGGCGTGTCGCATGCCCGTGTGACTCATTCAGTTTCAACCACGGCTTCTGGGCAAGGGCATGTCGCACGCCCATGTGGATTACTCAGTATCGACCACGGCTGCATCGCACGGCCATGGCATTTTATCGTAGCCCGTGTTCTTTAGTCAGTTTTGACCACGGCTGCATCGCACGGCCGTGGCATTTTATCGCAGCCCGTGTTTTGGTAAAAATTTTCATCCTTGGCCCGCACAGTCTCCACCACGCCCTTGGGCCTACTCGTGGTCGCCACACGGCCACGGCCACACCCATGTGCTAGGCCGTGTAGTAGGGAACCCTGCGCTCATTGATCTGGTTAGTATTTAGTTAGGTACTAAAAATCGAAAATATGAATATTAATGGGGTTAGTGCTCGGGTTGCCTCCCGAGAAGCGCTTGTTTAAAGTCCTAAGCTAGACTTACCTTTCATCCGCATGATCATGGTGGTTCGAGGAGTTGAGACTCCTCATTCCTGCTATCAATTTTCTGAAAATAAGGTTTTCGACGAGTACTATTTACCTTGAAGGTGCCAAATTTGGAATGAGTTACCTCGACTGTATCGTATGGGAAGATATTAAGTACCGTGAAAGGGGTTGTTCCATTAGGATCAGAAGCGGCAACACAAGGATTTGAATTATCCATTAGAACTCGGTCTCCAACCTTAATTTGACTCGTTTTATCTTTAGGCTTGTCTTGGCTCTGTTTTGGTTCATCGTGTACTTTCAATTTCTCCTTAAGCTGAGTTTGCCATTCATCTAGTTCCTCGATCTGGAGCCTTCGTTCCTCATGAACAGTTCTGTTCTCAATATGAGAGCTAGACCATGGCTCTGTCATCTTTTTCCGAGGAATTTCCTGCAAAGAAAATTGAACGTTAAGTTCACTTATATTAAATGGATTTGTATCATCTTGATCACTAGATATTCTGACAGAATCACGTGCTTGGAGTTTAATCATGTCATCACCTACACGAAGTATTAATTCCCCTGTACCAACATCAATAATGGTCCTAGCAGTTGCTAAAAAGGGTCGTCCTAAAATTAAAGGAATGTCACTGTAACACCCCAAACCCGGTCAACACACCACGACCGAATCTAGCATGTTACGGAGTAAAAACCTTTCGAAAACACAAGTGTGACGGTAGATTTTCAAGAAAACTCTTTGCTCGTTTAAGAGGTTTGAAATCCTTAATAAAAGTGATGTTGAAAACGTGTGATTTTTGTTCTAGAACCCATGCTAGAAAACTTCACTTGATAATACGAATTTTAGAAAGCACTTGATACTTATTAAAAATTGAGTGCGACGAGCATAATCAAGTTCAAAAACCATTCGCCTTTGAGTTGTTTGGAAATTATAATTTACAAAAACCTTCAAGCTTCTTTTGTTATCAACTTATAAGTGGTGTTACCCGATGGCAACGTTTAAAAACCCGAAGAGATATAGTTTAGAAAACCTTGCTTTTTACCGGTTAATTTTATCATATCCATAAATCCAACATGTAATTTATAAGCAGAATAAAATCAAGTGAAAATAAAACCAAAATAAACTTAGCAGCCTTATTACAAAACCAAAACCAAATTTAGGGAAAAATAAAATAAACCGAAATAATAAGTTAAAGTCGAAAACCCGGAAACAAATCTGCATGGCCACCCCGAGTCCTCCCTGGCTTCATATCCGCGATCTATGCCTCATCTGCAAAATGTAAGGGAAGGGGTGAGTCACCAAGACTCAGTGTATAAATCCCCAACCCGATAATTCAACCACTTACAGAGATCATTAGCAAAACATGCAAATCATGCAACCCATAACCTAACCATCAAATCTCCTTTAACTACCCCGTGTGGTCAAAACCACTGGTGGTCAAAACCACTGGTGACCGAAGTCACAAATACATATATATCAATGATGGGGCCAACCCATCGTGTGGTCAAAACCACTGATGACAATCCCGTAATATCATGTGGGGCCAACCCACTGTGGTACCAAACCACTGGGACGAGTCACAATAATCCATGTGTGGTCAAAACCACTGGTGACCGTAGTCACAAATATCAATCGTGTGGTCAAAACCACTGGGAATTAGTCACAAATCATATCAATAGTTCGGTCAAAACCACTGGTGACCGTAGTCACAAATCAACTGATGGGGCCAACCCATCTTGTGGTCAAAACCACTGGTGATAGTCCAAATAAGTCATCCCCCCTCCTCTCATCAACCCATCATCATGTTCATCACATTCGTGTCATAATATCGAATGGTCATGCAAAACATAAATTACATAGCATTTAGCAGAACATGATGACTTAGATATATATATCGTAAATCACATAATAGGGGACTTACTCGGAATCCAAGCTTATGCCGCAAGGCAAAGTCACTAATACCAGGGGTTATACAGTAACATAATAAGCATCATTAAACTAATAAAGTGTGTAAGCGTTTACACACCTGACTAATCGCGGATCTAAGTAAAAATCTCGAAACTACTCGAATCTAGCGAAATCCCGAAGCGTTGTTTCCCTTCCCTACAATCGGCCAAGACCTTGTTAGTAACTAAAAAGCCTATTCGGCAGAAATAGAAATCCCGAAGGATATGCCGCCCCAAATATAGTACTCACCTTAAAGCCTATTTGGTTTCCAACCAAATCCCGAACCACGTGATGATCTCCCTTATAGTCGGCTAGCACTAAGACACACAGATAATTAGCTTTCGGCTTCTGCCAAAAATACAAAATAGACCCTGAAGCATTAAGGCCTTACCTAGATCAACCACCACGTCCCGAAGGCTCCCTGAATTCGGCTATAGCCCTCCCTACAATCGATTTCATCAGTCCATTTAGAGTCAAAAGGCCATTCGGCCATAACCATAGATCCCTAAAAGAGTAAACCACAAGATCTAGACTTACCTTAACGCAAAAGATCCCTTCGGTACCTAAAGAGGTTTGGCCCTAGCACCAAAGTAAGGAAATCGGCAACCCAAAAGAGAAAATAAGACTATTAAAAGATTCGGCCGTTAACCGGTAGAATAAGAGAGAAACAGAGGTTAAATAATAAAGGCTTACCACACCAAGGTTTGGGATTCGGCAAAAGGGAACCCAAGAAGAGATGGATGTCGGCACTTGAGATGATGAAGAGAAACGCAAAAAGAGGGGGTTTATGAGCAAGGTATTCGGCCATGAGAAGAACAACAACGAGGTCTCGGCTTTTGACAATGAAGAAGAAAAAAAGAATGGGGAAAGAAGAATTCGGCCAAAATGAATGGGGGACTTTCAGCACGATAGGGGTTTGAAAGGAGAAAGATGTCGACAGAAGAAAGGGGTGTTGATTTCGGCTTTGAACCAAACAGCAAAAGAAGAAAAAGTACACAAGGTGATTTCGGCAAGGAGAAAGAAAACAAAGGGTGAACCGAAAAGAGAAGAAGAAGATAGGGGTTTGAGTTTCGGCTTTAAGCAAAATCAATAGAAGAGGAAAAAGTTAAAAAGGTAGATTCGGCCAATAGGGAGTTTTCGGCTCTTCACAAGGGTTGCTAAGATGAATCGGCTAAATGCCCAAATTTGCCAAAAAGAAAGCAAAGCACCTAAGGTTCAGGTTTTAGTAGAAAATGCCAGAAGAGAAAAACATCTAAGCTAGCCGATTTTAGCTTCTAACCAAGGCATATTCGGCCACTACCCAAGAGAACCCAAAATCGATAGCCTCCTTGCCCACAGTCCACCATTCGGCCAACTCTTCCCAAGGGAGTTTGAAATAATTCAAACTCCTAAATTTTCTCCCCTCCATCCGTTCAAATCTGTTTGACCCGTTCCACCCTTATCTTACAGAGTCCCACCTGAGCACTCTTCTTCTAACTTGTGGCGTCAAAAATAAAGGAGCAGAAAGAGATTTCTGCAGCTCGAACCAAGGTCCTCCTTGCTCCCTGTGGCGTCACCTCCCTTGTACCCGTGTAGCGCCTCCCTTGCCACTCCACCAAGGTAATTCTTGTGTCTTAAACCTCCAAAAAATTCTTTTAACCCCTAATTCCCCTAGCTCCATTTTCTTAAGTGTTAAAAACAAAATTTTGGCCATGACCCAGGACTAACCCGAGGTCATGCCTAGACCCCAAAACCTATCAAACAAACACAGCAGACATAACATCACGTGCAACCACATGCAAAAATGCAGAGACCCCGATTTAAGGATGTTACAGTTCTACCCCCCTTAAAAATAATTTCGACCTCGAAATTACCTCAGTCGAGAAAGAGTTGAGGGTATTGCTTTGCGCACATCATCCTCTGGTTCCCACGTGGCCTCCTCCGTACCATGGTTCCGCCATAATACTTTCACCAAAGGCACTCAAAACCTCATATGTCAGCTGTTTCTCCTTAACCTGATCAATCCAAGATGGCTTTACTTGCAATTCTACCAAAAGACTTCCATCATCATAAAGACTGAGGTGAGCAAACATCGCTCGCAAGTCAGCTATCACCTTACGGCTCAACGCATCCGCTACTACGTTAGCCTTACTCGGATGGTACTCAATCGAGCAATCGTAGTCCTTCAACAACTCTATCCACCTTTGCTGCCTCAAGTTTAAATCCTTCTGAGTCAAGAGGTACTTTAGACTCTTATGATCCGTATACACTATCGACTTCTCCCCATACAAGTAATGCCTCCAAATCTTCAAGGCGAAAACCACTGCAGCTAATTCTAAGTCATGCGTCGGATAGTTACCTTCATGAGGCCTCAACTGCCTAGATGCATACGCTACCACTTTTCCACTTTGCATCAGCACACACCCTAAGCCATTATGTGATGCATCACAATAAGCGATGAATTCCTTTCTCGCCTCAGTCGAATGAACGGAGCTTGATCGAGAATCTTCTTCAACTTGACGAAACTCTCTTGCTGTTTCTCCGTCCACACAAACGAAACCCCTTTCCTCAACAACTTAGTCAACGGTGCTGCGATCAAAGAGAAACCTTCCACGAACCTCTTATAATATCCTGCTAAACCCAGAAAACTCCGAATCTCCGCAACCGACTTGGGTGGTTTCCAATCCAATACCGCCTCAATCTTACGAGGATCCACCCTAATTCCCTCAGCTGATACCACATGACCCACGAAAGTTACCTCCTTAAGCCAAAACTCGCACTTACTAAACTTGGCGTATAACTGCTTTTCCCTCAGAACTTGCAGAACTACCCGAAGATGCGCGTCATGATCCTCCTCAGATTTTGAGTACACCAAAATGTTGTCTATAAACACTACGACGAACTGATCCAAATACGTTTGAAACACCCGTTTCATCATGTCCATGAATCTTTGCGGTGCATTGGTCAAACCGAAGGCATTACCAAAAACTCGTAGTGCCCATACCGAGTCACGAAATGCCGTCTTATGAATATCGGCCTCCTTCACCTTGAGTGATGATACCGACCTAAGGTCGATCTTAGAGAAAACCGATGCACCCTTGAGTTGATCAAACAAAGTCGTCAATCACGGGCAGCGGATACTTGTTCTTGATTGTCAACTTGTTCATTGGCGGTAGTCTATACACATCCGCATCGTACCATCCTTCTTTTTAACAAAAAGCACTGGAGCTCCCAAGGTGATACACTCGGTCGGATGAAACCTCTGTCCAACAACTCCCGAATCTGAGCCTTTAACTCCACTAATTCTTTTCGGCGCCATCCTATATGGAGCAATAGATCTCGACGCGATTCAGGGTAACAAGTCTATACCGAACTCAACCTCGCGGTCGGGAGGTATACTCGGGAGTTCCTCCGGAAAAACATCAGCAAATTCCCCTACTGATTCGGACATTCTTCACAATTTGCATCTTTAACTTCCAAAGCACAAACATGCACCAAAAATGATTCACAACCCTTTCTAACCATTTTCTCGGCCTTGGCAGAGATAACATTAGATAAGTAATCTCTCCTATTACCTATCATCACCACCTCAACACCTTCCATGGTCTTCAACACCATGCGCGCTTTAGCGCGCAATCCAAACTAGCTTGATACTTAACTAGCCAATCCATCCCGAGAATCGGATCGAACTCCCTAAGCAGCGGTTCCATCAAGTCACCGGAAGCACGACCCCCTTGAAGTTCTAGGGGTACATCCTATATAGTTTACTTACTTCTACTGAGTGGCCTAGAGGGCTTATCACAGTCATCTTTCTAGAAGTAATCTCAGAGTCTAAGTTCATGGTTTCCACTATGCTACTAGCAACATACGAGTGCGTCGAACCAACATCAATTAAAGCATTATAAGGTACTCCAAAAATTAAGAACGTACCGGTTATGACGTCCGGTGCGTCGCCCTCCTCTCGACGCCTCGCTGCGTAGACCAACCTAGGCTGTCTCGCCTCTGTACCACTGCGCACTCTCGCTGCGATGCTCCACGACCCCTACCAGAGCCATTACCTCCCCTGACTGAACCACGGCCTCTCTGTGGCTGCTGATTATCCCTCCTAAACTGTGCACGGTTCTAATCCTCAGACTGCAGCCTAGCTGATCTCTGTGGACAATCCCTAACTCGATACCCCATCGGTCCACACTCAAAGCATCCCCTGTTACCAGTCCAACATTCTCCCGCGTGAGACTTCTTGCATCGAGCACACCGCGGCGGCCACTGAGTATTAGCAGCAGCAGGCCTAGCAGCTTGATTCGGCCCACTATATCTAACCCTTTTCTGCTGGTTCCCAGAAAACCCAGATGATCCAGAACTCCTCTTATTCCAACCCCTATCCACGATTCCGCCTACTGCATTGTTTTACCCTTCAAAGAACCTTAGCTTTCTCCACTAGAATGGCAAATTCTCGTTCCTGCTGTAGGGCAATTATCATCCGCAGCTCGTCTCTCAGCCCATCCTCAAATCTGACACAACGCTCATGCTCTGTACCCACAATACCCCGAGCATACCGACTCAACCGAAGGAATTCCGCCTCATATTCTGCTACAGTCTTATTACCCTGAACCAAGTTCAAGAATGCCCTGCGCTGTGCATCCACATAACTAGCCCCTATGTATTTCCTCTGATAAGCTGCCCTAAAGAACTCCCAAGTGAGGTCATCTGCCATCGCTCCATCCCTAACTGTGAGCCACCACTGATATGACTCATCTCTCAGCAAAGATACTATCCCTTTCAGCTTCTCCTCAGCTGAAAAATCCAGGTCATCCATAATGCATTCCGTCGCCTCCAACCAATATTCCGCTGTACTAGGTGCCACACCAGACACACCTCTGAATACCTCTGCACCATTAGGCTTGAGTCGCTCGGTCACAGATTTTCGAGCTCCAGTTCCTACTCCTGCACTCGCAACCCTCTCCAGCACTCGTACCACAGCCTGCGACACTGCGTCGTTACCAATCATCTGATCCTGATACTCCGCCCCCATAGCTGGCGGCGGTGGTACCTCATTTTTTGAACCATGTCCGGACCCTACTGGTTCCGAGACCGTCATCCTACCTCTGCCTCGTCCACGAGTGTTACGCCCACGACCACGTACACTCACATCTACCAATAAATTCATGCTGATTAAAAGTTTTGTGCGTTAAACTTTTATTCCACTGCCTTTTAGAGCACAGTTTTTCTGAGAAGTTTTAATAAGGGGTTGTTTCGGGAGTACACATAATCCTATAGTTTATGTCTCTAAAGTAGTTCCTATTACTACTCAATCATGTCATCATCATAACCATACAATCATATCATCACAAGCAATAGTTCGGGGTACTTACCTGGGCGGATTGATGCCGGAGACTCGGTGCCATGCTTTCACCACTGTACTTTTTCTATAAAAGCCTTCCATGATCCTTTTTAAAACATTTTTGGGCCTCAGGCCCACAGCCGAGCTGTTGAACCTGGCTCTGATACCAAAAATTGTAACACCCCAAACCCGGTCAACACACCACGACTGAATCTAGCATGTTACGGAGTAAAAACCTTTCGAAAACACAAGTGTGACGGTAGATTTTCAAGAAAACTCTTTGCTCGTTTAAGAGGTTTGAAATCCTTAATAAAAGTGATGTTGAAAATGTGTGATTTTTGTTCTAGAACCCATGCTAGAAAACTTCACTTGATAATACGAATTTTAGAAAGCACTTGATACTTATTAAAAAATGAGTGCGACGAGCATAATCAAGTTTAAAAACCATTCGCCTTTGAGTTGTTTGGAAATTATAATTTACAAAAACCTTCAAGCTTCTTTTGTTATCAACTTATAAGTGGTGTTACCCGATGGCAACGTTTAAAAACCCGAAGAGATATAGTTTAGAAAACCTTACTTTTTACCGGTTAATTTTATCATATCCATAAATCCAACATGTAATTTATAAGCAGAATAAAATCAAGTGAAAATAAAACCAAAATAAACTTAGCGGACTTATTACAAAACCAAAACCAAATTTAGGGAAAAATCAAATAAACCGAAATAATAAGTTAAAGTCGAAAACCCAGAAACAAATCTGCATGGCCACCCCGAGTCCTCCTCGCTTCATATCCGCGATCTATGCCTCATCTCGCAAAATGTAAGGGAAGGGTGAGTCACCAAGACTCGATGTATAAATCCCCAACCCGATAATTCAACCACTTACACAGATCATTAGCAAAACATGCAAATCATGCAACCCATAACCTAACCATCCAATCTCCTTTAACTACCCCGTGTGGTCAAAACCACTGGTGGTCAAAACCACTGGTGATCGAAGTCATAAATACATATATATCAATGATGGGGCCAACCCATCGTGTGGTCAAAACCACTGATGAAAATCCCGTAATATCATGTGGGGCCAACCCACTGTGGTACCAAACCACTGGGACGAGTCATAATAATCCATGTGTGGTCAAAACCACTGGTGACCGTAGTCACAAATATCAATCGTGTGGTCAAAACCACTGGGACTTAGTCACAAATCATATCAATAGTGTGGTCAAAACCACTGGTGACCGTAGTCACAAATCAACTGGTGGGGCCAACCCATCTTGTGGTCAAAACCACTGGTGACAGTCCAAATAAGTCATCCCCCCTCCTCTCATCAACCCATCATCATGTTCATCACATACGTGTCATAATATCGAATGGTCATGCAAAACATAAATTACATAGCATTTAGCAGAACATGATGACTTAGATATATATATCGTAAATCACATAATAGGGGACTTACTCGGAATCCAAGCTTATGCCGCAAGGCAAAGTCACTAATACCAGGGGTTATACAGTAACATAATAAGCATCATTAAACTAATAAAGTGTGTAAGCGTTTACACACCTGACTAATCGCGGATCTAAGTAAAAATCTCGAAACTACTCGAATCTAGCGAAATCCCAAAGCGTTGTTTCCCTTCCCTACAATCGGCCAAGACCTTGTTAGTAACTAAAAAGCCTATTCGGCAGAAATAGAAATCCCGAAGGATATGCCGCCCCAAATATAGTACTCACCTTAAAGCCGATTTGGTTTCCAACCAAATCCCGAACCACGTGATGATCTCCCTTGTAGTCGGCTAGCACTAAGACACACAGATAATTAGCTTTCGGCTTCTGCCAAAAATACGAAATAGACCCTGAAACATTAAGGCCTTACCTAGATCAACCACCACGTCCCGAAGGCTCCCTGAATTCGGCTATAGCCCTCCCTACAATTGATTTCATCATTCCATTTAGAGTCAAAAGGCCATTCGGCCATAACCATAGATCCCGAAAAGAGTAAACCACAAGATCTAAACTTACCTTAACGCAAAATATCCCTTCGGTACCTAAAGAGGTTCGGCCCTAGCACCAAAGTAAAGAAATCGGCAACCTAAAAGAGAAAATAAGACTATTAAAAGATTCGGCCGTTAACCGGAAGAATAAGAGAGAAACAGAGGTGAAATAATAAAGGCTTACCACACCAAGGTTTGGGATTCGGCAAAAGGGAACCCAAGAAGAGATGGATGTCGGCACTTGAGATGATGAAGAGAAACGCAAAAAGAGGGGGTTTATGAGCAAGGTATTCAGCCAAGTGAAGAACAACAACGAGGTCTCGGCTTTTGACAATGAAGAAGAAAAAGAGAATGGGGAAAGAAGAATTCGGCCAAGATGAATGGGGGACTTTCGACATAAGAGGGGTTTGAAAGGAGAAAGATGTCGACAGAAGAAAGGGGTGTTGATTTCGGCTTTGAACCAAACAGCAAAAGAAGAAAAAGTGCACAAGGTGATTTCGGTAAGGAGAAAGCAAACAAAGGGTGAACCGAAAAGAGAAGAAGAAGATAGGGGTTTGAGTTTCGGCTTTAAGCAAAATCAGTAGAAGAGGAAAAAGTGACAAAGGTAGATTCGGCCAAGAGGGAGTTTTCGGCTCTTCACAGGGGTTGCTAAGATGAATCGGCTAAATGCCTAAATTTGCCAAAAAGAAAGAAAAGCACCTAAGGTTCGGGTTTTAGTAGAAAATGCCAGAAGAGAAAAACATCTAAGCTAGCCAATTTTAGCTTCTAACCAAGGCACATTCGGCCACTACCTAAGAGAACCCAAAACCGATAGCCTCCTTGCCCACAGTCCACCATTCGGCCAACTCTTCCCAAGGGAGTTTGAAATAATTCAAACTCCTAAATTTCCTCCCCTCCATCCGTTCAAATCTGTTTGACCCGTTCCACCCTTATCTTACAGAGTCCCACCTGAGCACTCTTCTTCTAACTTATGGCGTCAAAAATAAAGGAGCAAAAAGAGATTTCTGCAGCTCGAACCAAGGTCCTCCTTGCTCCCTGTGGCGTCACCTCCCTTGTACCCGTGTAGCACCTCCCTTGCCACTCTACCAAGGTAATTCTTGTGTCTTAAACCTCCAATAAATTCTTTTAACCCCTAATTCCCCTAGCTCTATTTTCTTAAGTGTTAAAAACAAAATTTTGGCCATGACCCAGGACTAACCCGAGGTCATGCCTAGACCCCAAAACCTATCAAACAAACACAGCAGACATAACATCACGTGCAACCACTTGCAAAAATTCAGAGACCCCGATTTAAGGATATTACAGTCACTATCCTCATCCATGTCTAAAACAACAAAGTCTATTGGGAATATGAATTTATCAATTTTGACTAGCACATCTTCAATTATACCCCTAGGAAATCTAATGGTTTTATCAGCCAATTGAATGCTCATCCTAGTTTGTTTGGGTTTCGCAAGACCTAGCTGTTTAAACATTTTATAAGGCATAACATTGATACTTGCCCCTAAATCAGCTAAAGCATTATTAACAGATAAACCACCAATTAAGCAAGGAATCGTAAAACTCCCTGGGTCTTTTAATTTGCGGGGTAGTTTATTCTATAAAATTACTGAGCAAACTGCATTTAGCTCCACATGCGACGCATCGTCTAACTTCCGTTTGTTTTCCAAAAGCTCTTTTAAAAATTTTACTGAATTGGGCATTTGCAAAAGAGCTTCAATAAACGGTAAGTTAATATGTAGTTTTTTTTAAAGTTTAAGAAATTTATCGAATTTTTCATCTGTGAGGTCTTTCTTCGTCGTATTGGGATATGGCACACGAGGTTTGTACTCTGTACTTACCAGTTGCGGTTTATTATGGCTTACCTCAACCTTACCCTTATCTACCACGTTTTCTTGCCTTAGTTTTGGTTCGTCTAACCCTTCACTATCGTGAGCAGTAATGGCATGAAGTTGCTCATTTGGGTTAGTTTCAGTGTTACTCAGGAGGCTGCCTTGTGGTCGTTCAGAGATCAGCTTAGCAAGCTGACCTATTTCATTTTTGAGCCCTTGAATCGGTGCCTGCTGATTTTTGAGTGTTGTTTCGGTGTTCTAGAAGTGCGTTTCTGACACCGAGATGAATTTAGTAAGCATCTCCTCGAGGTTCGGCTTCTTCTCCTGTGGGTAGGGTTATTGTTGAAAGCCTGAAGGGGGGTTCACACTGTTGTAAAAGGTTTGAACCTGTAGCCATAATGGTAACCCGTGGTGAGGGCATCTTCTCAGTAGATCCTTGTATCTCTCCCATGCATCTTAAAGTGTTTCGAAATCCATCTGCACAAAAGAAGAGATATTATTCCTCAACTTAGCCATTATAGCCGGCGAAAAATATTTGAGTAAAAATTTCTCAGTCATTTGTTCCCATGTAGTGATTGAACCTCGTGGTAACGAGTTCAACCACTGTTTAGCTTTCTTCCTCAACGAGAAGGGAAACAATCGAAGGCGAATGCCATCGTCAGAAACGCATTTTATTTTGAAAGTATCACAAAATTCTAGAAAATTTGCTAAATGAGTATTTGGGTCTTCGTCCTGCAAACCATCAAACTGAACAAACTGTTGAACCATTTGAATAGTGTTAGGTTTTGGTTCAAAATTATTTGCAGCAATAGCAGGTCTAACAATACTCGATTCAGCCCCAGTTAAATTAGGCTTAGCATAGTCGTACATAGTACGAGGAGCAGGATTTTTGACGACCACTGGAGGAAGTGGATTTTTGTCAGCCATCTCCTCAGTAGTATTAGTATCGTCCTCTTGCTCTTCCTCTATGTATTGTAAACTTCGCCTTATCTCTCTTTTATTTCTGCGAGCTGTACTCTCAATCTCACTGTCATAAAGCAAAGGTCCTGACGAGTTTCTTCTAGTATAAACTAGAGACACCTGCCAGAAACAAAGAAAAAGAAAAATTAGAAAGGTAACTATAAAATAAAAATAAATTGCAATAAAATAAAAATGGCTAAAGTAATAAAAATTTAGTGTTCCTAATATCTTAGTCCCCAGCAACGGCGCCAAAAACTTGATGTGTCTCTAACTAACTACGATCACAATAAAGGTAAGCGCACCTATCGAACAGTAGTATAGTTATGGTAAGACCGAAAATATCGTATCCACAAGGACCAAGAGTACTGGTAATTACTATCTTTTTATTATCTAACGTAAGAATTGGAGTGATTTTTTTAAAACTAAAACTAATTACAAGAACGACAGAGAATGAATTGGGAAAATACTTTTAGACAACTTTATGAGATAGACAATACCCAAGGAAGAATCCACCTAGACTTCACTTATTTGTAACACCCCTAACCCGTATCCGTCGCCGGATTAGGGTTATGAGGCATTACCGATCTAGACTCAGTTCATCACAGTCATTCATCACTATTCACACTACAGGTTAAAATTATAACTCTTTAACAATTCTATCTCATACACACTCACGATTCATTTATTTATTAAACCAAATTATACATGTTTCATACTTCTAAAATCCGAACCATCTGACCATCGAATCTAAGACATTCAAACATTTTAAACGTATCCAGGCATATATCATTCACTTTATATATATATCAAATACGTGTCAATACATCTATTTCATTAGTCAAATATCAGCATATAATTTCATAACTTATGCACATATGTATATCAAAACATATAGACCCATAATACTCTGTTAAATATCCATTCCCATATGTGACATTAAAACATTATAGCATAACCGAACATGCTCCTAATGCTAATGTAACATGCGCATAATTCCTAGAAATAAAAGCCATATCAAACCATGAATATCAATTTAATAATATCATATTTTTATTAACAAGTTTTGTGACTATGCCAATTCACAAGTTATGCATATTAATCTAGGTTAAGAAATCCACACGACATAATAAGCATACCTATAACGACATACAATTGAAATAGTCTCTAATTTACTCTCATTTTACCATAGCCACACTGAAGATTCACAACCACAAAGATCATTAATTAACATACCAAACACATACGCTCAATAACTAATCCAAAATATATATGTACAACTAATTCTTTACCATATAATCGATTCTCAATTTAACTCTCCAATGGTCAACCCAAAATAATCATAAACATTTCCATTATTCATTTCCGAATCATATAATCATGAAAAACATGCATCAAAGCCACATTCATCTTTCAAGCATAACATACATGCATATTATACCCAAGATTGAATAAACCATCAAACATTAACATTTAAATAAGCCAATTTCGCATGGCTTTTATACATTAACAAAATCTCATTCAAATATTAAACTAGCCTATACATGCCTTAAGTTCAAAAGTCCAAACTTTAAAGATACCAAAGTGAGCCGATAGTGTGAATGACTTCAATGACGATCCCCTGAGCTCGTAGCTTTAACCAAATCTATAAAACAGAGGAAAGACATATCACCCTAGTAAGGTCAATAGCTTAGTAAGTCTCAAGCAACAAAGTTAGAACTTATGATCATTCAGACAATTACAAAATCATAACTAATATCGAAACATTTCTATTAAAGCTTAATAATAATAATATGATTTATCAAAGCCGAATACATATGCTATTTCCTTAACAACCTCAAAATGCTCCCATATCACCTTAAATAAGTAAACTCACCGAATCCATTTTAAATTTAATACATTTCCACATCTATATCAAATAAGTATCATATACATATCAACCACATATTACATATCGGTCACATATGTAAACATATTCATTACCCTCACATATTACACTTACCCAATATAGCCCAATCTCAAAAACACAACCAAGATCATTTACCACTATATATATATAATACACCTTGTTAATTAAGTCACATACACCTATTATATACCTACTAAAATGCCTCAATTATACTACATTTTACCAACATCAAATAGTGATATAACAACTTACCTCATTTCTCACAACTATGAGGCTTACACATACCTGAACATTTAGTTTCTTTGCAGTAAATAATTTCCACCTTGTCGATGATCTATGAATTCTTCTATTTATAATAAGACACCGGCATTAAGCCCGCTAGGCAAAAAAGCCTGAAATACTTCACCGGCACAAGGCGTGCTAGGCAATAAACCCGATATAATTCACCGGCACGAGGCCTGCTAGGCAATAAGCCCGATATAATTCACCGGCATGAGGCCTGCTAGGCAATAAGCCCGATATAATTCACCGGCACGAGGCCTGCTAGGCAATAAGCCTGATATAATTCACCGGCACGAGGCCTGCTAGGCAATAAGCCCGATACAAATATAATTGAACCCTTTCATACACACTTCATACTTTCGATATCGCATAAAATTTCACATTACTATTACATTTCAAAATTTAATAGTTCAAACTACATTAGACTATTAAATTCACTTATCATATTCGGCCTTAGCCAACATCACACTATTAAATCAAAAAATTCAGCATGTAATCAAGACTATAACTGATATTAACGATATTAAATTGCTTAAAGACTTACTTTGGAAATCGTCGGACAGCAAAACCGGCTATTCAATAACTTTTGCCTTTCCCCGATACAAGTCCGTTTTTCTTTGTTCTTGATCTAAACACATTCAATTTGAGCTCATTCAAACACATTTCATTTCAATTTAATCCAAAAACACTTAAATGGGAAAATTGCCATTTTGCCCCTAATGTTTCACATTTTTACAATTTAGTCCTATTTGCACGAAACACAAAATACACAAAATTTGATTTCATCACCTAAGGGCCGAATATTTATAGGGACTATAAAAGGCCATTTATTTTATTTATTTTGCATTTTAACCCCTCAAAAATTTATTTTTGCAATTTAGCCCAAAATACTCAAATTCATCAAAAATCCAAAGACAAAACATATTAATCTAACACATATATTTCATAATTCATCCTTAAACATCATAAACAACTAATTATCAACCATAGCTCAACTCAAAATATCCACCAAATTCAAAAATTAAAGTATGGGTCTTGAAGATTTCTAAGCAACGATCTCAAAAACGTAAAAATTATCAAGAACCGAAATCAAACTAACCTTGAATTTGAGACTATAATTGCCAAAAATAAAAAAAAAACCAAGCCCTTATTCTTCCTCCACATTCGGCCAAGAAATAAAAGATGATAATGGCCTTTTTGTTTTGTTTAATTATTAACTTATATTATGTTATTACTAATTTACAATTTTAACCTTTTCTAATTAATAATATAAAACATAAACAATGGTTTATTTGTCTTTCTACCGTCCACTAACTTTAAAATGGGCTATTTTCCCTTTTGATACCCCATATTAAAAAGCCATTATCACTTTAGCACCATTCACTATAGTTTGCAACTTTTGCACTTTACGCGATTAAGTCCTTCTGTTAAATGAAACACACAAACGATCAAATTTTCATACGAAACTTTCACACACATTAATTCACATATAATAAGCACCGAAAATAATATTTAAAAAATTTTTTGGACTCGGATTCGTGGTCCCGAAACCACCATTCCGATTAGGGTCAAATTCGGACAGTTACAACTCTCCCCCCTTAGGGATTTTCGTCCCCGAAAATCTTACCGTTAAACAAAGTCGGATATTGTTGCCTCATTGAATCCTCAGGCTCCCACGTAGCCTCTTCTACTCCATGTCGATTCCATATTACTTTTACTAACGGAATTTTCTTGTTTCTCAACTCTTTCACTTCATGAGCTAAAATACGAATCGGTTCCTCCTCGTATGTCATATTGGATCGGATTTCAATCTCAGACGGATAAATCACATGTGACGGATCTGATCAATATTTACAGAGCATCGAAACATGAAATACGTTGTGTATCTTTTCTAATTCAGAGGGCAACTTTAATCTATAAGCAGCAGGCCCGATACGTTCGATGATCTCATACGGTCCGATGAACCTCGGACTTAATTTGCCTTTTCGACCAAATCGTAGTATTTTCTTCCACGGAGAAACTTTCAAAAATACTCGGTCTCTGACCTGAAACTCAATGTCTTTACGTTTCAAATCAGCGTATGACTTTTGGCGATCCGATGCAGCTTTCAAACTATCTCTGATTACAGTCACTTTTTGTTCAGTCTCTTTAATCATATCAACCCCGTGTATCTTATTTTCACTGAGCTCGGTCCAGTACAACGGTGTACGACACTTGCGGCCATATAGAGCTTCGTAAGGTGCCATTTTGATACTAGATTGAAAACTGTTATTATAAGAAAATTCAATCAAAGGTAAGTATCTTTCCCACGTACCTTCAAACTCAAGGACGCAACATCTCAACATGTCCTCAAGTATCTGAATGGTTCGCTCAGACTGACCGTCTGTCTGCGGATGAAAGGCTGTGCTAAAATGTAGTTTGGTACCTAAAGCATCTTGCAATTTCTTCCAAAACCGCGACGTGAATTTCGGGTCTCTATCCAAAACAATGGAAATCGGCACACCATGTAATCTCACAATTTGAGATACATATAACTCAACAAGCTTATCGAGCGAATAATCTATACAAACTGGAACAAAGTGAGCTGATTTGGTTAGTCTATCCACTATAACCCAGACTGCATCTTTCTTGCTCGGTGTCGTAGGCAAACCGGATACAAAATCCATAGTAATTCTATCCCATTTCCATTCAGGTATCATGATTGGCTGAAGTAGCCCAGAAGGCACCTGATGTTCGGCTTTTACTTGCTGACAAATTAAGCACTTCGAGTCAAATTCGGATATATCCCATTTCATACCAGGCCACCAATAGAATTGTTTCAAATCATTATACATTTTCGTACTACCTGGATGTACCGACAATCGACTATTATACGCCTTATTCAATATCATCTGAATCAAATCCACATTCCTAGGAACACATATTCGGCCTTTGAAGTTCAAACAGTCATTTTCGTCAATTCGAAACTCTGACTCTGCATTACTTTCACACTGAATTCGTCTTGCCATCGTATCTTTGTCAACTCTCTGAGCATCACAAATTTGTTGTATAAACAACGGTCTTGCTTTTAACTCGACTACTAATGAACTATCACCAGACATAGCCATATGTGCGTTCATCGCACGAGGAGCAAATAATGACTTTCGACTTAAAGCATCTACAACAACGTTAGCCTTTCCCAGATGATAGTCAATTACTAACTCGTAATCTTTCAACAACTCTAACCATCTACGTTGTCTCAAGTTCAGATCTTTTTGAGTCATCAGATACTTCAAACTTTTGTGATCTGAATAAACATGACATTTCTCTCCGAACAAGTAATGACACCAAATCTTCAACGCGAACACAATAGCTGCTAGCTCCAAATCATGCGTCGGGTAATTTCTTTCATGCGGCTTCAATTGTCTCGAAGCGTAGGCTACGACTTTGCCTTCCTGCATCAAAATGCAACCCAAACCATTCAAAGAAGCATCACTATAAACAACCAATTCTTTACCCGATTCAGGCTGAACTAACACTAGAGCTTCGGTCAAAAGGGCTTTCAACTGATCGAAACTGTTCTGACACTTTTCTAACCATTCAAATTTAGTGTCTTTCTGTAATAGCTTTCTCAACGGGGTAGCTATTATAGAAAAACCTTTCACAAATCGTCTATAGTAACCAGCAAGTCCCAGAAAGCTTCAAAGTTCGGAAACATTCTTTGGGGGTTTCCAATCGAGTATAGCCGATATTTTATTTGGATCAACCCGAATTCCTGATGCTGAAATAACGTGGCCTAGGAAGCTGACTTCACTTAACCAGAACTCACATTTGCTAAACTTCGCATACAATTGCTTATCTCGCAAAGTTTGTAGCACCAATCTTAGATGCTCAGCATGCTCGGTTTCATCTCTGGAGTAGATTAGAATATCATCTATAAACACTACCACGAATCGATCCAAATACTGTCAAAAAATTCGATTCATCAGATCCATAAAAACAGCAGGTGCATTAGTAAGCCCAAAAGGCATAACCAGAAACTCATAATGTCCGTACCTCGTTCGAAAAGCAATCTTTGGCACATCAGAATCTCTGACTCGCAACTGATAATAGCCCGATCTCAAATCTATCTTTGAAAACACTAAAGCCCCTTTCAACTCATCAAACAAGTCGTCAATCCGTGGCAACGGGTATTTATTCTTTATAGTCACCTTATTCAGCTGCCGATAATCAATGCACATTCGCATAGTCTCATCTTTCTTTTTCACAAATAAAACTGGTGCACCCCAAGGAGAGAAACTCGGTCGTGCAAAGCCCCTATCTGTTAAATCTTGCAACTGTGCTTTCAACTCTTTCAATTCAGTAGGTGCCATTCGATACGGAGCAATTGAAATCGGAGTCATCCCCGGTACTAATTCAATGCCAAACTCTATCTCTCGAACTGGCGGTAAACCCGATAATTCTTCAGGAAACACATCTGGGTATTCACACACAACTGGTACGGATTCAATCTGCTTTTCAGTCACTTTACTATCCAACACATAAGCCAAGTAAGCTTCACACCCTTTTCTCACATACTTACGAGCTAACATCGAGGATATTACTGCCGGTAACCCATTCAAGTCATTAGATTCAACCCGGATGATTTCACCTTTTGGACATCTCAAATCAATGGTCTTTCTTTTGCAATTAACAACAACATCATGCAAAGTTAACCAGTCCATTCCCAAAATTATATCGAACTCGTCGAAAGGCAACAACATTAAATCATCTGGGAAGCATGAATCCCGAATCATCAACGGGCAACTTTTACACACTTTATCAACCAGAACACATCGACCCAAGGGGTTTGATACATGAATCACAAACTCAATAGACTCAACAAGCAGAGTCTTACTGGATACTAAAGTTTCACACACATATGAATGAGTCGAACCCGGATCAATCAATGCAATCACAGTAGTATCATAAAGATTGAAAGTACCGGTGATAACATCTGGAGAAGAAACATCATCTCTGGCACGTATAGCATATGCTCTAGCAGGTGCTCGAGCCTCTGATCGAACTACAGTGTCCTTTGTTCCTCTCTGACTGCCATCTACATTCCCCGAATGTCAGGGTGGTCTGCCTCGTGCTGACGTGTTGCTCGGTCTTGTATTATGAGCCGTATTTTGCTCGACTAGCATCGGGCACTCTCGAATAAAATGATCTGACGATCCACATTTAAAGCAGGACCGGTCATGGAATCTACAACTCCCAAAATACCATTTTTCACAATGCTTGCACTCAGCCCGGTTCTGCTGAACATTACCAACACTAGCCATCGAAGTGGCTCGGGAACCCACAAGAGGTCAATCTCGTCTAGAGAAGTTTAAAGTAGCCTTATGTCGACTGGATTCATCTTTAAACTTCTTTGATGCGGAATGAAAGGCCTTACTCGATAATCTTTTTCGAAAGTCTCTAGCTTCGAACTCGGCTTTTCTTTTCTCTTTTCCAAGCTCTTCGGCTTTGCAAGCTCATTCGACAAGTACCACGAACTCTTTAATCTCGAGTATGCCGACTAGCAACTTAATATCTTCATTCAGACCGTCTTCAAATCTTTTACACATAATGGCTTCAGTTGACACACATTCACGAGCATATCAGCTCAGTCTGACAAATTTCCGTTCATACTCAGTCACGGTCATTCGACCCTATTTCAATTCTAGAAATTCTTTTCGTTTCTGATCAATGAATCTCTGACTGATGTACTTTTTACGAAATTCTATCTGAAAGAATTCCCAGGTCACTTTCTCCTCGGAACCACCGATACTAGTGTATTCCACGGTGATATGCGGTGTCCGTAATAAGGATATAGCACACTTCAAGCATTCGTCTGGAGTACATGATGACTCATCAAGCACACGGATAGTATTATCAAGCCACATCTCATTTCGTTCGCGTCGTCATCATCATTAGCTTTAAATTCTTCGACCCGTATTTCTGATTTTATCAACGGAGGCTGCTAGATCTCATCGGATCCATCATCGGAGTCTTTGAAGGTATCGGAGTTGGATTATTTGGGGTGGAGGTTGTTGTGCAATTTGGATTAGTCTGAATAAATTTGGTAAACCATTCATTCATCATCTGATAGAAGGCTTGCTTAGCCTCACCCTCATGGCTACCCGAAACAAGTTGAGAGTCTACCGGCGCTGACCCATGTGCAAGATCAGGTGCTGCACTCTCTACATCATCTGCTACGGCTCTGTCAGGATCCATTTACTATATAAAACACAATTTAAATGTCAAAAGTCACCACACTATCATATTATAAGGTTAAGGCATGTATAGCTAGACTCACACGCGCTATGGTAGTCCTAGAATCGACTAAACCGTAAGCTCTGATACAAATCAAATGTAACACCTTTAACCCGTATCCGTCGCCAGATTAGGGTTATGAGGCATTACCGATCTAGACTCAGTTCATCACAGTCATTCATCACTATTCATACTACAGGTTAAAATTATAACTCTTTAACATTTCTATCTCATACACACTCACGATTCATTTATTTATTAAACCAAATTATACATGTTTCATACTTCTAAAATTCGAACCATCTGACCATCGAATCTAAGACATTCAAACATTTTAAACGTATCCAGGCATATATCATTCACTTTATATATATATCAAATACGTGTCAATACGTCTATTTCATTAGTCGAATATCAGCATATAATTTCATAACTTATGCACATATGTATATCAAAACATATAGACCCATAATACTCTGTTAAATATCCATTCCCATATGTGACATTAAAACATTATAGCATAACCGAACATGCTCCTAATGCTAATATAACATGTGCATAATTCCTAGAAATAAAAGCCATATCAAACCATGAATATCAATTTAATAATATCATATTTTTATTAACAAGTTTTGTGACTATGCCAATTCACAAGTTATGCATATTAATCTAGGTTAAGAAATCCACATGACATAATAAGCATACCTATAACCACATACAATTGAAATAGTTTCTAATTTACGCTCATTTCACCATAGCCACACTGAAGATTCACAACCACAAAGATCATTAATTAACATACCAAACACATACGCTCAATAACTAATCCAAAATACATATGTACAACTAATTCTTTACCATATAATCGATTCTCAATTTAACTCTCCAATGTTCAACCCAAAATAATCATAATCATTTCCATTATTCATTTCCGAATCATATAATCATGAAAAACATGCATCAAAGCCACGTTCATCTTCCAAGCATAACATACATGCATATTATACCCAAGATTGAATAAACCATCAAACATTAACATTTAAACAAGCCAATTTCGCATGGCTTTTATACATTAACAAAATCTCATTCAAATATTAAACTAGCCTATACATGCCTTAAGTTCAAAAGTCCAAACTTTAAAGATACCAAAGTGAGCCGATAGTCTGAATGACTTCAATGACGATCCCCTGAGCTCGTAGCTTTAGCCAAATCTATAAAATAGAGGAAAGACATATCACCCAAGTAAGGTCAATAGCTTAGTAAGTCTCAAGAAACAAAGTTAGAACTTATGATCATTCAGACAATTACAAAATCATAACTAATATTGAAACATTTTTATTAAAGCTTAATAATAATAATATGATTTATCAAAGCCGAATACATATGCTATTTCCTTAAAAACCTCAAAATGCTTCCATATCACCTTTAAATAAGTAAACTCACCGAATCCATTTTAAATTTAATACATTTCCACATCTATATCAAATAAGTATCATATACATATCAACCACATATTACTAATCGGTCACATATGTAAACATATTCATTACCCTCACATATTACACTTACCCAATATAGCCGAATCTCAAAAACACAACCAAGATCATTTACCACTATATATATATATAATACACCTTGTTAATTAAGTCACATACACCTATTATATACCTACGAAAATGCCTCAATTACACTACATTTTACCAACATCAAATAGTGATATAACAACTTACCTCATTTCTCACAACTATGAGGCTTACACATACCTGAACATTTAGTTTCTTTGCAGTAAATAATTTCCACCTTGTCGATGATCTATGAATTCTTCTATTTATAATAAGACACCGACATTAAGCCTGCTAGGCAACAAAGCCTGAAATACTTCACCGGCACAAGGCGTGCTAGGCAATAAACCCGATATAATTCACCGGCACGAGGCCTGCTAAGCAATAAGCCCGATATAATTCACCGGCATGAGGCCTACTAGGCAATAAGCCCGATATAATTCACCGGCACGAGGCCTGCTAGGCAATAAGCCCGATACAAATATAATTGAACCCTTTCATACACACTTCATACTTTCGATATCACATAAAATTTCACATTACTATTACATTTCAAAATTTAATAATTCAAACTACATTAGACTATTAAATTAACTTATCATATTCGGCCTTGGCAAACATCACACTATTAAATCAAAAAATTCAGCATGTAATCAAGACTATAACTGATATTAACGATATTAAATTGCTTAAAGTCTTACTTTGGAAATCGTCGGACAGCAAAACCGGCTATTCAATAACTTTTGCCTTTCCCTGATCCAAGTCCGTTTTTCTTTGTTCTTGATCTAAACATATTCAATTTGAGCTCATTCAAACACATTTCATTTCAATTTAATCCAAAAACACTTAAATGGACAAATTGCCATTTTGCCCTAATGTTTCACATTTTTACAATTTAGTCCTATTTGCACAAAACACAAAATACACAAAATTTGATTTCATCACCTAAGGGCCAAATATTTATAGGGACTATAAAAGGCCATTTATTTTATTTATTTTGCATTTTAACCCCTCAAAAATTTATTTTTGTAATTTAGCCCAAAATACTCAAATTCATCAAAAATCCAAAGACAAAACATATTAATCTAACACATATATTTCATAATTCATCCTTAAACATCATAAACAACTAATTATCAACCATAGCTCAACTCAAAATATCCACCAAATTCAAAAATTAAAGTATGGGTCTTGAAGATTTCTAAGCAACGATCTCAAAAACGTAAAAATTATCAAGAACTGAAATCATACTAACCTTGAATTTGAGACTATAATTGCCGAAAATCAAAAGAAACCAAGCCCTTGTTCTTCCTCCACATTCGGCCAAGAAATAAAAGATGATAATGGCCTTTTTGTTTTGTTTAATTATTAACTTATATTATGTTATTACTAATTTACAATTTTAACCTTTTCTAATTAATAATATAAAACATAAACAATGGTTTATTTGTCTTTCTACCGTCCACTAACTTTAAAATGGGCTATTTTCCCTTTTGATACCCCATATTAAAAACCCATTATCACTTTAGCACTATTCACTATAGTTTGCAACTTTTGCACTTTATGCGATTAAGTCCTTTTGTTAAATTAAACACACAAACGATCAAATTTTCATACGAAACTTTCACACACATTAATTCACATATAATAAGCACCGAAAATAATATTTAAAAAATTTTTCAGACTCAGATTTGTGGTCCCGAAACCACCGTTCCGATTAGGGTCAAATTCGGACTGTTACATTATTACTCATGATTCATACGATTTATTCACTTGACTTAATCTATAGAAATCCCTGAATTATGTTAATATCTCTTTCAAGACTAAAAACAACTGACTCTGGGTTGATTAATTGAAATCTCTTTCTAATTAAAACCCCTATTTTCGCATTAACTCGATTTATGGATTCCCTTATTAGATTTTACTCTAATCCGATAGATTTATGTCACCCTATTTCTAGGGTTGCAATCAACTCCACTTAATTGTGTTGATCTACTATTAAATAGGGACTTTTTCTCCTCTGAATAAGCACATTCGACTTGAAACAATAACCTGAATTATCAAAATAAGAATAAGAACAAGTATTTATCTTATAAATCAAATAGTAATAAGATCCGTCTTAGGTTTCATCCCCTTAGGTATTTAAGGAATTTAGTTCATACTGATAGAGGGAAACATCATAGAATAGGAAAAACAACAAAACATAAGAAAACCCAAAAACTTCAAGAGAAATTGATAGGAGATCTTCAGTCTTGATGGAGATCCTTCTTTCGAGCTACTCCTGATGGTTGTCTTCGAGTATTTTCTACCTTCTACTCTGCGTGTCTCTTTAGGTTACCCCCTAGGGTGTTTATATAGGCTTTGGGGAACTTCTCTTGGCCCAAAATTAGTCTTTTCCGAATAGAATTCGACTTGGGTTCGGCAGGGACACGCCCGTGTGTGATAACTTAGGCCGTGCTCAATTCTGCTCATCACACACGGCCGTGTGATCTTCCCGTGTGCTATAGTCCAGGCCGTGTTTGTTTCTACTCGTCACACACGACCGTGTGGTCTGGCCGTGTGAGGTAGTCCAGGCCATGTTGATTTCTGAGGTAGGCCTATTTTGTCCCTTTTTGGCCCGTTTATCGTTCTTTTCGACTCCCTAAGCTCTCCTAAGTGTAAAACATGAAATTGAAGGATTAGGAGCATCGAATTCATCAAATCTAATGAAAATTCATCCAAAAGGAAGCCAAGCATGGGGTTAAAATATGTATAAATTATGGTTTATCAGCCGTGTGTGACACACGGTCTGCCCCATGGGCGTGTGGCCTGGCCATGTGTCCCCTGCATCTAAATTGTGAAAAATTCAGTTCGTCACACGGGCCAGCACACGGGCGTGTGGCTAGGCCGTGTGACCTAAAATGTATGCTGACGACATAAATAGAATACCTAAGTTTTTGCACACGGGCTAAGATACGGGCGTGTCAAAGCCGTGTGAGGGACACGTGCCATGGACACGGGCGTGTGCCAGGTCGTGTGAAAACCCCTATAGGTTCGAAATGAAAAATAAAATCCACACGGACTAGGGACATGGGAGTGTGTGACCACACGGCCTGCCCACATGGGAGTGTCCCTATCCACACGGGCGTGTGGTCCTATTTTGAGTAAAAAATTTTCTAAGTGTTCGTAAGATTCCGGTTCAGTTTCGGATCACTCCATGTGTATGTCTTGGGTATCGTAGGCCCATAATAAAAACGTTAAGAGTTTGAATGAAAAAAAAGTTTAAGTTGAAAAGAAAGTTCATTGGCCGATTTTGTATGAATAAGTAAGTTAAGTCCGGTAATGCTTCGTATCCAGTTCTGGCAACGAATACGGGTAAGGGGTGTTACAGATTATTCATGCGAGAGGCTAGCAGAGTTATATGTATCAGACTGCACGGAGTGCCGTTATCTCTTATTTCAGATAGAGATCCGAGATTCACCTTGAGATTTTGGGGTAAGCTTCATAAAGCTCTGGTACTAAACTTAATTTTAGTACAGCATATCATCCGCAGACAGATAGGCAATTAGAGCGGGTAATACATATTCTAGAAGATATGTTTTGATGCTGTATATTAGAGTTTGAAGGTAGTTGGGAAAGGTATTGTAATAGCCCGTTTCTAGTCAAATAGGAACAGTGGTTTCGGGACCACAAATATGAATTTGAAATTATTATTTTATTATTATTTTAATGTCTACAGCATGAAAATATGTTTTTCTGTAATTTTCGTTAAGAAACTTTATCGTTTGATTAGTTAATTTGATAAAAAGGACTAAATCGCGTAAAGTGTAAAAGTGGAGTTCTATTAGCTAAAAGTATCTAATAGCTATAGAACCTTAAAGTAAAGGTCCTTATGTTGTAATTATACCATTAATAGCATGAGTGGACATATATTGACATATATTAAGGTGATTTAAATGGTTTTATAATGAGGTTAATATAATAATTTATAAAATAAAGGTTAATTAATAAAAACAAAAACATAAAGATGAGTTTCATTCATCTTTCTCAATCGTACAAAGCAAAGAAGAAAGCCATTTTAGGGCTTGAAATATTCGGCTACTTCAAGGTTCAATTGTAAGTCTGTTTTTGTTTCATTTTTTATGATTTCTATGTTTTTGTGATTGTTGCATCTAGTACTAGCTAGCCCAGGGACTATTTTGCAAAACTGTTAAAGATTTTGAATGATTCCATTGATGAATATATGTTTTCTTTGATGATTTATGGTGAATTGTGAATATTTGATGATAGTTATGCAAGTCTGGTAAAGTGATTTTGAGTAAAAATGCAAAATAGGGATTTATTGAGAAATGTTGAAACTTTGTGGTTAATGTAACACCCCAAACACGGCCTAGAAGTTTAGACCGAATCTCGGATGGCACATTGATCACCGAAGTGATTGTAGGTAAATTTTATTTTTACAAGTGATTTATAACGACGAATCAAAACATTTAATAATTAAAAATATGGACAGTTAAAATACGTTAAGTTTAGTGTATAATAAGCGAAATTAAAACAATTTAAAACTTATCTCGAAATCTGTACCAAGGTATTATAAAACCTTATATTTTAAAACTTTGAATGATAAAATAGAAACTGAACATATAACGTTTACTAAATTTTCTCTAAGACTGTCCGAGACCTCCGCAACCGAGCCCAGCGTCAGAATTCAGAAGAGTACCTAAAATGGAAACACTAAGAGGGGGTGAGCTTCACGAACTCTGTGTGAGTTCGAAACAAGTATAAAATAGAGATACATAATTCAAAACAAGAGACAGAAATAGGGTATTCACATCAGAAGCGCAATAGAATTTCAAACACACACGGAACCCGAAGTCACACCAGAACTGGTGCCCAAACAGAGCTTAACAATCAGAGCACATTAGGTTCACATAAAAGTCTCAGCACAAATGCTAATCAGACAAATAGATCACAAACAACTAGTCTTTCAATCAGAACCCACAGACAGATGCAGATGTATGCAGTCTAATAAAAACCCACATATCCAGCCAACACACCTCTCCGTCCCCCGATCACACCCCAAAAGAGCTGTCCAACCAAAACACCAATTTTGACCAAGTAGGCCCATCCAACCCTACACACCATATAGAGTCATCCCGGGTTGCCCATCAACAATGACTTATTAGAATGCAGTTGAACTGCCAGATCAGATAAATATACGCAGCAAGGTTGAGGTATGTACTGTATAGTGCAGTGCGAAAATCCGCAGTATAGATAAATTACAGTTTTAATTACCAGATCAGATATATATATACGTAGCATAGCTAACGTACATGCGGTATAGTGCAATGCGGTAAACCGCTATACCGATGAATTTGCAGTTAAACTGCCAGATCAGATAAGGGTACGTAGCGTAGCTAATGTACATACGGTACAGTGCGACGCGGTAAACTGCTATACCGGTAAATTGCACTTAACTGCCAGATCAGATCAGAAGCAGTCTTCCTTCTTTTCACAATCCCATCCCAAAATATTTTTTGTAGATGTATGTATGCATACAATCTCACAGAACAGAGACATAATATCAAACAGTCAGACAGAACAACTGTGCACACACACCCAACAAAATAGATTCAGATTCAAACAATTCACATGATAGTCACACAGATACACTTAGGCCGAAGCCCAGATCAAAATTCTTAACTACCCTTGTTTAAGCTTAGCCAAGGGTTGAACTCAAGCAAACACATTTTCATATCAGAACCACACACAGAACCAATATAAATGTCATAGGACCACACGCCCGTGTACTCAGGCCGTGTGGACATGCCTAGGCTGTGTGGGACGTCACAAGCCCGTGTAAAAGGGGGCAGACGACCGTGTGACTGTGGCACACGCCCGTGTGAAGAGAGGCACACGACCGTTTGACTGAAGCACACGCCCGTGTGGACTGGGGACATGGTCGTGGGAACAGGCGGTGTAACTCTCTGTCTATTTGCACTAAATTCGAGTACAGGTCTGACACGATCGTGTGAGGGTCTCACACGCCCGTGTGTCCAGAACACATGCCCGTGTGGAATCCATAAATTCCTAAATTAGCCACACGAACATGTTGCCAGGCAGTGTGGCACCCAATCACTTAAACCCTAATCCCAAAACTCACACGCCCGTGTGTCCGAGGGACACGACCATGTGAGAAACGATAAAATCCCCAGGTTGGCCACACGGCCGCGTGGCCAGACCGTGTGGCACCAAAATTGGCCAAGAAACCCTAATTCCCAAAGCCACACTACCGTGTGGACTGGCACACGCCCGTGTGGAAACCTGAAACGACGAAAATGTGCAAGTGCACACTATCGCAACAAATAATAAAGTGACAAGTAAATGTCGAGTTATCGTACCCACAGGGACTGTGAAAAGAATTATTTATGAATGCTATTTAAAACATTTTGGTGAAGAAAAATATTTTGTTTGAAGAGGGTGATTAAAAACTAAGATTTTAAACTAAGTAAACTAAATAAATAATGTAACACCCCTTACCCGTATTCATCACTGAAACCGGATACGAGGCATTACTGGACTTAACTTACTTATTCATTCAAAATCGGGCAATGAACTTTCTTTTCAACTTAAACTTTTTTTTTAATTCGAACTCTTAACGTCCTTATTATGGGCCTATGAGTCCCAAGACATACACATGGAGTGATCCGGGACTGAACTGGAAACTTACGAACACTTAAATTTTTTTACTCAAAACAGGACCACACGCCCGTGTGGATAGGGACACGCCCGTGTGGGCAGGCCGTGTGGTCACACACGCCCATGTCCCTAGTCTGTGTGGATTTTATTTTTCATTTCAAACCTACAGGGGTTTTCACACGGCCTGGCACACGCTCGTGTCCATGGGTCGTGTCCCTCACACGGCCCTGACACACCCGTGTCTTAGCCCGTGTGCAAAAACTTAGGTATTTTATTTATGACGTCAGCACAAAATTTAGGTCACACGACCTAGCCACATGCCCGTGTGCTGGCCCGTGTGATGAAATGAATTTTTCACAATTTAGATGCAGGGGACACACAGCCAGGCCACACACCCATGGGGCAGACCGTGTGTCACACACGGCCTAGACACACGCCCGTGTGTCTACCCGTGTGGACAAATGCAAGGCTATCTACCAAGCCATTTGTCACCCTGAAAAGCAACCACACTTGTACTATTTTTAGCAACACATTACATAACAATAATGCACCTCAAACCTTCATAATCAAGACATTCACGCCTTGAATTTTGCTACGTACATCATACACGTACATCATACTTTACTTACTCAATTGCATAAACTTGCACTTCATGAATTTCATTATCATTGAATAAATATAACTTAATCAATTTTGGCCTATTCCAATAGCCATTTACAAAATGAATTGAATAACATTAATAGCCAACACCTTGGCTAACCAATATGACATATAACAAAATGACCAAGTTCCTATACATGCCATGTAACAGCTCGGTTTAGACCCTAGTCAGAATAGTGGTTTCAAGACCACAAATCCGAGGTCGTAAATATATTTTAATATTACTTTTGGTGTTGATTATGTGTGATATAGTCTGTGTGAAAATTATGTGTGATAATTTTATCGACTGTGTGTCAAATTGTGAGAAATGACTTAATTGTATAAAGTGTAAATGTTGTGTGCTGATTGTTAAGTGCTTAATTGTTGTTGTCTTTATAATAAGGAGGACTTATGATGCAATTTGTCCATAATTGAGTATAGTGGACGGCATTAAATGATAACATATATGTTTTTATATGTTAAAATTATAAGTTAAAATTTATATATTATATTATAAGGTTATAATAAAAACAAAAGAAAATAGATAGTGGAATGTTCATCTTGGTTCCACTGAAATTAGAAAGAAAAGAAAAGAGAAAGCTTGTTAAATATTCGGCACTTGCACAAGCAAATTAAGGTATGATTTGGTTTCGGTTTTTGTTAATTTCTATGTTTTCGTAATCGTTGCTTCGTGTTCTAGTTAACCCATGTTGTAATTTTGTGAAATGATGATGTTTTTGTGATGAGCCATTGATGAATGCTTGAGCTATGTGATAGTTGATAGTAAAATATGAAAACTTGGTGTTGGGTTAAGATAGTTTGTATTGGGATTTTTAGTGAAATTGAGCATTTTAGGCTTAATTGAGAAAATAGGAAATTGAAGGATTAAAATGTGACATAAATGAAATGTGTGGGATTTTATGATTATAATGAGAATTCGGCTAGGCATGGGTGCAAGCTAATTATGTGAATTTGATGATTTTATGAATTAAGGACTAAAGTGTCGAAATGTGAAAATGTGAGGGCTATTTTGTAAAATGCCCTAAATATGAGTGTTTGGACTAAAATGAATTATTTGGTGATTGAATGGATTGAATTTGAATATGTATAGACCAAGAAAGGAGAGGTTCGGATCGAGATCGAGGCAAAGATAAAGTGCTCGATTGACCGACTATTTCGATAATTCAACGTCCGAGGTAAGTTCGGACATAATACAAACATTTAGTTATGTTAAATGTTATGAAATTAATGTTATAATGATATTGAAATGTGGATGCTATGTGAGAGTTGAGTTTGAGTTATGTGGCACTAAGTGTGCGTATTCAAAAACGTGATCGAGATGATCAGCACTGTGTGTGTGAAATAAAATAAGCTACGACTTTGTGGTTGGCACTGTGTGTGTGCGATACCGATTGAAGAGCGATTTGATATAAATGCACTATGTGTGCGATAATAATTAAGCTTCGGCTAAATATCGGAGCACTAAGTGTGCGGTTGAATTAAAGAAGAGACGGAAGTTGATCGAAAGGGAAAAGTGAGTATTGAGTAGCAAATGTAATTGACTACTAGGTGTTGATTAAGGTATGCTCGGAACCTATGTGGTTGATGAATCTATGAATAAGATTATGAAATGTTAAATGAGCATTTTGGTTTTGGATGGCATGATATATATATACATATAAATGTATATGTGAAATAATCTATGTGGTGGTTTGTTTGATTTAAATGTGTTATGTTGCGAACTTACTAAGCTTTGGAAAGCTTACTGTGTGATTTGTTTCTCTGCCTTGCAGTGTCAGTAAAGCTAGCTCGGATTTGGGGATCGTCAGCATCTCAATCACACTATCGACAATCTATTTTGGGTACTTTTGAAAAGATGTACATAGTTAAAATATGGCATGTATAGGCTAGTTGTTTTGAATCATATTTGAGATGTGTAAATAGCCATGTGATGTGGCTAACTAAGTGTTGGTAATGTGCATGAGTGAATATGGTATTTGGTGCATATTTTGATATGGCATGATGGTAATGAATTAGCATATGAATGGTGAATTCAATGATGAATTAATGCCTTAGTGATTTAGAGAGGTTATGGATGATTTATACCTAGATTTACATGTAATTTGGTTCTATAAAATGGCATGCTTAGAAATGAGATTTTATGTGATGATATGATGATTGATGGACATGAAATTGGTTGCCAAATTGTGTGTATAAAGATGCTTAAATGTGCTTGTAGGATTGACCCATGTGGGTGGCATTTTGGCTTTGCAATTGGCCTAATTGAGCCACACGGTTGTGGCACACGAGCGTGCCTAGTGACCGTGGGACTAAGTCAGTAGCTAGCCTAATAGCACACGGCCAAGAGACGGGTGTGCCTAGTCGCCATGTGAGAAAGTCAGAATATGGCCTAAGAGTACACAGCAAAGGCACACAGGCGTTCTTGGTGGCCGTGGATGGGAAGTCAGATTCGACCACGGCCAAGGCACACGGGCGTGCTTGGTGGCCATGGATGTGAGGTCGGATTCGACCACGGGGAGGACACACGGGGGTGTCCAGCTGCCGTGGGAGGCACACGGTTTGCCCACACGGGCGTGTATCCCCTGAAACCTAGAAAAGTTTTTAAATTTTGAGTAGTTTCTGTATGTGTTTTGGTTTAGTCCCGACCCCTCCCTAGCATGTGTTTAAGGTCTTATACGGCTTAAAAAGGGACTAATTGTTTATGTTTGATGTATTATGATGATGATTGACTTTGTGTCGTAAATGAATTGCGAAATGATTCTATTGTCCGGTAATGCCTCTTAACCTTTGATAAACCGTAAAAGTAACATATTTTAATCCCACATTTAGCATACTTTTGGATGATTTATCCTTTGATTTATGTAAAAAGGTGCCCTTAATCCTTTCTTTTCATGTTTTATACTCAGGGAAGCACCAGAGGATGAAAAGAACAAGAAACGAGCTTAAAACGAGCCAAATGGGCCAAAGCACGAAATCAACACGGCCTGGGCCCAAGACCACACGTCCGTGCCTCCTCAATAATCTCGAACACGGTCTAAGCCACGAAATACACGGCCGTACCTCATTAATAAAGTCCGAACACGGCCTAAAGACGATTCACACGGGCGTGTGCCATGGCCGTGTCCCTGCCGTGGAAAAGTGCAATTTCAATCGGATTTGGATACTTAGGGGCAAAGAAACACATTCCAAAAGCCTATAAATACACCCTAAGTATGACCTAAAAGGGGGGAGTCGACGGGAGCTTAAAGCTACTGTTTAGGGCCGTCTTGCTAGGCCAGAGAAGGCAGATTTGTGGGGATTCACTCAGGGATAGCCAGTTGTTCCATCTCAAGAAGCCGGAATTATACTCAAGACGAAGGATCTCCTCTTCAATTCCTTCAGGGGGTTTTATGGATTTCTTATGTTTTGTTTTATCTTTTCTTCTGAGATGTTTTCTTTTATTTTTATGAACTAAACCCTCAGATACTTGAGGGGGATGAAACTTAGATGAATCTTGTTATCATTTACTGAACTATATGATAAATATTTGATTTGTTCTTAATTATGTTTTCTTAATTCTTGTGTTGATATTTCGCGGATATTAATTCAAGTTGGATGTGCTTAGGTGGAGGAGCAAAAGTCCCTGCCTAAGAGTAGATCTAGCATAGTTAAGCGGAGTTGATCGCGCGCCTAGAGATAGTGAAACAGCCCGATTTAGGGCCTAGTCAGAATAGTGGTGCAAGACCACGAATTTGAGGTGGATTTATGAGTTTTTAAGGTTCATTCCATGTTTTCATGTTAGTGTGAAAGTTTCATGAAGCAAGTTTTCTAAATTGAAGTTAAAAGGTCAAAAAGGACCAAATTGCAAAAGTTGTAAAATATGAGTTTCTAGAAGCATTTTGTATGAAATAGCTTTAGAATAGCAAATAAAAGTCCTTAAATAGCAATTTGCCCAAATCATAATTTTTGGACAAAAATGGACATGAGTTAGTAGTTTGTAAAATTTTAAAGAGAAGGGCATTTTGGTCATTTAGCAAATAAATGATTAAAATGGGAAAAGATGATAAAATTTCATTCATCTTCTTCCTTCCATTGCCGAAAATTTGAAGACTCCATAGCTAGGGTTCTTCATTTTTTTCAAGCTTGCTAGTAAGTTCATCTTAGCCCCGTTTTTAATATTTTTCGTGTTTTTGAAGTCCTCGTATTATGAATTAGCTATTTTTAGCTATTAAATAAGCTAAGATGCATGTTCAAAAATTTCATCTATGAATGACATGCTTGTTAAATGATGTTTTATGGAAGATTATGAGAGTTTGATGTTAGATAAACATCTTTTCCTTAATGAATTTCATGAAATATGATAGTATGGACTAGTTTGTAATAGTTATGAAATTAGTCATACCTACTAGAAATAATGAGAATTGATTATTGCTATAGTAGAGAAAATGAATCAGCTAAGCATGTAGTCTAAGAAAGTTGAATGAAAATTATTTTACGAGCCTTGGGGCAAAAGTGCAAATATGAGAAAGTATAGGGGCAAAATAGTAATTTTTCCCAAGTATGAGTAAAGGGTCAATTTAGTCAATGTGAATATTAAATGATCTATTTATGACTATAGATCAATAAAAATGAAGCCTGGATTGAAACCGAGGCAAGAACAAGGTCGAGGACTAAATTGCATACCTAGCTACATTTTGTATATTGAGGTAAGTTTGTATGATTTCTAAGTTTTATGATTTATATCATTGAATTGCTTAGTATAATGTACAATGTTATTATGAAAAATGTTTAATGTTATGTTAAATAAAGAAATTAATGAGATCAAGCATGAGAAAGCCCCAGTTGAAGTTGAATAACTTAGGATACTCGATCTACCACATGAAATAAGAAAGTCCGTATAAGACCAAGCCGAGGCATGGCATCGGCAAGCAAGCAAGATATCATGTAAGTCCAAGGCAAGCTTGGCATTGAGTAAGTTATCATGTAAGTCCAAGGCAAGCTTGGCATTGAGTAAGTTATCATGTAAGTCCAAGGCAAGCTTGGCATTGAACAAGTTATCATGTAAGACCAAGGCAAGCTTGGCATTGAAAAGTTATCAAGAGAAAGAGATCCCATATAAGTCCAAGTTAAGGCATGGCATTGGTGAGAACAAGAAAGACTTCGTATAAGTCCATGTTAAGTCATGGCCTCGAAATTTAGATGAGATTTAGTATCCTCGGTTATTTATATATATTCATCGGGCAAACGAGTTAAGCTCCAAAGAGAGAAAAAGAAAGCTAAGTAAGTAAGGTTATTATCAAGTGAAAAAGAATATTATTCATGTTATGAATGATGAACTAGAAATTATGAGTATTATGTTCAAGTATGCTGATCAATGTGATCTAGTGATACAGGTACTTTGTTTGCCTATCAAGTATGAGACTAGTAAGTTTCATGAGTTATGTAAGAATCAAGTATGAGTAATTAAGCTTTATATAGCTGAATTTATGATGCCATTGTTTATATCAAATGGTCTATATTAAGTAAGAATGTTGCTATGTGTATTATGCAAACTTACTAAGCTAAATGCTTATGTCTTTCATTCTTTCTTTCCATGTAGTCCCGCCAAGCTAATATCGAGGATCACCGTCATCGAATCTCGGAGCACACTATCAATCGCTATTTTGGTATAGCCAAGTTGTTTTATTAAGTATGGCATGTATAGGTAGCATTACATTTTGAGTAAATGTTCTAAGAAGAGCCAAAGTATAGGCTATTAGGTTTGTTATTCTTTTCTATATGGCTAAGTGATTGGCCAAGTGTATATGTTTATAATTATCAATGAAGCATGGAGTATTATTCAAGAATGATGTAGTATTGAGTTGTTGAAATGAGCATGAATTGGATCTTAATTTTAGGGTGGCAATTGGCTTGGTAAATATCCTCTAAGTGCCCACACAGTTGGACACACGGGCGTGTGTCTAGGCCGTGCGTAAACTGCACCTTAGTCTTATAAGTAAGAATAGGCCACGGACTAATCCCACGACCGTGTGTTGAGGTCGTGCATGACACACGGTTAGAACATGGGCGTGTGCCCGGTCGTGTGAAATAAGTCAGTATACCAAGATGTAATACACGGTCTAAGTCCACGGGCGTGTCATGGCCGTGTGGAAATTGGCAGAATACTGAGTTTTAGGGCACGGTCTGAGGACATGGGCGTGTATGCCTATGCACGGTCGTGTCTTATATTACACGGGCGTGTAACCCCTGTTTCAAAGAAAAGTTTTTCGATAAGGTTCCGAAAGTTTACCAGTACAAGTTTAAGGCCTCGTAGGCCCATGAAATGTACGAATTGTTTAAGAATGAGAAGTTTTAGTTTTGGAACGAAATTTTATAGCCTGTAATGTCATGATTAAGCAAGTTCAAGCATAGTAATGTCTCGTACCCGGTCTGAGCCTCGGAATCGGGTATGGGGTGTTACAGATAGGGTGACGAGGCATTGCCGGATTAGGGTGAAACCTAATATGGGAGTCCATAGATCGAGTTAATGCAATTCTAGGGGTTTTAATTAGAAAGAGATTTCAATTAATAAACCGAGGGTTAGACGTTATTCGCCTCGAGAGAGGGTTTAATATAAATTAGGGAATCCTACGGATCAAGTCAAGTGAATAAATCGTCTGGTTCAGAGTTAGATAACAAGTGAAGTTTAGGTGGATTGTTCCTTGGGTGTCGTCTTAATCAATTGGTTTTTCCTCAAGTTATTTTCCCAAATTCATTCTTCTTTGTCTTAGAGTCTTTAGTCTAGTAGTTAATGAATTTAGATTAAACAACCATTTGCTTAATTCTTTGGCTAAATAATAAAAAGAAAGTTAGTATTAGTACTTTTAGTTCCTTTGGGTTCGACAATCCGGTCTTGCCTAAGCTATACTATTGTTCGATAGGTGCACTTGCCTCAAACGTTGTCATAGTTAGTTTCGAGGTTCGATCATTATCTTTATAAATTTAAAACTCTGACTTCAGAGCGATCAAGTTTTTTGCATACTTTTGGATGATTTATCCTTTGATTTATGTAAAAAGGTGCCCTTAATACTTTCTTTTCATGTTTTATACTCAGGGAAGCACCGGAGGATGAAAAGAACAAGAAACGGGCTTAAAACGAGCCAAATGGGCCAAAGCACAAAATCAACACGGCCTGGGCCCAAGACCACACATCCGTGCCTCCTCAATAATCTCGAACACGGTCTAAGCCATGACATACCCGACCGTTCCTCATTAATAAAGTTCGAACATGGCCTAATGACGATTCACACGGGCGTGTGCCATGGTCGTGTCCCTGCCGCGGAAAACAGCAATTTAAACCAGATTTGGATACTTAGGGGCAAAGAAACACATTCCAAAAGCCTATAAATACACCCTAAGTATGACCTAAAAGGGGGGAGTCGACGGGAGTCGACGGGAGCCTAAAGCTATCGTTTAGGGGCGTCTTGCTAGGCCAGAGAAGGCAGATTTGTGGGGATTCGCTCAGGGATAGCCAGTTGTTCAGTCTCAAGAAGCCGAAATTATACTCAAGACGGAGGATCTCCTCTTCAATTACTTCAGGGGGTTTTAGAGATTTCTTATGTTTTGTTTTATCTTTTCTTCTGAGATGTTTTCTTTTATTGTTATGAACTAAACCCTCAGGATACGAGGGGATGAAACTTAGATGAATCTTGTTATCGTTTCTTTGAACTATATGATAAATATTTGATTTGTTCTTAATTATGTGTTCTTAATTCTTGTGTTGATATTTCATGGATATTAATTCAAGTTGGATGTGCTTAGGTGGAGGAGCAAAAGTCCCTACCTAAGAGAAGATCTAGCATAGTTAAGCGGAGTTGATCGCGCGCCTAGAGATAGGGTGACGAGGCATTGCCGGATTAGGGTGAAACCTAATATGGGAGTCCATAGATCGAGTTAATGCAATTCTAGGGGTTTTAATTAGAAATAGATTTCAATTAATCAACCTAGGGTTAGACGTTATTCGCCTCGAGAGAGGGTTTAATATAAATTAGGGAATCCTACGGATCAAGTCAAGTGAATAAATCGTCTGGTTCAGAGTTAGATAACAAGTGAAGTTTAGGTGGATTATTCCTTGGGTGTCGTCTTAATCAATTGGTTTTTCCTAAAGTTATTTTCCCAAATTCATTCTTCTTTGTCTTAGAGTCTTTAGTCTAGTAGTTAATGAATTTAGATTAAACAACCATTCGCTTAATTCTTTGGCTAAATAATAAAAAGAAAGTTAGTATTAGTACTTTTAGTTCCTTTGGGTTCGACAATCCGGTCTTGCCTAAGCTATACTACTGTTTGATAGGTGCACTTGCCTCAAACGTTGTCATAGTTAGTTTCCAGGTTCGATCATTATCTTTATAAATTTAAAACTCTGACTTCAGAGCGATCAAGTTTTTTGCATACTTTTTGATGATTTATCCTTTGATTTATGTAAAAAGGTGCCCTAAATACTTTCTTTTCATGTTTTATACTCAGGGAAGCACCGGAGGATGAAAAGAACAAGAAACGGGCTTAAAACGAGCCAAATGGGCCAAAGCACAAAATCAACACGGCCTGGGCCCAAGACCACACATCCGTGCCTCCTCAATAATCTCGAACACGGTCTAAGCCATGACATACCCGACCGTTCCTCATTAATAAAGTTTGAACTTGGCCTAATGACGATTCACACGGGCGTGTGCCATGGTCGTGTCCCTGCCGCGGAAAAGAGCAATTTAAACCGGATTTGGATACTTAGGGGCAAAGAAACACATTCCAAAAGCCTATAAATACACCCTAAGTATGACCTAAAAGGGGGGAGTCGACGGGAGTCGACGGGAGCCTAAAGCTATCGTTTAGGGGCGTCTTGCTAGGCCAGAGAAGGCAGATTTGTGGGGATTCGCTCAGGGATAGCCAGTTGTTCAGTCTCAAGAAGCCGAAATTATACTCAAGACGGAGGATCTCCTCTTCAATTCCTTTAGGGGGTTTTAGGGATTTCTTATGTTTTGTTTTATCTTTTCTTACGAGATGTTTTCTTTTATTGTTATGAACTAAACCCTCGAGATACTGAGGGGATGAAACTTAGATGAATCTAGTTATCACATTGAACTATATGATAAATATTTGATTTGTTCTTAATTATGTGTTCTTAATTCTTGTGTTGATATTTCATGGATATTAATTCAAGTTGGATGTGCTTAGGTGGAGGAGCAAAAGTCCCCGCCTAAGAGTAGATCTAGCATAGTTAAGCGGAGTTGATCGCGCGCTAGAGATAGGGTGACGAGGCATTGCGGATTAGGGTGAAACCTAATATGGGAGTCTATAGATCGAGTTAATGCAATTCTAGGGGTTGTAATTAGAAAGTGATTTCAATTAATCAACCTAGGGTTAGACGTTATTCGCCTCGAGAGAGGGTTTAATATAAATTAGGGAATCCTACGGATCAAGTCAAGTGAATCAATCGTCTGGTTCAGAGTTAGATAACAAGTGAAGTTTAGGTGGATTCTTCCTAGGGTGCCGTCTTAATCAATTGGTTTTTTCTCAAGTTATTTTCCCAAATTCATTCTTCTTTGTCTTAGAGTCTTTAGTCTAGTAGTTAATGAATTTAGATTAAACAACCATTCGCTTAATTCTTAGGCTAAATAATAAAAAGAAAGTTAGTATTAGTACTTTTAGTTCCTTGGGGTTCGATAATCTGGTCATGCCTAAGCTATACTACTGTTCGATAGGTGCACTTGCCTCAATCGTTGTCATAGTTAGTTTCCAGGTTCAATCATTATCTTTATAAATTTAAAACTCTGACTTCACAGCGATCAAGTTTTTTGAATACTTTTGGATGATTTATCCTTTGATTTATGTAAAAAGGTGCCCTTAATCCTTTCTTTTCATGTTTTATACTCAGGGAAGCACCGGAGGATGAAAAGAACAAGAAACAGGCTTAAAATGAGTCAAATGGGCCAAAGAACGAAATAAACACGTCCTGGGCCCAATACCACACGGTCGTGCCTCCTCAACAATCTCGAACACGGTTTAAGCCACAAAATACACGGCCGAGCCTCATTAATAAAGTTCAAACACGACCTAAAGATGATTCACACGGGCTTGTGCCATGGCCGTGTCCCTGCCGCAGAAAAGAGCAATTTCAATCGGATTTGGATACTTAGGGGCAAAGGAACATATTCCAAAAGCCTATAAATACACCCTAAGTATAACCTAAAAGGGGGGAGTCGAAAGGAGTCGACGGGAGCCTAAAGCTACCATTTAGGGGCGTCTTGCTAGGCCAGAGAAGGCAGATTTGTGGGGATTCGCTCAGGGATAGCCAGTTGTTCCATCTCAAGAAGCCGGAATTATACTCAAGACAGAGGATCTCCTCTTCAATTCCTTCAGGGGTTTTTAGGGATTTCTTATGTTTTGTTTTATCTTTTCTTCTGAGATGTTTTCTTTTATTGTTATGAACTAAACCCTCAGATACCTGAGGGGGATGACACTTAGATGAATCTTGTTATCGTTTACTGAACTATAAGATAAATATTTGATTTGTTCTTAATTATGTGTTCTTAATTCTTGTGTTGATATTTCGTGGATATTAATTCAAGTTGGATGTGCTTAGGTGAAGGAGCAAAAGTTCCTGGCTAAGAGTAGATCTAGCATAGTTAAGCGGAGTTGATCGCGCGCCTAGAGATAGGGTGACGAGGCGTTGCCGGATTAGGGTGAAACCTAATATAGGAGTCCATAGATCGAGTTAATGCAATTCTAGGGGTTTTAATTAGAAATAGATTTCAATTAATCAACCTAGGGTTAGACGTTATTGCCTCAAGATAGGGTTTAATATAAATTAGGGAATCCTACGGATCAAGTCAAGTGAATAAATTGTCTGGTTAAGAGTTAGATAACAAGTGAAGTTTAGTTGGATTCTTCCTTGGGTGTCGTCTTAATCAATTGGTTTTTTTCTCAAGTTATTTTCCCAAATTCATTCTTCTTTGTCTTAGAGTCTTTAGTCTAGTAGTTAATGAATTTAGATTAAACAACCATTCGCTTAATTCTTAGGCTAAATAATAAAAAGAAAGTTAGTATTAGTACTTTTAGTTCCTTTGGGTTCGACAATTCGCTCTTGCCTAAGCTATATTACTGTTCGGTAGGTGCACTTGCCTCAATCGTTGTCATAGTTAGTTTCTAGGTTCGATCATTATCTTTATAAATTTAAAACTCTGACTTCACAGCGATCAAGTTTTTTGCATACTTTTGGATGATTTATCCTTTGATTTATGTAAAAAGGTGCCCTTAATCCTTTCTTTTCATGTTTTATACTCAGGGAAGCACCGGAGGATGAAAAGAACACGAAACAGGCTTAAAACGAGCCAGATGGGCCAAAGCACGAAATCAACACGGCCTGGGCCCAAGACCACATGGCCGTGCCTCCTCAATAATCTCGAACAGGTTCTAAGCCACGAAATACACGACCGTGCCTCATTAATAAAGTCCAAACACGGCCTAAAGATGATTCACACGGGCGTGTGCCATGGCCGTGTCCCTGCCGCGGAAAAGAGCAATTTTATTCAGATTTGGATACTTAGGGGCAAAGAAACACATTCCAAAAGCCTATAAATACACCCTAAGTATAACCTAAAAGGGGGGAGTCGACAGGAGTCGACGGGAGCCTAAAGCTACCATTTAGGGTCGTCTTGCTAGGCCAGAGAAGGCAGATTTGTGGGGATTTGCTCAGGGGTAGCCAGTTGTTCCATCTCAAGAAGCCGGAATTATACTCAAGACGGAGGATCTCCTCTTCAATTCCTTTAGGGGGTTTTAGGGATTTCTTATGTTTTGTTTTATCTTTTCTTCTGAGATGTTTTGTTTTATTGTTATGAACTAAACCCTCAGATACCTGAGGGGGATGAAACTTAGATGAATCTCGTTATCGTTTACTGAACTATTTGATAAATATTTGATTTGTTCTTAATTATGTGTTCTTAATTCTTGTGTTGACATTTCGCGGATATTAATTCAAGTTGGATGTGCTTAGGTGGAGGAGCAAAACTCCCTACCTAAGAGTAGATCTAGCATAGTTAAGCGGAGTTGATCGCGCGCCTAGAGATAGGGTGATGAGGCATTGCCGGATTAGGGTGAAACCTAATATGGGAGTCCATAGATCGAGTTAATGCAATTCTAGAGGTTTTAATTAGAAAGAGATTTCTATTAATCAACCTAGGGTTAGACGTTATTCGCCTCGAGAGAGGGTTTAATATAAATTAGGGAATCCTACGGATCAAGTCAAGTGAATAAATCGTCTAGTTCAGAGTTAGATAACAAGTGAAGTTTAGGTGGATTCTTCCTTGGGTGTCGTCTTAATCAATTGGTTTTTCCTCAAGTTATTTTCCCAAATTCATTCTTCTTTGTCTTAGAGTCTTTAGTCTAGTAGTTAATGAATTTAGATTAAACAACCATTCGCTTAATTCTTAGGCTAAATAATAAAATGAAAGTTAATATTAGTACTTTTAGTTCCTTCGGGTTCGACAATCCGGTCTTGCCTAAGCTATACTACTGTTCGATAGGTGCACTTGCCTCAATCGTTGTCATACTTAGTTTTCAGGTTCGATTATTATCTTTATAAATTTAAAACTCTGACTTCACAGTGATCATGTTTTTTGCATACTTTTGGATGATTTATCCTTTGATTTATGTAAAAAGGTGCACTTAATCCTTTCATTTCATGTTTTATACACAGGGAATCACCGGAGGATGAAAAGAACAAGAAATGGGCTTAAAACGAGCCAAATGGGCCAAAGCACGAAATCAACACGGCTTGGGCCCAAGACCACATGGCCGTGCCTCCTCAATAATCTCGAACACGGTCTAAGCCACAAAATACACGACCGTGCCTCATTAATAAAGTCCGAACACGGCCTAAAGACAATTCACACGGGCGTTTGCCATGGTCGTGTCCCTACCGCGGAAAAGAGCAATTTCAATCGGATTTTGAATACTTAGGGGCAAAGAAACACATTCCAAAAGCCTATAAATACACCCTAAGTATGACCTAAAAGAGGGGAGTCGACGGGAGTCAACGGGAGCCTAAAGCTACCGTTTAGGGGCGTCTTGCTAGGCCAGAGAAGGCAGATTTGTGGGGATTTGCTCAGGGATAGCCAGTTGTTCCATCTCAAGAAGCCAGAATTATACTCAAGACGGAGGATCTCCTCTTCAATTCCTTCAGGGGGTTTTAGGGATTTCTTATGTTTTGTTTTATCTTTTCTTCTGAGATGTTTTGTTTTATTGTTATGAACTAAACCCTCAGATACCTGAGGGGGATGAAACTTAGATGAATCTCGTTATCGTTTACTGAACTATTTGATAAATATTTGATTTGTTCTTAATTATGTGTTCTTAATTCTTGTGTTGACATTTCGCAGATATTAATTCAAGTTGGATGTGCTTAGGTGGAGGAGCAAAACTCCCTACCTAAGAGTAGATCTAGCATAGATAAGCGGAGTTGATCGCGCGCCTAGAGATAGGGTGACGAGGCATTGCCGGATTAGGGTGAAACCTAATATGGGAGTCCATAGATCGAGTTAATGCAATTCTAGAGGTTTTAATTAGAAAGAGATTTCAATTAATCAACCTAGGGTTAGACGTTATTCGCCTCGAGAGAGGGTTTAATATAAATTAGGGAATCCTACGGATCAAGTCAAGTGAATAAATCGTCTAGTTCAGAGTTAGATAACAAGTGAAGTTTAGGTGGATTCTTCCTTGGGTGTCGTCTTAATCAATTGGTTTTTCCTCAAGTTATTTTCCCAAATTCATTCTTCTTTGTCTTAGAGTCTTTAGTCTAGTAGTTAATGAATTTAGATTAAACAACCATTCGCTTAATTCTTAGGCTAAATAATAAAATGAAAGTTAATATTAGTACTTTTAGTTCCTTCGGGTTCGACAATCTGGTCTTGCCTAAGCTATACTACTGTTCGATAGGTGCACTTGCCTCAATCGTTGTCATACTTAGTTTTCAGGTTCGATTATTATCTTTATAAATTTAAAACTCTGACTTCATAGCGATCAAGTTTTTTGCATACTTTTGGATGATTTATCCTTTGATTTATGTAAAAAGGTGCACTTAATCCTTTCATTTCATGTTTTATACACAGGGAATCACCGGAGGATGAAAAGAACAAGAAATGGGCTTAAAACGAGCCAAATGGGCCAAAGCACGAAATCAACACGGCCTGGGCCCAAGACCACACGGCCGTGCGTCCTCAATAATCTCGAACACGGTCTAAGCCACAAAATACATGACCGTGCCTCATTAATAAAGTCCGAACATGGCCTAAAGACGATTCACACGGGCGTTTGCCACGGTCGTGTCCCTACCGCGGAAAAGAACAATTTCAATCGGATTTGGATACTTAGGGGCAAAGAAACACATTCCAAAAGCCTATAAATACACCCTAAGTATGACCTAAAAGAGGGGAGTCGACGGGAGTCAACGGGAGCCTAAAGCTACCGTTTAGGGGCATCTTGCTAGGCCAGAGAAGGCAGATTTGTGGGGATTCGCTCAGGGATAGCCAGTTGGTCCATCTCAAGAAGCCAGAATTATACTCAAGACGGAAGATCTCCTCTTCAATTCCTTCAGGGGGTTTTAGGGATTTCTTATGTTTTGTTTTATCTTTTCTTCTGAGATGTTTTCTTTTATTGTTATGAACTAAACCCTCAGATACTTGAGGGGGATGAAACTTAGATGAATCTTGTTATCATTTACTGAACTATTTGATAAATATTTGATTTGTTCTTAATTATGTGTTCTTAATTCTTGTGTTGATATTTCGCGGATATTAATTCAAGTTGGATGTGCTTAGGTGGAGGAGCAAAAGTCCCTGCCTAAGAGTAGATCTAGCATAGTTAAGCGGAATTGATCGCGTGCCTAGAGATAGGGTGACGAGGCGATGCCGGATTAGGGTGAAACCTAATACGGGAGTCCATAGATCGAGTTAATGCAATTCTAGAGGTTTTAATTAGAAAGTGATTTCAATTAATCAACCTAGGGTTAGACGTTATTCGCCTCGAGGGAGGGTTTAATATAAATTAGGGAATCTTACAGATCAAGTCAAGTGAATAAATCGTCTGGTTCAGAGTTAGATAACAAGTGAAGTTTAGGTGGATTCTTCCTTGGGTGTCGTCTTAATCAATTGGTATTTTCTCAAGTTATTTTCCCAAATTTATTCTTCTTTGTCTTATAGTCTTTAGTCTAGTTGTTAATGAATTTAGATTAAACAACCATTCGCTTAATTCTTAGGCTAAATAATAAAAAGAAATTTAGTATTAGTACTTTTAGTTCCTTTGGGTTCGACAATCCAATCTTGCCTAAGCTATACTACTATTCGATAGGTGCACTTGCCTCAATCGTTGTCATAGTTAGTTTCCAGGTTCGATCATTATCTTTATAAATTTAAAACTCTGACTTCACAGTGATCAAGTTTTTTGCATACTTTTGGATGATTTATCCTTTGATTTATGTAAAAAGGTGCCCTTAATCCTTTCTTTTCATTTTTTATACTCAGGGAAGCACCGGAGGATGAAAAGAACACGAAACAGGCTTAAAACGAGCCAGATGGGTCAAAGCACGAAATCAACACGGCCTTGGCCCAAGACCACACGGCCGTGCCTCCTCAATAATCTCGAACACGGTCTAAGCCACGAAATACACTGCCGTGCCTCATTAATAAAGTCCGAACACGGCCTAAAGACGATTCACGCGGGCGTGTGCCATGGCCGTGTCCCTGCTGTGGAAAAGAGCAATTTCAATCGGATTTGGAAACTTAGGGGCAAAGAAACACATTCCAAAAGCCTATAAATACACCCTAAGTATGACCTAAAAGGGGGGAGTCGACACGAGTCAACGGGAGCCTAAAGCTACCGTTTAGGGGCGTCTTGCTAGGCCAGAGAAGGCAGATTTGTGGGGATTCACTCAGGGATAGCCAGTTGTTCCATCTCAAGAAGCCGAAATTATACTCAAGACGGAGGATCTCCTCTTCAATTCCTTTAGGAGGTTTTAGGGATTTCTTATGTTTTGTTTTATCTTTTCTTCTGAGATGTTTTCTTTTATTGTTATGAACTAAACCCTCAGATACCTGAGGGGGATGAAACATAGATGAATCTTGTTATCGTTTACTGAACTATATGATAAATATTTGATTTGTTCTTAATTATGTGTTCTTAATTATTGTGTTGATACTTCACGGATATTAATTCAAGTTGGATTTGCTTAGGTGGAGGAGCAAAAGTCCCTGCCTAAGAGTAGATCTAGCATAGTTAAGCGGAGTTGATCGCGCGCCTAGAGATAGGGTGACGAGGCGTTGCCGGATTAGGGTGAAACCTAATATGGGATTCCATAGATCGAGTTAATGCAATTCTAGAGGTTTTAATTAGAAAGAGATTTCAATTAATCAACCTAGGGTTAGACGTTATTCGCCTCGAGAGAGGGTTTAATATAAATTAGGGAATCTTACAGATCAAGTCAAGTGAATAAATCGTCTGGTTCAGAGTTAGATAACAAGTGAAGTTTTGGTGGATTCTTCCTTGGGTGTCGTCTTAATCAGTTGGTTTTTCCTCAAGTTATTTTCCCAAATTCATTCTTCTTTGTCTTAGAGTCTTTAGTCTAGTAGTTAATGAATTTAGGTTAAACAACCATTCGCTTAATTCTTAGGCTAAATAATAAAATGAAAGTTAGTATTAGTACTTTTAGTTCCTTTGGGTTCGACAATCCGGTCTTGCCTAAGCTATACTATTGTTCGATAGGTGCACTTGCCTCAATCGTTGTCATAGTTAGTTTCCAGGTTCGATAATTATCTTTATAAATTTAAAACTCTGACTTCACAGCGATCAAGTTTTTTGCATACTTTTGGATGATTTATCCTTTGATTTATGTAAAAAGGTGCCCTTAATCCTTTCATTTCATGTTTTATACTCAGGGAAGCACCAGAGGTTGAAAAGAATCAGAAATGGGCTTAAAACAAGCCAAATGGGCCAAAGCACGAAATCAACACGGCCTGGGCCAAAGACCACACGGTCGTGCCTCTTCAATAATCTCGAACACGGTCTAAGCCACAAAATATAAAACACCCCACACCCGGCCCACGAACCCTGACCGGATCTGGTATGTTCCTGGAGTAATACAGTTCAAAACTTGTTTGTTTCTTTGGAAAACTTTGGGTGATTTAGGAGAAAAATTTGTATTGGGTTCAAATTGAAAACATCGTTATTCTCGAAGATTAGGCTTTATTAAGACTGTATTGTTATATTTCAAAGTCGAGTTTTTAGAGTTTACTATTTAAATTGAAAATCATTTGTGTTAGGTGTTAAAACAGTTAAAGATTTATTTTTAAGAAAAGTTGCTTAAACTTTAAATTGATAAAAATTGTATAATAATAAAATAAATAAAAATGCATGCATAATCAGTTTATAGCTATGGCCTTATTACATTAAAACAAAACCAGAATAAATCCAAAATACTTAGAAATAAAAAGTCCAAAATTAAAATAAAGTTTGAGTTGAACATGGCCACCACTAAGCTCCTGCCGACCCGGTCCGCATCGAGTGTCACCTAAAAATATCCCACAACAGGGTGAGTCAAGCATGGACTCGGTGTGTATAACCAACACTAAGCCCCAACGATTGGGTATATCATATCATATCATACGATATATATAACAGATAGAAATAATGATGCAAACCTGAACCCATACCTAGATAACCATCCGCTACACATCACCCGTACCAACCATCACACCGTGGGGACTACTAAGTCGACCTTCCATCCGCACACATCATCGAAGCGATCGCAGCAGACGACTTGCTCATCGCCCTTATAAATTTTGTGGCATAGCCACAGACATTATTTTGTGACATAAGTCACCACATTCAGATTTCGTGACATGAGTCACCACATTCAGATATTGTGGTATAAACCACGGATCACTTCCCCTTTCCATATAACCCATATGCCCCATTTCACATGAATATGCAATATCATGCCTTATGCCTTATTCCACATTCTTATCGATATTCACATATGTACCATATTCCAAATATTCATATCATAATATTATTCATATCATTTATTAACATAATGTTAAGGTTACTTACCTGAGTACTTTGTACCATCACATGGTACCTTTGCCCACTTTTCACATTATTATAAACACATATATTAAATTGATGCCATAAATCTATTAAGAGTTAGTGTGGGGTACACACCTGGTTTACTTAATGCTTTCACTGAAATCCCGAAAGTCTATCGAATCGGATTGTACTCCTCCCTAAACAGTCAAAGTTAGAATTGGCCACTCAAATAATAACTAAATATAGCCTTGGCCGAATGTTAACACTCTCTTACCTTGCAGATCTAAACCCCGAATTTATCCCTTGTCTTTGAAGATGTCGCAATACCTACATGGTGTATGTTAGATCCGATTCCAACATTTGAATAAATGGCCTTCGGCCTAAACCACACTTTTCTTACCTTAGATTTTGAAATCCCGAATGATCTCCTCCTCGTAGTCGACAACAACCAAATCCTGAATTCCTCCTTCAAAGTTTCGGCCAAAGTGCATTAATGGGATTAGTTCCTAGATTTCGGCTAAAAGAAAAAGATTGAAGATCGAATGACAATTGATCTTACCCTTAATATTGGGATCGACTGTATTCCTGCCTGGCACCACTTTAAGAGATTCGGCTATAGCTAGATGTTGATCAACAATTTTCGACTCCTAAAGGATAGGGGAGCATTCGACTATGGTCACCCACATATGAGATTCGGCTTCAACAAGGAACACAAGAGGAAGGGTATGAATATTTTTAGGGGTTACGGCAATGGTGGATTAGGGAAAAGAAGATTTCGGCTAGACTAAAAGAATAAGAAGAGAACGATGATGGTTTTGGAGAGAAAAAGAAAACGAAAGAGAGGCTACAATGCCTTAATGAAATTCGGCTATTCCCCTTACTAAACATGGCCGAAAATCACCTTAAAGGTGTCCCTAGGCCGGCCAACTCCTTCCCCCTATCTCATCCCTTCCTTTACTCCTATTTTTCCTCCTCCTTGCACATTCAAAATAATTTAAAATAAATCCTCATTTATCTTCTACTTAGCCGAAATTTCAAAAGGATTAAACCACATCTTAAACTCATCCCTTAGTGCCCCATTGACGTCCACCTCTCTTGCTCCTTGCTGCAAAATAAAACTCTTTTATTTGCTTCCCTTGTGGCTCGAACTCAAGCCCTTCTCCACTGCTTGAGGCGTCACTTACCAATGCCTTAAGTGGCGCCTCCTTGCCACTTTAACAAGCTGATTCTTATGTCCAATTTCCCCTACAATTTCTCTTAAGGCCTATCAAGCTTAGCTCCTCTTTAAAACTTAAAATACAATATTTTCTAAGGCATTCACCTACACTCTGAAGTTCCCAAAATTCATAAAACACATTCAACACACACACAGGCATGCTTCCACATATATTTAAGTAAAAATGCACAAGCCCTAAATCCCGGATATTACAGTTCTAATTTCTTAAAATAATTTCGTCCTCGAAATTACAGCTAAAATAGGGTAAGGGTATTCTTTGTCGCATTGCTCTTCGGCTCCCAAGAAGCTTCTTCCGATCCATGATTACACCGTAACACTTTGACTAAAGGAACTGATTTCCTCCGTAATACCTTCACATATCGTTCCAACATCTGGATCAGCTCCTCCTCGTAGGAAAAATCTGGCCTTAGCTCCACCTCCTCAACCGGCACTACATGAGATGGATCCGATCGAGAACGACGTAGCATAGAAACATGGAACACATCGTGCATCTGTCTCAACTCTACGGTGGCAACTCTAACTGATGCACGCCACTGGTCCAACCCGCTTCAATACACGATAAGGTCCTATAAACCTTGGACTTAACTTCCCTTGCGACCAAATCTCATCACCTTTTCCATGGCGAAACTTTAAGAAACACACGATCTCCCACAGCCAAATTCTATTTCCTTTCGCTTAAGATCCGCATACGACTTACGCTCGTCGGATGCCTCCTTTAACCGTGCCCGAATTAACTTAACCTTTTCTTCGGATTCTGCCACAATCTCTGGACCCAAAACTTGACGTTCTCCTAATTCTGTCCAACACGTAGGAGTGCGACACTTCCGCCCGTACAATGCTTCATACGGTGCCATTCGAATGCTGGCTTGATAGCTGTTATTATAAGCAAATTCTGCTAGAGGCAAATATTCTTCCCAACTTCCACTGAAGTCTATCACACGGCCCCCAAGATATCCTCTAACACTTGGATCACTCGCTCAGACTGGCCGTCTGACTGTGGATGAAATGCCGTACTGAAGTCTAATCTGGTGCCCAAAGCTTGATGTAGTGCTTTCCAGAACCGAGACGTAAACCTTGGATCCCTATCTGAGATAATCGACATTGGCACTCCATGCAACCTTACAATTTCCGCCACATACAACTTCGCCAACCTCTGCAAAGAATAGTCAACCCGTACCGGAATGAAATGCGCGGACTTTGTCAATCGATCCACTATCACCCACACTGAGTCCTTCTTAGTAGGTGTAAGGGGAAGCCCACTAACGGAGTCCATGGTGATTCTCTCCCACTTCCACTGCGGAATCTTTATCGGCTGAAGCAACCCCGACGGAACTTGGTGTTCAGCCTTAACTTGCTGACACGTTAAGCACTTCCCTACAAATTCTGTAACTTCCCGCTTAAGACCAGGCCACCAAAACTGTTCCCTTAGATCTCTATACAACTTACTACCTCCAGGATGCATAGCATAAGGGCTACTATGCGATTCCTGAAGAATTCTCCGTCTTAACTCCTCGTTCTTTGGCATACAGACCTTACCCTTGAAACACAATACCCCATCGCTGTTAACACCATAATCCTCTAACTCCCCACTCTGCACTTGTCGCAACTTAGCACTTAGATCATCGTCTGCCAACTATCATTCTTTCACCTCATTCAACCACGTTGGCTTAACTTGCAATTCTGCCAGCAAACTTCCATCGTCATACAAGCTTAGATGTGCGAACATTGCTCTCAGATCCGACACTACTTTCCGACTTAAAGCATCTGCCACTACATTCGCCTTGCCCGAATGATATTCTATAGAACAATCGTAGTCTTTCAATAACTCCACCCACCTTATTTGTCTCGATTGGCTCTTTCTGAGTCAACAGATACTTAAGGCTCTTGTGGTCTGTGTAAATCACTGACTTTTCTCCATATAGATAGTGCCTCCATACCTTAAGAGCAAAGACCACCGCCGCCAATTCCAAGTCATGCGTCGGATAGTTAACCTCATGTGGCCTTAATTGTCGAGACGCATAAGCAACTACTTTCCCATCTTGTATTAAAACACATCCCAACCCTGTGTGGGAAGCATCACAGTACACCACAAAATCCTTCCCTGCCTCAGGCTGAATCAAGATTGGAGCTTCAATCAAGACCCTCTTAAGCTTCTCAAAGCTCTCTTGTTGCCTATCTGTCCATACGAAAGGTACTTCCTTTCTCAACAATTTTGTCAAAGGTGCGGCTATTGATGAGAACCCTTCTACGAACCTTCTGTAGTAACCTGCCAATCCCAAGAAACTACAAACCTCAGCCACAGACTTAGGTGGTTTCCAATCCAACACCGCTTCAATCTTCCTAGGATCCACCCTTATTCCCTCTGCAGACACTACATACCCTAAGAATGCGACCTCCTTCAGCCAAAATTCACACTTGCTGAATTTGGCATAGAGCTTCTTCTCCCTTAATACTTGTAACACTAACCGGAGATGCTCGTCATTTTCCTCCTCCCACTTAGAATACACTAGGATGTCGTCTATGAACACAACGACGAATCGATCCAAGTAAGGTTAAAAAACGCGGTTCATCATATCCATGAACGCGGCTGGGGCGTTCATCAATCCGAACGGCATTACTACGAACTCATAATGCTCGTATCTTGTCCAAAAAGCTGTCTTATGGATATCCACCTCCTTCACCTTAAGCTGATGATACCCAGACCTTAGATCTATCTTCGAAAACACCGTGGCTCCCTTAAGCTGATCGAACAAGTCGTCTATCCTTGGCAACGAGTACTTGTTCTTGATGGTCAGCTTATTCAACTGACGGTAATCTATGCACATACGCATAGTCCCGTCCTTCTTCTTCACAAACAAGACCGGTGCTCCCCATGGAGACACACTTGGTCGAATGAACCCATGATCAAGCAACTCCTGAATTTGAGCTTTGAGCTCCACCAACTCCTTTGGTGCCAACCTATACGGAGCGATAGATACTGGCGCCGTTCCAGGCAACAACTCAATTCCAAACTCCACCTCCCTATCAGGGGGTATTCTAGGTAACTCCTCCGGGAAAACATCCACAAATTCCCTTACGATTCTAACTCCACTAACTCCTTCTTCTTTTGCATCCAATGTACTGACGAAAGCCAAGAATGCCTTGCACACTTTCCAAACCATCTTATCAACCTTTAATGCAGAAACTATGTTAGACAAGTAGTTTCTTCTTTCTCCTATCATAATTATCTCCTCATCCTCCGGGGTCCTTAACTCCATTCGCTTAGCCGCGCAATCCAACTTAGCCCGATGTTCCACTGGCCAATCCATGCCAAGAATGAGATCAAATTCTCCGAAGGGTAGTTCCATCAAGTCGGCAGAGAATATCACTCCCTGAATCTCTAGAGGTACATTGTGAAATATTCTATTCACCACTACAGTTTGACCTAACGGGCTCCGATACGGCCATTCTGCCTCCTCCATGCCCTCGCACATTACGACCACGTCCCCTAGAACTCATGTCTACGATCGCGATTTATTCTGTTTTAGAAAGTTTTATGCATTAGTCTTTGTTCCACTAATTATCCACGAACAAGTTTTATGTAAGGAAGTTTAGTAGTAGTTCTTTCGATCATTTCAGAGTTTTGTTTCAAGTCTTCTATCCTAGTTCAGAGAAAGATGCACCTTCATTCAGTAGTATCTACTACACACATTCATCACTTGTACATTTTTGTCCGTTTTAATCCCAGGGGTATTTTCGTAATTTGTCCTATAGGGGTATTTTGGTAATTTCCAAACCAGGGTATCTTGATGTTTTGCAAAATAGGGGTTTTTTGTATTTTTGTAAAGTAAGAATATTTTAGAAAAATTGAGGGTAGTGTGGTAATTTCATAAACCAATGGTATTTTAGTAATTTCTCAAACCAGGGGTATTTTAGTAAATTTTTGTAAATCGGGAATATTTCGGAAAAAAATTTGTAAAAGAGTTTTTACAAATCAAAGGGGTAATTTGGTGCTTTTAAAACTAAGGTTTTTATAAAAATATGGCTAGTCCCTTTCGGGTTTTAATTATTGAGTTTAGCCTGTGAATGAGTCCTCTTGGTTAGGGTGAACCGTTACCACGCACCAGGTAGGATTCGAGTGAAGAGGAGGTGAGTCACTAGGACTGCTTAAATACCAGGCTCTTCCTGAATCCAATCCTAGACATGCGCACAATGGTTGCCACACCCTAACTCGGCGACTAAGTCACAAGTTTGTTTAATTAGGCCTTAAGTTTTATGTAGTTCTTGTGTTGGGGTAAACTAATCCTAAGGTTCCATAACTTAATATACTAATCTACGTTCCTGTTATACCCATATACAAATCATACATTAATTCACACAACGGTTAGGGGGTACTTACCTGGTGGACTTCGGGCCGGAGACTTAGGTGCCATGCCAGAAAACCTGCTCATTTCACCAAAAATTTTCACAAAACTTATTTGGGCTTGATTTTGAAAAAGTTATGGGCTTTAAACCCAAGGCCAAGAGTTTAAAACTGGGCTCTGATACCAAACTGAAACACCCCACACCCGGCCCACGAACCCTGACCGGATCTAGTATGTTCCTGGAGTAATACAGTTCAAAACTTGTTTGTTTCTTTGGAAAACTTTGGGTGATTTAGGAGAAAAATTTGGATTGGGTTCAAATTGAAAACATTGTTATTCTCGAAGATTAGGCTTTATTAAGACTTTATTGTTATATTTCAAAGTCGAGTTTTTAGAGTTTACTATTTAAATTGAAAATCATTTGTGTTAGGTGTTAAAACATTTAAAGATTTATTTTTAAGAAAAGTTGCTTAAACTTTAAATTGATAAAAATTGTATCATAATAAAATAAATAAAAATGCATGCATAATCAGTTTATAGCTATGGCCTTATTACATTAAAACAAAACCCGAATAAATCCAAAATACTTAGAAATAAAAAGTCCAAAATTAAAATAAAGTCTGAGTTGAACATGGCCACCACTAAGCTCCTGTCGACCCGGTCCGTTACTGAGTGTCACCTGAAAAATATCCCACAATGGGGTGAGTCAAACAGACTCAGTGTGTATAACCAACACTAAGCCCCAATGATTCAGGCATATCATATCATATCATACGTATATATAACAGATAGAAATAATGATGCAAACCAGAACCCATACCTAGATAACCATCCGCTACACATCACCCGTACCAACCATCACACCGTGGGGACTACTAAGTCGACCCTCTATCCGCTACACATCATCGAAGGTAGTCGCTGCAGACGACTTGCTCATCGCCCTTATAAATTTTGTGGCATAGCCACCAGACATTATTTTGTGACATAAGTAACCACATTCGATTTCGTGACATGAGTCACCACATTCGAGATATTGTGGTATAAAACACACGAGATCACTTCCCTTTCCATATAACCCATATGCCCCATGTCACACATGAATATGCAATATCATGCCTTATGCCTTATTCCACATTCTTATCGATATTCACATATGTACCATATTCCAAATATTCATATCATAATATTATTCATATCATTTATTAACATAATGTTAAGGTTACTTACCTGAGTACTTTGTACCATCACATGGTACCTTTGCCCACTTTTCACATTATTATAAACACATATATTAAATTGATGCCATAAATCTATTAAGAGTTAGTGTGGGGTACACACCTGGTTTACTTAATGCTTTCACTGAAATCCCGAAAGTCTATCGAATCAGATTGTACTCCTCCCTAAAACGTCAAAGTTAGAATCGGCCACTCAAATAATCACTAAATATAGCCTTGGCCGAATGTTAACACTCTCTTACCTTGCGGATCTAAACCCTGAATTTATCCCTTGTCTTTGAAGATGTCGCAATACCTACATGGTGTATGTTAGATCCGATTCCAACATTTGAATAAATGGCCTTTGGCCTAAACCACACTTTTCTTACCTTAGATTTTGAAATCCCGAATGATCTCCTCCTCGTAGTCGACAACAACCAAATCCTGAATTCCTCCTTCAAAGTTTCGGCCAAAGTGCATTAATAGGATTAGTTCCTAGATTTCGGCTAAAAGAAAAAGATTGAAGATCGAATGACAATTGATCTTACCGTTAATATTGGGATCGACTGTATTCCTGCCTGGCACCACTTTAAGAGATTCGGCTATAGCTAGATGTTGATCAACAATTTTCGGCTCCTAAAGGATAGGGGAGCATTCGACTATGGTCACCCACATATGAGATTCGGCTTCAACAAGGAACACAAGAGGAAGGGTATGAATCTTTTTAGGGGGTTCTGGCAATGGTGGATTAGGGAAAAGAAGATTTCAAGCTAGACTAAAAGAAAAAGAAGAGAACGATGATGGTTTTGGAGAGAAAAAGAAAACGAAAGAGAGGCTACAATGCCTTAATGAAATCCGGCTATTCCCCTTACTAAACTTGGCCGAAAGTCACCTTAAAGGAGTCCCTAGGCCAGCCAACTCCTTCCCCCTATCTCATCCCTTCCTTTACTCCTATTTTTCCTCCTCCTTGCACATTCAAAATAATTTAAAATAAATCCTCATTTATCTTCTACTTAGTCGAAATTTTAAAAGGATTAAACCACATCTTAAACTCATCCCTTAGTGCCCCATTACCGTCCACCTCTCTTGCTCCTTGCTGCAAAATAAAACTCTTTTATTTGCTTCCCTTGTGGCTCGAACTCAAGCCTTTCTCCACTGCTTGAGGCGTCACTTTAACAAGCTGATTCTTATGTCCAATTTCCCCTACAATTTCTCTTAAGGCCTATCAAGCTTAGCTCCTCTTTAAAACTTAAAATTCAACATTTTCTAAGGCATTCACCTACACTTTGAAGTTCCCAAAATTCATAAAACACATTCAACACACACAGAGGCATGCTTCCACATATATTTAAGTAAAAATGCACAAGCCTTAAATCTCGGATATTACAAAATACACGACCGTGCCTCATTAATAAAGTTCAAACACGGCCTAAAGACGATTCACACGGGCGTGTGCCATGGTTATGTCCCTACCGCCGAAAAGAGCAATTTCAATCGGATTTGGATACTTAGGGGAAAAGAAACACATTCCAAAAGCCTATAAATACACCCTAAGTATGACCTAAAAGGGGGGAGTCGACGGGAGTCGACGGGAGCCTAAAGCTACCGTTTAAGGGCGTCTTGCTAGGCCAGAGAAAGCAGGTTTGTGGGGATTCGCTCAGGGATAGCCAGTTGTTCCATCTCAAGAAGCCGAAATTATACTCAAGACGGAGGATCTCCTCTTCAATTCCTTCAGGGGGTTTTAGGGATTTCTTATGTTTTGTTTTATCTTTTCTTTTGAGATGTTTTCTATTATTGTTATGAACTAAACCCTCAGATACCTGAGGGGGATGAAACTTAGATGAATCTTGTTATCGTTTACTGAACTATTTGATAAATATTTGATTTGTTCTTAATTATGTGTTCTTAATTCTTGTGTTGATATTTCGCAGATATTAATTCAAGTTGGATGTGCTTAGGTGGAGGAGCAAAACTCCCTGCCTAAGAGTAGATCTAGCATAGTTAAGCGGAGTTGATCGCGCGCCTAGAGATAGGGTGACGAGGCATTGCCGGATTAGAGTGAAACCTAATATGGGAGTCCATAGATCGAGTTAATGCAATTCTAGAGGTTTTAATTAGAAAGAGATTTCAATTAATCAACCTAGGGTTAGACGTTATTCGCCTCGAGAGAGGGTTTAATATAAATTAGGGAATCTTACAGATCAAGTCAAGTGAATAAATCGTCTGGTTCAGAGTTAGATAACAAGTGAAGTTTAGGTGGATTCTTCCTTGGGTGTCGTCTTAATCAATTGGTATTTCCTCAAGTTATTTTCCCAAATTCATTCTTCTTTGTCTTAGAGTCTTTAGTCTAGTAGTTAATGAATTTAGATTAAACAACCATTCGCTTAAGTCTTAGGCTAAATAATAAAAAGAAAGTTAGTATTAGTACTTTTAGTTACTTTGGGTTCGACAATCCGGTCTTGCCTAAGCTATACTAATGTTCGTTAGGTGCACTTGCCTCAATCGTTGTCATAGTTAGTTTCCAGGTTTGATCATTATCTTTATAAATTTAAAACTCTGACTTCACAGCGATCAAGTTTTTTTGCATACTTTTGGATGATTTATCCTTTGATTTATGTAAAAAGGTGCCCTTAATCCTTTCTTTTCATGTTTTATACTCAGGGAAGCACTGGAGGATGAAAAGAACAAGAAACAGGCTTAAAACGAGCCAAATGGGCCAAAGCACGAAATCAACACGGCCTGGGCCCAAGACCACACGACCGTGCCTCCTCAATAATCTCGAACACGGTCTAAGCCACGAAATACACAGCCGTGCCTCATTAATAAAGTCCGAACATGGCCTAAAGATGAATCACGCGGGCGTGTGCCATGGCCGTGTCCCTGCAGCGGAAAAGAGCAATTTCAATTGGATTTGGAAACTTAGGGGCAAAGAAACACATTCCAAAAGCCTATAAATATACCCTAAGTATGACCTAAAAGGGGGGAGTCGACACGAGTCGACGGGAGCCTAAAGCTACTGTTTAGGGGCATCTTGCTAGGCCAGAGAAGGCAGATTTGTGGGGATTCGCTCAGGGATAGCCAGTTGTTCCATCTCAAGAAGCCGGAATTATACTCAAGACAGAGGATCTCCTCTTCAATTCCTTCAGGGGGTTTTAGGGATTTCTTTTGTTTTGTTTTATCTTTTCATCTGAGATGTTTTCTTTTATTGTTATGAACTAAGCCCTCAGATACCTGAGGGGGATGAAACATAGATGAATCTTGTTATCGTTTACTGAACTATATGATAAATATTTGATTTGTTCTTAATTATGTGTTCTTAATTATTCTGTTGATATTTCGCGGATATTAATTCAAGTTGGATGTGCTTAGGTGGAGGAGCAAAAGTCCCTGCCAAAGAGTAGATCTAGCATAGTTTAGCTGAGTTGATCGCGCGCCTAGAGATAGGGTGACGAGGCATTGCCGGATTAGGGTTAAACCTAATATGGGAGTCCATAGATCGATTTAATGTAATTCTAAGGGTTTTAATTAGAAAGATATTTCAATTAATAAACCTAGGGTTAGACGTTATTCGCCTCGAGAGAGGGTTTAATATAAATTAGGGAATCTTACAGATCAAGTCAAGTGAATAAATCATCAGGTTCAGAGTTAGATAACAAGTGAAGTTTAGGTGGATTCTTCCTTGGGTGTCGTCTTAATCAATTGGTTTTTCCTCAAGTTATTTTCCCAAATTCATTCTTCTTTGTCTTAGAGTCTTTAGTCTAGTAGTTAATGAATTTAGATTAAACAACCATTCGCTTAATTCTTAGGCTAAATAATAAAAAGAAAGATAGTACTAGTACTTTTAGTTCCTTTGGGTTCGACAATTCGGTCTTGCCTAAGCTATACTACTGTTCGATAGGTGCACTAGCCTCAATCGTTGTCCTAGTTAGTTTCCAGGTTCGATCATTATCTTTATAAATTTAAAACTCTGACTTCACAGCGATCAAGTTTTTTGCATACTTTTGGATGATTTATCCTTTGATTTATGTAAAAAGGTGCCCTTAATCCTTTCTTTTCATGTTTTATACTCAGGGAAGCACCGGAGGATGAAAAGAACAAGAAACAGGCTTAAAACGAGCCAAATGGGCCAAAGTACAAAATCAACACGGCCTGGGACTAAGACTACACGGCCGTGCCTCCTCAATAATCTCGAACACGGTCTAAGCCACGAAATACAGAACCGTGCCTCATTAGTAAAGTCCGAAAATAGCCTAAAGACGATTCACACGGGCGTGTGCCATGGCCGTGTCCCTGCCGCGGAAAAGAGTAAGTTCAATCTGATTTGGATACTTAGAGGCAAAGAAACACATTCCAAAAGCCTATAAATACACCCTAAGTATGACCTAAAAGGGGGGATTCGACGGGAGTCGACGGGAGCCTAAAGCTACCGTTTAGGGGCATTTTGCTAGGCCAGAGAAGGCAGATTTATGGGGATTCGCTCAGGGATTGCAAGTTGTTCCATCTCAAGAAGCCGGAATTATACTCAAGATGGAGGATCTCCTCTTCAATTCCTTCAGGGGGTTTTAGGGATTTCTTATGTGTTATTTTATCTTTTCTTCTTAGATGTTTTATTTTATTGTTATGAACTAAACCCTTAGATACCTGAGGGGGATGAAACTTAGAGGAATCTTGTTATCATTTACTGAACTATATGATAAATATTTGATTTGTTCTTAATTAAGTGTTCTTAATTCTTGTGTTGATATTTTGCGAAAATTAATTCAAGTTTGATGTCCTTAGGTGGAGAAGCAAAAGTCCCTGCCTAAGAGTAGATCTAGCATAGTTAAGCAGAGTTGATCGCGCGCCTAGAGATAGGGTGACAAGGAGATGCCGGATTAGGGTGAAACCTAATATGGGAGTCCATAGATCGAGTTAATGCAATTCTAGGAACTTTAATTAGAAAGAGATTTCAATTAATCAACCTAGGGTTAGACGTTATTACCTCGAGAGATGGTTTAATATAAATTAAGGAATCCTACGGATCAAGTCAAGTGAATAAATCGTCTGGTTCAGAGTTAGATAACAAGTGAAGTTTAGGTGGATTCTTGCTTGGGTGTTGTCTTAATCAATTGGTTTTTCCTCAAGTTATTTTCCCAAATTCATTCTTCTTTGTCTTAGAGTCTTTAGTCTAGTAGTTAATGAATTTAGATTAAACAACCATTCGCTTAATTCTTAGGCTAAATTATAAAAAGAAAGTTAGTATTAGTACTTTTAGTTCCTTTGGGTTCGACAATCCGGTCTTGCCTAAGCTATACTACTGTTCGATAGGTACACTTACCTCAATCTTTGTCATAGTTAGTTTTCAGGTTCGATCATTATCTTTATAAATTTAAAACTCTGACTTCACAACGATCAAGTTTTTTGCATACTTTTGGATGATTTATCCTTTGGTTTAAGTAAAAAGGTGCCCTTAATCCTTTCTTTTCATGTTTTATACTCAGGGAAGCACCAGAGGATGAAAAGAACAAGAAACAGGCTTAAAACGAGCCAAATGGGCCAAAGCACGAAATCAACACGGCCTGGGCTCCAGACCGCAGGCCCGTGCCTCCTCAATAATCTCGAACACGGTCTAAGCCATGAAATACATGACCGTGCCTCATTAATAAAGTCCGAACACGACCTAAAGACGATTTATACGGGCGTGTGCCATTGCCGTTTCCTTGCCGCGGAAAAGAGCAATTTCAATCGGATTTGGATACTTAGGGGCAAAGAAACACATTCCAAAAGCCTATAAATACACCCTAAGTATGACCTAAAAGGGGGGAGTCAACGGGAGCCTAAAGCTACCGTTTAGGGGCGTCTTGCTAGGCCAGAGAAGGCAGATTTGTGGGGATTCGCTCAGGGATAGCCAGTTGTTCCATCTCAAGAAGCCAAAATTATACTCAAGACGGAGGATCTCCTCTTCAATTCCTTCAGGGGGATATAGGGATTTCTTATGTTTTGTTTTATCTTTTCTTCTGAGATGTTTTCTTTTATTGTTATGAACTAAACCCTCAGATACCTGAGGGGGATGAAACTTAGATGAATCTTGTTATCGTTTACTGAACTATATGATAAATATTTGACTTGTTCTTAATTCTTGTGTAGATATTTCGCGAATATTAATTCAAGTTGGATGTGCTTAGGTGGAGGAGCAAAAGTCCGTTCCTAAGAGTAGATCTAGCATAGTTAAGCGGAGTTGATCGCGCACCTAGAGATAGGGTGACGAGGCGTTGTCGGATTAGGGTGAAACCTAATATAGGAGTCCATAGATCGAGTTAATGCAATTCTAGGGGTTTTAATTAGAAAGAGATTTCAATTAATCAACCTAGGGTTAGACGTTATTGCCTCGAGAGAGGGTTTAATATAAATTAGGGAATCCTACGGATCAAGTCAAGTGAATAAATCGTCTGGTTCAGAGTTAGATAACAAGTGAAGTTTAGGTCGATTCTTCCTTGGGTGTCATCTTAATCAATTTGTTTTTCCTCAAGTTATTTTCCCAAATTCATTCTTCTTTGTCTTAGAGTCTTTAGTCTAGTAGTTAATGAATTTAGAGTAAACAACCATTCGCTTAATTCTTAGGCTAAATAATAAAAAGAAAGATAGTATTAGTACTTTTAGTTTCTTTGGGTTCGACAATCCGGTCTTGCCTAAGCTATACTACTGTTCGATAGGTGCACTTGCCTCAATCATTGTCATAGTTAGTTTCCAGGTTCGATCATTATCTTTATAAATTTAAAACTCTGACTTCACAACGATCAAGTTTTTTTCATACTTTTGGATGATTTATCCTTTGATTTATGTAAAAAGGTACCCTTAATCCTTTATTTTCATGTTTTATACTCAGGGAAGCACCGGAGGATGAAAAGAACAAGAAACAGGCTTAAAACGAGCCAAATGGGCCAAAGCCCAAAATCAACAGGGCCTGGGCCCAAGACCACACGGCCGTGCCTCCTCAATAATCTCGAACACGGTCTAAGCCACGAAATACACGACCGTGTCTCATTAATAAAGTCTGAACACGGCCTAAAGATGATTCACACGGGCGTGTGCCATGGCCGTGTCCCTGTCGCGGAAAAGAGCAATTTCAATTGGATTTGGATACTTAGGGGAAAAGAAACACATTCCAAAAGCCTATAAATACACCCTAAGTATGACCTAAAAGGGGGGAGTCGACGGGAGTCGACAGGAGCCTAAAGCTACCATTTAGGGCGTCTTGCTAGGCCAGAGAAGGCAGATTTGTGGGGATTTGCTCAGGGATAGCCAGTTGTTCCATCTCAAGAAGCCGGAATTATACTCAAGACGGAGGATCTCCTCTTCAATTCCTTCAGGGGGTTTTAGGGATTGCTTATGTTTTGTTTTAACTTTTCTTCTGAGATGTCTTCTTTTATTGTTATGAAATAAACCCTCAGATACCTGAGGGGGATGAAATTTAGATGAATCTTGTTATCATTTACTGAACTATATGATAAATATTTGATTTGTTCTTAATTATGTGTTCTTAATTCTTGTGTTGATATTTCGCGGATATTAATTCAAGTTGGATGTGCTTAGGTGGAGGAGCAAAAGTCCCTGCCTAAGAGTAGATTTAGCATAGTTAAGCAGAGTTGATCGCGCGCCTAGAGATAGGGTGATGAGGCGTTGCCGGATTAGGGTGAAACCTAATATGGGAGTCCATAGATCGAGTTAATGCAATTCTAGGGGTTTTAATTAGAAAGAGATTTCAATTAATCAACCTAGGGTTAGACGTTATTGCCTCGAGAGAGGGTTTAATATAAATTAGGGAATCCTACAGATCAAGTCAAGTGAATAAATCGTCTGGTTCAGAGTTAGATAACAAGTGAAGTTTAGGTCGATTCTTCCTTGGGCTTCGTCTCAATCAATTGGTTTTTCCTCAAGTTATTTTCCTAAATTCATTCTTCTTTGTCTTAGAGTCTTTAGTCTAGTAGTTAATGAATTTAGATTAAACAACCATTCGCTTAATTCTTAGGCTAAATAATAAAAAGAAAGTTAGTATTAGTACTTTTAGTTCCTTTGGGTTCGACAATCCGGTCTTGCCAAAGCTATACTACTGTTCGATAGGTGCACTTGCCTCAATTGTTGTCAAAGTTAGTTTCCAGGTTCGATTATTATCTTTATAAATTTAAAACTCTGACTTCACAGCGATCAAGTTTTTTGCATACTTTTGGCTGATTTATCCTTCGATTTATGTAAAATGGTGCCCTCAATCCTTTCTTTTCATGTTTTATACTCAGAGAAGCAACGGAGGATGAAAAGAATAGGAAACGGGCTTAAAACGAGCCAAACGGGCCAAAGCATGAAATCAACACGGCCTGGGCCCAAGACCACACGGCCGTGCCTCCTCAATAATCTCGAACACGGTCTAAGCCACGAAATACACGACTGTGCCTCATTAATAAAGTCCAAACACGGCCTAAAGACGATTCACACGAGCGTGTGCCATGGCCGTGTCCCTGCCGCGGAAAAGAGCAATTTCAATCAAATTTGGATACTTAGGGGAAAAGAAACACATTCTAAAATCCTAGAAATACACCCTAAGTATGACCTAAAAGGGGGGAGTCGATGGGAGCCTAAAGCTACCGTTCAGGGGCGTCTTGCTAGGCCAGAGAAGGCAGATTTGTGGGGATTCGCTCAGGGATAGCCCGTTGTTCCATCTCAAGAAGCCAGAATTATACTCAAGACGGAGGATCTCCTCTTCAATTCCTTCAGGGGGTTTTAGGGATTTCTTATGTTTTGTTTTTATCTTTTCCTCTGAGATGTTTTCTTTTATTGTTATGATCTAAACCCTCAGATACCTGAGGGGGATGAAACTTAGATTAATCTTGTTATCGTTTACTGAACTATATGATAAATATTTGATTTGTTCTTAATTATGTGTTCTTAATCCTTGTGTTGATATTTTGCGGATATTAATTCAAGTCGGATGTGCTTAGGTGGAGGAGCAAAAGTCCCTGCCTAAGAATAGATCTAGCATAGTTAAGCAGAGTTGATCGCACGCCTAGAGATAGGGTGACGAGGCGTTTCCGGATTAGGGTGAAACCTAATATGGGAGTCCATAGATTGAGTTAAAGCAATTCTAGGGGTTTTAATTAGAAAGAGATTTCAATTAATCAACCTAGGGTTAGACGTTATTGCCTCGAGAGAAGGCTTAATATAAATTAGGGAATCCTATGGATCAAGTCAAGTGAATAAATTGTCTGGTTCAGAGTTAGATAACAAGTGACGTTTAGGTGGATTCTCTCTTGGGTGTCATCTTAATCAATTGGTTTTTCCTCAAGTTATTTTCCCAAATTCATTCTTCTTTGTCTTAGAGTCTTTAGTCTAGTAGTTAATGAATTTAGATTAAACAACCATTCGTTTAATTCTTAGGCTAAATAATAAAAAGAAAGTTAGTATTAGTACTTTTAGTTCCTTTGGGTTCGACAATCCGGTCTTGCCTAAGCTATACTACTGTTCGATAGGTGTACTTGCCTCAATCGTTGTCATAGTTAGTTTCCAGGTTCGATCATTATCTTTATAAATTTAAAACTCTGACTTCACAGCGATCAAGTTTTTTGCATACTTTTGGATGATTTATCCTTTTATTTATGTAAAAAGGTGCCCTTAATCCTTTCTTTTCATGTTTTATACTCAGGGAAGCACCGGAGGATGAAAAGAATAAGAAACGGGCTTAAAACGAGCCAAATGGGCCAAAGCACGAAATCAACACGGCCTGGGCCCAAGACGACACGGCCGTGCCTCCTCAATAATCTCGAACACGGTCTAAGCCATGAAATACACGACCGTGCCTCATTAGTAAAGTTCGAACACGACCTAAAGACGATTCACACGGGAGTGTGCCATGCCCGCGTCCCTGCCGCAAAAAAGTGCAATTTCAATCGGATTTTGATACTGTGGGGAAAAGAAACACATTCCAAAAGCCTATAAATACACCCTAAGTATGACCTAAAAGGGGGGAGTCAACGGGAGTCGACGGGAGCCTAAAGCTACCGTTTAGGGGCGTCTTGCTAGGCCAGAGAAGGCAGATTTGTGGGGATTCGCTCAGGGATTGCCAGTTGTTCCATCTCAAGAAGCCAGAATTTTACTCAAGACGGAGGATATCCTCTTCAATTCCTTTAGGGGGTTTTAGGGATTTCTGATGGTTTGTTTTATCTTTTCTTCTGAGATGTTTTCTTTTATAGTTATGAATTAAACCCTCAGGTACCTGAAGGGGATGAAACATAGATGAATTTTGTTATCATTTACTGAACAATATGATAAATATTTGATTTGTTCTTAATTATGTGTTCTTAATTCTTGTGTTGATATTTCGCGGATATTAATTAAAGTTGGATGTGCTTAGGTGGAGGAGCAAAAGTCCCTACCTAAGAGTAGATCTAGCATAGTTAAGCGGAGTGGATCGCGTGCCTAGAGATAGGGTGACGAGGCGTTGCCAGATTAGGGTGAAACCTAATATGGGAGTCCATAGATCGAGTTAATGCAATTCTAGGGGTTTTGATTAGAAAGAGATTTCAATTAATCAACCTAGGGTTAGACGTTATTCGCCTCGAGAGAGGGTTTAATATAAATTAGGGAATCCTACGGATCAAGTCAAGTGAATAAATCGTCTGGTTCTGAGTTAGATAACAAGTGAAGTTTAGGTGGATTCTTCCTTGGGTGTCGTCTTAATCAATTGGTATTTCCTCAAGTTATTTTCCCAAATTCATTCTTCTTTGTCTTAGAGTCTTTAGTCTAGTAGTTAATGAATTTAGATTAAACAACCATTCGCTTAATTCTTAGGCTAAATAATAAAAAGAAAGTTAGTATTAGTACTTTTATTTCCTTTGGGTTCGACAATCCGGTCTTGCCTAAGCTATACTACTGTTCGATAGGTGCACTAGCCTCAATCGTTGTCCTAGTTAGTTTCCAAGTTCGATCATTATCTTTATAAATTTAAAACTCTGACTTCACAGCGATCAAGTTTTTTGCATACTTTTAGATGATTTATCCTTTGATTTATGTAAAAAGGTGCCCTTAATCCTTTCTTTTCATGTTTTATACTCAGGGAAGCACCGGAGGATGAAAAGAATAAGAAACGGGCTTAAAACGAGCCAAATGGGCCAAAGCACGAAATCAACACGGCCTGGGCCCAAGACCACACGGCCGTGCCTCCTCAATAATCTCGAACACGGTCTAAGCCACGAAATACACGACCGTGCCACATTAATAAAGTTCGAACACGGCCTAAAGACGATTCACACGGGAGTGTGCCATGCCCGCGTCCCTGCCGCGGAAAAGAGCAATTTCAATCGGATTTGGATACTGAGGGGAAAAGAAACACATTCCAAAAGCCTATAAATACACCCTAAGTATGACCTAAAAGGGGGGAGTCAACGGGAGTCGACGGGAGCCTAAATAATAAAAAGAAAGTTAGTATTAGTACTTTTAGTTCCTTTGGGTTCGACAATCTGGTCTTGCCTAAGCTATACTACTGTTCGATAGGTGCACTTGCCTCAATCGTTGTCATAGCTAGTTTCCAGGTTCGATCATTATCTTTATAAATTTAAAACTCTGACTTCACAGCGATCAAGTTTTTGGCGCCGTTGCCGGGGAACTAAAATATTAAGAACGCTCAATTTTTATTACTCTAGCCATATTTTATTTTTTCAATTAATTTTTTTTTTTGCTAATTTTTCTTTATTTTCTTTTGTCAGGAAAATTTTAGTTTATAGAGGAGATGACACTGAATAACTACCAGTGGCAAGTTATGAGGACAAAGCCCACAAAAGCAGCCGATATCTACAACCTCGACCCAGTAACCAGACTATCAACCCAGTTAGAGATGTTAAATAAAAAATTTGATGGTTTATACGGTTCCTCGCAGGCACATCCAGTTATGCAGTGTGAAACAAGCGGAGGTGTGGCGAATCCTGAGTACCCACCCTACGGACATGGCATGGAAAGCGAACAAGTCAACTATAGGTAACTATGCTAGACCTCAAAAAAATTTCTATGATAACACTTATAATGCATGTTTGAGGTACCATCCCAATTTCTCGTGGGATGATCAAAGTAGCCAAAGACCGGAACTTCCTCCAAATTTTCAACAACCACCTCACCAACAGGAAGAGGAGTCAGACCTTGAGAAGATGCTGACAAAATTCATGGCAGCTACAGATAACCGTCTCCAAGACACTAAGACCACCCCTAAGAATCAACAGGCATCAATCAAAGGGATCGAGAGCCAAGTTGGGTAACTTACTAAGACAGTTGGACAACTTACTAACACAGTTGGACAACTTGCAAAGATAATCTCAGAACAACTACAAGAAAGCTCGCCAAGCAACACTGAAACTAACCAAAAAGAGCAAATTCAAGCCGTAACAGCTCATGACAGTGAAAGGTTAGTGGAATCTGACCCAAGGCAAGAGTCTGTGGTAAGTGAAGGTAAGGTTGAGGTAAGCCATGATTTACCAAACCCGGTAATTACAGAGTACCAAGCTCATATGCCATACCCCAATGTGATAAAGAAAGACCACACAGAGGAACAATTCGGTAAATTTTTTAAACCTCCAAAGAAGTTTCTTATTAACTTGCCATTTCTTGAAGCTCTTTCGCAAATGCTAGATCCTAGACCTCGTGTCAATAAAGAAGAAATTCATGAGGAACGAAAGCTTCGGATCAATGAACTAGACGAGTGGAAGATACACTTTAAAGAAATACACGAAGCAAAAACGAGGCAACTCCACGAGAAACTTAATGATGGGATAACCCAGATTAAGATAAAAGATCAGGTACTCAAAATCTTCCCAGATGGAACAGTCGAGGTAACTAATCCTAAATTCAGCACTTTTAAGGAAAACATTACTCGACTTAAATTTTATATCAATAACTGAATTGATCGCATGAGAAAGGATTTTCACCTCCTCAAACCACCATGACCATACGAATGAGAGGTAAAGTCTAGCTTGAGACTATAAATGAGCGCTTCTCGGAAGGCAACCCAAGCACTAACCCCATTAATTTTTACATTTTTTTTATTTTTACTTTTATTTTTCCTTTTAGCACCTAACCATAAACTAACCAAGGTACAGATTTCCATACGACACGGCCTTGCACACGGCCGTGGCCGTGGCCGTGTGGCCACCGCAGGAAGGTACAAGGGCAGGGGTAACCACCAGATCCATAATTTCTATTTAACCCCCTTCTTCCTTTTTCTTTTCCAGTTGTCTTTCTTCTTTCATTTTTCATTATTTACTTTTATTTTTATTTTTATTTTCTTTATTTTCTTTATTATCTTCCTCTTATTCTTCATGCCATTTAGATTTAGATTAGGATACAATAAAATCAGACCGGCTACTTTGAGGATTCAAGTTCAAACAGTTCGAGGCGTTTCCCCACATTCACCTCCAATCCTATCCGGTTTCTTTTCATTAACTTCATCCAAAATTCAGGAAGTTTCACTTCTCTCCACATCTTATGATTTTATGATTTAATTTTGCTATTATCTATCTTTGTACATTGAGGGCAATGTACATCATAAGTGTGGGGGGGTGAACAACCTAAAAAGGTGCCTAATTTTTTCATTCTTCTCAAATTTTTGAAATTAGGTACCAAACTTTTTGCATTGTTCTCAAATCCCTGAATTATGCCTTGTCTTAAAGTAAATTTCTCATATTATGATTAGAATGAAATTTCCATGATTGATGATTTTTATTGATATGTTTTAGATTAAGTCATTGATAATTGTGCATTGATAATTGAATTCTAAGAATACTAGAGAATCAAGCATGATAAGTCTATTTTTTTAAAAAAAAATTAAAATTTCTAGGTTGTCTACCTGAACTTAAATATTACTTTGAAGTTTGAAATTTACGAGGTTGATATCAAAATACCCATAATTTTTGTGAGATTTTGAGCCTTATAAGAGCATATATCCTTTTTCTTGCTCACTTTATTGATTATGAGTGTGTCAACATTGATTTGTTATTCTAGAACTTGCATCGATTATACATGTCGAGGCCACACCTTTGATTTGATATACAGAAATGATAAAGGCACCTAGGATTTAACCCACTTACTCCACTAAAAACCTACCTTCATAATTAATCCCTAGTGAATCCCGTTTAAACATAACAACCCTTTTTATTGACTCACCCACTAATATTAACCCAAAACCCTTTGTTTTTGTTATCACCATTCCTTTTGACTACCCTTATATCGAGATTTGATTTGATTAATAGCCTAACTATGTTTTTATTTGATAATTTATCCTTTGTTATGTATTTATGATTTGTTCGTAAAAAAATCAATAAAAATAAAAAGAGTTTATTCATTTTAGTTTTGTGATTAAAGAGCTTATACGTTTGAATTCCAAATATTGAAGAAGAAGCTCGTAGTATTAGTATTTTTTTCAAATTGATGTAATCACTTTTGCTTAGTTCGTTGTTTCTGGTTAGGTAATTTGTCAATTCAATCTCGATTCTAACCCTCTAATTCAGCCTTTAACCACACCTTTAACCCAAGCCCCGTTACAACCCTTTCAAAGACCTTTTGATTTGTGCATCATCTCATATTACAGTGATGGAGATTTGATTTTCATGCAAGCCTATGGGATTAACTTTTCAGGTTTGACATTTGAGTGCTTAATTCTGAACCTTAAACATTTCGAGTGATTTGAGTGAATCTTTAGTGAGGACGTCAATCCTTGTAGATTTTGAATCAGAGGTAATTAATTAGATTAGGGGAAACACCTATGTTTTGTGCTACAAATGTATGACTTAGGTTGTTTGAATCTTTAGGACTCTCTGAGTTAAATTATCCATGTATAAATTATCTATGAATTATGATGAGACATTGTTGATAGGAATATTGAATCACGGAAAGTTCGTTTTAATTATAAGTTGAAAATTTTGCTTGAGGACAAGCAAAAGCTTAAGTGTGGGGGTATGTGATAAACCGTAAAAGTAACATATTTTAATCCTACATTTAGCATACTTTTGGATGATTTATCCTTTGATTTATGTAAAAAGGTGCCCTTAATCCTTTCTTTTCATGTTTTATACTCAGGGAAGCACCAGAGGATGAAAAGAACAAGAAACGGGCTTAAAACGAGCCAAATGGGCCAATGCACGAAATCAACACGGCCTGGGCCAAAGACCACACGGCCGTGCCTCCTCAATAATCTCGAACACGGTCTAAGCCACGAAATACACGGCCGTGCCTCATTAATAAAGTCTGAACACGGCCTAAAGACGATTCACATGGGCGTGTGCCATGGCCGTGTCCCTGCCGCGGAAAAGAGCAATTTCAATCGGATTTGGATACTTAGGGGCAAAGAAACACATTCCAAAAGCCTATAAATACACCCTAAGTATGACCTAAAAGGGGGGAGTCGACGGGAGCCTAAAGCTACCGTTTAGGGGCGTCTTGCTAGGCCAGAGAAGGCAGATTTGTAGGGATTCGCTCAGGGATAGCCAGTTGTTCCAACTCAAGAAGCCGGAATTATACTCAAGACGGAGGATCTCCTCTTCAATTCCTTCAGGGGGTTTTAGGGATTTCTTATGTTTTGTTTTATCTTTTCTTCTGAGATGTTTTCTTTTATTGTTATGAACTAAACCCTCAGATACCTGAGGGGGATGAAACTTAGATGAATCTTGTTATCGTTTACTGAACTATATGATAAATATTTGATTTGTTCTTAATTATGTGTTCTTAATTCTTGTGTTGATATTTTGCGGATATTAATTCAAGTTGGATGTGCTTAGGTGAAGGAGCAAAATTCCCTGCCTAAGAGTAGATCTAGCATAGTTAAGCGGAGTTGATCGCGCGCCTAGAGATAGGGTGACGAGGCGTTGCCAGATTAGGGTGAAACCTAATATGGGAGTCCATAGATCGAGTTAATGCAATTCTAGGGGTTTTAATTAGAAAGAGATTTCAATTAATCAACCTAGGGTTAGACGTTATTCGCCTCGAGAGAGAGTTTAATATAAATTAGGGAATCCTACGGATCAAGTCAAGTGAATAAATTGTCTGGCTCAGAGTTAGATAACAAGTGAAGTTTAGGTGGATTCTTCCTTGGGTGTTGTCTTAATCAATTGGTTTTTCCTCAAGTTATTTTCCCAAATTCATTCTTCTTTGTCTTAGAGTCTTTAGTCTAGTAGTTAATGAATTTAGATTAAACAACCATTCGCTGAATTCTTAGGCTAAATAATAAAAAGAAAGTTAGTATTAGTACTTTTAGTTCCTTTAGGTTCGACAATCCGGTCTTGCCTAAGCTATACTACTGTTCGATAGGTGCACTTGCCTCAATCGTTGTCATAGTTAGTTTCCAGGTTCGATCATTATCTTTATAAATTTAAAACTCTGACTGCACAGTGATCAACCTTATTCCAGCGACGGTTTCGGGTTAGGGGTGTTACATGCCATACTCAAAATAATCAAACCTTACTATACCAAAAGATTAGCTTGATAGTGTGAACCGAGCTCAAACGTCCTACGATCCCCGAGCTAGCTTGGCGATACTACAAGGAAAGGGAAAAGAGAAGGGGTAAGCATAAATCTTAGTAAGTTTTCATGAAATAAATAGTAACATAAATCTTATGATAACATTCAAACGTTACATTGAGTAATAACTCAAATTCTCGAGCACATTTACATGACTTACTCATGCTTACTCTTACCAATCTCATAAAACATATCAAACTCATTTATCGTGAGGTTTTTATATACACCTGTATCACTTCATCACATAACTTTAGCACACTTACATCTTGAACATTAACTTAGCTCTTTACTATCTTTAACATAAAATTTAGCCCTTTACCCGTTGAACTACTTGGAATACCGAAGGATACCCGGGATTCATCATACACGTAATAAGATGCCAATGCCATATCCCTGATATGGTCTTACATGGGATCACATGTCGATGTCGATGCCATATCCCAGATATGGTCTTTTACGAGATCGTATATCGATGCCATGTCCTAGACATGGTCTTACACGAAATCTCTTATTCAATGCCGATGCCATATCCCAGATATGGTGTTACACGGGATCTGAATTCGATGCCGAGGCCATATCCCAGATATGGTCTTATACGGGACCTTATAAATCTCATGTCTTGACGATGGTATCCTTTCTATTCTTAAGGTCAACCGGGACTCTCACATCATAAATCTTCATCATATTCTCATCAAACATCATTGATCAATTTTCATAGAAATAATGTTCATTTCATGTAATCTCAAGCATTTCAATACATAATGACATAAGGTTAATTTATTACACACAAACTTTGTAACATCCCGGTTTAGGGCCTAGTAAAAATAGTGGTGCGAGACCATAAATCCGAGGGTTATAAATGAGTTATTGAGGTTTATGCCTTGTATGCATGCTAGTGTGAAAGTTTCATGAAGCAATTTTGTGAAATTGTGGTTGAATTGTCCAAAAGGACTAAATTGCAAAAGTTGCAAAATGTATGTTTCTAGAAGCTATATGTGTGAAATAGCTTTAGATTATTAATTAGAGGTCCTTAAATAGTAATTTATCCAAATTCTAACTTTTGGACAAAATTGGGCATGAATGAGTTAAAATTCGAAGTTTATCAAAAAAGGGCATTTTGGTCATTTAGTTATTAAATGATTAAATAGGTGAAAAGATGACAAAAATTCACTCGTCTTTGATCGCTGTGAATCAGAGCTTTAAAATTTATAAAAAGAATGATTGAACCTGGAATCTAACTCTGACAACGATTGAGGCAAGTGCACCTATCGAACAGTAGTATAGCTTAGGCAAGACCAGATTATCGAACCCAAAGGAACTAAAAGTACTAATACTAACTTTCTTTTTATTATCTGGCCTAAAAATAAAGAGAGATTGTTTATCTAATCTAAATTAATTAACTACTAAACTAAAGACTTTGAGACAAAGAAGAATGAATTTGGAAAATAACTTGGGAAAAACTCAGTTGATTTAGATGATACCCTAGGAAGAATCCACCTAGACTTCACTTGTTATCTAACACTGAGCCATACGATTTATTCACTTAGTTTGATCCGTAAGACTCCCTAACGTATATTAAACCCTCTCTCGACGCGAATAATGTCTAACCCTAGGTTAATTAGTGGAACTCTCGTTCTCTTATAATAACCCCCTAGAATAGCAGTAAATCGATCTATGGATTCCCATATTAGGTTTCACCCTAATCCGGCAAAATCTCGTCACCCTATCTCTAGGCATGTGATCAACTCCGCTTAATTATGTTGGATCTACTCTTAGGCAGGGTCTATTCCTCCTCCACCTAAACACATTAAAGTTGGATTAAGCTCACATAATTAAGAACAAACTAACTATTTATCATATAATTCAGAAAACAATAACAAGATTCATCATAGGTTTCATCCCCTTCGGGTATCCGAAGGGTTTAGTTCATAACAATAAAGGAAAACATCTCAAGAGAAAAGATAAAACAAAACATAAGAAATCCCTAAAACCCCATGAAGGAATTGAAGAATAGATCCTCCGTCTTGAGTATAATTCTGGCTTCTTGAGATGGATCAACTAGCTATCCCTAAGTGAATCCCCACAAATCTGCCTTCTCTGGCATAGCACGACGCCCCTAGACGATGGCTTTGGGCTCCCTACTTTTAGGTCATACTTAGGGTGTATTTATAGGCTTTTGAAATACGTTTCTTTCTCCCTAAGTATTCTTTCCCGAATGAAATTGCTCTTCTCCATGGGAGAGGCACGGCCATGGGGCACGCCCGTGTGAATCGTGGCCAGGCCGTGTTCGGATTTCTTTAATGAGACACGGCCATGTGAGTCAGGGTTAGACCGTGTTCTAGATGATTGACTTGGCACGGCCGTGTGGGTACAAGTCCAGGCCGTGTCGATTTCCTCTTTGGCCCGTTTTGTGCCCGTTTCTCGTTCTTTTTATCCTTGGGTGCTTTCCTGAGTACAAGACATGAAAAGAAAGGATTAAGGGCACCTTTTTACATAAATCAAGGCATAATTCATCCAAAAGCATACTAAATGTGGGATTAAAATATGTTACTATTTCGGTTTATCAAATACCCCCACACTTAAGCTTTTGCTTGTCCTCAAGCAAAATTCTCAACTTACAATTAAAATGAACTTCCTATAATTCATAATTCCTATCAACAATGTTTTATCATAATTCATAGATAATTTATACATGGATAATTCAACTCAAAGAGTCCTAAAAATTCAAACAATCTAAGTCATAGATTTTGTAACTCGAAAACATAGGCGTCTCCCCTTATCTAAATAATTACCTTTAATTTGAAATCGAAAAGGATTGACATCCTCACTAAAGATTCACTCAAATCACTCAAAGTATTTAAGGTTCAAAATTTAGGCACTCAAAAGTCAAACATGAAGAGTTAATCCCATAGGCTTGCATGAAAATCAAATCTCCGCCACTGAAATATGAGATGAAACACAAATCAAAAGGTCTTTGTTAGGGTTGTAACGGGGCTTAGGTTAAGGGTGTGGATTAAGGCTGAATTAGAAGGTTAGAATCGAGATTGAATTGACAGATTACCTAACTAAGAACTAATGAACTAATAATAATAATTACATCAATTGAAAACTAATAATACTAATAATAAGAGCTTCTTCTTCGATATTTGGAATAAATGTATAAGCTCGTTTAATCACATAACTAATAATGAATATACTTTGTTTTTTTTAATTACATAATAAATATATAATAAAGGATAAATTACTAAAATTCATAATTAGGCAACCAATCAGATCAAATCTCGATATAGGGGTAGTTAGAAAGAATGGTGATAACAATTACAAAGGGTTTTGGGTTAATATTAGTGGGTGAGTTAATAAATAGGGTTGTTAGGATTAAAAGGGGTTCACTAGGGGTTAATTTGTGAAGGTAGGTTTTTTATGGAGTAAGTGGGTTAAAACCTAGGTGCCTTTATCATCTCTGTATACCAAATCAAAAGTGTGGTCTCGACATGTATAATTGATGCAAGTTCTAGAATAACAAATCAGTGTTGACATACTCATAATCAATAAAGTGAGCAAGAAAAAGAATATATGCTCTATAAAGCTCAAAATCTCACAAAAATTATGGGTATTTTTGACATCAACCTCGTAAATTTCAAACTTCAAGGTAATATTTAAACTCAGTTTGACAACCTAGCAAATTTTTAATTTCTGAAAAATAGACTTATCATGCTTGATTCTCTAGTATTCTTAGAATTTAATCATCAATGCACAATTATCAATGACTTAATCTAAAACATATCAATAAAAATCATAAATCATCAGAAATTTCATCCTAATTAGTAATATGAGTAAATTACTTAAAAACAAGACTAAATTCAGGATTTTGAGAACAATGCAAAAAAAAATTGGAACATAATTTCAGAAATTTGAGAATAATGAAAAAAATTAGGCCACCTTTTTAAGTTGTTCACCCCCCCACACTTAAGATGTACATTGCCCTCAGTGTACAAAGTTAGATAATATAAATGTAATGTTCATATCAGAAGATATGGGGATAAGTGAAACACCCAGAATTATGGATGGGCTCCTTGAGTTGGCGGTGGTCGTGGTGAGAGATAAGTTGGAGGGCCAGTCTGGATGTGATGGTTGCCCACGAGTTCTGCGGTAGATGAAGAAATCGGGAGACTCGTGGGGGATTAGCCAGGATTTATTAAGACAAATTTAAAATAAACTAAATATATAATTAAAGACAAGAAAGGTAAAGAGAAAGAAAAATAGAATTTGAATTAAACTAATGCTAAAAGATAAAGGGGCTTGAGAATCCTTATTGGTAGATAGTTCGAGAGGTGGGTGTGACTTTGAAGGTGACGGAGGTGTTGGTGATGGTGGAAGTGGCGTGATTCCCAAGCAGCCTTTAGAACCTAAAATTAAGAAACTAAGATAAAATAAACTAAATTAAGCAGAAGAGAAGTAAAGATAAGGAAAATAAAGGAGAAGACAAAAATAAAAGAACAGATAATTGGTCTCAAAGACCCTTGGCTTGTTGTTTGGATGAAGCTGCCGGCATGAACTCACGTGAATCGGTCTCCTTTGAGGAGACTGTGTTTGGCCTTTTACGCTTCTTTGCCATGGATATGATGTTGTTGTGACTCAAGAGTTTAAGGATTTATTAGGAAAAAGGGAAAAGAAAGAGGGAGAAAAGAAAGAAAGAAAGAAAGAGGAGAGAAGAAAGAAGGAAAGTGGGTTAAGAAGAGAAAGGAGAGGGGTATGGTGTTTAAATAAAATTTCAGGTCTTGCAGTTTCCCACGCCCGTGGGTTGAGGGTGTGTTGATTCACACGGTCGCCTCGCACGGCCGTGTTCTAGGGAGTGTTCGTTACCCACGCTCGTGTCTAGCCTGTGTTCGACAAGTCAGTATGTTCGCACAGTTTTAAGGCACGGGCGTGTTCTGCCCGTGGTTGGAAAGTCAGTAGCTTCACACGGTCATGGGGCACGGCCGTGCCCCTTTGTTGGTGCCCGTGGTGGAGTGGTTGAGTCCGTGAGCTCAAAAAGTGGTTGGAACTGATTCGCACGGCCTCTGCTATGTCAGTACGAGGATTCTTATGGTCCACACGACCATGGCCACGGCCGTGTGCAAGGCCGTGTGACTTAGAAATCTGCACTGCTGGTTAGTTTATAACTAGGTGTAAAGAAAACAAGTGAAAAAAGAAAAATAAATTTAAAGCAAGATGTAAAAAAAAATTGTGTTAGTGCTCGGGTTGCCTCCCGAGAAGCGCTAGTTTATAGTCTTAAGCTAGACTTTACCTCTCATTTACTTCTTCAGGTTGGTTTAAGGAGTTGGAAGTCCATCCTCATGCCATCATTTGTATCCTCGTGAAAAGATTTAAGTCAAGATGTATTTATAGTAAAAGTACCAAAAATAGGATTACTTACCTCGACTGTTCCGTATGGGAAAACACTGGTTACCCTAAAAGGTATTTCTTTGTTTGTGTTAGGGTCCGGAGGAGATATTCGAGGATTTGCCTGATCTAGCAGTACCTGGTCCCCTATTTTGAAGTGGTTTGTTGTTCCTATTAGCTCTTTTGGGGGCTCCTTCGGTTTTATCTTGTGTGGTTTCGGTTCTTTGTCGTGTATCCCTAATTTCTCCTTGAAGTGTGTCTTCCACTCGGCTAGATCATCGAACTGAATCCCTCGATCTTCATGAACTACTTCCTTGTTGGCTTGAGGTTTAGGATCGGATTCAGTTGTATTCTTTGGTGGTGCTTCCTGAAAATAAGGGTTAACCGAATGGTTATCAGTAGAATTTACGTTCTCACCTTGATTACTCGATGTTCTAGCCGAGTCGAGAGCCTTGAGAGTGACCGTCTCATTACCTACACAAAGTATGAGTTCTCCTGCATCAACATCAATTTTAGTCCTAGCAGTCACTAAAAAGGGTCTTCCTAAAATTAGGGGAATCGAATTATCCTCATCCATGTCAAAGACAACAAAATCTACTGGGAAAATTAATCCGTCAATCTTTACAAGAACATCTTCGATAATACCCCTAGGAATTCTAACAGTTTTATCAGCTAATTGAATGCTCATCCTAGTTTACTTGGGTTTCCCTAGACCTAGTTGTTTAAATAATTTATAAGGCATGACATTAATGCTTGCCCCTAAATCAGCTAACGCATTATCAACAGTTAGTCTACCAATTAAACATGGAATTGTAAAACTCCCTGGATCTTTTAGCTTTTGTGGTAGTCTATTCTGTAACATTGCTAAGCACACTGCATTTAATTCCACATGTGGATCTTCGTCTAATTTGCGCTTATTCGTCAAGAGATGTTTTAAAAATTTCCTCGAATCTGGCATCTGTGAAAGAGCTTCAAGTAGCGGTAAGTTAATATGTAATTTCTTTAAAAGTTTAAGAATAATATGTAATTTCTTTAAAAGTTTAAGAAACTTACCGAACTGTTCCTCTGTATCGTCTCTTGTTAACGCTTCAGGATATGGTATGCGAGGTTGGTATTCCTTGATTATCGGTTTTGGCTTGTCTTGTGTTACCTCAACTTTACCTTTTTCTACCTCGTTTCCTTGTGTTGGACTGGGTTCGTCTATTTCTTTGCTTTCTTGAGCTGTTATGGCTTGGATTTGCTCCTTTGGATTAATTTCAGTATTACTCGGTAGACGCCCTTGCGGTCGTTCGGATAATAGCTTCGCAATTTGTCTGAATGACTAGGTAATTTCCCCGATTGCCATTTTAAGTCCTCCAACTTGGTTCTCGATCGTTTTGATCGATGTTTGTTGGGTGTCGAGTGTTACCTCAATTTTTTGGAGACGGGCTTCTGTGGATGCTATGAATTTGTTCAACGTCTCTTCAAGATTCGGCTTCTTTTCCTGTGGATAGGGCTGATTTTGGAAATTTTTAGGAGGTTGTTGTCTTTGATTTCCTTGTCCTCCCCACGAAAAATTTGGGTGGTTCCTCCAACCTGGATTATAATTATTACTATATTGGTTATTATTAGATCTAAAATTGTTACCTATATAGTTCATCTGTTCGCTTTCTATGCCCGGTTGGTAGGGTGGGTACTCAGGATTCGCCATAGTTCCACTTGTGTCGCATGCTTTGCATTCATTGGATGTGCTGCGCGAAGAACACAAACTATCAAGCTTTTTATTCATCATCTCTACCTGTGTTGATAGCATGGTTACATCATCTATGTTGAAAACTCCGGTGGATTTTGTTGGTTTGGTCCTTGTAACCTGCCACTGATAGTTATTCAGTGACATCTCTTCAATAAACTCGTAGGCTTCCTTAGGAGTTCTATTATTCAAGGTTCCACCGGCGGCTGAATCAATTAGTTGTCTCGTTGAGGGGTTTACACTGTTATAGAAAGTCTGGACTTGGAGCCACAAGGGTAAACCATGGTGCGGACACCTTCTCAAGAGATCCTTATATCTCTCCCATGCATCGTATAATGTCTCTAAATCCATCTGCACAAAATAAGATATATCATTGCGTAATTTGGCCGTTTTGGCCGGTGGAAAATATTTTAATAAAAAATTTTCGGTCATTTGTTCCCATGTAGTGATTGACCCTCGTGGTAACGAGTTTAACCACTATTTGGCTTTATTCCTTAATGAAAAGGGAAATAACCGAAGACGTATGGCATCATCAAAGACGCCATTTATTTTCAAGGTATCACAGAACTTTAAAAAATTAGCTATATGAGTATTCGGATCTTCGTCCTGTAAACCATCAAATTGAACAAACTGTTGAATCATTTGTATAGTGTTAGGCTTTAATTCAAAATTATTAGCAGCTATAGCGGGCCTAACAATACTAGATTTGGCACCTGTTAAATGAGGTTTAGCATAATCATACATAGTACGCGGAGCATTATTTTCTACCACATCTTGTGGTGGAAGATTATTTTCGTCCATCCCTTCAGTAGGATTGGATCTGTCTTCTCGATCTCCTTCTTGATAATTTAAGGCTCGCCTAATTTCTCTGCGATTTCTCCGAGCGGTAGCTTCAATATCACTGTCGTATTCTAAAGGTCCTCTCGGGTTCCTTCTAGTCATAAACTAGAGGTACCTGTTAGGAAAAGAAAGAAAAAAAAATTAGCAAATTTAAAATTAAAACTAAAAATAAAAAAATTTGCGAAAAATAAAAATAATGGCTAAAGTAATAAAAATAGAGCTTTCTTAATATTTTAGTTCCCCGGCAATGGCGCCAAAAACTTGATCGCTGTGAATCAGAGCTTTAAAATTTTATAAAAAGAATGATCGAACCTGGAAACTAACTCTAACAGCGATAGAGGCAAGTGCACCTATCGAACAGTAGTATAGCTTAGGCAAGACCGGATTATCGAACCCAAAGGAACTAAAAGTACTAATACTAACTTTCTTTTTATTATCTAGCCTAACAATAAAGAGAGATTGTTTATCTAATCTAAATTAATTAACTACTAAACTAAAGACTCTGAGACAAAGAAGAATGAATTTGGAAAATAACTTGGGAAAAACTCAGTTGATTTAGATGATACCCTAGGAAGAATCCACCTAGACTTCACTTGTTATATAACACTGAACCATACGATTTATTCACTTAGTTTGATCCGTAAGACTCCCTAACGTATATTAAACCCTCTCTCGAGGTGAATAACGTCTAACCCTAAGTTAATTAGTGGAACTCTCGTTCTCTTATAATAACCCCCTAGAATAGTAGTAAATTGATCTATGGATCCCTATATTAGGTTTCACCCTAATCCGGCAAAATCTCGTCACCCTATCTCTAGGCGTGCGTTCAACTCAGCTTAGTTATGTTGGATCTACTCTTAGGCAGGGTCTATTCCTCCTCCACCTAAGCGCATTAAATTTAGATTAAGCTCACATAATTAAGAACAAACTAAGTATTTATCATATAATTCAGAAAACAATAACAAGATTCATCATAGGTTTCATCCTTCTGTATCAAGAAGGGTTTAGTTCATAACAATAAAGGAAAACATCTCAAGAGAAAAGATAAAACAAAACATAAGAAATCCCTAAAACCCCCTGAGGAATTGAAGGAGAGATCCTCCGTCTTGAGTATAATTCTTGCTTCTTGAGATGGATCAACTGGCTATCCCTGAGTGAATCCCCACAAATCTGCCTTCTCTAGCCTAGCACGACGCCCCTAGATGATGGCTTTGGGCTCCCCACTTTTAGGTCATACTTAGGGTGTATTTATAGGCTTTTGAAATACGTTTCTTTCTCCCTAAGTATCCTTTCCCGAATGAAATTGCTCTTCTTCACGACAGAGGCACGACCGTGGGGCACGCCCGTGTGAATCGTGGCCAGGCTGTGTTTGGATTTCTTTAATGAGACACGGCAGTGTGAGTCGGGGTTAGACCGTGTTCTAGATGATTAACTTGGCACGGCCGTGTGGGTCCAAGTCCAGGCCGTGTCGATTTCCTCTTTGGCCTATTTTGGTCCGTTTTGAGCCCGTTTCTCATTCTTTTTATCCTTGGGTGCTTTCCTGAGTATAAGACATGAAAAGAAAGGATTAAGGGCACCTTTTTACATAAATCAAGGGATAATTCATCCAAAAGCATACTAAATGTGAGATTAAAATATGTTACTATTTCGGTTTATCAATCTTCTCCCCCAAGCTGCTGAAAATTCTAATAGCCATTGTTAGGGCTCTTTCAATTTTTCAAGCTTGCTAGTAAGTGCTCCTAAGCCCGATTTTTGATATTCTTCGTATTTTTGAAGTCCTAGTAGCATGAGTAAGCTATTTTTAGCTATTTAGTGAGCTATTATGGATGTTCAAAAATGTACATATGTATGACATGCATGTATTTTGATGTTTTATGGAAGAATATGAAAGCTTGATGTAGTAGAAACATCTTCTGCTAAGTCCATTTTCCATGAAAATGCATGTAGGGACTAGTTTGTGAAAAACTTTAGTTTGGTCATACATGTGTGATTTAGTGAGAATTAATGAATGCTTTAGTTGAGTAAGTGGTTCGTCTAAGCATGAAAGGATAGAAAGTTGAATAAAAATCACTTTACGAGCCTTGGGGCTAAAGTGTAAATATGAGAAAGTTTAGGAGTAAAATAGTAATTTTGCTAAAGTATGAAATGTGGGTCAATTTAGTCAATGTGTGTATTGAATAAGTGATTTATTCATTATAGATCAAAAAGATGAATCCGGATCGTGCAGAGGCAAAAGCAAGGTGGTGGACTAAATTGCATATTTCTATACTTTTGAGTATCGAGGTAAGTCTATGCATAAATAATGCATTCATACTTACAATTTGTTAATCTTTGGCTAGTGTGTAGCATGTTTGAGAACCTATGTGGGATGAATGTAGTAGAAATTGTGAATGAATGTATGATCGAGAATGATTGAGGACCTATGTGGTTTAAGTAGAATGATTAAGTAAGTAGACTTGTGCATGTGTTGTGATAATGCTAGATGGTGGGTTAAGTGCGATACCATCCTAATGCATATTGACGATGAGCTAGCTATGTGCGACGCTATCGTGAGGTATATCGTCTAGTGGGCTATGTGCTGAACCACTATGAATACCTTTGTGGTAGGCTAAGTGCGATACCACCTTATTAATCAATTTTGGTGTGCTAAGTGCGAAACCACCGAGATATTGGTTGTGTGGATTAACTGTGTTTATTAGCTGTGTGTAATAGCTGTGTGGATTAGTTATGTGAACTAGCTGTGTGGATAAGCTGTGTGGATAAGATATGTGGATTAACTGCGTGGATGTATTACGAGAAATAATGAGGTGTTGTATGTTATGTAAATGTGATATTTAATGCAGGGGTGCATTTCAATGGTTATGAGTATGTGACTCATGATGAGTTGGAAATGTGGTAAGGGATAGAAAGAGTAAGCACAATGGTATATTATATGTCAGTTTAATGCTATTTGTGGGTTAGTTTATACTATGATGCTTAATTGTTTATGTGCAAACTTACTAAGCTCAAAGCTTACTCCTTTTCTTTTCCCTTGTCTTATAGATTAAAAGCGTTGAATCGAGATACGAGGATCATCAGAAGACAGCCCACATATCAGCACACTTTGGTACATGAAACTTAATGTTTTGTATATGGCATGTATAGGGGCTAGACAAGTTAGTAAATTTTGTTGTAAATGGCTAAGAAGTGTTGGGCTTTAGATGGATAGCTTATTTTGTATAATGCCATGGTTGTTGGCTATTACATTATATGAAAGAAAGTTATAGTTGTCTATGTGAGATTGCAATTCAATTTGAGTTGATTATGGATGTGTTGTATGAGTGCATGTTGTGTAAGATATAAGGGTGAGGAGAGCTTAGCAAATAGCTTTTTTCTTGGCCATGTGGATAGACACACGGACGTGTGTCTAGGCCATGTGTGACACACGGTCAGCCCACGGGCGTGTGCTTTGGCCGTGCTTCGTCTGCATGTTAGTATTTTAAATCAGAATAGACCACGGACTAGCCACACGGGCGTGTGTCTAGGGCGTGTGGGGTTAACCAGTGTTGGCCAAGGGCTAGCCACACGGGCGTGTGTCTAGACTCTAGGCCATGTTAAGGTAGTCAGTGTGCACCACGGGTGGTAAGCACGGGCGTGTGCCTTGGCCGTGGGGCATTGGCAGAATGCTGGGGTTTTAGGCACGGTTGGGGAACATGGGCGTGTGTGTCCATGCACGGGCCTGTCTAATCTTGCACGGGCGTGTGAGACCTGTATAAAAGAGAAAAATTTTAAGATTGGAAAAAGTTACGGTTTAGTCTCGAGAGCCCTCGTGTGTATGAGTGAGGCCTCGTAAGTCGATAAAAAGGTTGTTGAGATGACTTTAGAGAGTAGTTACGACGAGCCTAAGTGGCGATAAAGTGGTTTGAGTTTGGTAACGCCTCGAGCCCAATTTCGGCGTAGAACCCGGGCAAGGGCTGTTAATTTAGTGGTATCAAAGCTATGGTTTAGCCGTTTCTAGGACTACCATAGCGGGTGTAAGAGTCTAGCTATACATGCCATAAGTCTACAATGATAGTGTGGTGTTTTTTGATGATTTTAAATCTTGTTTTATATAGTATATGGATTCCGATCCATCGACTGCTGATGAAGCAGCTAGTAATGCGCCGACTCCTACGCAAGGAACAGTGCCTGTTCAAAGTGGACCCGAGGTTAGGGTCAAGGGGAAGAGGCACGAGAAGCCTTTCTCCAGATGATGAGCAATTGGTACTCGGATTATGTTCAAGCGAACCCTAATGCTCAACCTCCCCCACCTCCTCCTCCTATACCTCAGCCAAATCCAGTGGCTCCTCAAGGTATGGATGTAGTGAGGATATCGAAACCCCCGGTGGATAAGATTAGGAAACACGGGGCTGAGAAGTTTAGAGCTAAGGTAAATGATGATCCAGAGAAGGCGAGTTCGGTTGGAGAACTCGATGAGGGTGTTCGATGAACTCTTATGTACGCTGAAGAGAGTTTGAAGTGTCTTTGTATCCTTCTTTGAGAGATTCGGCATACCATTGGTGGAAGACGTTGGCGCTAGTGGTCCCGAGAGAAGCGGGTGACGTGGGACTTCTTTTACGGAAGAGTTTCGGAAGAAGTATATAAGCGAGAGAGGTTTATCGATCAAAAAGGAGGAATTCCTTGAGTTGAAACAAGGAAGAATGGCGATGGCGAGAATATGAGCGTGAGTTTGTTAGGCTTAGCAAATACGCTCAGAATGTGTATCGATTGAGACCATCTTGTATAAGAGGTTCGAAGATGGGGTGAATGAGGACATCAAACTCCTAGTGGGCATTTTGGAGTTGAAAGAATTTGTGGTATTAGTTGAGAGGGCGAGTAAGGCCAAGAGAGAGTGAGTTCGAGAAAGAGGAGGGGCGTGAGTGAACCCGAGATGCTAGAAAGAGGCCAATGGGCAAGTCATACAAAGCCCGGTCGAAAAGATCCAAGGAAGTGAATCCTTGGACGACAAAGACTGGTGGGTTATTCGTGATCGAGACTTGGGCAATACTCACTCGGGTTCGAGAGTCCAAGCTCCCTCGATGGAAAGTGTGGGCAATACGAAGAGCAAACCAGAGTGTCCAAGTTGTGGTAGATATCACACCGGAGAGTGTTGGGGAAATAGTCAGAAATGTTATAAGTGTGGTTCCCCTGACCACTTTATCTGAAACTGCCCCGAGAGGGATGATAAGGAAGAGAAACAAGAGATGAGACCTAGTGATGTGTCTGCAAGGGGTAGACCACCAAGAAACCCTAGAGGTGGGAATAGTGGTAGAGGTGCGTCCAGAGACTCTGCTACGAGACTGGAGGGTCGAGCACCTGCAAGGACGTATGCTATTCGCTCTCGCGAAAAAGCATGCTCCCCTGATGTGATAACGGGTACTTTTTCTCTCTATGACACCTTCGTTATTGCTTTAATAGATCCAGGGTCTACTCATTCTTATATTTGCATGAGATTAGCATCTAGTTTGAGTATGATCGTTGAGTCTACGGACTTAGTGGTTAAGGTGTCAAACCCGTTAGGAAAGCATGTGTTAGTGGACAGAGTGTGTAAGAATTGTCCTTTATTGATTGAGAATCATTGTTTTCCGGCAAACCTTATGTTGTTGCCATTTGATGAGTTTGATTTAATCCTACGCATGGATTGGTTGACTACCCATAATGTCTTAGTGAACTGTGGTAGTAAGTTTATTGAATTGAAATGTGAGAGTGGAGATATGGTTCGGGTTGAATCAGGTGGATCGGGTAGTCTACCAGTGATGATTTCTTCCCTAGTGGCTGAGAAATGTTTGAGAAAAGGATGTGAGTCCTATCTTGATTTTGTGTTGAATACTTGAGAGATTGGAGTAGAGTTTGAAACAGTGCCAGTGGTATGTGAGTATTTAGATGTATTTCCGGAAGAGTTACCCGGATTACCTCCAGTGAGAGAGGTCGAGTTTAGAATTGAGTTGGTTTCGGGAACGGCACCTATTTCAATTTCTCCATATAGAATGGTACTGTAGAGTTGAAAGAATGAAGGTTCGGTTGCAAGAGTTGATGAGATAAAGGTTTTGCAAGACAGAGCTACTCGTAGTGGGGTGCTCGGTATTATTCGTGAAGAAGAAAGATGGGTCTATGAGGTTGTGTATAGACTATGAGACAACCTGAACAAGGTGATGATGAAGAATAAGTATCTGTACCAAGGATTGATGATCTTTTGATCAACTAAAGGGAGCTATAGTGTTCTCCAAGATAGACTTGAGGTCTGGTTATTATCAGCTCAGAGTGAAAGAACAAGATGTGTTGAAAACTGCATTTCGAACAAGATACGGCCATTATGAGTTTTTGGTTATGCCGTTTTGTTTTGACGAATGCACTGCGATTTTATGGATCGATGAACCGTGTTTTGGTGTATGTGGACAAGTTTGTAGTTGTCTTCATTGGCGACATATTGATCTATTCTCGGGATGAGAACGATCATGAAGTGCATTTGAGAATTGTCTTGCAAACTTTGAGAGATAAGCAGTTGTATGCTAAGTTTAGCAAGAGTGAGTTTTTGCTCGAGAGGTCGATTTCTAGGACACATGGTGTCGGTGATGAGTGTCGAGTTGAGCCGAGTAAGATATATTTGTTGTGGATTGGAAATTGCCAAGGAACGTGTCTCGAAATCGAAGTTTCTTGGGATTAGCAGGGTATTATAGATGTTTCGTAAAGGATTTCTCTGTGATTGCTACCCCAATGACGAAACTATTGCATAAAGATGTCAAGTTTGAATGGACTAAGACATGTCAACAGAGCTTCGAGAGACTGAAAACAATGTTGACTGAGGCACCGATTTTGGTTCAACCAGAATAGGGGAAAGAGTTCATGGTTTACAGTGATGCGTCATTTAATGGTCTCGGTTGCATGTTGATGCAAGAGGGTAAGGTAGTCGCTTACGCCTCGAGGTAGCTAAAACCGCACGAGAAGAATTATTCGACTCATGATTTGGAGTTAGCGGTGATTATTTTTGCGTTAAAGATTTGGCGACATTACTTATATGGTGAGAAGTGCTGAATATTTACGGATCATAAGAGTTTAAAGTATTTGATGGATCAGAAGGATCTGAATCTGAGACAGAGACGGTGGCTTGAGTTGTTGAAAGACTATGATTTAGTCATTGACTACCACCCGGGAAAAGCGAATGTGGTTGCGGATGCCCCGAGTAGGAAATCCTTGTATGCTCTAAGAGTTATGAGCACGAGTTTAGCATTGTCTCGACGATGGTGCTATTTTGGCGAGTTGAGAGCTAAGCCACTATTTGTTCAACAAATATGTGAGGCTCGAGAAAAATGATGATGAGATGCAAGCTAAGATAGCTAAGTGCATCGAAAGTGATTACGATTTTCGAGTGGATTTGAATGGTTGTCCGATGTATCGTGACGAATTTGTGTTCCTAAAGATGAGGAGTTGATTCGAAAGGTTTTGCATGAGGCCCACAGTGGATGTTAGTCAGTACATTCGAGCAGTACAAAAACGTACAACGACTTGAGAAAGTTGTATTGGTGGACGGGTACGAAAAGAGATATTTCAGAGTTTGTGACCAAGTGTTTAATTTGTCAACAAGTGAAAGCTGAGCATCAAGGGCCTTCGGTATTGCTTCAGCCAGTAATGGTACCCGAATGGAAGTGGGATCGGATTACCATGGATTTTGTAACGGGGTTGCCGATGACTCCGAGAAAGAGAGATGCTGTATGGGTTGTTGTGGATAGATTGACAAAGTCAGCTCACTTTATTCCAGTACGTGTTGATTATTCAATGGATAAGTTAGTTGAGTTTTATGTGGAAGAGATAGTGAGATTGCATGGTGTACCTGTGTCTATTATATCGGATAGAGATCTGAGGTTTACTTCGAGATTTTGGAAGAAGTTGCAAGAGGCCATGAGTACGAGATTGAATTTCAGCACTGCGTTCTATCCGCAAACCGATGGTCAGTCTGAAAGAGTGATTCAAGTTCTTGAAGATATGCTTCGATGCTGTGTGTTAGAATTCGAAGGTAGTTGGGAGAGATATCTACCTTTGGTCGAATTCGCCTACAACAATAGTTATCAGTCGAGTATACAGATGGCACCGTATGAGGCTTTGTATGGTCATAAGTGTCGGACTCCTTTGTATTGGACCGAGCTTAGTGAGAAGCGGATCTATGGGGTCGATCTAGTGAAAGAAACTTAAGAGAAGGTGAAAGTAATCCGTAATAGTCTGAGAGCTGCTTCGGACCGACAGAAGTCGTACGCAGATTTGAAAAGAAAAGAAATTGAGTTCGAAGTGGGCGACAAAGTGTTTTTGAAAGTGTCCCCGTGGAAAAAGATTATGAGATTTGGATGAAATGAGAAATTGAGTCCAAGGTTTATAGGGCCGTACGAGATCACAGACAGAATTGGGCCTGTAGCGTACCGGTTGGCTTTGCCGGTAGAGTTGGAAAAGATTCATAATGTGTTCCATGTGTCGATGTTGCGATGGTATCGCTCCGATCCCTCACATGTGATTCCTTCGACGGGAATTTAGATAAGACCGGATATGTCTTATGAAGAAGAGCCGATTAAGATCTTAGCTCGAGAAGTGAAACAGTTGAGAAGTAAGAGCATAGCACTAGTGAAAGTGTTATGGTAGAAACATGGTGTGGAAGAGGCTACGTGGGAAACGGAAGAAGCTATGAGAGAGCAACATCCAAACCTCTTTACTGGTAAGATTTTCGGGGACGAAAATCTCTAAAGGGGGGAGTTGTAACATCCCGGTTTAGGGCCTAGTCAGAATAGTGGTGTGAGACCACAAATTCGAGGGTTATAAATGAGTTATTGAGGTTTTTGCCTTGTATGCATGCTAGTGTGAAAGTTTCATGAAGCAATTTTGTGAAATTGTGGTTGAATTGTCCAAAAGGACTAAATTGCAAAAGTTGCAAAATTTATGTTTCTAGAAGCTATATGTGTGAAATAGCTTTAGATTATTAATTAGATGTCCTTAAATAGCAATTTATCCAAATTCTAACTTTTGGACAAAATTGGGCACGAATGAGTTAAGATTTGAAGTTTATCAAAAAAGGGCATTTTGGTCATTTAGTTATTAAATGATTAAATAGGTGAAAAGATGACAAAAATTCACTCATCTTCTCCCCCAAGCTGTCGAAAATTCCAATAGACATTGTTAGGGCTCTTTCAATTTTTCAAGCTTGCTAGTAAGTGCTCCTAAGCCCGGTTTTTTATATTCTTCGTATTTTTGAAGTCCTAGTAGCATGAGTAAGCTATTTTTAGGTATTCGGTGAGCTATTATGGATGTTCAAAAATGTACATATGTATGGCATGCATGTATTTTGATGCTTTATGGAAGAATATGAAAGCTTGATGTAGTAGAAACATCTTTTGCTAAGTGATTTTCCATGAAAATGCATGTAGGGACTAGTTTGTGAAAAACTTTAGTTTTGTCATACATGTGTGATTTAGTGAGAGTTGATGAATGCTTTAGTTGAGTAAGTGGTTCGGCTAAGCATGAAAGGATAGAAAGTTGAATAAAAATCAATTTACGAGCCTTGGGGCTAAAGTGTAAATGTGAGAAAGTTTAGGGGCAAAATATTAATTTTGCTAAAGTATGAAATGTGGGTCAATTTAGTCAATGTGTGTATTGAATAAGCTGATTTATTCATTATAGATCAAGAAAGATGAAGCCCGGATCATAACCGAGGCAAAAGCAAGGTGGTGGACTAAATTGCATATTTATATACTTTTGAGTATCGAGGTAAGTCTATGCATAAATAATGCATTCATACTTACAATTTGTTAATGCTGGCTAGTGTGTAGCATGTTTGAGAACCTATGTGGGATGAATGTAGTAGAAATTGTAAATGAATGTATGATCGAGAATGATTGAGGACCTATGTGGTTTAAGTAGAATGATTAAGTAAGTAGACTTGTGCATGTGTTGTGATAATGCTAGATGGTGGGCTAAGTGCGATACCATCCTAATGCATACTGATGATGAGCTAGCTATGTGCGACGCTATCGTGAGGTATATCGTCTAGTGGGCTATGTGCTGAACCACTATGAATACCTTTGTGGTAGGCTAAGTGCGATACCACCTTATTAATCAATTGTGGTGTGCTAAGTGCGAAACCACCGAGATATTGGCTGTGTGGATTAACTGTGTATTAGCTATATGTAATAGCTGTGTGGATTAGTTATGTGAACTAGCTGTGTGGATAAGATATGTGGATTAACTGTGTGGATGTATTACGAGAAATAATGAGGTGTTGTATGTTATGTACATGTGATATTTAATGCAGGGGTGCATTTCAATGGTTATGAGTATGTGACTCATGATGAGTTGGAAATGTGGTAAGGGATAGAAAGAGTAAGCACAATGGTATATTATATGTTAGTATAATGCTATTTGTGGGTTAGTTTATACTATGATGCTTAATTTTTTATGTGCAAACTTACTAAGCTCAAAGCTTACTCCCTTTCTTTTCCCTTGTCTTATAGATTAAAAGCGTTGAATCGAGATACGAGGATCATCAGAAGACAGCCCACATATCAGCACACTTTGGTACATAAAACTTAATGTTTTGTATATGGCATGTATAGGGGCTAGACAAGTTAGTGAATTTTGTTGTAAATGGCTAAGAAGTGTTGGGCTTTAGATGGATAGCTTATTTTGTATAATGCCATGGTTGTTGGCTATTACATTATATGAAAGAAAGTTATAGTTGCCTATGTGAGATTGCAATTCAATTTGAGTTGATTATGGATGTGTTGTATGAGTGCATGTTGTGTAAGATATAAGGGTGAGGAGAGCTTAGCAAATAGCTTTGTTCTTGGCCGTGTGGATAGACACACGGACGTGTGTCTAGGGCATGTGTGACACACGGTCAGCCCACGGGTGTGTGCTTTGGCCGGGCGTCCCCTGCATGTTAGTATTTTAAATCAGAATAGACCATGTACTAGCCACACGGGCACGTGTCTAGGGCGTGTGGGATTAACCAGTGTTGGCCACGGGCTAGCCACACGGGAGTGTATCTAGACTCTAGGCCGTGTTAAGGTAGTCGGTGTGCACCACGGGTGGTAAGCACAGGCGTGTGCCTTGGCCGTGGGGCATTGGCAGAATGCTGGGGTTTTAGGTACGGTTGGGGGACATGGGCATGTGTGTCCATGCACGGGCGTGTCTAATCTTGCACGGGTGTGTGAGACCTGTATAAAAAAGAAAAATTTTAAGATTGGAAAAAGTTCTGGTTTAGTCTCGAGAGCCCTCGTGTGTATGTGTGAGGCCTCATAAGTTGAGAAAGAGGTTGTTGAGATGACTTCAGAGGGTAGTTACGACGAGCCTAGGTGGCGATCAAGTGGTTTGAGTTCGGTAACTCCTCGGGCCCGATTCCGGCGTAGAACTCGGGCAATGGGTGTTACAAACTTACCTCGGTACCAAAATATATATATAATTATTCGATTTAGTTCACCACCTTGTTCTTTCCTCGATTTAGTCTGAACTTCGTGTTTCTTGATATATAATGACAATTTCACTCTTTTAATGATCACATTGACTAAATCAAACCATAAATCATACTTTGTTAAAATTATGATTTTGTCCCTATACTTTCTCATATTTTCAAAATGGTCTCTAGGCTCGTATAATGAAATACACTCATTTCCATGGTTACCCAAGCCTAGCCGAACCTACCTTAAGCTTATGGTAGCTCATATTTTCCTTCAAAACTGATTTTTACTACACATTTTATCACTTTTAGAATTAGGTCCTTCTTATGAATTTTCCATGACAATCACTTAGAAAAAGATGTTTATCATACATCAAACTTCCATATTCCTCCATTAAACATCAAAATACATGCATGTCATGCATGGGTAAATTTTTGAACATGAACCCTAGCTCAAAATAAGGGTAGAAATAGCTATATTAAGCTACGAGGATCTCAAAAATACGAAGAACATGAAAAACGGGGCTAGGAGGTACTTACAGTCAAGCTTGAACGATGACAAAACCCTAGCTATGGTGATCTTGAAATTTTCGGCAATAGGGAGGAAGATGGACATCAATTTTGACTTCTTTTTCCCTTTTTATTAACTTATTAACATAATGACCAAAATGCCCTTAAGGCCCATTTCTTGAGATTTTTCCTTCCCATGTCCATTTTTGTCCATCTTGACATATAATGGTCTAATTGCTAAATAAGGACCTCTAATAAATTTTCTATTACTATCTCATACTTGAATCTTCTAGAATATCATATTCTTCAATCTTTGCAATTTAGTCCTAATGAATAAATTGATCACTAAATAATAAAATTTCTTCATGAAATTTTCACATAATTATGCAAACATGTATTTGACCTTATAAAAGCCATAAAACACATATTTCAACCTCAGATTTGTGGTCGCGCAACCACTATTGTGACTAGGCCCTAAATCGGGCCGTTACAATTCTCCCCCTTAGGAATTTTCGTCCCCGAAAATCTTATCGGTAAAAAGGTTGGGATATTGGTTTCTCATGGCCTCCTCGGGCACCCATGTAGCCTCTTCTACCCCATGTCTTTGCCATAGTACTTTCACAAGGGCTATACTTTTATTTCTTAATTGTTTAACTTCTCGTGCTAAAACCTTAACCGGCTCTTCTCCCTAAGTCATGTTCGGTTGAATTTCAACCTTTGTCGGTAGAATCACATGCGAAGGGTCTGATCGGTAGCGATGTAACATAGATACATGGAATACATTATGAATCTTTTCCAACTCAGTTGGCAATGCCAAACGATAGGCTATCGGTCTTATCCTCTCGGTAATCTCATTCGGACCGATAAAGCACGAAATCAACTTGCCTTTTCGGCCAAATCTGGGAACTTTCTTCCATGTTGACACTTTCAAAAATACCTTATCACCAACTTGAAACTCAATCTCTTTTCGTTTCAAATCCGCATAGGACTTTTGTCTATCCGATACAGCTTTTAAACAATCACGAATCACTTTTACCTTCTCTTCAGTTTCTCAGACTAAATCGACCCCGTGAATCTGAGTCTCTCTGAGTCAGCCCAATACAGGGGCTTTTGGCACTTACGCCCATATAATGCCTCATAAGGCGCCATTTTAAAGCTCGACTAAAAACTGTTATTGTAGGCAAATTCTACTAATGGTAAGTACTTTTCCCAATTACCTTGAAATTCTAACACACAATATCGAAGCATGTCTTCAAGTATTTGAATTATCCTTTTCGACCGTCCGCCGGTTTGCGGATGGAAAGCTGTAATAAAGCTCAATTTTGTGCCCAAGGCTTCTTGCAACTTTTTCAAAAATCGTGATGTAAATCTCGGATCTCTATCTGATATAATCGACAACGATACTCCGTGAAGTCTCACAATTTCTAACACATACAAATCCGCCAACTTATCAAGCGAATAGTCAATGCGTACCGGTATAAAATGGGCTAACTTTGTAAGTCTATCAATCACCACCCATACAGCATCCTTCTTTTTCAGTGTCAAAGGCAAACTCGTCACAAAGTCCATAGCAATGCGGTCCCACTTCCACTCGGGAACCATAATAGGTTGAAGTAGACCCGAAGGTACTTGGTACTCAGATTTTACTTGCTGACAAATCAAGCATCTCGATACGAACTCAGAAATATCTTTCTTCATACTCGGCCACCAATACCATTTCTTCAGAACATTATACATCTTTGTACTGCCTGGATGAATAGATAAACACCCACTATGTGCTTCGTGCAAAATTTTCCGAATAAGCTCATCATCTCTGGGTACACAGACCCTATCTCTAAACATCAAACATCCATCAGGACTAATCCGAAAGTCCGGCTCAACATTCGACTCACATTGAACTCTTTTAGCTTGCAAATCATTGTCGCCTTTCTGAGCTTCACAAATCTCTTAGAGAAACATCGGTCTAGCTCTCAACTCAGCTAGAATAGAACCATCATCTAACAAAGCCATTCGTGTATTCATAACCCTCAATGTAAACAAGGATTTTGTACTCAAGGCATCGGCGACCACGTTTACTAAACTTGGCATATAACTGATTATCTCGTAAAATTTGTATGACTATCCTCAAATGCTCAGCATGCTCGTTTTCATTACGAGAGTAAACCAATATATCATCAATGAAGACTACAACAAATTTATCTAAATATGGTCGAAATATGCGATTCATTAAATCCATAAACACAGCAGGGGCATTGGTTAAACCGAAAGGCATGACTAAAAACTCGTAATGACCATACCTTGTCCGAAATGCAGTTTTCAGCACATCTGAGTCTTTGACTCTCAACTGGTAATAACCAGACCTCAAGTCTATCTTGGAAAACACAGTGGCTCCCTTCAATTTGTCAAACAAATCATCAATCCTTGGCAATGGGTACTTGTTCTTTACTGTTACCTTATTCAGTTGCCGATAATATTTACATAACCTCATAGAACCATCTTTCTTTTTCACAAATAATACAGGATCGCCCCACGGGGAATAACTTGGTCTTGCAAAACCTTATCCGTCACCTCTTGCAGTTGAGCCTTTAATTCTTTCAACTCAGTTGGAGCAATCCTGTACGGAGCAATAGAAATAGGGGCAGTACCAGGGGCTAATTTAATGCCAAATTCAATCTCTCTAACCGGAGGCAACCCTGGCAATTCTTCTGGAAATACATCTAGATACTCACACACTATGGGCACTGATTCAATTCTTAACTCAATCTCTTTGGCATTCATCACAAAGGAAAGATAAGCTTCATATCCCTTTCTTACATATTTTTGGGCAGACATATAAGAAATCACTACAGGCAATCTGTCCTGTTCATCTGATTCAACACGAACAATATCCCCATTTTCACATTTTAACTCAATAAATTTCCTTCCACAATTTACTATCACATCATGAGTAGCTAACCAATCCATACCAAGAATTACATCGAATTCATCAAATGGCAATAGCATGAGATTTGCCGAAAAATAATGACCTCTAATCATCGAAGGGCAATCTTTGCATACTTTATTAACTAACACACATTTTCCTAGGGGTTTTGACACCTTTATCACAAATTCTGTAGATTCTACAGGCATGTTCATGCTAAATACTAATTTCATGCAAATATATGAGTGAGTAGATCCCAGATCAATTAAAGCAACAACATGAGTATCATAGAGAGAGAATGTACCTGTGATCACATCAGGGGATGACGCCTCTTCGCGAGCGCGAATAGCATAAGTCCTCGCAGGTGCTCTACCCTCAGATCTTCCAGTCTGATCTCTAGGTGTATTCTTACTACTCATTCCGTTTCTCAGATTTCTCTGTGACCATCCTCTAGCAGTACTTCCCGATCTTGCACTCTGAGATTTCTCTTTTTCAACCATCTCGGGACAATATCTAATAAAATGATCTGGAGCTCCACATTTGAAACAAGCTCTCTCATTTGCTCGACACTCACCGGGATGACGTCTGCCACACTATGGGCATTCCGGTCTACTTGGTCGAGCGTTACCAACACTAGCAACCGAAGTGGTCTGAGCTTTAGACCCCGAGTATTGTTTACCCTTAATTTTGTTTGAAAACCCAACTCAAGTGGTTGATCAAGTAGTAAACTCTCTTGATTTCTTGGATGAGGAATGAAATGACTTGCTCAAATGTCTCTTCCTCGAGTCACAAGACTCAATTTCAGCCTTTCTTTTCTCTTTGGCCAACTCTTCGGCCTTGCAAGCTCTATCTACTAACACAACAAATTCTTTTAGTTCTAGGACACCAATATACAATCGGATATCCTCATTTAACTCGTCCTCAAATCTTTTACACATAATGGCTTCAGTGGATACGCACTCCTGAGCATATTTACTGAGCCGTACAAACTCACATTCATATTCGGTTACCGTCATTCGACCTTGTTTTAGCTCAAGGAATTCTTTTCTCTTCTGGTCGATAAACATTTGGCTAACGTACTTTTTTTGAAACTCTTCTTGAAAAAATTCCCAATTAACCTTCTCCTTTGGCACAACCGACACAAGGGTATTCCACCACTGGTAAGCCGAGTCTCTTAAGAGAGACACCACACATTTCATACACTCATCGGGTGTGCAAGATAGTTCATTAAATACTCTAATAATGTTTTCAAGCTGAAATTCTGCTCTTTTCGGATCGTCATCTTTATTAGCTCAAAATTCCTCAGCTCCTTGTTTTTGGATTCTATCAACAGGGGGCTTTTCCCTTCTTACCACTTCTACAACTTGGGGAGCTACAGGGGTAGGCTGAGGAATAGGTGGGGGAGGAGGGGGTTGAGCATTCGGGTTCGTTCGAACGAACTCCGTATACCAAGTATTCATCATATGGAGAAAGGCTTCCCTAGCTTCTTCTCCTCCTCTCTTACTCACAGTCGTTGGTCTATTCTTATTTTCGGTCGGCACCGTCCCTTGGGCGGGAGCCGGCGCGTTACTCTCTACATCATCCGCCAATGCTCTATCGGGATCCATTTACTATATGAAAACATAATTTAATTTGTCAGGAGTCGTCACACTATCATTATATATAAATACTCATACGTATAGCATGTATAGCTAGACTCGTGCTTACGCTATGTTAGTCTAAGAATTGACTAAACTATAGCTCTGATACCCCTAAATGTAACACCCTTTACCCTTATTCGACGTCGAAACCGGATACGAGGCATTACCGGACTTAACTTACTTATTCATTCAAAATCGGGCAATGAACTTTCTTTTCAACTTAAACTTTTTTTTTCATTCGAACTCTTAACGTCCTTATTATGGGCCTACGAGACCCAAGACATACACATGGAGTGATCCGGGACTAAACTGGGAACTTACGAACACTTAATTTTTTTTACTCTAAACAGGACCACACGCCCGTATGGATAGGGACACGCCCGTGTGGGTAGGCCGTGTGGTCACACACGCCCATGTCCCTAGTCCGTGTGGATTTTATTTTTCATTTCAAACCTACAGGGGTTTTCACGGCTCCGGCACTCGCCGTGTCCATGGATCAGTGTCCTCACCTGGCCACGACACGCCCGTGTCTTAGCCCGTGTGCAAAAACTTGGGTATTTTGTTTATGACGTTAGGACACAATTTAGGTCACACGGCCTAGCCACACGCCCGTGTGCTGGCCCGTGTGACGAACTAAATTTTTTGGAATTTAGATGCAGGGGACACACAGCCAGGCCACACGCCCATGGGGCAGACCTTGTGTCACACACGGCCTAGACACACGCCCGTGTGTCTACCCGTGTGGACAAATGCAAGGCTATCTACCAAGCCATTTTTCACCCTGAAAAGCAACCACACTTATACTATTTCTAGCAATACATTACATAACAATAATGCACCTCAAACCTTCACAATCAAGAGATTCACGCCTTGAATTCCACTACGTACATCATACACGTACTTCATACTTTACTTACTCAATTGCATAAACTTGCACTTCATGAATTTCATCATCATTGAATAGATATAACTTAATCAATTTTGGCCTATTCTAATAGCCATTTACAAAATGAATTGAATAACATTAATAGCCAACATGTAACACCCCAAACCCGGTCAAGACACCACGACCGAATCTGGTATGTTACGAGGAAAACGTATTTGAGAAGTTGGGTTTTCATTTAAATACTTGATGAAAATTTTGTGAAAAGTTTTGAACGTGTAGAAATCTTGGGCATGATTCTTGAAAACTTCATGCGTCATTTTGAAAACTCAGAGATTTCGGAGACTTAATCAATTAAGAAGTTAAACAAGTTTATTTCATTTAGAAATTCAAGTTGCTTCTTGATGTTACTCAAACATTTAGACTTAGTAGGAAATCGAGTTTAGGTTTGAAAATCATAGTGTGATACCCGATGGTATAGTTTAAAACACATTGCGTTATAGTTTCGAAACCGTTGTCCTTCCAAGTTTTTAGCAAATTTGAACACAACTAATTTGTTAAGGCATATTAGAAAGCTACTTTAAGCATAAACATAGTAAAACCTAATTTAAAGGCCATTTACAACCCAAAACAAAACCAAATAGTAATAAATAAGCTAAAGTACCGAATTTTATCAAGTCTGAGCAAAACTTTATTAAAGCATGGCATGAGCACCTCGAGTCCGTCCCGGCTCCATGTCCGCGTCTAAGTGTCACCGAAATGTCAAAGGAGAGGGTGAGTCGCAAGACTCGGTGCATAACTCCCACTCCCGATAATACAACATGCTAACACACATCATATCATAGCAACATAATCAATGCACCCGATCCTAACCATCCATATCACCTTTCTACCCCCGTGGTACCAAACCACCGGTGGTGCCAAACCACTTGGTGACCCAAAGTCACGATATCCATAAGTGTGGTGCCAAACCCTTTGGTGACCCAAAGTCACGAACAATCCAATGATGGGGCCAACCCATCGTGTGATACCAAATCACTAGCGACAATCCCGTGATCTCATAAGTGGGGCCAACCCACGGTGGTGTTAACCACAGGGACGAGTCGCAATGAGGTGCCAAACCTGCGGTGTCCCAAAGACACAAGTGTGATACCAAATCACCGGTGACCGCAGATCACAAAGCCGATGATGGGGCCAACCCATCGTGTGATACCAAATCACTAGCGACAATCCCGTATCTCATAAGTGGGGCCAACCCACGGTGGTGTTAACCACAGGGACGAGTCGCAATGAGGTGCCAAACCTCTGGTGTCCCAAAGACACAGTGTGATACCAAATCACTGGTGACCGCAGTCACAAATCCGATGATGGGGCCAACCCATCGTGTGATACCAAATCACCGGCGCCAATCCCGTATAAACAATCGTGGGGCCAACCCACCGTGGTGCTAAGCCCATGGACGACGCCGAGGTGCCAAACCTCGGTGACCAAAAGTCACAATAATCAATCTGTGGTACCAAACCACTGGAGGTGCCAAACCTCTCGTGTCCCAAAGACACAGTGTCCCAAAGACACGGATATCATATTCCCCCTCCTCTCATATCACCCACACATGTCATACTGATGCAAATGATATAAAACATGCAATCATGCTAACATGCTCAAATGGCATCTCATGGTATTTACATCATAAAACATGTTATCACATATATCACTACAGATCTCGTAATGAAACGGACTTACCCGTATCCGTGCTTATACCCCATCGGTACCCAATCCATCAATCATATTGTTTCACTTTAATAAGTAATCGGGTTATTAATCATATTACTAAGCATGTGTGTTAGTTTACACACACGAAATAGCGAAGGTTTTAATCCTAAGAACCGGTCTAAGACCCTCGATCCTTTTGCTCCTAAAAACAATCGACCAACCATGGGTTAATCACTTAAACCATTCGCCATAACCATATAAACCAAAGGGTATATCGATTAACCCTTACCTTGCAAACGCTTGGTTTCCTACCAAACCCGAACCAACAATGGTTCCTCTTTTAACAATCGGCACACCCTATTAAAAAGAACAGTTAATCCTTTGTCACCCTTTGACTTAATCGAAACCAAAAGATTGAACTAATAAAATAATACCAATCACTTACCCCCTTAATTACCAATCGGTCACTCGCGATCAAGGCTTCAATTGATCGCTTCACCCGATCACAACCACAATCCAAGGCCCTTGTTCGATGATTGAACAACCAACCAAGATCAACCCTTCACCGATATTCGGCCAAGAGAGAGCTACTAGAGAGAGGGAGATTCGGCCTAAGCCAAGAAAGAAAGCGCAAGAAAAAGATGAGAAAGGGAGGGGTTGATATTCGGCTAAAATGAGAACAAATGAAAGGAGGAAATTTCGCAAAGACAAGGGAGGGATTAGGCTAGATGTTTAACACTCCTATTATCGGCTTTGAATGGAAAAAGAAAAGAGAATGTGAAATGAGAAAGAAGTTTCGGCAAAGGGTAATTGAGAAGAAGAGAGGTGGATGGGATGAAGGTACTTTTCGGTTTCCACAGAGAAAAATGAAAGAAAACTCTTTTAGAATTTCGGCTTTGGTATGACAAAAGGAGGAATTTGGCTTGCCAAGATGTTGACCGAAAACACCAAAATGCCAAAAGAATTTCGCAAACCTCTCCTACTCCCTACCAAAACCGCCACTCACTCCCCACATACCCCAATATTCGGCCACTACCTCCAATCACTCACAACCACCCAATTCAAACTAGTTTGAACTAGTCTTCTCCTAAATTCACTCTCCACCCCTCCTTTGAATGAGTTGACAAAGTCCATGGTAGAGTTTGAACTACCAACAACTCCTCCTCCTCCATGCCGTCAAAATGGAACAAAAGGGAGCACTCTGCAGCTTGAACTCGGACCTCTCCCTCCCGAAATTGACGCCAACCACACACTCCAAGTGACGCATGCCTTGCCACTTTGCTAGCTCATCACTTGTGCTCAAAAACGCCAAATAAAATACATATGACCCAGCTCCTTTGGCTCCTCTCATATAAAGCCCAAAAACCGAAATTTTCCCACCTACTCGTGCATACCCCTAGCCTACAACTAAGTCCCGAAACCACACAAACAACAACATAGCAAGCCACGAACATGCAAACAGAGCCATAACAAAAATAACCCCTAACCGGGATATTACGCTTCTACCCCCTTAAAATAATTTCGACCTCGAAATTACGATCGTAAAAGTTGAGGGTATTTCTTTGTCTCATCATATCCTCGAGTTCCCACGTAGCTTCTTCTACGCCATGATTCCGCCAAAGTACCTTAACCAATGGCACAGACTTCTTACGCAGTAACCTTCACATCCCGATCTAGAATCGCACGTGTTCTTCCTCCATGGTCAAATCTGAATTTACCTCGATCTCTTCCATCGCTACCACATGCGATGGATCCGAACGATAACGCCAAGCATCAAAACATGGAAAACGTCATGGATCCGACTTAGCTCTGCGGCAACTCAAGCCGATACGCCATCGTCCCACTCGTCTCAAGACCTTATACGCCCAATAAACCTCGGACTTAGCTTGCCTTTCTTTCCGAACCTCAAAACCTTCTTCCATGGCGAGACCTTCGTAAAAACTTGATCCCCACGTAGAAAACTCTATGTCTCTCCGCTTAAGATCGGCATAAGACTTGCCGCCGGTCCAAGCTTCCTTCAACCGAGCCTCGAATCAACTTAACCTTGTCTTCGGTCTCAAAGCAACCAACTCGGGTCCCAACAATCGGCGTTCACCTAACTCCGTCCAACACGTAGGTGATCGACACTTCCTACCATACAACGCCTCATATGGTGCCATCTTGATGCTTGCTTGGTAAATCGTTGTTGTAGGAAAACTCGACTAATGGTAGAAACTCCTCCCAACTACCTCTCAAATCCGAACACAACCCCTCAAAGATATCCTCCAAGATCTCGAATAACCCTTTCCGATTGTCCGTCGATTTGCGGGTGAAAAGCCGTCTTTGAAATCCAACCGCGCACCCAGAGCCCGATGCAACGCTTTCTAACCTTGACGTAAATCGGGATCCCTATCCGAGATGATCGACATCTTCGCACACCGCAACCTCACTATCTCTCGAACATACACAACCGCCAACCTCGAAGTGAGTAGTCGACTCACCGGAATGAAATGAGCTGATTTAGTCATCGATCCACAATTACCCAAACTAAATCCTTCTTGCTCGGGCGTAAGCGTAACCCACCGACGAAATCCATGGTTATCCTTTCCCACTTCCATCGAGGAATCTTCACAGTGAAGCAACCCCGACGGCAATCGATGTTCAGCCTTGACTGCGACATGTCGACACTTCCCAACAAACTCGTCACTTCTTTCTTCGCACTGTGCCACCAAAAGCGCTCTCTCGAGATCCCTATACATCTTACTACCTCCGGGATGCATAGCATAAGGGTCTGCTATATGTGCGTCTTGAAGAATCCTCGCCTCACTCAACATCCTTGGGCATACAAGCTTTACCTTGAAAATACAAAGACCCCATCACTAGACAAGTTGTAACCTTCCAAACCACCACTGCACTGCAACCTCCGCGCACTTAGAACCTCATCCTCTATCTGCTTTCTCTCGACCGCTCAACCCAAGTAAGCTTAACTCGTAACTCGCGAGAATACTTCCGTCGTCATACAAACTCAAGTGAGCAAACATCGCTCTTAAGTCCGAAACAACCTTACGGCTCAACGCGTGCTCGCCACCACGTTAGCCTTGCCCGGATGATACTCAATCGAACGATCGTAGTCTTTAAGCAACTCAACCCATCTACGCCGCCTCAAATTCAAATCTTTTCGAGTCAAAAGGTACTTGGACTCTTATGATCTGTGTAGACTATTGATCTCTCTCCGCACAAGTAGTGCCTCCAAATCTTCAACGCAAAGACTACGACCGCTAACTCGGATCGTGCGTCGGATAGTTGACCTCATGTGGCCTCACTTTGCCGAGATGCGTAAGCCACAACCTTACCTTCTGCATCAAGACACAACCCAACCTTACAGTGGATTGGTGCCGGAGACTCGGGTGCCATATTTCAACAAAAGAACAGATATATATTTTTCTAAACCATTTTCCAAACCATCTTTTGCAAACATTTTTTGAACCCAAACCCACAACCGAGTTTTTGAACCTAGGCTCGATATTATAATTGTAACACCCCAAACCCGGCTAAACGTTACGATCGAATCGGCATGTCACATGAAAGGAATGTCTAAAAGCGTGCATTCGTTAAAAAGCTCATATTCTTTATAGTTGTGGTGAGAAATCGAGTTTAAGTAATTTTGAATAAGAAATGGTTTATTATCATTTTAGGAAAATCCCATATTGATCATTTAATAATAAGCAATAAACAAATTGAAAGCTGAAACCAAATAAAATACCCAAGGCCTTATTACATAACAAAAACTCAAATAAAAATAAGTCCAAATAAAAGAAATGAATTTACAAGTGAAAATATGTATGGCCTCCACGAGTCCACCTCAGCTCCCAAATCCGTGATCTAATGATTACCTGCAAAATTTAACTAAGGGGTGAGTCATCGAGACTCAAGTGTGTAAATCCCCATCCAATGTGCCCTTACACAATTTCATATGAAAATATGCATATCATGCACCCAAACCTAGCCATCCAATGCTCCTTTCTCTACCCCGTGTGGTACCAAACCTTTGGTGGTGCTAAACCACCGGGTGACCCAAAGTCACGATATCCATAATTGTGGTGCCAAACCACTGGTGACCCAAAGTCACGAATAATCCAATGATGGGGCCAACCCATCGTGTGATACCAAATCACCGGCGTCAATCCCGTATAATCAATCGTGGGGCCAACCCCTTTGTGGTGCTAAGCCACCGGGACGAGACGCTATGAGGTGCCAAACCTCCGTGTCCCAAAGACACGAATGTGATACCAAATCACCGGTGACCGAAGTCACGAATCCAATGATGGGGCCAACCCATCGTGTGATACCAAATCACCTTGGCGTCAATCCCGTATAATCAATCGTGGGGCCAACCCACTCGTGGTGCTAAGCCACACTGGGACGACGCTATGAGGTGCCAAACCTCTGGTGTCCCAAAGACACGAATGTGATACCAAATCACCGGGCGTCAATCCCATATAATCAATCGTGGGGCCAAACCCACCTGTGGTGCTAAGCCACTGGGACGAGATTTGAGGTGCCAAACCTCCGTGACCCAAAGTCACAATAATCAATCTGTGGTACCAAACCTTTGGTGGTGCCAAACCACCTGGTGTCCCAAAGACACGGATATCAATCTTCCCCCTCCTCTCATCATACCCATGCAATATGACATAATAATTCGTGTATGCGAGATGTCATGTATGCTAGACATATATCAAATATAAGTATAACATGAATTACCATCATAATCGAGATAGACATAAAACAACATAATCACCCTAATCAACCTCTAAGGGTATAACCGTAATTTTACCTACCAAGGGCATTTTCGTAATTTACCCACCAAGGGTATATCGGTAATTTACCCACCAAGGGCATTTTCGTAATTTACCCACCAAGGGTATATCGGTAATTTACCCACCAAGGGCATTTCAGTAATTTCAGACTGGATTGGCCTTTCCAAAGGCCAGATGTCGCCCGAAGCGACCCAACTACCATTTCTCGGTCGAATGGACTATTGGGCCTAAAGCCCAATTTTGGCCCATTCGGGCCTACACGCTCGTGTGGCCCACCTAACACAAATCTAGCCACGTTTATGAGATTCACCTAGTCTAGTTCACTATATACTACACCATCATACATTTTACTATATTGGGCCCACGGGCCCATTGGGCCCCTTTCGGCCCATCGCGGCCCAAGCAGCCCCAACCCATAAGAATACTACCGATGGCCTCAACTATCGCTGGCCGAAGCCCCACACGTGCGCTCGCACGCTCGTGTGGCTACTATTGCCGTGATCGGCACTTCGGCATTTGCCGCTCTACAGCTAGAGTAGAGAGAGTTACACACCTGATAGGACTCTGGTGTTAATTCGCGCTCCGACCACTCCTGTGCCCAAACGCCCTCCAAGGTATCCTTCCTCCTATCAAAGAATGCTCTATATATAGCTAGCTTCTCACCTTCCTTCTTTGTATCTTTCCGATGTGGGATCCTTCCGTCAGCAGAGTTTAAATTCAACTCAAACTCTTCCCGTCCAATCCGCAAAATAAATACTCCCTTGCTTCTCATGAGATTCGAACCCAGGCTCCCTTGCAACATAATCCACGCTACTAGCCACTTGGCCACAAGCTCCTCTTGTGTCTTAAACCATGCGTAACTAAATATAAATCTATAGCCAAATTCTGAGGTCCAAGTAAAAAGAAAACCAAAATGCAAAAGCCAAGACTTGAACCTTGGACCTCCTTCCTTCCTTGTGGCGTCACCCCTTGTCTCTTATGTGGCGTCACTTTGCCACTACACCACACACTCCACTTGTGTCATTTTTCCCACATTTTATTCTTAAGGCCTACACCGCCAACTTCCAGGTTTTTTTCACCTAAAACCAAAATTTCCCCAAAGCTAAAGTTCGATCCCGGGATTTCATAGAAGCCCTCTAACCTTCCAAAATAACTTACCTATAAGTCTAACTTGCATTAATGCCGTTCTCAAAAATTTTAAATCAAGGCCCATTGGGCCCAATCCTACTAGGCCCAATTTTGGGATGTTACAATTTCTATAATTTTACAAACTGAGGGTATTTCAGTAATTTTACAAACTGAGGGTATTTCCGTAATTTTACAAACTGGGGGTATTTCAATAATTTTAAAAACCGAGGGTATTTCAGTAATTTTACAAACTGAGGGTATTTCTGTAATTTTACAAGCTGAGGGTATTTCAATAATTTTACAAATCGAGGGTATTTTCGTAATTTTACAAGCTGAGGGTATTTCAGTAATTTTACAAACCGAGGGTATTTCAGTAATTTTATAAGCTGAGGGTATTTCAGTAATTTTATAAACTGAGGGTATTTCAATAATTTTACAAACTGAAGGTATTTTCGTAATTTTACAAACTGAGGGTATTTTAGTAATTTTATAAACTGAGGGTATTTCAGTAATTTTACAAGCTAAGGGTATTTTAGTAATTTTACAAATCGAGGGTATTAACGACCCAACAGAAGGTCCACCGTCGCCTCGAGCGACTTAGGAAATCTAACTTGACTTAACGGCGAAGATGGGCCTAAGTGGGCCCACACACTCGTGTGGCCCATTTAGCCTAAAAACAACCACGGCTTTGCAACAGCACAACCCAAATTAATAACTTATCACATCACGGACATTTCATCTGTGTGGGCCCACAAGCCCATTGGGCCCACACGGCCCCCTTTCGGCCTGACGTGGCCCAAAGCACCTAAGTCATGTGCGCGACATGATAAGCCTATCTATTTCCCATTGAACAGTGTGACTTGCATTCGCGGGCCCTATGGCCCATTGGCCCATCGAGGCCCATTCCAGCCCAAGTGACCCACTACGACCCAAGCCCATGAATTCGCTCATGGTGGCCTTTCTCATCACACGCTCACGCTCCGTGAGCACGGTTCACCACACGCGCGATTGCACGCTCGTATGGCATCATTCATCGGTATTTCGGCTTTTCGGCATAATGCCGATCAACAGTCAAAATAGTACAATATACGCACCTTCGAGATTTCAACCGATCAACAATCAGAACAGTGTATACGGATACACACCTTATCACGTAGAGTACTAAATAATCACGAGTGCCGTCACCTTCACTAGAGCGATCAACTGCGATTTGCCCAGTTAAACCAAAGTATTCTAAACAGAGATAATGATGCGAATGGGCCTAGGGCCCATTCTCAGGCCAAATGGGCCCACACGCTCGTGTGGCCCATTTAGCCCAAATCTAGCCACAGATATGAGATTCACATAGACCAAGCCCAATATCTACTTCACAATCATACGCCTAACCCAAACGAGCACACCACAAAGCGAAAGGGATAAGCCAAGAAAGGTATGCTTACTCTCCTCATGGTTTGCTCTATTTAAAGCCAGCTTCTTGCCTATCCTCATACTAGCTTCTCGATGTGGGATTCTCTATCAATCCTCAAAAATTTGACTCCTTAGCAAAATAATCCACCTTTGCATGCAAAGGGATTCAAACTTATGTCCTCTTGATAGCCATGTCACGCCACCACCACTAGGACACAAGCTCGTTTGTGTCATAAGTCCAACACATTTAACTATAAAGCCTACCTACTCGCTTTCAGATTTATTTAAAAGAGAAACCAAAATAAATTTCAAGAGCCAAGACTTGAACCTTGGACCCCTTGCTTCCTCTATGGCGTCACTTCCTTGTCTCCCATGTGGCGCCATTTGCCACTAGACCACAACTCCTTTTGTGTTTTATTTTACCCTAATTTATTTATGATTCATACCATTAGAGGTCAGGGTTCCACTAAGGCTAATAATCAAAATTTTTCCTATGGCCTAACTTGAACCCGGGACTTCATAGTACCCTATAAACACTCCAAAATCACTCACCTAATAGGTCCAACTCGCATTAGTGCCGTCCTCTTGTTCTCAAAAAAATTTTAAACGCTCCCATGCCCAAGGCCCAATAGGCCCAATTCTACTAGGCCCAAAAATTTGGGGCATTACAGGCTTAGTCTTGACGTCTTACAAATTTACTTAGCTTGTACTTAACACATTATCTTGATGAGACCTTAACTCATTTTTTGGTATATTTTGGAGAATAATCCAGCTTATCCGATTGTCCTGGAGCTATTACTAACGACTCAAAAATAGTGGATTTCACATTTGTACTATGTGCGGTCTTGCCTTTATAAGGCTTCCTCTTATTAGATTTCATAGGCGTGGGATCAGAAATACAGATGTATAGACATTTTAACATTGTAGCGGATAATACCTATAGATTCTTTCTTCAATAGAGGTCTTGCGGATCTTGAGCAATAACTACCTTGAAGGATAATTCTTGTGGATTCTTACTTATGTACTTATGAAAGAAATCTCATAGATAATTCCCATAACACGTCTTGCACCAATAATTACATATATCCAATAAGACAGATCTTGGCGAATAGTTTTTGTTTCGGGCTATTATGTAATAGCCCACTTTTAGTGCCACTTGAAACGGTGGTTTCAGAACCCCATTTTTCAATTATTGAGTCAATAAATATTATTTATTAATATTTAATAGTTTATTATAAAGATATATTGAGTTCTGATTCGTTAATTTTATTAAACGGTTAGTTAATTAGAGTATAAGGACTAAATTATAAAAACTGTAAAATTTAATTATTATTGATTAACTAATTAAATAGATTAAATGTTATTAGTGCAAGTGTTAATATAGCAAATTTACCACATTTAAAAGATATTGGTGGTTGGTGTGAAATTCTATGTAAAAATATGTAAAAATATAGTTAAAAATTAAGTTTTATGTTATATTGAAAATAAACAAAATGTGTCATCCATTTTCATTTCTTTCTTCCCCAATTGAAAACCTAAAAGAAACCTAAGGAATCCATAGTCATTCTTCAAGTTCATTCGACCTTGGTGCATGCTAAGCAAATTAAGCTCGTTTTTCGTAAATTTTATGTTTTTGAGATCGTTGTAGCTTAATCTAGCTAACCAGGGTACTAAACCATAAAATTGCCAAAGATTTTAAAATTTACTATTGTTGTTTTTTAAGCTTTTTTGATGTTAAATGGTTGAGTTTGAAACTTTGATATGAAATATGACTATTTTGTAAAGGGAATTGTGTTAGTTTTGAGTTTAGGGACTAAAATGAAAATATGTTGAAATTGTCATAAATTTCTTATAAACATAGATGTTTGAGAGCTGTATAAGGATGATTTTGAAGTTGGATTTAAATTTTGGGGTTTAAATATGAAAGTATCCTTGTTTCGATTTTAGGGACTAAATTGAATAAACTACAAAAATTTAGGGAAATTATGAAAATTGATAATAGGATATCATATGCATTAAATGAGTTGTTATAAGGTATTTAGAATTAATAATTTGAAATTAATTACCATATAGATTAAGAATTGAATCAACCAGTAGATAATCGAGGAAAAGGGAAAATAGCATATTAGTCTCTAACACTTCTACTATTGTTGTAATTACCTAGTAAGTTCATACAGTATAGTTATGTACATTTATGTAGTGTTTATGTTTGAATTGTGTATTGTATAATGTTTTAATGTATTTTAAAATGTTTGAAAATTGGTACGAAGGTTGAGATAAAGGATTGAATTGATTATTCAATGATTGTATCGGAATCCATCATTTGTTGCGAATTACCGAGTTATCTCTACGGAGATTCAAGTGTGTTCTGGGGGGATGTGTAGCCTAAAAGCTTGGCACTCAGTGCTCAAGTGTGTTTCTAGAGGGATGTATAGCCTACGAGCTTGGCACTCAGTGCCCAAGTGTGTTCTTGGATGGTATAGCTCGTTTGAGCAATCAGGTGCATTTTGGGTGGTTACTCGTGTATCTGTATTTGTTCATTATAGTTCATCGGGCTAGACTGTTGTTGCAAATGGATAATGGTGAATGGTAAAAGATATAATGAGATAAAGCATAAATGCATAATGTAAAAGTTGATTATGTTCTATGGTTTGATGATATAACATTGATTGAGATATCATTGTATCAAATGGAATGTTCTATGACTTATATATATGAACTCACTTTATTATATGAATTGTGGTAATAGGGAAAATTGCTTAGTTATTTTTTTATTATATGTAATTGTGATAATTAAGGTAAGTTACATCTTTTTGAACCTATGAACTTACTGAAATTATTTAAAGCTTACTCTATTTTGTTTTCTGTAGTTGATATTTTGCAAAACACAATGATCAGATCATCCCGAAGATCACACTATCCAACATCAGTTTTGATAGACATTTAATTGTTCAACTCAGTTGTAACACCCCTAACCCGTATCTGTCATCGGAACAGGGTTTCGAAGCATTACCGGAACTTTCAAAACATTTTACAGATAATTCTTATAATTTACTATTCATTTACCGATATCATTCAAAACGTCCCTTAATTGGATCCTTGAGGCCCAATACGAGCATTAGAGTCGAGTTGGGACTTAATCGAGACCTCTAAGAATTTTTCGCGAAATTACAAAATTTTTTTCAAGGTGCAGGGCTCAAACGGCCGTGTGATCCAAGGGACACGCCCGTATGACCCTGGGACATGCCCGTGCTAGAGGCCGTGTTCGACCCCGTGTAACTCTCTGACTTGCACACACGGCCATGCCACACGCTTGTGTGCTAGGCTGTGTGGTTAATTAATTCCATTCGAAATTAGGTGCAAGTTTCACACAGCCAAGACACACGCCCGTGTTCTAGGCCGTGTGGCACATGTGTCTCTACCCGTGTGCTCAATTCTGAGCATTTTGTTTCTCAAAATTAAGGTGTAGGGGACACATGGCCTAACCACATGCCCATGTTACCAGGCTGTGTCACACACGGTCTAGACACACGCCCGTGTGGAAAAAATGAAGCCATTTCTAGCTTCATTTCTCACCCAAAATTTCACCCAAGACTTGCACTTGAAACACACATCCAATACCAACCAATCGAAGCATTCAACTTAAGCAAATTTCACCAATCACAAGGCATATCACTACAAGCATACATGATCACAACCTTACCTTAGTTTAACTTAGGCATTCACAACATTTGATCACATATTCTTAACATAACACATGTGTATATATGTAAATCATAATAATCTACTTAGTCATACCAAAATGAACCATTACTAGCCATTCCAATGGCTAGGTTACAAAATAACATTTCAAGCCACTATTGGCCAAGTTGTCCTATACATGCCATTATACCAAAATGATTTCACTATATATACCCAAAATAACTAGTTGATAGTGTGACGATTCTCCAATGATCTTCCAACCTTCACGAGCTTCCGAGCACTATAAAATAGGGAAAAATTGTAACATCCCGGTTTAGGGCCTAGTCGGAATGGTGGTATGAGACCACAAATCCGAGGGTTATGAATGAGTTTTTGAGGTTTATATTATGTATGCATGCTAGTGTGAAAGTTTCATGAAACAATTTTGTGAAATTGTGGTTGAATTGTCCAAAAGGACTAAATTACAAAAGTTGCAAAATGTGTGTTTCTAGAAGCTATTTGTGTGAAATAGCTTTAGATTATTAATTTGAGGTCCTTAAATAGCAATTTACCCAAATTCTAATTTTTGGACAAAAATGGGCATGGATGAGTTAAAATTGAAAGTTTATCAAAAAGGGCATTTTGGTCATTTATCAATTAAGTGATTAAAATAGGTGAAAAGATGATAGAAATTCATTCATCTTCTTCCCATAGCTTCCAAAAATTAGAGAAGCCATTGTTAGGGCTCCTTCAATTTTTCAAGCTTGCTAGTAAGTGCTCTTAAGCCCTGGTTTTGATATTCTTCGTATTTTGAAGTCCTAGTAGCATGAGTAAGCTATTTATAGCTATTTGGTGAGCTATTATGGATGTTCAAAATGTACATATGTATGACATGCATGTATTTTGATGTTTTATGGAAGAATATGAAAGCTTGATGTAGTAGAAACATCTTTTGCTAAGTGATTTTCCATGAAAATGCATGTAGGGACTTAGTTGTGAAAATCTTAAGTTTGGTCATACATGGGTGATTTAGTGAGATTTGATGAATGCTTTAGTTGAGTAAGTGGTTCGGCTAAGCATGAAAGAGTAGAAAGTTGAATAAAAATCACTTTACGAGCCTTTGGGACTAAAGTATAAATATGAGAAAGTTTAGGGGCAAAATAGTAATTTTGCTAAAGTATGAGATGTGGGTCAATTTAGTCAATGTGTGTATTGAATAAGCTGATTTATTCATTATAGATCAAGAAATACGAAGCCCGAATCGAAATCGAGGCAAAACCAAGGTGGTGGACTAAATTGCATATTTCTGTACTTTTGAGTATCGAGGTAAGTCTATGCATAAACAATGCATTCATACTTACAATTTGTTGATGATAGCTAGTGTGTAGCTAATTTGAGATTGATTTAGAACCTATGTGGTTCAAGTAGAATGAATGTAGTAGAAATGGTGAATGAATGTATGATCGAGAATGATTGGGAATCTATGTGGTTTAAGTAGACTTGTGCATGTGTTGTGATAATGCTAGATGGTAGGCTAAGTGCGATACCATCCTAATGCATATTGACGATGAGCTAGCTATGTGCGATGCTATCGTGAGGTATATCATCTAGTGAGCTATGTGCTGAATCACTACGAATACCGTTGTGGTAGGCTAAGTGCGATACCACCTTATTAATCAAATGTGGTGTGCTAAGTGCGAAACCACCGAGATATTGGCTGTGTGGGTTAATTTTGTGCATTAACTGTGTGTATTAACTGTGTGGATGAGCTGTGTGGATTAGTTATGTAAACTAGCTGTGTGGATGAGCTGTGTGGATAAGTTATGTGGATTGACTGTATGGATGTATTACGATAAATAATGATGTGTTGCATATTACGTAAATGTGATATTGAATGCAGGGGTGCATTTCAATGGTTATGAGTATGTGACTCATGATGTGTTGGAAATGTGGTAAGGGATAGAAAGAGTAAGCATAGTTGTGAATTACTTGTTGGTATAATGCTAATGGTTGCTTAGCTTATACTATGTTGCTTATTTGTTTATGTGTAAACTTACTAAGCTCAAAGCTTACTCTCTTTCTTTTCCCTTGTCTTATAGATTAAAAACGTTGAATCGAGATACGAGGATCATCAGATGATAGCCCACATATCAGCACACATTGGTACATGAAACTTAATGTTTTGTATATGGCATGTATAGTGGCTAGATAAGTTAGTAAATTTTGTTGTAAATGGCTAAGATGTGTTGGCCTTTAGATGGATAGCTTATTTTGTATAATGCCATGGTTGTTGGCTATTACATTATATGAAAGAAAGATGTAGTTTTCTATGTGAGAATGCACTTCAATTTGAGTTGATTATGATGGTGTTAGATGAGTATATGTTGTATATGTTAGAAGGGTGAAAAGAACTTGACACTTAGTCTTGTTCTTGACCATGTGGATAGACACATGGGCGTGTGTCTAAACCATGTGTGACACACGGTCAGCCTACGGGCGTGTGCTGTGGCCGTGCGTCCCCTGCATGTTAACATTGTAAGTCAGGATAGTCCACGGGACAGGGCCACGGGCGTGTCCAAACCGTGTGGATTTAGTCAGTGTTCACCACGGTTGGAGAGCACAGGAGTGCCGTGGTCGTGGGGCAATTGGCAGAATGCTCAAGTTTTTAGCACGGCTAGGAAACATGGGCGTGTGTGTCCATGCACGGGCGTGTCTAATCTTGCACGGGCGTGTGAGACCTGTATAAAAGAGAAAAAATTTTAAGGATCGTAAAAGTTTCGGATTAGTCTCAAGAGCCCTCGTGTGTATGAGTGAGGCCTCGTAAGTCGAGAATGAGGTTATAGAGAGTAATGACATTGAGCCTAAGTGGCGATTAAGTGGGTTGAGTTTTGTAATGCCTCGGACCCGATTCCCGGCGTAGAACCCTGGTAAAGGGTGTTACATTTAATGGTATCAGAGCTATGGTTTAGTCGGTTCTAGGACTACCGTAGCGGGTGTAAGAGTCTAGCTATACATGCCATAAGTGTACGGTGATAGTGTGGTGGTTTCTGATGATTTTAAATCTTGTTTTATATAGTATATGGATTCCGATCCATTGACTGCTGATGAAGTAGCTAGTAATGCGTCGGCTCCTACGCAAGGAACCGTGCCGGTGCAAAGTGGACCCGAGGCGAGGGGTCAAGGGGAAGAGGCACGAGAAGCCTTTCTCCATATGATGAGTGATTGGTACTCGGACTACGTTCGAGCGAACCCTAATGCTCAACCTCCTCCACCTCCTCCTATACCTCAGCCAAATCCAGTGGCTCCTCAAGGTATGGATGTAGTGAGGATATCGAAACCCCCGGTGGATAAGATTAGGAAACACGGGGCTGAGGAGTTTAGAGCTAAGGTAGATGATGACCCAGAGAGGGCGGAGTTCTGGTTGGAGAACTCGGTGAGGGTGTTCGATGAGCTCTCATGTACACCTGAGGAAAGTTTGAAGTGTGTCGTATCTTTGCTGAGAGATTCGGCATACCACTGGTGGAAAACGCTGACGTTAGTGGTCCCGAAAGAGTGGGTAACGTGGGACTTCTTTCTGGAAGAGTTCCGGAAAAAGTATATAAGCCAACGGTTTACAGACCAAAAAAGGAAAGAATTCCTTGAGTTGAAGCAAGGAAGAATGTCAGTAGCAGAATATGAGCGTGATTTTGTTAGGCTTAGCAAATACGCTCAAGAATGTGTGTCGACAAAGACCATATTGTGCAAGAGGTTCGAAGATGGGCTGAATGAGGATATCAAACTCCTAGTGGGCATTTTGGAGTTGAAAGAATTTGTGGTGCTAGTTGAAAGGGCAAGTAAGGCCGAGGAATTGAGTTCAGAAAAGAGAAGGGCTGTGAGTGAAGCCCGAGATGCGAGAAAGAGACCGATGGGCAAGTCGTATCAAGCCCAGTCGAAAAGATCCAAGGAAGTGAATCCTCGGACGTTAGCCTCAGTGGGATATTCGCATCGAAACTTGGACAATGCTCATCAGGGTTCGAGAGTCCGAGCCCCCTCGATGGAAAGTGTGGGCAATACAAAGAGTAAACCGGAGTGTCCAAGTTGTGGTAGGTATCACACCGAGAGTGTTGGGGAAAGCAATCGAGAAAAGTTACAAATGTGGTTCCCCGACCACTTTATCCGTGAATCGTCCGAGAGGGATGATAAGGAAGAGAAGCAAGAAGTGAGACCTAGTGAAGTGTCTACGAGGGGTAGACCACCAAGGAACCCACAAGGTGGGGCTAGTGGTAGAGGTGCGCCTAGAGATTCTGCTGTGAGACCGGAGGGTCAGGCACCTGCAAGGACGTATGCCATTCGCGCTCGCGAAGAGGCATCCTCCCCTGATGTGATAACGGGTACTTTTTCTCTCTTTGACACCTCTGTTATTGCTTTAATAGATCCAGGGTCTACTCACTCTTATATTTGCATGAGATTAGCATCTAGTTTGAGTATGACCGTTGAGTCTACGGACATTGTGATTAAGGTGTCAAACCCGTTAGGAAAGCATGTGTTAGTGGACAAAGTGTGTAAGAATTATCTTTTGTAGATCGAGAATCATTGTTTTCCGGCAAACCTTATGTTGTTGCCGTTTGATGAGTTCGATTTAATCCTAGGCATGGATTGGTTGACTACCTATAGTGTTTTAGTGAACTGTGGTAGTAAGTACATTGAATTGAAATGTGAGAGTGGAGTTGTGGTTCGGGTTAAATCAGGTGGATCGGACAGTCTACCCGTGATGATTTCTTCCTTAGTGGCTGAGAAATGTTTAAGAAAAGGGTGTGAATCCTATCTTACGTTTGTGTTGAATACTCAAGAGGTTGGAGTAGAGTTTGAAACAGTGCCAGTGGTATGTGAGTACCCAGATGTGTTTCCGGAAGAGTTACCCGGATTACCTCCAGTGAGAGAGGTCGAGTTTGGAATTGAGTTGGTTCCGGGAACGGCACCTATTTTGATTGTTCCGTATAGAATGACACCTGTAGAGTTGAAAGAACTGAAGGTTCAGTTACAAGAGTTGACAGATAAGGGTTTTGCAAGACCGAGCTACTCGCCGTGGGGTGCTCCGGTATTATTTGTGAAGAAGAAAGATGGGTCGATGAGGTTGTGTATACACTATAGACAACTGAACAAGGTGACGGTTAAGAATAAGTATCCATTACCAAGGATAGATGATCTTTTCGATCAACTGAAGGGAGCTACAGTGTTCTCCAAGATAGACTTGAGGTCCAAGTTATTATCATTTCAGAGTGAAAGAGCAAGATGTGTTGAAAACTGCGTTTCGGACAAGGTATGGCCATTATGAGTTTTTGGTTATGCCGTTTTGTTTGACGAATGCACCTGCAATTTTTATAGATCTGATGAACCGTGTTTTCAGACCATATGTGGACAAGTTTGTGGTTGTCTTTATTGACGACATACTGATCTATTCTCGGGATGAGAACGATCATGAAGAGCACTTGAGAATTGTCTTGCAAACTTTGAGAGATAAGCAGTTGTATGCTAAGTTTAGCAAGAGTGAGTTTTGGCTCCGAGAGGTCGGATTCCTAGGACACATGGTGTCAGGTGATGGTGTCAGAGTTGACCCGAGTAAGATATTGGCTGTTATGGACTGGAAACCGCCGAGGAACGTGTCAAAAATTAGAAGTTTCTTGGGATTAGTGGGATATTACAGACGTTTCGTTAAGGGGTTCTCTGTGATTGCTACCCCGATGACGAAACTATTGCATAAAGATGTCAAGTTTGAATGGACTGAGACATGTCAATGAGCTTCGAGAGACCGAAAACAATGTTGGTCGAGGCATGGTTTTGGTTCAACGAGAATCGGGGGAAGGAGTTCGTGGTATATAGTGATGCGTCGTTTAATGGTCTCAGTTGCGTGTTGATGCAAGAGGGTAAGGTAGTCCCTTACGCCTCGAGGCAGTTAAAACCGCACGAGAAGAATTGTCCGACTCACGATTTGGAGTTGGCTGCGATTGTGTTTGTGTTAAAGATTTGGCGACATTATTTGTATGGCGAAAAGTGCCGAATCTTTACGGATCACAAGAGTTTAAAGTATTTGATGGATCAGAAGGAACTGAATCTGAGACAGAGACGGTGGCTTGAATTGTTGAAAGGCTATGAGTTAGTCATTGATTACCATCCGGGAAAAGCGAATGTGGTTGCGGATGCCTTGAGTAGGAAATCCCTGTACGCTCTAAGAGTTATGAGAGCGAGTTTAGCATTGTCTGATGATGGTGCTATTTTGGCAGAGTTGAGAGCTAGGCCACTATTTGTTCAACAAATATGTGAGGCTCAGAGAAAAGACAGCGAGGTGCAAGCTAAGATAGCTAAGTGCGGATCGTAAAGTGATTTCGATTTTCGAGTGGATTTGAATGGTTGTCCGATGTATCGTGATGCAATTTGTGTTCCTAAAAATGAGGAGTTGATTCGAAAGGTTTTGTATGAGGCCCACAGTGGATGCTTGTCAAGTACATTGAGGCGATGACGAAAATGTACAACGATTTGAGGAAGTTGTATTGGTGGCGGGTATGAAAAGAGATATTTCCGAGTTTGTGGCAAAGTGTCCGATTTGCCAACAAGTGAAAGCCGAGCATCAAGTGCCTTGGGATTGCTTCACCGGTGATGGTTTCTCGAATGGAAGTGGGATCGGGTTACCATGGATTTTGTGTGGGGTTGCCAATGACTCAGAAAGAGAGATCTTTGTGTGGGTTGTTGTGGATAGATTGACGAAGTCGGCTCACTTTATTCCGGTACATGTTGATTATTCAACGGATAAGTTAATTTGAGTTGTACGTGGCGAGATAGTGAGATTGCATGGTGTACTGTGTCTATTATATCGGATAGAGATCCGAGGTTTACTTGAGGTTTTGGAAGAAGTTGCAAGAAGCCATGGTTACGAGATTGAATTTCGAAGATCGCGTTCCATCCGCAACTCGATGGTCGATCTGAAAGAGTGATTCAAGTTCTTGAAGATATGCTTCGATTTGTGTGTTAGAATTCGAAGGTAGTTGGGAGAGATATCTACCTTTGGTCGAATTCGCCTATAACAATAGTTATCAGTCAAGTATACAGATGGCACCGTATGAGGCTTTGTATGGCCGTAAGTGTTGGACTCCTTTGTATTGGACCGAGCTTAGTGAGAAGCAGATCCATGGGGTCGATCTAGTAAAAGAGACCGAAGAGAAAGTGAAAGTAATTCGTAATAGTCTGAAAGCTGCTTCGGACCGACAGAAGTCGTATGCGTATTTGAAAAGAAAAGAAATTGATTTTGAGATAGGCGACAAAGTATTTTTGAAAGTATCACCGTGGAAGAAGATTATGAGATTTGGACGGAAAGGGAAATTGAGTCCAAGGTTCATAGGGCCTATGAGATTACAGACAGAATTGGGCCTGTAGCTTACCGGTTGGCTTTGCCGGTAGAGTTGGAAAAGATTCATAACGTGTTCCATGTGTCGATGTTGTGACGGTATCGCTCCGATCCTTCACATGTGATTCCTTCAACGGAAATTGAGATAAGACCGAATATGTCTTATGAAGAGGAGCCGATTAAGATCTTGGCTCGAGAAGTGAAACAGTTGAGAAATAAGAGCATAGCACTAGTGAAAGTATTATGGCAGAAACATGGCGTGGAAGAGGCTACGTGGGAAACGGAAGAAGCTATGAGAGAGCAACATCCAAACCTCTTTTCTGGTAAGATTTTCGGGGGTGAAAATCTCTACAGGGAGAGAGTTATAACATCCCGATTTAGAGCCTAGTCAGAATGGTGGTACGAGACCACAAATTCGAGGTTTATGAATGAGTTTTTGAGGTTTATATTATGTATGCATGCTAGTGTGAAAGTTTCATGAAACAATTTTGTGAAATTGTGGTTGAATTGTCCAAAAGGACTAAATTGCAAAAGTTGCAAAATGTGTGTTTCTAGAAGCTATTTGTGTGAAATAGCTTTAGATTATTAATTTGAGGTCCTTAAATAGCAATTTACCCAAATTCTAATTTTTGGACAAAAATGGGCATGGATGAGTTAAAATTGAAAGTTTATCAAAAAGGGCATTTTGGTCATTTATCAATTAAGTGATTAAAATAGGTGAAAAGATGATAGAAATTCATTCATCTTCTTCCCATAGTGCTAGAAAATTAGAGAAGCCATTGTTAGGGCTCCTTCAATTTTTCAAGCTTGCTAGTAAGTGCTCTTAAGCCCGATTTTTGATATTCTTCGTATTTTTGAAGTCCTAGTAGCATGAGTAAGCTATTTATAGCTATTTGGTGAGCTATTATGGATGTTCAAAAATGTACATATGTATGACATGCATGTATTTTGATGTTTTATGGAAGAATATGAAAGCTTGATGTAGTAGAAACATCTTTTGCTAAGTGATTTTCCATGAAAATGCATGTAGGGACTTAGTTGTGAAAATCTTAAGTTTGGTCATACATGGGTGATTTAGTGAGATTTGATGAATGCTTTAGTTGAGTAAGTGGTTCGGCTAAGCATGAAAGAGTAGAAAGTTGAATAAAAATCACTTTACGAGCCTTTGGGACTAAAGTGTAAATATGAGAAAGTTTAGGGGGAAAATAGTAATTTTGCTAAATTATGATATGTGGGTCAATTTAGTCAATGTGTGTATTGAATAAGCTGATTTATTCATTATAGATCAAGAAAGACGAAGCCCGGATCGAAATCGAGGCAAAACCAAGGTGGTGGACTAAATTGCATATTTCTATACTTTTGAGTATCGAGGTAAGTCTATGCATAAACAATGCATTCATACTTACAATTTGTTGATGATAGCTAGTGTGTAGCTAATTCAAGATTGATTTAGAACCTATGTGGTTCAAGTAGAATGAATGTAGTAGAAATGGTGAATGAATGTATGATCGAGAATGATTGGGAATCTATGTGGTTTAAGTAGACTTGTGCATGTGTTGTGATAATGCTAGATGGTAGGCTAAGTGCGATACCATCCTAATGCATATTGTCGATGAGCTAGCTATGTGCGATGCTATCGTGAGATATATCATCTAGTGAGCTATGTGCTGAATCACTACGAATACCGTTGTGGTAGGCTAAGTGCGATACCAACTTATTAATCAAATGTGGTGTGCTAAGTGCGAAACCACCGAGATATTGGCTGTGTGGGTTAACTGTGTGTATTAACTGTGTGGATGAGCTGTGTGGATTAGTTATGTAAACTAGTTGTGTGGATGAGCTGTGTGGATGTATTAGGATAGATAATGATGTGTTGCATATTACGTAAATGTGATATTGAATGCAAGGGTGTATTTCAATGGTTATGAGTATGTGACCCATGATGTGTTGGAAATGTGGTAAGGGATAGAAAGAGTAAGCGTAGTTGTGAATTACTTGTTGGTATAATGCTAATGGTTGCTTAGCTTATACTATGTTGCTTATTTGTTTATGTGTAAACTTACTAAGCTCAAAGCTTACTCTCTTTCTTTTCCCTTGTCTTATAGATTAAAAGCATTGAATCGAGATACGAGGATCATCAGAAGATAGCCCACATATCAGCACACTTTGGTACATGAAACTTAATGTTTTGTATATGGCATGTATAGGGGCTAGATAAGTTAGTAAATTTTGTTGTAAATGGCTAAGATGTGTTGGCCTTTAGATGGATAGCTTATTTTGTATAATGCCATGGTTGTTGGCTATTACATTATAGGAAAGAAAGATTTAGTTTTCTATGTGAGAATGCACTTCACTTTGAGTTGATTATGATGGTGTTAGATGAGTATATGTTGTGTATGTTAGAAGGGTGAAAAGAACTTGACACTTAGTCTTGTTCTTGACCATGTGGATAGATACATGGGCGTGTGTCTAAACCATGTGTGACACACGGTCAGCCCACGGGGGTGTGTTGTGGCCGTGCGTCCCCTGCATGTTAACATTGTAAGTCAGGATAGTCCACGGGACAAGGCCACGGGCGTGTCCAGACCGTGTGGATTTAGTCAGTGTTCACCACGGTTGGAGAGCACGGGCGTGCCATGGCCGTGGGGCAATTGGCAGAATGCTCGAGTTTTTAGCACGGCTAGGGAACATGGGCATGTGTGTCCATGCACGGGTGTGTCTAATCTTGCACGGGCATGTGAGACCTGTATAAAAGAGAAAAAAATTTAAGAATCGTAAAAGTTCTGGATTAGTCTCGAGAGCCCTCGTGTGTATGAGTGAGACCTCGTAAGTCGAGAATGAGGTTATAGAGAGTAATGACGTTGAGCCTAAGTGGCGATTAAGTGGGTTGAGTTCGGTAACGCCTCGGGCCCGGTTCCCGGCGTAGAACCCGGGTAAGGGGTGTTACAAAAATAAACGGAGTAAGCATTACATGCTTAGTAAGTTCGTATAACGGAAACTAAACTTACCAATCATGTTTATTAAATCTAAGCATACAATCTCATGTGTTCCATCCATTTGGCTAAATTGCCTAAACACATACATTCAATCAAACATGTTAGTCATCAAAATCTTCATATTAATCAAGTAACATAGATGAGCTCATGATGCAATAATCTTTTAGGACATTATCAATTCATCTCAAAGTTCTCATGCCGTGTCAAGACTTTTATGTCTGTTGAATCGTTGAATTCCGATTGATGCTCAAGTAGTACACTCGAAGTGTACGATTCAATAATCTGTCAATTTCTTATTCAAGGGTACCCATTAGGACACATAACCAAGAAACACTCTCTCGAGCCACATATCGTATAACAGGATTACCAGTCCAGGCTAAATCCTTTATATAACGTATGCTCAAAGAGTTCAATTAGGGTTACCAGTCCAGGCTAAACCCTAATAATAACGTATGCTCGAGAGGTATTATATCGGGATTACCCGTCCGGGCTAAATCCTTTCTATAACAAGGTTAATGGGATTACTCATCCGAGCTAAATCCCGTCTACAACAAATGCAGGACCTTATTAGTTTCGGGAAAGTGCATATAATCATCGAAATTCAACATTCAATCGGGACCTAACCCTTTATCGCCATTTCAAGCATGTATCAATTTTCCATCATAGCATACAAGTAAAGTACATCAACATAAATCACATTCCACACAAACACAACATTCAATTAACATAATTACATGCCCGATTAAGTTACACGAACTTACCTCGACACTTGTTCGCGTTAGAAATCTACTAATCTGAAACCTTTTCTTTTCCTCGGTCTAACCTCGAATTAGTGTTGTCCAGATCCAATTAGGCCTTGAAAGTTTCTTTTCTCTCACCTAGGGTTTCCATGTTTTTTAGGTTGAAGATGATGAAAATAAGATGATATATTTTCTTTTCATCTTTTAATTAATTAAGTATTTTGCAATTTTCAATATAGTCCTTGCCCTTTTTCTATATTTCCATGGATGAGTCACCAAGAAAAATCTACATACTTTTATTAATGGTCTAATTACCATATAAGAACCTCTAGTTTTGAATTCCATAGCTATTTGATCCTTATAGCTACTAGAATTCAACTTTCGCATTTTATGCTATTTAGTCCTTCTCGTAATTAAGCACTAAGTCGATAAAATTTTTGTATCAAAATTTTCACACGACATATCTACCATATTACGGACCATATAATAAAATAAAAATAAATTATATTTTTGGGTCGATTTGTGGTCCCAAAACCACTGTTCTGGTTCCACTGAAAAATGGGTTGTTACATCGGTTATGTGGCATTTAAATAGGAGTTGAATTATATATAAATGTTTTGTGAAAGCAAAGTGTTTAATGGTGATATATAAAGTGTGTGTGCTTGTTGGCAAGTTGGTATGTTAACTTATGGCTTCAAAATGGTAACTTTGAATGTGGATATTAAGTATGGAATGTGATGGAGCAACATGAATATTTGGTAGGTTTGATTATGATATAAGATGTTTGAATAGCTGAGATTTTGTTGGATAATATGGCATAATAGTTCAAAGATTGAATTGGATGTTATAAGCTTGATATGCGGAATGGTTTTGTTGTCAAACTTATAAATTGTTAGATTTGTAATATGGTCAATAATAGGTGATATTAACTTTGGTGTTTTGATTGCACATATGGCATATGCATGCTTATTTCTAACTTGGCATGAAATGGGACTGTACTTTAGATTTGATTCAGGTTGTGTTTATAATAGGTGATATTAGATGGTGCCTTGAGGCATATTGGTTAGATATAGGTGATTCATGAAATGGGAATGCTTATTTCTAATAGGTGATATTAATGATGGTGCCTTGAGGCATATTGGTTAGATATAGGTGATTCATGAAATGAGAATGCTTATTTCTAATAGGTGATATTAATGATGGTGCCTTGAGGCATATTGGTTAGATATAGGAAATGTTATGTTTTTGCATGATTTTGTGCAATGTTAATTGCATACTCATGACCTAGGTGAAGATTTGGTTTTGTAGCTTGGATAATAAGGCACTTATTACACACACAGACTAATACACAGTTGTGTGCCACACATAGGCAAGTGACATAGCCGTGTGTTCTTTGTTAATTTGGGAAGTTTTGGTAAACACAATTTTAGTTTATCACACGGGCTGGCCACACGCCCTTGTGGGTACTGTTGATATGGCCATTAGATTTTCCACACGGTCTCAATTTGTTAGACGACCCAGTCACATGGTCGTGTGATTATCTGTAAGTTTTTGCATTTAGGTCCACAAAACTTCAATGAGTTACACAGCCTAGATACACAGTTGTATGACTCCAGTTTCATAGGGTTACCATTTGTAACACGATCTAGGCACACAGTTGTGTAACCCTGTTTTGTGAATTTTTCCCTAGTTGTTTAAAACTTTGCAATTTAGTCCTTTTTTGTACTCAGGTCAACTTAAGAGCTTTCATAAGCTCGATTGAGACTCGAATTTGTTTGTAAAGCATGCTATACTTGAATTATGAATTGTTTTTATTGTTTTACTGAATGTTAAAGTTAGAAGTGTATGTGAATTATTCTATTAACTGTTGTAGCATCTTATAGCTCAAGTCTGACGACTGGACCGGGTGAGGGGTGTTACATACTATTAGTGGCTTGTCCTAATGGAATCAGATTCGTAGCATGATCCTTATGGGTTCATGTTTTAGACCTAAGTATGCAGATTCATTCTTTGCGCAACATATCGACAGATTCATAAAGAAGGCCCCTAATACAGACTAATAAAGAAAACCTACTCTTTCTCAACCAGTAGATAAATCTAGCTTTCTCTCATTTCTTACATATGGCTCCCATAAACACATAGCTTGTATCTTCAATTGGCATGTAGACATAAGTTAGTAGTAAACAAACTTATTATTGGCGGACTTATAAAGACGAATCTAATATCTTCCAAAAACCATATTTGTACCGTAATCCTGACGAAACTTCCACATATACGAGAGTCTTGACGGACTTCCAAAAATACGATAGTCCTGAAGGACTTCCACTAGATTATGCCATAACGACGGAATCATAAACATGAATTGTTTCACGAACCTCCCTGGACCATGCCATAGCCATGGACTTGCATTTCACATATATGACTTAAAGCCTTAGACTTCATAGAGTCTCACACTACCCTTAAAGGGCTTTCATATACTGGTATGCACCCTTCTCCGTTCAGAGCCCATCTGAACCTCTGTAAAGCTGAATACCATATATATATATATATATATATATATCTATTCTCCATTCAATCCTCTCGAACCTCCGCAAAGCCAATTAACAGATGGCACGAAGTGCACAACGTGACATATCACCCTATATCAATCTGCCAGTACATCCCTCCTTACTCTGCATATCATTCATATGCTTGCATTTCAATACACATGCACTCAACCAATACAACTATTCATACATGACGCACATTACGCCTAGAACATTATCATCTCAATAGTGTTAAAATTGCAACCAACATACATTGCATGGAAACACACAATATGTATTACGAACAATCACAATAATATTCAGCTATAGAATAATTCATTGTTTGCAGGACTTAAGTTAACATATTCAACACACGATACTAAAATAGTAAACATCCATGTAGGACTTGAATTCTGGAACTCAGCTGAAAGTCGACGCCAAATCAACCTACTTAGCTTTTCCCTTGCTACATGAGCCTCTTAGACAACAAAACATAACAATCATTTCAAATTTCCAACTAAGACAATTCCTCATCATAAGAACCACAATTCTTTTTGCATGCAGAGGCCATTTAAATGGATACCCGCAACCTTACGCAATATAGAACAAAATCACTAAAATCCTTAACTTCCCCCCTTTTCTTAAATTTGTTAATATAGAGACGTTGGAAAGCTTACCAGCTTACTAAATTTCCACTTTCTCAAGTTCGATCTTCAATCTCCTCCATCCATGCATGACGCACCTTAATCTTTCTCTCTTCCAGAATAGACAAGAGAAAGAGATGAAGAATAAATAGAAAAATGAAAGAGTAATACCAGAGAATAACATTTCCCTCTTTATACATACTCCTCCCGCACTACTTTCATCAAAACCAATTCAATAGAAATTTGTCGATATCACTAACCATCATGAATTCCACTAAAGAAATTCTAGTTCAAAAGTAATCAAACTAAAGGTTGAAATCCAAGCTTTCCTCAACCCGTCCACCAATTCCTCTTATTTTCACTAGAGCCCTCTTAATTTTTAAGCTTTTCAAATTAACCCCCAAAATCACTATTTCAACTTAAACTTAATCATTCCGAGTTGTGACACGGCCTCTTCATTATGTGAGGAAATTTTGGACCTAGTTCGCTATCACGGGTGGCAAGAATTTTGTCTAGTCCTAAAATCGACCGCAGTTATCCTAGTCGCTCTCGAGTTCTATGCAAATTTAAAATTTTATCAAGGTAACACATACCTGTTCAGGGACTAGAGGTTTACATTTCTTAAAATGTTATTAGCGAGCACTATCATGGTATGAAAAAAAAAGACATTGAACTTTTGGATTTGGAATTTATAAAAATGTCGACATGCACACCATTCTCGACTACCTAATGGAGAGTAGGGGAATGGAAATGTAACCATGAAGGTTTTGTAACCATGAGGGTTTTACATTTGTGCACACTTTCAAGGGACTTAAGCACCATTCAAATACACATAATCATGCCATTTCAAACAACCTAATTCACCTAACCAATATGCCATTCAAAGGCACCACAATAGCATCAAAACATCATTTACTAAAACAAGTTAACATTGCCTCATTTCATGCATAAAGACCTAGCCCAAATAAGTACCAAAATATATATCAATTGACCATTTTCAAGCCATCGTAAACATACCAAAAAGAAGCCTTATACACAAGAACATTAAAGTGACCAAAATGACATATCCTGGTAAGCATTGAAATGCACCAAGTCAACATAACCTTAAAAACATATACATACCAAAACTTACATTAAAACATCCATTAAATACCATCACTAAACAACCTATACATGCCATTATTAACCTTGGCCAAAATATTCAAAAACTACTGAAATGGTTGTTGGATAGTGTGATAGGTCTCCGACAAACTTCCAACCGATTGAGCTCTCGATAATCTATAAAACAAAGGAAAGTAACTACGTAAGCAACAGGTGCTTAGTAAGCTCGTATAAGATAAAACATAACTTACCATGTCATTTATACAATTCAAAGATTAAACATAAATTATCACCAATGCCATAAGCTTAGTAAAAGCCTATACAACATCATCAAACTCATAAGTTAGTATACTTGTTCATGATACATATGAAATCAACCATAAGATATGTAGTTTACAATATAAATAGATAACATTTATCTCATCAATGTTGCCATAAGATCATGATTCATTCCATTTGCATACTTACCATTTCATTTCCCATTTCTTACCCGTTGAACCATCTAGAATTAGATCGGATACTCGGGAAAGCTCACACATAGTGTGCCTTTACATATAATCGCAACCTTTCATTTACACCAATGCTCACATGAGTTCTTGGTCGGAATGTAAGCTACACGATGCTGCTCGCACAAGCTATGGAGAATCTGCAACAAATGCAGGACCTCAGCCATCGGTAGGACATTCAAGATCAACACCCGAAACATGAAATCAATAATGACATATAATTTGTATCTTAAAAATTCTTAAGGTTTAACCAGGACTTGATGTTCGTCAATTCATCATACCATGAATTCATTCATATATTGATTCATTTACATTAAAGAAACATAGTAAAAATTTAATTTAGCTAACATTAAAACGATTACAATTCATACGAACTTACTTCGATAATTAGGGCGTAGTAGTATAGTCGAACTAATCAAAGCTTTAGCTTTTCCTCGATTTAAGTCTGATTGTAGTTTATCTTAATCTAAATGGATAATTTCAATCAATTATGTACTTATCGAATACAATTTAATCCATAACTCGTATTTATAAAAAAATACAAATTTTCCCCTAACATTTTAACTTTTCACAATTTAGTCCTTAAGCTCATAACTTGAAACTTAACCATTTTAATCCTCCATACTAACTAACCAATTTTCATAGGCACTTATACCAACTCACTTAAACCAACAGCTCAAAATTTGAACATGAATTTTTTTACTATTTTCACCAATAAATCCATAAATGAAATTTTCACCAAAAAATCACTTAACAAAACTTGTTTATTTTACAACAAGGATTCATAATCTATCAACTAACATTAAAACTCATTCAAAAACATCCATGGAAAGTCCTTCAACCTTTAATGGTTTTGGAAATTAAACCCCGTGCTAGTTAGATTAAGCTAAAACGAACTTAAAAACATAAAAATCATTAAAAACGGGCTGAAAAACACATATCGTGCACTAGAATAAGTTTGGCCGAATCAAATACTCAACAATGGAGTTCTTCTCCCCCTTAGAATTGGTTAAGGATGAAAATAAAAGATGATAGATGTTTTCATTTCTTTTGTTTTAAGTTTAATTTCTAAATTACCATTTTAACCTTTTTAAAATTACCAAAATTTCATTAAAACCTATCCATGCATATCCACTAACCCTTTAATTGGTATATTTACCATCTTAGCCCATTAACATTCCTTTTCATAGCCATTTAGCCCTTTTAACTAATAGAATTCAACTTTTATACCTTTTACGATTTAGTCCTTTTCACCTAATTAACCATTTAAACATCAAAATTTCTTAATGAACTTTTAATACAACCTTAATATAATCCCGTAGACACAAAATAAATAATAAAATAATAATTTACTAGTCGGAGTTGTGGTCTCGAAACCATTTTTTCTGACACCACTAAAAACGGGCTGTTACAACTCTCCCCCTAAAGGAATTTTTTCCCTGAAAATCTGACCAAAAAATTGGTTCGAGTATTGCACTTTCATAGCTTCTTCTGGTTCCCAGGTAGCTTCTTCAACTCCGTGACATTGCCAGAGAAATTTAACTAAAGCTATACATTTATTTCTGAACTTTTTAACTTCCTGAGATAATATTCTGATCGATTCTTCATTGTATGACATATCTGGATGAATCTTAACATCTACAGGTGAAATCACATGTGAAGGGTCTGATCGATACCGCCTTAACATCGATACATGAATCACGTTATGAATTTTCTCTAACTCTGACGGTAAAGCCAAACGATAAGCCGCTGGTTTAATTCTCTCGATAATCTCATACAGCCCAATGAGTCACAGGCTAAGCTTTCCTTTTCGGCCAAAACGAATAACTTTTCTCCAAGGTGATGCTTTTAGAAATACTTTGTCACTGACTTGAAATTCAATATCTTTTCTTTTCAAATCAGCATAAGATTTCTGATGATCAGAAGTAGATTTCAAACTGTCACGTATCACTTTGACCTTTTCTTTGGTTTCTCGAATCAAATCAACACTGAATAGCTTTTTTTCACTAAACTCAGTCTAGTATAACAGAGTTTGACATTTTCGGCCATACAAAGCTTCGTATGGCGCCATTTTAATGCTCGCTTGATTACTATTATTATAGGCGAATTCAACCAACAGAAGAAACTTCTCCTAGCTACCTTCGAACTCTAAAATACAATATCGGACCATATCTTCGAGTATCTATATTACTCTCTCAGACTGACCATCGCTCTGTGGATGAAACGTTGTACTGAAATGCAGTCGAGTACCTAGAGCTTTGTGGAATTTACTCCAAAATTGAGAAGTAAACCGTGGACCTATCAGAGTTGATAGACACTGGCACATCGTGCAGTCTAACAATCTCAGAAACGTACAATTCTGCCAACTTCTCAAGTGAGTAATCCGTACATACTGGAATGAAATGTGCAAATTTAGTCAGACGATCCACAACAACCCAGATAGCATCTTTCTTCCTTGGAGATAAAGACAATCTCGATACAAAATCTATCGTATCTCATTCCCATTTCCACTCTGGAATCACTACAGGCTGTAATAAACCAGAAGGTACCTGATGCTTGGTTTTAACTTGCTGACAGATCAAACATTTTGACACAAACTTTGAAATCTCTCGTTTCATACCTGGCCACCAGTACATCTGTTTCAAATTATCATACATTTTATTACCACCAGAATGAAACGATAAATTACTGCTGTGAGCTTCCTGTAAAATCTTCTAAATGACATCAGAATTTCTCAAAACACATATTATGTTTTTGAAGTACAAACTACCATTCGCACTAACATGAAAGTTTGAATAAGATGTCAACTTAATCTGTTCCCGTTTTGCGATCAATTTTGCGTCACTTTTCTGAGCCTCGTAAACCTGTTACAGAAACGTCTAGCTTTTAATTCAGCTACAAAAGAACCATCATCAATCAATGTCAATTTAGTATTCAAAGCTTACAAAGCAAATAAGGATTTTCTATTTAAAGCATCAGCAACAAAATTAATTTTTCCCGAATGATAGTCGATGATGAAATCGTAATCTTTTAACAGCTCTAACCATCGGCATTGTCTCAAATTCAATTCTTTCTACGACATCAAATACTTCAAGCTTTTTTTATCTGTGAAGATATGACATTTTTCTCCATACAGATGGTGTCGCTAAATCTTTAAAGCAAATACGATAGGTGCAATCTCTAAATCATGAGTCGGGTAATTCTTCTCAAGCGGTTTCAATTGTTGTGAAGCATAAGCTACCACTTTGCCTTCTTGCATCAAAACATAGCCTAAACCATTCAATAAAGCATCACTATAAACCACAAATTCTTTATCGGACTTTGGCTAGACTAAAATAGGGGCTTCGGTCAACAGTGCTTTCAACTGATCAAAGCTTTGCTGACACTTTTCAGACCATTCGAACTTGACATCTTTTTGAAGCAGTTTCGTCAACTCTTACAACTGTGATTTCAACTCTTTCAATTATGTAGGCGCCATTGTATACGGAGATATCGATATTGGAGAAGTTCCCGATGTTAATTCAGTAGCAAATTCAACCTCTCTGACCAGCAGTAACCCTAGTAACTCTTTTGGAAATACATCCAAAAATTCAAAAATAGTTGGAACGGACTGTAATTTCAATTCTGAAGCCCTAAAATCAAATATATAAGCTAGATACGCCTCATAGCCCTTTCTGACGTATTTCTATGCCGACATAGCTGAAATCACATTAGATGTACTATCAAATCTATCTGATTCAACCTGGATAATCTCACCATTCTGACATTTCAACACAATATGCTTTCGTCTATAGTTCATAACAGCATCATGCAGAGTTAACCAGTTCATACCCAGAATCACATTGAATTCATCAAAGGGTAATAACATCAAATCAGCTGGAAAGTTGCAATCCCGAATCATCATAAGACAGTTTTTATAGACTTTATCAACTAACACATACTAACCTAATGAATTCGTTACTTTAACCAAAAATTCAGTACATTCATAAGGTAGTTTCTTATCCGACACTAAAGTTGTGCATACATATGAGTGCATTGACCCTGGGTCAATCAAAGCATTAACATTAGTATCAAAAATAGAAAATGTACCAGTCATCACATCAGGTGCCGAAGCTTCCTCTCGAGCTTGGATCGTATAAGCCCTAGCTGAAGCCTGTGCCTCAAATCTAATAGTAGAATCTTTCGTCCTACTTCAATTGTTACCCGCATTTCCACTATTTCTTGGTGGTCTCCCTCTCATAGTCGTGTTACTCGAATGGGTGTTCTGAGCTTTCTCTTTATCTGATCTTTCAGGGTAATCCCTGAGGAATGATCATAAGAACCACATTTAAAGGATGATCCATCTCTCAATCTGCACTCCCCAAAATGTCATCTATTGCTTTGCTGACGTTCAGGTTTATAGTTCCTAACACTACCCACACTCGCTACAGATGTAACCTGAGGTCTCGAACTCGAATGTTGCTTCCCTTTATCTCTCCTCGAGGATCCTACTAAAGCTGATGAATGACTGTGAATTTCCTTTAATTTCTTTGATGAAGATGAGAATGACTTTCCTATAGGTCTTTTACCCGTGTCACAAGCCTCAGAATCTACTTTTCTTTTAGCTTTACAGAGCTCTTCAGCTTTATGTGCTCTGTCTACTAGAACCACAAATTCTTTCAACTCTAAAATCCAAACTAGTAACTTGATATCTTCATTTAGACCATCTTCAAACCAGGTACACATAACAGCCTCTGATGGTATACATTCTCGAGTATACTTGCTAAGTCATACAAATTTACGTTCATACTCGGCTACAATCATATGGCCCTATTTCAGTTCGAGAAACTCTTTCCGTTTCTTGTCGAGAAATTGCTGAATAACATATTTCTTTCTAAATTTCGACTGAAAGAAATCCCAGTTTACACAATCTTTAGGTACTACTGCAATCAAGGTATTCCACCACTCATACGCTGAATCTTTCAATAGAGACACAACACACTTTAAACACTCAACATGTGTACAAGATAATTCATCAAATACCCCCATAGTGTTTTCTAACCAAAATTCATCTTTTTTAGGGTCGTCTTCAACTATACCGCGAAACTCTCCAGCCCCATATTTACGAATCTTATCAACCGAAGGCTTGCTTACACGTACCTGTTCCAAACCTTGAGGAATCATGGGGATAAGTTGGGGTACGGGTGGGGGTGGGGTTGAGGTTGTTGAGCCATCGGGTTCATTCTCATGAACTTGGAGAACCACTCAGACATCATCTAGAAGAAGGCTTCTTTCGCCTCACTTCCCCGACCCTCAGCTACGGGCCCACTACCAGTACTAGCTGCTCTGTGTACGGAGGCTTGCGTGTTACTTTCAACCTTATTAGAATCGGCTCGATTGGATGACATCTTATCTATATGAAAACATAGTTCAATTTGAGTTACGAGTTATTAGACTATCACAGGTTATATAATGTCATGTATTTCTAAACTCCATAAATGCTATGTTCAGTCCGAGAACTGACTAAACCATAGCTCTGATACCAATGAATGTAACACCCCCAACCCGTCTCCGTCGCTGGATTAAGGTTACGGAGCATTACCGTACAATCGTAAAGCATTTATCATCAAAAAATTTAATTAAACTAAATATATTATAAACCATTTATTCATATGCATTTTGTCCCTAAATCAAGCCTTTGAGGCCCTAAAAATAACTTAGAAGTGATTCGAGACTAAATCGAATCAAAACAAAAAGTTTAAGAAAAAGTTGCAAGATTGGAAAACAGGGGTCACACGGCCATGTGGCTAAGCCATATGAAATCACCCAGGCCGTGTAACATTCGAGCAAGGGACACACGACCGTGTCCCAGCCCATTTCCTCACCCGTGTAACTCACTGAGAGATGCCCCATACGCCCGTGTGCCAGACCATGTGCTAGGCCGTGTAACTCTTTGATTTGCCACACACGCCCGTGTGCCAGGCCGTGTGTTAGGCTGTGTCGCCAGGCCGTGTGACAGCCCGTGTGTGTCACACGGCCATGTGACAGCCCATGTCCCAAGTCGTGTGAACCCAAAATTTACCTAAAATCAAGCCCTTTCATACCCAATTCATGCATAACCAACCAATCCATTTGTGCACACTTTCAAGGGACTTAAGAACCATTCAAATACACATAATCATGCCATTTCAAACAACCTAATTCACCTAACCAATATGTCATTCAAAGGCACCACAATAGCAAAAAAAAAAATCATTTACTAAAAAAAGTTAACATTGCCTCATTTCATGCATAAAGACCTGGTCCAAATAAGTACCAAAATATATATCAATTGACCATTTTCAAGACATCATAAACATACCAAAAAGAATCCTTATATACAAGCACATGAAAGTGACAAAAATTGCATATCCTGGTAAGCATTGAAATGCACCAAATCAACATAACCTCAAAAGCATATACATACCAAAACTTACATTAACACATCCATTAAATACCATCACCAAACAAGCTTTACATGCTATTATTAACCTTGGCCAAAATATTCAAAAACTACCAAAATGATTGTTGGATAGTGTGATAGGTCTCCGACGAACTTCTAACCGATCGAGCTCCTGATAATCTATAAAACAAAGGAAAGTAACTAAGTAAGCAACGACTGCTTAGTAAGCTTGTATAAGCTAAAACATAACTTACCATGTCATTTATACAATTCAAAGATTAAACATAAATTACCACCAATGCCATAAGCTTAGTAAAAGCCTTACAACATCATCAAACTCATAAGTTAGTATACTTGTTCATGGTACATATGAAATCAACCATAAGATATGTAGTTTACCATATAAATACATAACATTTATCTCATCAATGTTGTCATAAGATCATGATTCATTCCATTTGCAAACTTACCATTTCATTTCCCTTTTCTTACCCGTTAAACCATCTAAAATTAGATCAGATACTCAGGGAAGCTCACACATAGTGTGCCTTTACATATAATCATAACCTTTCCTTTACATCAATGCTCACACGAGCTGTGAAATGGGCCTACTCACACGAGCTGTGAGTCAGAATGTAAGCTACATGATGCTGCTCATACGAGCTGTGGAAAATTCGCAACAAATGCAAGACCTCAGCCATCGGTAGGACATTAAAGACCAGCACCCAAAAAATGAAATCCCTAATGACATGTCATTTGTATCCTAAAAATTCTTAAGGTTCAACTGGGACTTGATATCCGTCAATTCATCATAGCATGAATTTATTCATATATTGATTAATTTACATTAAAGCAACATAGTAAACATTTAATTTAGCTAACATTTAAACAATTATAGTTCATACGAACTTACCTCGATAATTAGGGCATAATAGTACAGTCGAACTAATTTGAAGCTTTAGCTTTTCCTCGATTTAAGTCCGATTGTGGTTTATCTTGATCTAAATAGATAATTTCAATCAATTAAGTACTTCTAGAATACAATTTAATCCATAAAACACATTTATGAAAATTTACAAATTTACCCCTAACATTTTTAACTTATTATAATTTGTCCTTAAACTCATAACTTGAAATTTAACCATTTTAATCCTCCATACTAACTAACCGATTTTCATAGGGACTTATACCAACTCACTGAAACTGACATTTCATAATTTTAACATGAAACTTTTACTATTTTCACAAATAAATCCCCAAATGAAATTTTCACCAAAAAATCACTTAACAAAACTTGTTTATTTTACAACAAGGGTTCATAATCTATCAACTAACATCAAAACTCATTCAAAAACATCCATGGAAAGTACCTCAACCTTTAACAGTTTTGCACATTAACCCCCGGGCTAGCTAGATTAAGCTAAAACGAACTCAAAAACATTAAAATCATTAAAAATTGGTTGAAAAACAAATACGATGCACTGGAATAAGCTTGGCCGAATCAAAGGCTCAACAATGGAGTTCTTCTCCCCCCTTAAAATTGGTTAAGGATGAAAATAAAAGATGATACATGTTTTCATTTCTTTTGTTTTAAGTTTAATTTTTAAATTACCATTTTAACCTTTTAAAATCATTAAAATTTTATTAAAACCTATCCATGCATTTCCACTAACCCTTTAATTGGTATATTTACCATCTGTGTCCATTAACATTCCTTTCCATAGCCATTTAGCCCCTTTAACTAATAGAATTCAACTTTTACACCTTTTACGATTTAGTCCTTTTCACTTAATTAACCATTTAAAAATCAAAATTTTTTAACTAAATTTTAATACAACCTTAATATAATCCTGTAGACACAAAATAAATAATAAAATAATAATTTACTCATCGGAGTTGCTGTCCCAAAACCACTATTTTTGACACCATTGAAAACGAGTTGTTACCGGTAACGTCTTTCGAGCGGTGTTGTTGTATTCTATTTTGCAACGGAAGCAGATCTGCATAGGAACATTGGGGCAAAAATTTGGGTATCTACTTCCCTCACCTGATTACAGATCTCTGTCACAAGAAGGGGGTGAAGATGGACCCGACCGATTAGTTCCATCGCCCCACGCAAAGAATTATCGGCAACACAATGATCCTCCAATTTCGTGAGCTACTATGGAAACAAATACAATAGTGGTGTTGAAAGCTTAACATGAATGTAACACCCCAAACCCGGCCTAGACGTTACGGCTGAATCTAGCATGTCACATCGAAGTGTTTTTCATAATTAAGGTTGATGGGAGAAATCGTTTGAAAAAAAAATCCATTTAGTTCTTATTTCTTGGGAAACAATTGGTAAGTAATAAAAACCAACACTTAGTAAAACGATTACCATGTTTGTTACTGTTGATTTAAATTCGCGGAAGCTACTCTATTTTCAACTATCTTGAAGTTGAAAATATGTGTTACCTTGCAAAACAATTATTAGTTGTGAAAACTTGTTTGTATCCGTTTGGCAGTTCAAATAAGAAATTAAATACCCAATCAAAAAGAAAATTAAAGCCACCAAAGGCCTTATTACCAAAATCAATAGCCCAATATAAAAGAAATATATAAGTCTAAAATAATCATCAGCGAACGTGTGGCCACCTCCGAGTCCCTCGCGGCTCCAAATCGTCTAAGGCTGGGGAATACCTGTACAGTTAAAAGAAAGGGTGAGTTTATGAAAACTCAGTGTGTAATCCCCTATCATTCAGTCAGTAATATATGCGGTAATAGTCTAGGCCTGAGCCCTATTCAGTAACAGAACAATGTGGGCTTTAACCCAAAACAGTAACAGTGTAGTGTGGGCCTTAGCCCATTATAGTATCAGAATCAGAAACAGAATACATGTGGGCCTAAGCCCAATACAGTGACAATATCAGTAACAGAAATGCAACAATGCAACCATGCAACCCATCCCAATCCAGCCAACCCACCACCCGTACCAACCAACACACCATGTGGGGATAAATCGACCCACCCAGCCAGCACACCAATATCGCAGCATAGCTGCCAGTAATAATAACGCAGCAGAGCTGCCAAAAATAAGAATGGTTAAGAGCTGTAAATAGGTGAGCTATAACGCCGTGAGTACAGTAATATGATTGGCACAAAGTCATCGGTAGCTGTAGTATGATCAGCACAAAGCCATCAGTAGCTGTAATATGATCGGCATAGAGCCATTGGTAGCTGTACTATGATCGGCACAAAGCCATCAGTAGTAGTGATATGATCGGCATACACCATCAAGAGCATCGCGAAGAAAGCGCCAAGAACGGTATCGCAACAAAGCCGCCAAAGAATGAAGATCGCAAAGAAAGTCGCAAGAACGAGATATGTGGCAAAGCCACCAAGAATCAGCGATGATTGTGGCAGAGCCACCAGTACAGTACTTCCTCCATAACAGTATCCCAACCCTATGAATTATGTCGTGTATGCAAAATGCCATGCTCAAAATTAGTTATACAAATCACAGACAGATCAGTCATTTACGTCACAGACAACTCAATCATTTACATCGCAAACAAATCAATCATTTACCCTCGAGGGGCAAAATAGTCATTTTACCCTTTGGGGGTATATCGGTCAATTCACCTAACAGAGGTATTACAGTCATTTTACCTATAGGGGCATCACGATCATTTTACCCTATAGGGGTATTACGATCATTTTACCCTACAAGCGCATTACGGTCATTTTACCCTATAGGGGTATTACGGTCATTTTACCCTACAAGGGTATTACGGTCATTCTACCCTACAGGGGTATTACGGTGATTTTACCTTACATGTGCATTACGGTCATTTTACCCTACAAGCACATTACGGTCATTTTACCCTACAGGGGTATTACGGTCATTTACCCTACAGGGGTATTACGGTCATTTTACCCTATAAGGGTATATCGGTCATTCTACCCTATGAGGGTATTTTAGTCATTTTCATCTATTAGGGGTAAAATAGTCATCTCACCTTTTAGACATATTTTGGTCATTTTACCTACCATGAGGTCTCGGTACAGTTAACGACCTTTCCAAAAACCTACAATCGCGTCGAGCGACACAGATAATTCATATGGTCAAAACCGTATAAATGGTCTCAAAGCCCAGTATTCAGCCCAAATGGGCCCACACGCTCGTGTGGTCCATTTGGCCCAAATTCAATCATGGCTATATGCTTTACATAGCCCAATCCAGTTTCTGCCACTTTTCGTAAATTTTATTCGTGTTGGGCCTACGAGCCCATTGGGCCCACACGGCCCATTTCGGCCCAACGAGGCCCATAGCGGTCCAAGTGCATGAGAACACTCGTGGTGGCTTCTTCAGTCTACCGCCCTCGGTTGTGGGCTCGGTTTTTCCACACGAACGATCGCACGCTCGTGAGGCCTCAAATGCTGAAGTTTTGGCTTTATGGCTTTTGCCGAATCATAGTGGAGTTAGTGTGATACACACCTTTTTACGGAGTGGCTCCAAGATCTATGAGCAGCCAACCTAAATTCAAACATGACCCACGTTAATCCTTTAGTCCTCCAAAACCACTATCCAGAAGTGATCACACGCCTTCATGGTTTATCTGCATCACAACACCGATTCTTAAACAAGATAGGCCTTATAAGTGGCCTCAATTCGAATATATCAAACTTGCAGAACATAGGGATAATCGGCCTATGCATAGAAAGGACAAGATGACTCTTTTACCTTAACAGATTAATGAAAAGGTTTTGATTGCTTCAGTGACTTGCACCCCTTCGCTCTACTGAAGCCCCTAACACCCAACAAACTGCCACATCACAAGGAAGACAAGAACGCAAAAGAACTCATGAGAAGAAGTACTCAGCTTTCGAGAAAGATAGAAGGAAACAGATTGAACACATAAAGAACCAAAAAAAAAGTCGAAGGAGGGGACTCATGTCTACCTACCGATTCGTCAGAACCCTTTCAAGACTGAAACCGCAACACCACTGCAGAGTATAGAGACAGTCGGCCAACACCCATAACCAAAAGAACACCGAAAGGAGGAGAAATAGAGTAAGGAAAGAAATTTTGAAAAGGAGAACAAGAAGATTCGGCTCTGAACCAAGAGCCGAGGAATAGAAAGGAGGAAAAGGTGGATTCGGCAGCAGAGGGAAAGAAAAGTGCACAAATGTGCAGAGAAAAGAAAGTGTAAAAGTGCGCAGAGAAAAGAAAAGTGAAAAAGTGCCTAACACATTCGGTCACCAAGAGAAAGCAACCAAAATAATTTTGAAAAGGACCCAAAAGCCGAAAAATGGGAGGAGAGCAAGGAGAATTCGGCACCTGCTAGACCAAAGCCAAAAATGACTAACACTCCCCCCAGCCAAATTGTCAAAGTTTGAGTTTCCCCAAACGGCACAACTCTCATCTCACTCAAACTCCTTGATTCCCTCCACCAATCTCTCCATAATCCTCTCCATAATTCACTCCTACAATCTCTCCATGACCAATTCAAACCTCTCATCCATCAGACTTCCACTGCAACACAAACTCTAGCGGTCCTAGCTGCAAAATAAATGCCCCCTATGCTGCGCCAACACTCGAACCTCAGACCCCCTTGCCAGACTTGTAATGCCACACCACTGCACCATTAGGCTTTTTGTGTCATATTTTAACCACACAAATCTAAAAGGCCTACTATCAGGTAGCAAGGGTTTTATTCACTTAAAAACTAAAATTTTTGCTAAAGCCCAGGTTTGAACCCAGGACTTCTCCAACACTTCTCAGGACCCTTAACCACTGAAGCAGACACTTAATTGTGTAATTTCCTTGCACAATTAAATACTTATGTACAGCCTCATTACTGATCCATGCACAAGGCCCAATACTTCTAGGCCCAAAATTCGGGGCATTACAATTTACCCCTCCTTAAAGAAATTTTTTCCCCAAAATTTCCAACTGTCAGAATAGTCGTACAACCCAGACTTCACCACCACGCTCCCGCTGCGCACACTGATTTCAAAACATTATTACAGCCTATTGAATCACGTTTGCGTGTATCTCTTGTGTCCATTGTCTATTTGCGTTTTATCAGAACTAACAGTTTCATGTAGATCGAGGTTTCACTACAGTTTCAGTCCCCTATGGTTTCAGTTTGCTCTATCTAGAGTAGTATAATCTAATTTCTAAAGTAGTCACAGTATTTCCTAACTTACCGCATTTCAATTTTTAAACAGACAAAAGTATTCAGAAAACTTACGAATTCAGCGCTAGAGACTCGGTGTGCCACACTTTTCAGAAGAAGTATCTCAAAACACTTCCCATATTCGAAAACAACCTTTTGGAATCCAAAAATTTGAAAACCCATTCCACAGTCGAGTTTTGCAACTTGGCTCTAATACCACTAAATGTAACACCCCAAACCCGACCTAGACGTTACGGTCGAATCTGGCGTGTCACATCGAAGTGTTTTTCATAATCAAGGTTGATGGGAGAAATCGTTTGAAAAAAATCCATTTAGTTCTTATTTCTTGGGAAACAATTGGTAAGTTATAAAAACCAACAGTTAGTAAAACGATTACCATGTTTGTTACTGTTGATTTAAATTCACAGAAGCTACTCTATTTTCAGTTATCTTGAAGTTGAAAATATGTGTTGCCTTGTAAAACAGTTATTAGTTGTGAAAACTTGTTTGTATCCGTTTGGCAGTTCAAATAAGAAATTAAATACAGAATCAAAAAAAAAATTAAAGCCACCAAAGGCCTTATTACCAAAATCAATAGCCCAATATAAAAGAAATATATAAGTCTAAAACAATCATCAGCGAACGTGTGGCCACCTCCGAGTCCCTCGTGGCTCCAAATCGTCTAAGGCTAGGGATTACTTGTACAGTTAAAAGAAAGGGTGAGTTTATGAAAAATCAATGTGTAATCCCCTATCATTCAGTCAGTAATATACGTGGTAACAGTCTGGGCCTAAGCCCTATTCATAACAGAACAATATGGGCTTTAACCCAAAACAGTAACAGTGTAGTGTGGGCCTTAGCCCATTACAGTATCAGAATTAGAAACAGAATACATGTGGGCCTAAGCCCAATACATGATGGATGATGTCGATGAATGAAATGTAATAATGCAACCATGCAACCCATCCCAATCCAGCCAACCCATCACCCGTACCAACCAACACACCATGTGGGGATAAATCGACCCACCCACCAAAGACACCAATATCACAAAGATAGTCGCAAGAATAATAACGCATCAGAGCTGCAAGTAATCAGAATGGCTAAGAGCCGTAAACAGGATAGCTATAACGCCGTGAGTACAGTAATATGATTGGCACAAAGCCATCGATAGCTGTAGTATGATCAGCACAAAGCCATCAGTAGCTGTAATATGATCGACACAGAGCCATTGGTAACTGTACTATGATCGGCACAAAGCCATCAGTAGTAGTGATATGATCGGCATACAGCCATCAGTAGCATCGCAGTAAAGCTACCAGCAACGGTATTGCAACAAAGCGCCCAAGAATGATATCGCGATAAAAGCCGCGAAGCACGATGATATGTGGCAAAGCCACCGATGCGATGATTGTGGCAGAGCCACCGATGCTGAGACTTCCTCCATAACAGTATCCCAACCCTATGAAGTATGTCGTGTATGCAAAATGCCATGCTTAGAATCAGACATACAAATCACAGACAGATCAGATATTTACGTCACAGACAACTCAATCATTTACATCGCAAACAAATCAATCATTTACCCTCGAGGGGTAAAATAGTCATTTTACCCTTTGGGGGTATATCGGTCAATTCACCTAACAGAGGTATTACAGTCATTTTACCTATAGGGGCATCACGGTCATTTTACCCTACAGGGGTATTACGGTCATTCTACCCTACAGGGGTAGTACGGTCATTTTACCCTACAAGTGCATTACGGTTATTTTACCCTACAAGCGCATTACGGTCATTTTACCCTACAAGCGCATTACGGTCTTTTTACCCTACAGGGGTATTACGGTCATTTTACCCTACAGGGGTATTATGGTCATTTTACCTTATGGGGGTATATCGGTCATTCTACCCTATGAGGGTATTTCAGTCATTTTCATCTATTAGGGGGTAAAATAGTCATTTCACCCTTTAGGGTATTTTGGTCATTTTACCTACCTTGGGGTATCGGTACAATTAACGACCTTTCCAAAGGCCTACAGTCGCCTCGAGCGACACAGGTAATCCATATGGTCAAAACAGTGTAAATGGGCTCAAAGCCCAGTATTCGGCCCAAATGGGCCCACACGCTCGTGTGGTCCATTTGGCCCAAATTCAATCACGGCTATGTGCTCTATATAGCCCAATCCAGTTTCTGCCACTTTTCGTAAATTTTATCCTTGTGGGGCCTACGATCCTATTGGGCCCACACGGCCCATTTCGGCCCAGCGAGGCCCATAACGGTCCAAGTGCACGAGAACAGTCGTGGTGGCCTCTTCAGTCTACCGCCCCTAGTTGTGGGCTTTATTTTTCCACATGAGCGGGCGGATGCTCGTGAGGCCTCAAATGCCGAAGTTTTGGCTTTACGACTTTTACCGAATCATAGTGGAGATAGTGTGATGCACACCTTTTTACGGAGTCGTTCCAAGATCTACGAGCACCCAACCCAAATTCAAACATGACCCACGTTAATCCTTTAATCATTAGGGTAAAACTGTAACACCCCAAACCCGGTCAAAACGTTACGGCCAAATCTGGGTTGTCACAGGAATAATAGATTTAAAAATTTTGACAAAACATCGTGATTTGAAAAATTATTTTTGTTTGGAGAATCCATGTTAAGGCCATTTTCAAAGGAATCTGTTTGACTACACATACTCTACCATTTTCTCATTAAGTTAATTAGGAGCTGAAAACGGGTTTATTTTACCAAAACCGAACTTAGAAAATTTCAAAAGGTGATAATCGAAATGAATGTTCAGGTGCGTGATATTTGGAAATAATATTTGTAATGGTAAGAAAAATTCCAATTTTAAATTATTTATGGCTTGTTATCCAATCGATGAACTTTTGGAAAACCTCTATTTATGTTTTTAAGAAAACCCCGCTTTTCGATAATTCATAACATATATAAAACCAGCATGTAAACAAAACCCCAAAAATAAAGTTAAAGCGGCCTTATTACAAATTAAAATCCCGAAAAAGAAATAATTTTAAAATAAAGTTCGATTTTACTAGAGAACTCGCAATGCATGGCCACCTCGAGTCTGTCCCGGCTCCAAAACCCGCCACCTACCGATTACCTGCAAGATTAACAAAGGGGTGAGTCATCGAGACTCAGTGTGTAAATCCCCGTGAAATGCAAACTGGGCCTTAGCCCGCTCAGTACGACATATGTCTCATGTATGCAATGCAGCCCAACCCAGTCTAGCTCTCCATCCAAACACCTGTGGCATTATGCCACTGTGGTTCATGACCACCGTGGTCCCAGACCACTCGTGACAGCAGTCACTCGTGATAAAGTCACTAATACATATAATCGTGGGGCCAACCCACTGTGGTCTTAGACCATCGTGACGATCTCTGATATGTTTATGATTACGTGGGGCCAACCCATTGTGGTCTTAGACCACCGAGACAAGTCACTGATATAAGCATACGTGGTTTCAACCACCGTGGTACTCAGACCACTCGTGACAATAGTCACTTGATTATCACCTCTTCCCCCATTCAATTCCCGAGCCCATGCTCTCTTCATCATGCCAAATATGAATGCAACATACTCTTAATGGGAAACAGTTAATAACAACATACATGCATACAATAAAAAATATCATCATCAAAGAACTTACTCGGTGTCTCCAACCTTACCCATAAGGGTATCTCGACTATCAGATTAGCTATTTCGGCTTTCAGCCAATACAGTTAATAATACAACCACAAGATATGTGTGAGTAATGCACACCTGATAACGTGTAACACTAAGCTTTCTATGTCGACACTTTTGATAGCAAGGACGACGGCTATCTGTCGATCCTAGGCAGACGTCGGCTCTCTACCACAGCCTGACGGAAAATCCTGAACCGCTGACACAGCACGCTTCTTAAACTTAGGAATATGGGTTACGGATACGCTCCCCTCCCTGGCTTGATCGTTCCTTGTATCCATGAAATGGACTCGATCAGAGATCAAAGAGAACCTCTAATTAAGAGATTCGGTTAAGATAGACTATAATCAGAAAAGAGTCCAAAAATGCAAGACTAAAAAACTCTTTACCTTAAGAATCTGAATAGAGTGATTTAATTCGGTAAACAGCAACCCCTTGGCTTTGGACTACAAATCGCTTGACTAAAGGTGTTTCCCAGAGTAAGCGTCCCCAACAGAGAAAAGAAGAAAGGAAGAAGGGTTAGCCCAAGATGTAACCGCCTAGCCAATTAGCCATTCGGCTTTGGCTACAAAAACTGAAAGAAGGGAAAGAAATGGGCAACAGAGTCTTTCTTACCTTAACAACAGAACCGATTGCAAAGATCCCCCCTGACCAACGATTCCTAGTACCTTGCGATGTGATGTTCGGCTTGGAGTAAAGAATGTAAGAAACAAATTCAGTTGTTTACAAAATAGGTTCGGCTTCACCATGAAAAGAAAGAATAGATGGATTGATCATGAGAAAAATAAAAGAGAGATCCTTACCTTAAATCAGAGATACCGATTAACACACAAGATGTTTCGGCTATGGTGTTTAAGAGAAGAGCAAATAAGGTGACAAAGTTTCGGCAAGAGAGGTGACTTCAGAGGGTTTCGGCTTGTGAAGAAGGTAGCAAAAGAAAATGAAACCAAAATGTGAAGGGTGGATGGTAATGGAAGATTCGGACAAGGGTGTTTGGTAACCTTGAAGAAAAGAAAAAGAAGACACGAATGAGGAGGTTTGTACTTAAGAGAAAAGATTAGAAAAGAGTTGAAAAAAAAAAAGAAATGTGGAGAACTCTTAGATGCACTAGAGAAAATCGGCACACACTGGAACCAGGCAACCCGAAAAAAATAAAAACCAAAGACTCTCTCCTTACATTCGGCACATCTCAAGCTAGCACTAAACTGAATCCTCTCCCCCCACTTCAAGCTTCCCACATTCGGCCACCACTCCACCAACACCAAATCCCATATTTTTCTCCTACCTTCACTCCCCTCAAACAATTTGAATCGGTTTGACCAATTCAAACTCCACCACCTTCTCATGGCCACCCATTCAAACACTTTGACTCCTTCAACACTCATCCTTGAAGAGCCCTTGCCGAATCCACCACTCTAGCTCCCTAGGCGCAAAAAAATAAAGCTTTTGAATGCTGTTAGTGCGACTTGAACTCCTTCCCCCTGCTGCTCCTTTGTGACGCCACTTCCATGCACTCTAAGTGGCGTCTCCTTGCCACCTTACCACCTCTTTTCTTGTGTCATCAAACACAAGTATTTATTCTTAAGGCCTGCCTCTGCTAGCTCTCCCCTAAAGTGCCTAAAAACAGAATTTTCACCAAGGCTCAAGCTTTACCCCGAGCCTTCCCGTGACCCCCAAACACACCAAAATAACAACAAGACATGCCAAACACACAGCAACACAAAATAATGCAGAGCCCTTAATTCTAGGATGTTACAAAAACACCCTCTTATGGACACTTAATCCAAACCAACTTCCTTACCTTGCTTGAATGAGGCGACTTTAGTCCTCCAAAACCATTATCCAGAAGTGATCACACCCCATTATGGTTTATCTACATCACAACACCGATTCTTAAACAAGATAGGCCTTATAAGTGGCCTCAATTCGAATGTATCAAACTTGCAGAACATAGGGATAATCAGCCTATACATAGAAAGGACAAGATGACTCTTTTACCTTGACAGATTAATGAAAAGGTTTTGATTGCTTCAGTGACTTGCACCCCTTCGCTCTACTGAAGCCCCTAACACCCAACAAACCACCACATCGCAAGGAAGACAAGAACGCAAAAGAACTCATAAGAAGAAGTACTCAGCTTTCGAGAAAGATAGAAGGAAACAGATTGAACACATAAAGAACCAAAAAAAAGTCGAAGGAAGGGACTCATGACTACCTACCGATTCGTCAGAACCCTTTCAAGACTGAAATCGCAAAATCACTGTAGAGTATAGAGACAGTCGGCCAACAGCCATAACCAAAAGAACACCAAAAAGAGGAGAAATAGAGGAAGGAAAGAAATGTTGAAAAGGAGAACAAGAAGATTCGACTATGAACCAAGAGCCGAGGAATAGAAAGGAGGAAAAGGGGGATTTGGCAGCAGAGGAAAAGAAAAGTGCACAAATGTGTAGAGAAAAGAAAGTGTAAAAGTGTGCAGAGAAAAGAAAAGTGCAAAAGTGCCTAACACATTCGGTCACCGAGAGAAAGCAACCAAAATAATTTTGAAAATGACCCAAAAGTCGAGAAATGGGAGGAGAGCAAGGAGAATTCAGCAGCTGCTAGACAAAAGCTAAAAATGACTAACACTCCCCCAGCCGAATTGTCAAAGTTTGAGTTTCCCCAAATGGCACAACTCTCCTCTCGCTCAAACTCCTTAATTCCCTCCACCAATCTCTCCATAATCCTCTCTATAATTCACTCCTACAATCTCTCCATGACCAATTCAAACCTCTCATCCATCAGACTTCCACTGCAACACAAACTCTAGCGGTCCTAGCTGCAAAATAAATTCCCCCTATGCTGCGCCAACACTCGAACCTCAGACCCCCTTGCCAGACTTGTAACGCCACACCACTGCACCATTAGGCTTTTTGTGTCATATTTTAACCACACAAATCTAAAAGGCCTACTATCAGGCAGCAAGGGTTTTATTCACTTAAAAACTAAAATTTTTGCTAAAGCCCAGGTTTGAACCCAGGACTTCTCCAACACTTATCAGGACCCTTAACCACTGAAGCAGACACTTAATTGTGTCATTTCCTTGCACAATTAAATACTTATGTACAGCCTCCTTACTGATCCATGCATAAGGCCCAATACTTCTAGGCCCAAAATTCGGGGCATTACAATTTACCCCTCCTTAAAGAAATTTTGTCCCCGAAATTTCCAACTGTCAGAATAGTCGCACAACCCAGACTTCACCACCACGCTCCCACTGCGCACACTGATTTCAAAACATTATTACAGCCTCTTGAATCACGTTCGCGTGTATCTCTTGTGTCCATTGTCTATTCGCGTTTTATCAGAACTAACAGTTTCAAGCAGATCGAGGTTTCACTACAGTTTCAGTCCCCTATGGTTTCAGTTTGCTCTATCTAGAGTAGTATAATCTAATTTCTAAAGTAGTCACAGTATTTCCTAACTTACCGCATTTAAATTTTTAAACAAACAAAAGTATTCAGAAAACTTACGAATTCGGGTCCAGAGACTCGGTGTGCCACACTTTTCAGAAGAAGTATCTCAAAACACTTCCCATATTCGAAAACAACCTTTTGGAATCCAAAAATTTGAAAACCCATTCCACAATCGAGTTTTGCAACTTGGCTCTAATACCACTGAATGTAACACCCCAAACCCGACCTAGACGTTACGGCCGAATCTAGAGTGTCACATCGAAGTGTTTTTCATAATCAAGGTTGATGGAAGAAATCATTTGAAAAAAATCCATTTAGTTCTTATTTCTTGGGAAACAATTGGTAAGTTATAAAAACCAATAGTTAGTAAAACGATTACCATGTTTGTTACCATTGATTTAAATTCGCAGAAGCTACTCTATTTTCAGTTATCTTGAAGTTGAAAATATGTGTTGCCTTGTAAAATAGTTATTAGTTGTGAAAACTTGTTTGTATCCGTTTGGCAGTTCAAATAAGAAATTAAACACAGAATCAAAAAGAAAATTAAAGCCACCAAAAGCCTTATTACCAAAATCAATAGCCCAATATAAAAGAAATATATAAGTCTAAAACAATCATCAGCGAACGTGTGGCCACCTCTGAGTCCCTCGCGGCTCCAAATCGTCTAAGGCTGGGGATTACCTATACAGTTAAATGAAAGGGTGAGTTTATGAAAACTCAATGTGTAATCCCCTATCATTCAGTCAGTAATATACGTGGGGGACGATGCGGGCACGAGCCCTATTAAATGAGAACAATGTGGGCTTTAACCTAAAACAGTAATAGTGTAGTGTGGGCCTTAGCCCATTACAGTATCAGAATTAGAAACAGAATACATGTGGGCCTAAGCCCAATCTGATGTGATGATCGATGTGAAATGCAATAATGCAACCATACAACCCATCCCAATCCAGCCAACCCATCACCCATACCAACCAACACACCATGTGGGGATAAATCGACCCACCCAGCCAGTACACCAATATCGCAGCATAGCTGCCAGTAATAATAACGCAGCAGAGCTGCAAGTAATCAGAATGGCTAAGAGCCGTAAATAGGATAGCTATAACGCCATGAGTACAGTAATATGATTGGTATAAAGCCATCAATAGCTGTAGTATGATCAGCACAAAGCCATCAGTAGCTGTAATATGATCGACACAGAGCCATTGGTAGCTGTACTATGATCGGCACAAAGCCATCAGTAGTAGTGATATGATCGGCATACGACTATCGAAGAGCATCATGATAAAGCTACAAAGAAGCGGTATCGCAACAAAATTGCGATGAATGATGATCGCGATAAAGGCGCGATAATAGTATATGTGGCAAGGCCACCAGTAACAGTGATTGTGGCAGAGCCACCAATACAGTACTTCCTCCATAACAGTATCCCAACCCTATGAAGTATGTCGTGTATGCAAAATTCCATGCTCAGAATCAGACATACAAATCACAGACAGATCAGTCATTTACGTCACAGACAAATCAATCATTTACATCGCAAACAAATTAATCATTTACCCTCGAGGGGCAAAATAGTCATTTTACCCTTTGGGGGTATATCGGTCAATTCACCTAACAGAGGTATTACAGTCATTTTACCTACAGGGACATCACAGTCATTTTACCCTACAGGGGTATTACGGTCATTTTACACTACAAGCGCATTACGGTCATTTTATCCTACAGGGGTATTACGGTCATTCTACCCTACAGGGGTAGTACGGTCGTTTTACCCTACAAGTGCATTACGGTCATTTTACCCTACAAGCGCATTACGGTCATTTTACCCTACAGGGGTATTACGGTCATTTTACCCTACAGGGGTATTACGGTCATTTTACCATACAGGGGTATTATGGTCATTTTACCCTATGGGGGTATATCGGTCAATCTACCCTATGAGGGTATTTCAGTCATTTTCATCTATTATGGGTAAAATAGTCATTTCACCCTTTAGGGGTATTTTGGTCATTTTACCTACCTTGGGGTATCGGTACAATTAACGACATTTCCAAAGGCCTTCAGTCGCCTCGAGCGACACAGATAATCCATATGGTCAAAACAGTGTAAATGGGCTCAAAGCGTAGTATTCGGCCTAAATGGGCCCACACGCTCGTGTGGTCCATTTGGCCCAAATTCAATCACGGCTATGTGCTCTATATTGCCCAATCCAGTTTCTGCCACTTTTCGTAAATTTTATCCGTGTGGGGCCTACGATCCCATTGGGCCCACACAGCCCATTTTGGCCTAACGAGGCCCATAACGGTCCAAGTGCACGAGAACAGTCGTGGTGGCCTCTTCAGTCTACTGCCCCCGGTTGTGGGCTCGATTTTTCCACATGAGCGATCGGACGCTCGTGAGGCCTCAAATGCCGACGTTTCGGCTTTACGACTTTTGCCGAATCATAGTGGAGATAGTGTGATACACACCTTTTTACGGAGTCGTTCCAAGATCTACGAGCACCCAACCTAAATTCAAAAATGACCCACGTTAATCCTTTAATCATTAGGGTAAAACTGTAACACCCCAAACCTGGTCAAAACGTTACGACCAAATCTGGGTTGTCACAGGAATAATAGATTTAAAAATTTTGACAAAACATCGTGATTTGAGAAATTATTTTTGTTTGGAGAATCCATGTTAAGGCCATTTCCAAAGGAATCTGTTTGACTACACATACTCTACCATTTTCTCATTAAGTTAATTAGGAGCTGAAAACGGGTTTATTTTACCAAAAGCGAACTTAGAAAATTTTGAAAGGTGATAATCGAAATGAATGTTCAGGTGCGTGATCTTTGGAAATAATATTTGTAATGGTAAGAAAAATTCCAATTTTAAATTATTTATGGCTTGTTATCCAATCATTGAACTTTTGGAAAACCTCTATTTATGTTTTTAAGAAAACCCCGCTTTTCGATAATTCATAACATATATAAAACCAGCATGTAAACAAAACCCCAAAAATAAAGTTAAAGCGGCCTTATTACAAATTAAAATCCCAAAAAAGAAATAAGTTTAAAATAAAGTTCGATTTTACTAGAGAACTCGCAATGCATGGCCACCTCGAGTCTGTCCCGGCTCCAAAACCCGCCACCTACCGATTACCTGTAAGATTAACAAAGGGGTGAGTCATCGAGACTCAGTGTGTAAATCCCCGTGAAATGCAAACTGGGCCTTAGCCCGCTCAGTACGACATATGTCTCATGTATGCAATGCAGCCCAACCCAGTCTAGCTCTCCATCCAAACACCCGTGGCATTATGCCACTGTGGTTCATGACCACCGTGGTCCCAGACCACTTGTGACAGCAGTCACTCGTGACAAAGTCACTAATACATATAATCGTGGGGCCAACCCACTGTGGTCTTAGACCACCGTGACGATCTCTGATATGTTTATGATTACGTGGGGCCAACCCACTGTGGTCTTAGACCACCGAGACAAGTCACTGATATAAGCATACGTGGTTTCAACCACCGTGGTACTTAGACCACTCGTGACAATAGTCACTTGATTATCACCTCTTCCCCCATTCAATTCCCGAGCCCATGCTCTCTTCATCATGCCAAATATGAATGCAACATACTCTTAATGGGAAACAGTTAATAACAACATACATGCATACAATAAAAAATATCATCATCGAAGAACTTACCCGGTGTCTCCAACCTTACCCATAAGGGTATCCCGACTATCGATTAGCTATTTTTGACTTTCACCAATGATTAATAATACAACCACAAGATACGTGTGAGTAATACACACCTGATAACGTGTAACACTAAGATTTCTACATCGACACTTTCGTTAGCAGGGACGACGGCTATCTGTCTATCCCAGGCAGACGTTGGCTCTCTACCACAGCCCAGCGAAAAATCCCGAACCACCGACACAGCATGCTTCTTAAACTTAGGAATAGGGGTTACAGATACGCTCCCCTCCCTGGCTTGATCGTTCCTTGTATCCATGAAATGGACTCGATCAAAGATCAAAGAGAACCTCTAATCAAGAGAGTCAGTTAAGATAGACTATAATCAGAAAAGAGTCCAAAAACACAAGACTAAAGAACTCTTTACCTTAAGAATTCGAATAGAGTGATTTAATTCGGCAAACAGCAACCCCTTGGCTTTGGACTACAAATCGCTTGACTAAAGGTGTTTCCCGGAGTAAGCGTCCCCAACAAAGAAAAGAAGAAAGGAAGAAGGGTTAGCCCAAGCTGTAACCGCCAAGCCAATTAGCCATTTGGCTTTGGCTACAAAAACTGAAAGAAGGGAAAGAAATGGGCAACAGAGTCTTTCTTACCTTAACAACAGAACCGATTGCAAAGATCCCCCCTGACCAACGATTCCTAGCACCTTGCTATGTGATGTTCGGCTTGGAGCAAAGAATGTAAGGAACAAATTCAGTTGTTTACAAAATAGGTTCGGCTTCACCATGAAAAGAAAGAACAGAGGGATTGATCATGAGAAAAATAAAAGAGAGATCCTTACCTTAAATCAGAGATACCGATTAACACACAAGATGTTTCGGCTATGGTGTTTAAGAGAAGAGCAAAGAAGGTGACAAAGTTTCGGCAAGAGAGGTGACTTCTGAGGGTTTCGACTTGTGAAGAAGGTAGCAAAGAAAATGAAACCAAAATGTGAAGGGTGGATGGTAATGGAAGATTCGGCCAAGGGTGTTTGGTAACCTTGAAGAAAAGAAAAAGAAGACACGAATGAGGAGGTTTGTACTTAAGAGAAAAGATTAGAAAAGAGTTGAAAAAAACACCAAAAATGAAATGAGGAGAACTCTTAGATGCACTAGAGAAAATCGGCACACACTAGAACCAGGCAACCCGAAAAAAATAAAAACCAAAGACTCTCTCCTCACATTCGGCACACCTCAAGCTAGCACTAAACCAAATCCTCTCCCCCCACTTCAAGCTTCCCACATTCGGCCACCACTCCACCAACACCAAATCCCATATTTTTCTCCTACCGTCACTCCCCTCCAACAATTTGAATCGGTTTGACCAATTCAAACTCCACCACCTTCTCATGGCCACCCATTCAAACACTTTGACTCCTTCAACACTCATCCTTGAAGAGCCCTTGCCGAATCCACCACTCTAGCTCCCTAGGCGTAAAAAAATAAAGCTTCTGAATGCTGTTAGTGCGACTTGAACTCCTTCCCCCTGCTGCTCCTTTGTGACGCCACTTCCATGCACTCTAAGTGGCGTCTCCTTGCCACCTTACCACCTCTTTTCTTGTGTCATCAAACACAAGTATTTATTCTTAAGACCTGCCTCTGCTAGCTCCCCCCTAAAGTGCCTAAAAATAGAATTTTCACCAAGGCTCATGCTTTTCCCCGAGCCTTCCTGGTACCCCCAAACACACCAAAATAACAACAAGACATGCCAAACACACAGCAACACAAAATAATGCAGAGCCCCTAATTCTAGGATGTTACAAAAACACCCTCTTATGGACACTTAATCCAAACCAACTTCCTTACCTTGCTTGAATGAGGCGACTTTTGTCCTCCAAAACCATTATCCAGAAGTGATCACACGCCTTTATGGTTTATCTGCATCACAATACCGATTCTTAAACAAGATAGGCCTTATAAGTGGCCTCAATTTGAATATATCAAACTTGCAGAACATAGGGATAATCAGCCTATGCATAGAAAGGACAAGATGACTCTTTTACCTTGATAGATGAACGAAAAGGTTTTGATTGCTTCAGTCACTTGCACCCCTTCGCTCTACTGAAGCCCCTAACACCCAACAAATCGTCACATCACAAGGAAGACAAGAACGCAAAAGAACTCATGAGAAGAAGTACTCAGCTTTCGAGAAAGATAGAAGGAAACGGATTAAACACATAAAGAACCAAAAAAAATTCGAAGGAAGGGACTCATGACTACCTACCGATTCGTCAGAACCCTTTCAAGACTAAAATCGCAACATCACTGCAGAGTATAGAGACAGTCGGCCAACAGCCATAACCAAAAGAACACGAAAAGGAGGAGAAATAGAGGAAGGAAAGAAATGTTGAAAAGGAGAACAAGAAGATTCAGCTATGAACCAAGAGCCGAGGAATAGAAAGGAGGAAAATGGGGATTTGGCAGCAGAGGAAAAGAAAAGTGCACAAATGTGCAGAGAAAAGAAAGTGTAAAAATGTGCAGAGAAAAGAAAAGTGCAAAAGTGCCTATCACATTCGGTCACCGAGAGAAAGCAACCAAAATAATTTTGAAAATGACCCAAAAGTCGAGAAATGGGAGGAGAGCAAGGAAAATTCGGCAGTTGCTAGACCAAAGCTAAAAATGACTAACACTCCCCCAGCTGAATTGTCAAAGTTTGAGTTCCCCCAAACGGCACAACTCTCCTCTCACTAAAAGTCCTTGATTCCCTCCACCAATCTCTCCATAATCCTTTCCATAATTCGCTCCTACAATCTCTCCATGACCAATTCAAACCTCTCATCCATCAGACTTCAACTGCAACACAAACTCTAGCCGTCCTAGCTGCAAAATAAATGCCCCCTATGCTGCACCAACACTAGAACCTCAGACCCCCTTGCCACACTTGTAATGCCACACCACTGCACCATTAGGCTTTTTGTGTCATATTTTAACCACACAAATCTAAAAGGCCTACTATCAGGCAGCAAGGGTTTTATTCACTTAAAAACTAAAATTTTTGCTAAAGCCTAGGTTTGAACCCAGGACTTCTCCAACACTTCTCAGGACCCTTAACCACTGAAGCAGACATTTAATTGTGTCATTTCCTTGCACAATTAAATACTTATGTACAGCCTCCTTACTGATCCATGCACAAGGCCCAATACTTCTAGGCCCAAATTCGAGGCGTTACAATGAAGATTCCCTCGACCCTTAAGAAGAAGCCCATTCCGAAGAGGGTCGATGAGGGTACACAATGGAAACTTGAGTTGCTTAATGAGGTGCAATATAACACCTGGTTACTCAAGACAATGAAACTGTATGTCGACGAATGCCCGACCAGATTTAGGTTGGTCAGCCCATAGTGGCCTGATAGGTCTAGTAGCGCATCCGCAAGAGGCAACGAAGAGGAAGAAGAGAAGAGATAAGTAGAAGAAGAAGAAAAGGACGAAGAGGAAATGGAAGATGATGATCCGACACCTTATCGATATGACTTCGAGGCAGTGTTCTCTCCTGAGCGCCCTGCCACTTATAAGGTAGTCTTCTAAATCTCGAGACCACCTAGTTATTATAGCTACAAGAGGACAGTCGTAAAGGGTAAAGGAAAGGAGTAAGCGGAGCCGGATGCTAGATGTCGGACGCCAGAGATAATGATTAGTACATGCATTTACATATTTCTCTTTTATTTTATTGTTTATGCTACATGTAACTATAAACTACTCAATTTATTTTTTCGGGTTTGAACCTTGTTTTGGTTTTTTCTTTTATTTATTATTTTCTTTTTCTTTTCTTGTGAGTTTTTTTTTGTTTTTTTGTGCAGCCACTCCTTCAGCAACTACACTACAATACCGAACTGAACCATGAAGGTGGAAAAACCTAGCATAAGATCACGATTTGTCACACCATTCAAGGAAGTCTAATCACATTCTAATTTTTATTGGGCATACATTGAGAACTTGTGTAGTTTAAATGTGGGGGTGCACATAATTTTAGTTTGCCTTATTTTCTTTGTTTGTGTGTGTTTAATTTCATGTTTTTCATTTTTCACATTATTTTCAAAAAAAATCAAAAAAAAATTATTTTATTTCTTTGATTTTTTTTTTTTTTGCATGGTGCTTGGACAATAATTGGGCAATAGGCCACCAGTTGTATATATTGAATAAGTATACTGGACTGCCAAGCATGCAAATTTTGGTTGATATTAGATAATTTTGTATTCTTAAATATAGGCTAGTTAGTTCAATAAGTTAAATTGCATAATAGACTTTATGGAAAATGTATAAACTGTGCCATAGGTTAGGAAGATTGTATAGATACTTGTAGATAAATAAAGTTTGAATTGATAATAGTTCATTTGAATGAATGTAAGCATGATAGAATTTGCATTTTTGTGAGTTGTTTTGGGAAGGACCTAAGGCATTTTTTGACTAGCCAAGAGCCTAAACAGCTGACCTTTATGCTATGTACTCCTTAGTTCCCATAATTTGAGCTTTCAGTGATCCTTTCTTGTTGAACCTCAATTATTGACATCGTAAGCCCAAATTGAGTTATAAACTCGACCCTTCTCTGTCATTGATCTTAAATGCATTCTAAAATGGATGTTGAGCCATGGATATTGAGGATTAGGTAGATACATTATGGTAGTTTCACGATGTGCTTGGGAGAAAAGAGGAGAGACTGTTTGATATAGTGTATATACACTCTTTCTAAGTATACTTAAAAAGAAAAGAACTCGTGAAAATCAAAATATTGTAAGAGTTAAAAGCATGGTGACTGTTAAAAGCATTGTGAGTGAAAGAATGAAAAATGTAGAAAAAAGAGCTCAAATGAAAATTTAAATTTGAGCTTAAAAAAATTCTTTTGACTCATAGTGTATTAGCGCTTTCTAGATACATGTATACACAGATAGCAGACATTATCTCCTAAATTTTTGGAGAGATAAGGAAGGAGAGAGAAGGAGAAATAAGGAGGTGAGCTTTACGATCAAATTAGGGGCGAATAAGGAACAATCACATGTGATTCACTGTTTCTAGTGTTTGAAAATGTTTTGAGCTACATTTTGTTTGAAATCCAAACCGTCCAAAACCTCTAAACGTTACAAGCCAAAAGACCTAAGTGACCCGAACATCTCACTTGCACAACTCTCTTGACTTGCTTGTGTTTTCTCTAATGAACACTTTTTATTCACTTTGTATGTCTATAATATATCTATATAGTCTATTTTGATGGATAACATGATTGTACACATATTAATTTTAATTATCTCTAGGTTTGTTAACATTTTAATTTGTTGAATTAAGCCCGTTTACTTTAGGAATATTTGAGTTAACTAAATATCAATCTTAGGTTGTGTCTGATATGGTCCTTGTACAAGTTCGATATTTAACTAACATGTTACCTTTTTGCTCAATATAGTCAAAGGGTCATCGTTTCCATGTTTTGTGTGATTGCTTGAGGACAATAAAAGGCTTAAGTGTGAGAGGATTTTGATCTGTAGTAATTTGACGTGTCAAATTAGGCTCCTCGTTAACTTGACGAGCTTTTTTTTGAGCAAATTATATTTTTTTCATGTTTTTACTTAGTTTTCATTTGTGGCTTTAATAAATGAAATGTTGTGTTTTTACTGATTTTGATATCCGAAATGGCCGAATGTGTTGTCGAGGACCTAATGGTTGGTTAAGTGTTGTAGGGAGTCATCGAAGGCCCGAACGTGAGCGAAAACATCGCCTAGAAGAAAGGTATCGTAACATCGAAGCATGGAATTCGTGATACCCTAGGCAATGCTGAATTAAAGATGATCAAGGCCCTTAACCATGATATCACGATATACAAGCATGGGTATCGCAATATCCAACTCCCAAGAGATCCCCCAAGTCAAGAATGACGAGGATATTGGGATACCAGACCATGGGTATCATGATATCCTTGACGAGGCAGACAAAAAATGACCGCAAGGATAACCCTTGTCCAACTCCTACACCAATAAAAGAAACACACTTAAAGGCATTTCGGGCATAAAAGATGGGTCAAGACTTTATAGACTTAGACATTTTTCATTAGGTTTAGCTAGTTTTTCATTTTCTCATCATCTTCTAGGGTTTAGTTTTCTCCATAGCTTAGGGTTTTATTTTTCTTGCTTATTTTTCTAGTGTTTCTTAGTTTATAGTTGGTAGTTAAGTTAGTTATTACTGTAGTTAGATTTTAATTTCTTAGTAAACCTTCAAACTTCTTTATAGTTACATTTTGATCCTACTTTAATATTATTCTGTTTTCTTTACTTTCTTCTATTAAAAATCATTTCTCTTATGTTATTGCTTATTATTCTTACCTCCATTATTGTGTAACCCAAGCTTTGGTAAGAAAGCTTGGATTTTTATTGATTTTCTTAGGGTTTAAGTAATGGTGTTTTTGTTTAATTTCTTGTTGTTAATAGGTTTAATACAAGCATGAGCGGCTAAATATATAGAGGTTGGCTAATGGAAATGATGGGTAATTGATTTTTGGGTTTAGGAACTAAATTACAAAATTAGACTAAATTGAATAGACTTAAAAACTTAGGATTGACGTGTAACAGCTCGATTTAGGGGCTAGTCGGAACAGTGGTCTCGGGACCACTAATTTGAGGTTGAAGAAAAATATTTTGCTATTATTTTATGTGTTATTAAATGTTTATATAGAGGCATGATAATTTTGATGCTTTAATTTTAGCGATTGAGGACTTAATTGCGAAAAAGGACTAAATCGCATAAAGTGCGAAAGTTCTATTTTATTTGCTAGAAGTGCCAAATAGCTATAGAATATGAATTGGAGGTCTTTAAAGTGCAATTATGCCTTCCTATAAGTGATGGACGGTCAAGGGGATAAGAAATTAAAATTTGACAAGGGTTGGTGACACTAGTTGACTAAAGGAATAAAATAATGGGAAAAATAAAGAAAAGAAAGCTATCATCTTTTCTCCAGCTTCTCTCCACCAAAAATGAGCAGCAACAAGGGGGTTTTTGAAGCTTAAAATTTTAGCAAGCAATTCTCCTCTCTAGTAAGTGATTTTGATTATTTTTCTTGATAAAAATTGTACTTTTGGAGTCCCCAAAGCTTAAGCTTTCTAAAGAGGGGACTAGTTTGCAATATGGTTGAAAGTCTAGGGACTTGCCATGAGAGATTTTATGTTGTTTGATGAGTTTTTATGAAAGAAACTGAATGATCGGATGATGAGAAACAACTTTTGTGAAAGGTGTTGTCATGGAAACACCTAATTGGGACTAAAATGCAAAAGTTGTAATTTGTTCATTTAAGCATGAAATTGATGGAATTGAGAATAGTTGTAAGAGGATTAAATGTTCAGCTAGGCTTGTTTAACAAGAAAATGTGATAAAAATTCATTTACGAGCCTAGGGGAAAAATCGTAATTTTGCCAAAGTGTAGGGGCAAAAAAAGTCATTTTTGCCTAAAGTGTAGATTATAATGTTTTATGATTTATAAGAGATTAAATCAGTGAATTCCATTGTTCTAGATCAAAGAAATCGAGTTTCGGACTTAGAACGGGTGAAAAGAGAAAGGTGGGCAAAAGTCCCTTTTTGGCCCTTTCAGCATCGATGTAAGTTTATGTGCAGATGTAGTAAATACGTATGAGTTATTTTAAATATTCCAATGTTGTGTGAAATGTATAATTACGCAATGAATGTATTAAGTACTTGTTGATAAGTTGTTAAGTGAATTGAATCTAAGAATAGTAAGAGATGTAAATAGTAAGAAATGATGATAGTAAAGGTTCCGTGTGAGGCCAGATTGGAATATGACCTCGGTGTAAGAATTCGTATAAGACCATGTCTTGGACATGGCATTGACATGTTAATGCAAGTGAGACCCCATTGGGGTATGATGTCAAGGCGACACAATGTGTATGAGACTCAAGAGAGTCATTTAACAATTTGAGTGATTCGACGGGTAAGTTGAAGGTGAGAACGTACGTGGTTGTACCATGAGGAGCACAAGTGTGTGTTAGAATTGAATGGATATGAATTCAGTTTATAATGAACCCTAGTGGGTTATGTGTAACTAATGCACTTTAATTGCATGAGGTAGATTTATTAATGCATTGTGTGAATGCAAACGAGTATCGTAGAAGGTTAAGTAAGTATAGTAGTGTGTGAGGACGTTCCTGGGTGAACGTTTAAAAATAGAGAATTTCATGTGGATAATTATCCATGAACGTATAATAACGGTGAGCTAAGTGCGATATCATCTTATTGATGGTTAGTGATGGGCTGTGTGCGATACCCTCACTATGTTATTCACGGTGGGCTATGTGCGGTACCACCGGATTAATCATTAATTGATGGGCTGTGTGCGATACCATCAACTATATTATTATCGGTGGGCTGTGTGCGTTACCACCTAATTAATTAGTAATTGATGGGCTGTGCGCGATACCTTCGCTTATAAATGATTGGTGAGCTAAGTGCGAAATCACCATAAGTATTAATGAATGGTGGGCTGAGTGCGATACCACCCTATAAGAGATTCAATGGTAGGCTAAGTGCGTAACCACCGAGAGATTTTTAGTATGAGTGTCTTATTGAAAATGCTTGAGGTGTTGCTTTATATATGATCTTGTGGTGATCAGTGCAGGATTGTGTACTAATTAAACGAGCAATTGGCTTGTGGCATGGTAAGAATGTGGTAAGAGATAGAATGAGTAAACTTCAAGAGGGGTTGAGTAAGTAGCCATAAGTTAAAGGAAAAACTCGGTATAATACTTGTGGTTATCTTTATTCAATGAATATCAGTATTTGTTAGTTTATGGAGATGAACTTACTAAGCTTTATTGCTTACTCCTTTCCTTTTCCCATCTCTTATAGGATATTTTATCTAGCTCGAGTTGGAGGCCGTCGGAGATGTTTTCACACTATCGGATAGACGCTTGGTATGATGTTTCAAGTTCTTATGAGTCATGGCATGTATAGGGGCTAGACAAGTTAGGGAATTTTGTTGTAAATGGCTAGGATGCGTTAGCCTATAGTTGAATAATCTATTTTGTATAATGCAATAGTTGTTGGCTGTTATTTTATATGAAAAAGATGTAGTTATCCATGTGAAATTGTGATTTCTTTTAAGTTAATTATGGATGTGTTTGATGAGTGCATGTTGGGTATGTTGTAGGGGTGAGAAGAGCTTAGCATATAGCTTTGTTCTTGTCCATGTGGATAGACACACGGGCGTGTGTCTAGACCATGTGTGACACACGGTCAACCTACGGGCGTTCGACTTGGTCGTGTGTCCCCTGGAAGTTGATCCTTTTAAGTCAGGATAGACCACGGGCTAGTCACACGGGCGTGTGACTAAGCTTTGAGGCCATGTGGGTAAAGTCAGTGTTCACCACGGTTGGGAGGCACGGGCGTGTGCCTTAGCCGTGTGGCATTGGCAGAATGCTTGGGTTTTCAGACACGAGTTGAAGGCATGGGCATGTGTGTCTACACACGAGCGTGTCTCATTCTACACGGGCGTGTGAGCCCTGTATAGAAGAGAAAATTTTTAAGATTCAAAAAAGTTTCGATATAGTCTCGAGAGCTCTTAAGGGTATGAGCGAGAACTCGTAGGTCGAGAATGAGGTTGTTGAGGTGACTTAAGAGAATAGTCACGATGATCCTAAGTGGTGATCATGAGATTTTATTACAATGATGCCTCGGGCCCGGTTCCGGCGTAGAACCCGAGTAAGGGGTTTTACATTTAGTGGTATCAGAGCATGGTTTAGTCGGTTCTCGGACTAACCTAGCGTGAGTAAGAGTCTAGCTATACATGCCATAGGTGGACTGTGATAGTGTGATATCTCCCGGCTCTAACGAAATTGTTTTGTTAAGACAGGGATGGTTCCCAACCGAGCTAAATTCAATAATGTGGTAAGTGATAATGAGGTAATTGAAATGCTCTCATGCACTGATGAGATTCAAAGAGGTATGAATAGAAGTATATGACATGTGTGTGAAAATGAATGAAATAAGAGTTATAAAGTGGTAAGCTTATCTATATTGGCGGGATGTGCACAGGTGTTATATACTCAACCTATTGGGTTAGGTGCATATAGTGAGTAAATTTATCCAGAGAATGGGGTATATGTGTATGTATGATTGTTTGAGCGATGTATGATCAGTATGTCCACATTGTTGAATCTCATGTGCGACTTTTAAAATGGATGATGTATAATGTTTTATTTCGTGACTCTATATGAAACTACGAGTATTATGGTGTGAGAGTTAAACTGGGAAGTTTGACTAAGTAGAATGCAGGGATGAGTACGGTCGTTCAATGATAAAATGATGAATAAGACCATGGTTGGACCATGGCGATACATGTGATCCCATTTAAGACCATGTCTGGGACACGGCATTGGTGACAAATAGTGATCCCGTGTAAGACCATATCTGGGATATAGCATCGGCAATGACATGAGTTCCATGTAAGACCGTACCAGGGGTATGGCATTGGTACTGATATGAGATTTCGTGTAAGACCATGGCAAGGCTATGGCATCGTGATGACATGTAAAGAAATAGTTGGGCTATGATGGGTGATACGAGTAAGACCATAGTTGGACTATGGCAATCAAGTAAACGATGTACTCAAAACCCGTAAGACATTCTCTAGATTGATACACAATAGTAAGAGGAAGTAGAATCAAATGTTGAATACTCAAGTAGATATTAATGTGGAACTTGAGTAAGTAAAGTCACTGTTCGAAAGTATGAGTGATAGAAACAATTGTGGCATGAAAAAAAAGTGAAAACTCACTTGGAGTGAGTTGCGTGACTATGATGATATTTCATTGATGATGAATGTTAAATCATATGTATGTGGTCATGAGAGTCAAGTTATGGGACGCTACGACCTCACCCCTTACCACTGTTGAATTATGATGAGATGTTATGAGAGTTAAGTTGAGTAAGTTTGCATTCGAGTAATGCAATAATTATGTTAGCATAATTGAGAATGCTTTGTATCACGTTGATACATGATACGTTAGTAAATAGAGTAATTGTTGTTGAACATAAGGTTGAAGTCCTAGGGGACTATAATAAAAAGGTTATCATTGGGATATGAAAAAGATAAGGTCCTGTATAAGACCACCTCGGGGATGTGACATTGGTTTCGTACCTACATGAATGACGATGAATATGCGTATTTGATTATCCCTAGTGATTAAAGGGACAGATGGATGAGTCTAGAGGTAGAAATGAGAATTGTACTAAAGCCATGTGAATGGGTGAATACAGGTAACCGTGAATGAGTCAAAAAGAAACCAGTACGATGTATGGCACGGTATGTGCTAAATAAATGGCAAGTTTGAGTAAGTTTACTCGAAACCTGTAGTTTGTGCATGGTTAGTGGATGCCATGGATAGATTATAATAATCTCCTTGAGTGTTAGGTATAAAGATCTGTTGCCTTTCAGGACTGATGTAGTTGTTCTTTTCATAAACTGTGATTGTGTGAGAATGTTAGCTGATAGTAAAAATCAGACAAAATGGTTGTCGATTTAGAAAATTGAAATCGACATTCCTTTACCTCCTCGTAATCCTATTCGGGTACTTTGAGGAGGAAGTTGCTGCTGAAACTTCCTGTGAGATTTCTTTTATATTTCCGTTGATCATGGTTATTTATAAAGGGTGTGTTCTTTGAGTTGTGATATTCATATTTATTATGATTACGCTTTTGATTTGATCAAAGAAAAGTGATAATTCTAGTACAAGAAATAAAATCACAAGTTTTATATTGTGCGATGGGTTTTCAGGTAAGCCGAATAGAGTTAATGAATTTGATCGAGATGTCCCTGCTATCGTGAGATATGGCGATAGTAAAGGTCTTAGATTAGCACAGCAAGAGAAACTCAAATGAGAGTGTACTAGAAATATGTTCTCAGTATGGAGAAGAGAGTAGATTAATGTATTGAGATATTATTCAAGTTCTATGTATATTCACGCATGAGTCAGTAAAGAGAATGAAATTCTGTGTGTATGTGGGTAGGGAGCACGATATAAAGATATGCTCATCGAAATGTTCAAACCGTGGTGGTTGAGTTGAAAGCTATTGAAAGAACTGTTTATTTGAAAGTTCTAGTACTGAGATCAGTCTGAATCGAGAGAAAGAGTTGACAGGTTGGTGATCCAGAGACGATCACTTTTGTGTCTGTGTTGTGAGTTAGATATTATGTATTGATCCATGGAAAGATCGATGTGTAATTTTCTGAATTTTAATAAGTGAGGGTATCTTATGCTGCAGAAGATTTTGAAGATGAAATAGTGGAAACGGCTTGAATTATTACAATGGTGGGTATAGTTATTGTGATACTACTCAGATAGTAGACATAGTACAAATGTCTGAATGAAAGATCCATGTTAAATAATGCGAATTAGTTACTTGGTTGATCTTAGTTGGTAATATCCTAGTTTCAGCGAGGTTAATGACTAGAGAGAGAGTTTTCTTTTCAGAACAAAAAGGGTTCAGAAGTGAGATAGTAAATGGTATTTTAAATAAACTTTGAATGATTTTATTTAAGGTGATAAAATGCAAGTTGGATAAGATTTCTGTTGTTGATGTTTCCTCGAGATAGAATTTGAATGATGATGAATCCAGAACTTATGCAGAAGTTTTAGTATGAGATTTAGTAGTAGCATATCTAATAAAGCAAGAATAAGGAAGTACAGTTATTTGGATAAATGTTTTGACAGTAGAGTATATTTCACGATATGATGGAGTTATGGTCAGAAGTAGTTAACCACTAAAAGCTGAGTTTTCAGAGCGGACCAGTCAGGACCATTACAGTCGTTGAATGCTTTTATGAGAAAGTGAGATAAAACCTCATAGATTTCAAATTTAGTTTGACAAGATTCCCAAAGGGGGGATGTCATTCGAATTGTAATGAATCAACCATTAAAGATTCGAATGATCATTTGAACATGTGCAGAGTTCCAAATTGGTGAATTTCTGAGTATATGCTTTAGAGGAAGAATAACCTAGGTCTTAGGTTACGCTTCGACCTTGTGTATCACAGCTTAAGAGTTGTTGGCAGGAGAAACTTGAGGGTAAGTAGACTCGTGATTTTGAAGAGTAGATGGAAACGTTTTAAGAATGTTAGTAACAACTCCTCCAGGTAAGATTTTCGGGGATGAAAATCCCTAAGGGGGGAGAATTGTAACAGCTCGATTTAGGGGCTAGTCAGAACAGTGGTCTCGGGACCACTAATTCGAGGTTGAAGAAAAATATTTTGATATTATTTTAGGTGTTATTAAATGTTTATATAGAGGCATGAGAATTTTGGTGCTTTAATTTTAGCGATTGAGGACTTAATTGCGAAAAAAGACTAAATCGTAAAAAGTGTGAAAGTTCTATTCTATTTGCTAGAAGTGCCAAATAGCTATAGAATGTGAATTGGAGGTCTTTAAAGTGCAATTATGCCTTCCTATAAGTGATGGACGGTTAAGGGGACAAGAAATTAAAATTTGACAAGGGTTGGTGACATTAGCTGACTAAAGGAATAAAATAAGGGGAAAAATAAAGAAAAGAAAGCTATCATCTTTTCTCCATCTTCTCTCCACCGAAAATGAGCAGCAACAAGGGGGTTTTTGAAGCTTAAAATTTCAGCAAGCAATTCTCCTCTCTAGTAAGTGATTTTGATGGTTTTTCTGGATAAAAATTATACTTTTGGAGTCCCCAAAGCTTAAGCTTTCTAAAGAGGGGACTAGTTTGCAATATGGTTGAAAGTCTAGGGACTTTCCATGAGAGAGTTTCTGTTGTTTGATGAGTTTTTATGAAAGAAAATGAATGATAGGATGATGAGAAAAAACTTTTGTGAAAGGTGTTGTCATGGAAACACCTAATTGGGACTAAAATGCAAAAGTTGTAATTTGTTCATTTAAGCATGAAATTGATGGAATTGAGAATAGTTGTAAGAGGATTAAATGTTCAGCTAGGCTTTTTTAACAAGAAAATGTGATAAAAATTCATTTACGAGCCTAGGGGCAAAACCGTAATTTTGCCAAAGTGTAGGGGCAAAACAGTCATTTTTGCCTAAAGTGTAGATTATAATGTTTTATGATTTATAAGAGATTAAATCAATGAATTCCATTGTTCTAGATCAAAGAAGTCGAGTTTCGGACTTAGAACGGGTGAAAAGAGAAAGGTGGGCAAAAGTCTCTTTTTGGCCCTTTCGGCATCGATGTAAGTTCATGTGCAGATGTAGTAAATACGTATGAGTTATTTTAAATATTCCAATGTTGTGTGAAATGTATAATTACGCAATGAATGTATTAAGTACTTGTTGATAAGTTGTTAAGTGAATTGAATCTAAGAATAGTAAGAGATGTAAATAGTAAGAAATGATTATAGTAAAGGTTCCGTGTGAGGCCAGATTAGAATATGAACTCGGTGTAAGAATTCGTATAAGACCATGTCTTGGACATGGCATTGACATGTTAATGCAAGTGAGACCCCATTGGGGTATGATGTCAAGGCGACACAATGTGTTTGAGACTCAAGAGAGTCATTTAACAATTTGAGTGATTCGACGGGTAAGGTGAAGGTGAGAGCGTACGTGGTTGTACCATGAGGAGCACAAGTGTGTGTTAGAATTGAATGGATATGAATTCAGTATATAATGAACCCTAGTGGGTTATGTGTAACTAATGCACTATTAACGCATTGTGTGAATGCAAACGAGTATCGTAGAAGGTTAAGTAAGTATAGTAGTGTGTGAGGACGTTCCTGGGTGAACGTTTAAAAATAGAGAATTTCATGTGGATAATTATCCATGAACGTATAATAACGATGAGCTAAGTGCGATATCATCTTATTGATGGTTAGTGATGGGCTGTGTGCGATACCATCATTATGTTATTCACGGTGGGCTGTGTGCGTTACCATCGGATTAATCATTAATTGATGGGCTGTGTGCGATACCATCAACTATATTGTTATCGGTGGGTTGTAATGCGTTACCACACGATTAATTAGTGTCGATGGGGCATGTGCGATACCATCGCTTATAAATGATTGGTATGCTAAGTGCGAAATCACCATAAGTATTAATGAATGGTGGGCTGAGTGCGATACCACCCTATAAGAGATTCAATGGTGGGCTAAGTGCGTAACCACCGAGAATTTTTAGTATGAGTGTCTTATTGAAAATGCTTGAGGTGTTGCTTTATATATGATCTTGTGGTGATCAGTGCAGGATTGTGTACTAATTAAACGAGCAATTGGCTTGTGGCATGGTAAAAATGTGGTAAGAGATAGAATGAGTAAACTTCAAGAGGGGTTGAGTAAGTAGCCATAAGTTAAAGGAAAAACTCGATATAATACTTGTGGTTATCTTTATTCAATGAATATCAGTATTTGTTAGTTTATGCAGATGAACTTACTAAGCTTTATTGCTTACTCCTTTCCCTTTCCCATCTTTTATAGGATATTTTATCTAGCTCGGGTTAGAGGCCGTCAGAGATATTTTCACACTATCGGATAGATGCTTGGTATGATGTTTCAAGTTCTTATGAGTCATGGCATGTATAGGGGCTAGACAAGTTAGGGAATTTTGTTGTAAAAGGCTAGGATGCGTTAGCCTATAGTTGAATAATCTATTTTGTATAATGCGATAGTTGTTGGCTGTTATTTTATATGAAAAAGATGTAGTTATCCATGTGAAATTGTGATTTCTTTTAAGTTAATTATGGATGTGTTTGATGAGTGCATGTTGGGTATGTTGTAGGGGTGAGAAGAGCTTAGCATATAGCTTTGTTCTTGTCCATGTGGATAGACACACGGGTGTGTGTCTAGACCATGTGTGACACACGGTCAACCTACGGGAGTGTGACTTGGTCGTGTGTCCCCTGCAAGTTGATCCTTTTAATTCAGGATAGACCACAGGCTAGTCACACGGGCGTGTGACTAAGCTTTGAGGCCGTGTGGGTAAAGTCAGTGTTCACCACGGTTGGAAGGCACGGGCGTGTGCCTTAGCCGTGTGGCATTGGTAGAATGCTTGGGTTTTCATACACAAGTTAAAGGCATGGGCGTGTGTGTCTACACACGGTCGTGTCTCATTCTACACGGGCGTGTGAGCCCTGTATAGAAGAAAAAATTTTTAAGATTCGAAATAGTTCCGATATAGTCTCGAGAGCTCTTAAGGGTATGAGCGAGGCCTCGTAGGTCGAGAATGAGGTTGTTGAGGTGACTTAAGAGAATAGTCATGATGACCTAAGTGGTGATCATGAGATTTTATTACAGTGACACCTCGGGCCCGGTTCCGGCATAGAACCGGGGTAAGGGGTGTTACATGACGCCCCTAAGGGAAAATCAAGATCAGTGAGATTGAGAGGAGATCTTATTGAGAATCAATTTGATAAGTCACAGGTTAGTTGGTGAGGTCGAGAGATAAACCAAACTAATTTGTCGAAATGGTAAAGTTGAGGTTAAGAGGTAAAATGGAGCCAATTTAGGAGTAATAGCAATTTGGATCCCTATTTAGAAAGTCAACCAACCACATGGAAATCAACCAATCACTCCCTATTATCGTATTTGCTCATATTTCATAGTTGTGTAGTTTTCTTTCTTTACAATTTAATCCTTTACTAGTTTTAGGAAATTGATTGGTATAATCAAACTCTTGAATGGTCTGTCGTACTATAGTATTTAGCGAGTAGTTAATTAGACTCCTTGATTCGCATGTCCTTATTTTAGGGTTCGATCCTTGGAATGCCAATTCATAATATTTTTTCAAAGAAGAAAACTTTGGTGATAAAAATGTAAAGTTATTGAAAAAGAGAGATATAAAAACTATAACACCCCTAACCCATATATGTTGTTAGAACAGAGTTTCGGAGCATCATCGAAACTTCCATAACATTTTTCAAACAAATTGTGTAAATTACTATTCATTAGCCGAGAACATTCAAAATGTCCCTTGATTAGACCCTCGAGGCCCAATATGAGCATTAGAATCGAGTCGAGACTTAATCGAAACCTCTAAGAATTTTTCGCGACATTTCAAAATTTTTACAAGGTGCAGGACTCACACGCCCGTGTGGTCCAAGGAACACGCCCGTGTGACCCTGGGAAACGCCCGTGCTACAGGCCATATTTAACCCCTTGTAACTCTCTGACTTGTGCACACGGCCATGCCACACGCCTGGGTGCTAGGCCGTGTGGTCAATTAATTCATTTCGAAATTAGGTGCAGGTTTCACACGGCTAAGACACACGCCCGTGTTCTAGGCCGTGTAGCACACACGACTGAGACACACGCCCGTGTCTCTTCCCGTGTGCTTAATTTTGATCATTCTGTTTCTCAAAATTGAGGTGCAAGAGACACATGGCCTAACTACACGCCCATGTATTCGGCCGTGTGTCACACACGGTCTAGACACACGCCCGTGTGTCTGCCTGTGTGGACAAAATAAAGCCATTTCGAGCTTCATTTCTCACCCAAAATTTCACCCAAGACCTGCACTTGAAACACACATCCAATATCAACCATTCCAAGCATTCAAATTAAACAATTCCATCATTCATAATGGCATACCATTACATGCATATGTGTTTATAAACTTACCTTGGATTAACTTAGGTATTAACATTATTTGATCACATATACTTAACATATCACATATGATTATATCATAATAACCTACTTAATCATACCAAAATAACAATTACTAGCCATTCCAATGGCTAGATTACAAGCATCATTAACATGCCACTAATGGCCCAGTTGTCCTATACATGCCATTATACCAAAATGATTTTACTATGTATACCCAAAATAAGCTAGTCGATAGTGTGACGATGCTCCAATGATCTTCCAACCTTCGTGAGCTTTCGAGCACTATAAAACAGGGAAAATAAAATGGAGTAAGCATTACATGCTTAGTAAGTTCGTATAACGGAAACTAAACTTACCAATGCCGTTTATTAAATCTAAGCATACAATATCATGTTTTCCATCCATTAGCAAAATTGCCTAAACACATGCATTCAATCAAACATGTTAGTCACCAAAATCTTCATATCAATCAAGTAAACATAGATGAGCTCATCATGCAATATTTTTTCAAGTCATTATCATTTCATCTCAAAATTCTCATACCATGTCAAGAATTGTGTTAGTTGAATCATTAAAATTCCGAGATGCTCAAGTAGTACACTCGAGGTGTACAGTTCCATAATCCGTCAATTTATATTCAGGAGTACCCATTAGGGTACTAAATCAAGGAACACACTCTCAAGCCACATATCGTATAACAGGATTACCAGTCCAGGCTAAATCCTTTATATAACGTATGCTCAGAAGAGCTCAATTAGAATTACCAGTCCGGGTTACACCCTAATCGTAACGTATACTCCCGTCCAGGCTAAATCCTTTCTATAGCAAGGTCAATAGGATTACTTGTCCGAGCTAAATCTTGTCCGCAACAAATGCAGGACCTTATTCGTTTCGGGAAAACGCATATAATCATCGGAATCAAATATTCAATCGGGACTTAACCCTTTTTCAGCATTTCAAGCATGTATTAATTTTTTTCATTATAGCATTCAAATAATGTACATCAATACAAGTCACATTCCATACAAACACAACATTCAATTAAACATATTTACAAGCTCGATTAAGTTACACGAACTTACCTCGACACTTGTTCGCGTATAAAATCTACTAATACGAAACTTTTTCATTTCCTTAGTCTAACCTTGAATTTGTGTTGTCTGAGTCTATATAAATAGCTTTAATCATCAATTTCACATATTTCATATTTATTTGGACTTAATTTAAATCCTAGGAAAAATTACCATTTTGCCCCTAACTTTTCAATAAATTCCAATTTCGTCCCTAGGCTCGGAAAATGAAACTTGTGCAATTTACTCCCTATTCCAAGCCCAACCAAAATCCCATTACAAATTTTACAGCACATGTATTCATAAAAATTCAGAATTTTTCATCAAATTTCACAACTTTACATTTTAGTCCCTAAATCATGATTTCATCAAAAATCACTTTGTAAGAGTTGTTTATCTATCAACAACCTTTCATTTTCTACCATAAATTTCTAATTTTCAGCATATTCATCCATGAACCAAATTTCATACCTTGATAACTTTTCAAATTAATCCCCAAATAGATAGATTAGACTATCCCAGTTTCAAAATTATCAAAATTACTAAAAAGGGGACAAGGAAACTTACCCAATTAAGCCTTGAAAGTTTCTTCTCTCTCTCCTAGGGTTTCCATAAAATTTTGGGGTTGAAGATGACAAAATAAGATGATATTTTATTTTTATCATCTTTTAATTAATTAATTATTTCAATTTCCAATTTAGTCCTTACTCTTTTCTAATTTTTCCATGGATGAGTCACCAAAAATCCACATTTTTCTTTAATGGTCTAATTACCATATAAGGACCTCTAGATTTGAATTCCATAGCTATTTAATTCTTATAGCTACTAGAATTCAACTTTCACATTTTATGCGATTTAGTCCTTCTCGTAATTAAACACTTAATCGATAAAATTTTTGTATCAAATTTTTCACACGACATGTCTATCATAATACGGACCATATAATAAAATAAAAGTAAATTTTATTTTTGGGTCAGATTTGTGGTCCCGAAACTACTGTTCCAATTTCACTGAAAAATGGGTTGTTACAACTCTCCCCCCTTTAGGGATTTTCGTCCTAGAAAATCTTACCAGTAAAAAGATTCGGGTATTGCTTCTTGATGTGTCTAAAACTAACTATGACAACAATAAAGGCAAGCGCACCTATCGTTTAATAGTATAGTTATGGTAAGACCGGTAATATCGTATCCACAAGGACCAAGAGTACTAGTAATTACTATTTTTTTTTTATTTAGCCTAAGTATAGGAGTGATTTCTTTTTAAACCAAAACTTAATTAAAAACACGACAACAAAAGAATTTGGAAAATACTTTTAGACAACTTATGTGATAGGCAATACCTAAGGACGAATCCACCTAGACTTCCTTTATTACTTTTGATTCATATGATTTATTCACTTTGCTTAATCCGTAGAAATCCCTGATTTATGTTAATATCTCTCTCGAGACTAAAAACAACTGACTCTAGGTTGATTAATTGAAATCTCTTTCTAATTAAAACCCTCTATTGTCGCATTAATTCGATCTATGGATTCCCTTATTAGATTTGACTCTAATTCGGCAGATTTTCGTCGCCCTATCTCTAGGGTTGCAATCAACTCCGCTTAATTGTGTTGATCTACTCTTAAACAGGGACTTTTGCTCCACTGAATAAGCACATTCGACTTGGATCAATAACCTGAATTATCAAAACAAGAATAGGAACTCACAATTAAGAATAATACCAAGTATTTAACTTATAAATCAAATAATAATAAGATCCGTCTTAGGTTTCATCCCCTTAGGTATCTAAGGGATTTAGTTCATACTGATAGAAGGAAACATCTCAAAATAAGGAAAACAACAAAACATAGGAAAACCCAAAAACTTCTAAAGAACTTGATGGGAGATCGTCAGTCTTGATGGAGATCCTTCTTCCGAGCTGCTTCCGACAGCTGTCTTCGAGTATTTTCTGCGTTCTATTCTGCGTCCTCCTTTAGGTCACCCCCTAGGGTGTTTATATAGGCTTTGGAACGTCTTTCTTTTCCCCCAAGTAACCTTTTACAGATAGAATTAATCTTTGATACAGTAGGGACACGTCCGTGTGATACGCCCGTGTTCGATAGCCTTGGGCCGTGCTCGCTCCTACTCACCACCCACGGCCGTGTGATCTACCCGTGTACGTTGATCCAGGCCGTGTTTGATCCTGCTCGTAATACACGGCCGTGTCCAATGGCCCAGGCCATGTTGAATTCTTAGATAGGCCCATTTTGTCCCTTTTTTGGCCCGTTTCTCGTTCTTTTTGACTCCTTAAGCTCTCCTGAGTGTAAAACATGAAATTAAAGGATTAGGAGCATTGAATTCATCAAATCTAATAAAAAATCATCCAAAAATAAGCTAAGCATGGTGTTAAAATATGTATAATTTAAGGTTTATCAAATATCCCCACACTTAAGCCTTTGCTTGTCCTCAATCAAAATCCTCAACTCACATTTAAAACTAACTTCCTTAATTCATAATTCTCATCAGTAATGTCTCATCATAATTCACATATAATTCATACATTGATAATTTAACTAGAAGAGTCCTAGAGATTCAAACCATCTAAGTCATAAACTTTTGTAGCATGAAAACATAGGTGTTTCCCCTTATCTAAATAATTACCTTTGATCCAAAACTGACAAGAATTGACATCCTCACTAAAGATTCACTCAAATCACTCAAAGTGTTTAAGGTTCAAACTAAGCACTCAGAAGTCAAACATGAAAAGTTAATCCCATAGGCTTGCATGAAAATCAAATCTCCACCACTATAAAATGAGATGATACACAAATAAAAAGGTCTTTTAAAGGGTTTTAATGGGGCTTGGGTTAAAGGTGAGGATAAAGGCTGAAAAGGAGGCTTAAAATCGAGATTGAATTGATAATTTACCTAACTAGAAAAATTGGACTAATACTGAATAATTACATCAATTGAAAACTTATCACTAATAACACGAGCTTCTTATAAAGATAATGAAATTAACAGTTTAAGCTCATAACACTAATAATGAATAAATTTCCACTTTTTTTAAGAATAAGAACATACAATAATAAGATGGAATTTAACAACTGAAATAAAGAAAATAGTTAGGCAACTGATCAAATCAATTCTCGACGAAAAGGTAGTCAAAGTAGGAGAGGTAAAAATTTGGTTTTGGGTTAATATTAATGGGTGACTCAAGAAAACGGTTTATTAGGCTAAAAAGGGTTCACTAGGGGTTAATTATGAAGGTAGGCTTTTTAGTGGAATAAGTGGGTTAAAACCTAGGTGCCTTTATCATCTCATTATATCAACTCAAAAGTGTGGTCTCGACATGCATAATCGAAGCAAGTTCTAGAATAACAGTTCAATGTTGACACACTCATAACCAACAATAAAGTCAGCAAGAAAAATATATGCTCTAAAAGGCTCAAAAATCTCACAAAAATTATGGTTTTTGATGTCAACCTTTCAAATTTCAAACTTCAAAGTAATATTTAAATTTAGGGAAACAACCTAAAACAGTTTTTTATTACGAAAAATAGACTTATCATGCTTGATTCTCTAAAGTCTTAAAGTTTAAACCATCAATGCACAATTACCTATGACTTAATCCGAAACATATCAATGAAAATCATAAATCAATAGAAGTTTCATTCTAATAAAAAAATCAGAAAATTACTTAAGAACAAGGTATAATTCAGTATTGTTGACACCTCCCCACACTTAGGATGTATATTATCCTTACTGTACAAAGATAAGTAATGACAAAGTAGTAAGAAAATCATAAGATAGGGAAAGAAGTGAAACTTCCTGAATTTTGGATGGAGTAAAAAAAAAAGAAACGGTGGAAAGGTGGGCAGGGGTGGTGGATACTTCGGTGGTGGTGGGGTCGTTCCGTAGTAGCCCCTTGAACCTAAATTAAAGAAATCAAAATATAATAATATAAGTTAAGGACAAGAAAGGTAAATGGAAAGAATTTAAAAATGAAAATAAAAGAAAAAGAAAAAATAAATGGACTCAAAGGTCCTTGTCTTGTCGAATTAATGAAGCGACTGGCATGAACTTATGTAGAGTGGTTGCGCACGGGGAGACCGTGCTAGGAGCCTTTCACTTTTTCAACATGGAGATGGTGGCTTTGCTCTTGCCTCTAGTATTTAATCTTTGTGTACAGTGGCAAGGATGGTGATTTGTGTGGTGGTGGTGTAAAGAGAGAGTAAAGAAAAGGGGAAAGGAA